>CM076900.1:21233593-22433593 GCA_039519145.1 Kokia cookei | reverse complement strand
ATCTCTGGGCGCAATGCTAAACAGACTAATGCAGTAACATCAGTAGTAAAAATATCATAAATTCAAAGGAAATTAGGATGAGCTTCATTAAGTTAGAAAATGCAATAACTAAATTAAAAAGACAAAATGTATGCTAAAGATGACCAAATGGGAACAAATTATACAATGAGTAGGGAGAAATTAATGGTTCTTTCTAATGCTATCACAAATCTCCACCAGCTAATAAAATTTGGAGAATTTTTAGAGCAATCTCTGATGGGAAGGTATCATTAACCATCTCTATCCTCCACTCTTTGGTTTCAGCATTGATGAATTCTGTAACCCAAGTAGAATTATTTAGATTAATCGGCACATTGATTCGATAATTATCAATACCTGGAACCCACGCATTATCTTTAATAGAGATATGTTCCCCCGATCCAACTCTTCAATAGAGTCCACTCTCAAGCAAACCCCTAGCAGCCCACACATTTTTCCACGTATGGGAGGGTGAATGACCTAAATTTGCCTTTAGAAAATCTGAATTACGGTAGAATTTTACTTTGAGAACGCACGCTAATAACGAATCTAGATAATGTAATAAACGTCAACCCTACTTGGCTAAAAAAGCAACATTAAACTTAGAAAAATTACGAAACCTTAAACCCCCTTTCCCTTTAGGATCGAAAAGTTGATGCTCATTTGCTTGGACCCTTTTGCCACAAAAACTTAGCCATAATACACTCCAAATCAACACAAAGTGTTTTAGGTAATAGGAAACAACTCATAGAATATGTAGGAAGAGCTTGGAGCACTGAATGTATGAAAACCTCTTTGCCATCTTGGACAAGAACCATGCACTCTAACTCTAAATTCTCTTTTTAAAAGTTGTCTTAATATTTTGAAAGGAGGTTGTTTCCCTCCGACCCACTATACTAGGCAAGCCCAGATACTTCTCAATATCATTAGAAACTCTGACCCCTAACAGACCAGCCACCTCTTAACGATCCATAAGATTGGTATTAGTACTGAAAAAGAGCGTCGATATATTAAAGTTCACACACTGTCCAAAGCACCTTTTGTACTCCCGTAATATATCTTTAAACACACCAGCCCCCTTGTTGTAGTTTCACCAAACAAAATAGAATCATCAACAAATAAGAGGTGCGAAATTTGAGGCCCACACTGACTAGCTTTTACTCATTTTATCCTTTTTTTCCTGTAGAGCTAAGTGCATGAGTGACGATAGGCCTTCGCCACAAATCAGGAATAAGAAAGGGCTCAATGGGTCTCCTTGATGAAACCCTCTTCTTGGTTTAAACCTTTCTCCAACAGATCCATTGACCACAACAGAATAAGATACGGAGGAAATACACTTCATAATCATATCTATCCATTGACCCAAAACCCCCATCTTCAACATAATTGATTTTATAAAAGCCCACTCCACTCTATCATAGGCTTTACTCATGTCTAATTTAAGAGCCAAAAGATCCTTTCTACCCACTCTTTTCTAGCAAAAGGTATAGATAATCTCATAGGCCAACAAAACATTATCAAAAATAAGTCTATTAGGGACAAATGCACTTCGAGATTCATCAATGCAAATATCGAGCACTCCCTTGAACCTGAAAACTATCATCTTTACTACTATTTTATACAAAATATTGCATAAACTAATAGGACGAAAGTTAGATAATTTAGAAGGGTGAGGGATTTTAGGAATCAAAACAATATTAGTGCACTTGAGCTCGTCAAGAGTCCCCTCATTATTCAAAATATTGAGACAATAATCTATTATATCGAAACCAAGAATACTCCAATAAGATTGAAAGAAAAGGGTAGGAAAACTATCATTACCCGAAGCTTTAGTAGGGCCAATGCCTTTCACGACAGAGAACACCTCCTCGGTAGTGTAGGGCAACTCTAATTTAGCATTCATTTCTTTATAAATAACATTTCGAATACTCGTGGTGATGTAAGATGGGTCCCCCGAACTGTTAGACCAAAAAAGCTCAAAGAAATAGCCTCGAGCTAATTGCTCCATCTCCCTTTCATCTAACGTGGTTCTCCCATCAGCATTTTTAAAGCCCGAATTCAGTTCCAACTCCTCCTTTGAGAGGCAAATTAATGTAAAAAGGCAGAATTTTTATCACCTACTTTAAGTCAATTCGCACAAGCCTGTTGTTCCCAAAACCTCTCATCCTTATCAATTTCAAGGTTTGATAGGACTTTAGTGCTGATCAGACTCTCAAGATTCTCGTCAATGGTATCTTCCATACATAACTCTCCAATTCGTCGGGCATACTCTAACTTTAAACCCTTACACTGAGATGCTAGGCCTTTAGCCCAAATCAATAACCCTTTTTACAACAAACCTAGACGAACCAACAAATCCTCATTAGACGATGCCCATGAGCTCCTAACCATATCTTCAAAGGACTGTTTAAGGACTCACCAAGCTTCGAACCTAAATTGTCGATTTCGTGGCCTATTAAGTACTTGTGTCGTACATAGGAGAAGAGGGCAATGGTCGAATAAAGAGTGCAGTAAATGTTGAACAATAGCATTAGGGAATAACTCTGCCCAACACTTAAAGGCCAAGCCCCTATCCAATATTTCTCTAATATTATTAGTCAATAAATTACCTCTCTCCCATGTGAATCGTGGACTCGAATAACGCAAGTCTAACAATTGAGAATCGACAACAACTTCTCGGAAGGCTTTCATTCTCCCTTCCTCTCGTGGCACCCCTCCAACCTTTTCACAAGCATACAAAATTTCATTAAAGTCTCCAAGGACGACCCAAGGGAGATCATGAGCATGACCCAACTTACGTAAAACATTCCAGAAATCGTTTCTACCACTCACATAAGGAGACCCATAAAACCCTGTAAAGAACCAATTTGAACTACACTCATTATCTTCAACTTCAACGTCAACATGGTTATTAGAAAAGCTCCGAAGGGAAACAGAAATACTACCCTTCTAATCTAATGAAAGCCCACCTCTTGAGCCTTCTGGGGAAACATCAATACCAGACAAAGACCAAATGAACTTCGAACTCTTTCCATCTATACATTACTAATTTTGGTTTCCATAAAAAAAAACCAATTAGGGATTATACACCTTTAACACATGTTGGAGGCATAGTACATTTTGAGGGTTCCCCAACCCCCGGATGTTTCAGCTTAAGATTTTCATAGCGACCGATCATACTCCATTGTAACCACATTAAAGCCTCATATTGATGCACCAATCAAATTAATCCCAAGCGTGGGATCTATATGCTTATTACAGCCAGAACCAACAAAACAAACCTCTAACTATTGCCCACATGTCAATCTGAAATAGCACCATTTGGACCACCACTATTCGAATTTATCAACCAAACACTATTCATCGATAAAGTCCTCTTTGACTAAGCTCTTAGCGATAGATCCAACCTCAGCTCAACAATCTCATACCCTAATAACATTCTAGCATCACAGAAAGAATCACTATGCCCAAGCTTGCCACAATAGAAGCAAAACAAGGATAACCATTCATAACGAAAAAAGACATAACCGATGTTTCTCGAAGAGAATTACAGTTTCTTTTTTCTTTTGAGTGGAAGCCGCATATCCATGGAAACCCTAATTCATATGAATTTTTCTATGCCTCAAGCCAAACCCTCACAGTCGTACTGTAAAAACTACTAAATAAAATTCCCCAACTATTAGGCAAGGGCTTTAGAGTAAAACCCCAAATAGATTTCATTAACTTGAACCCTAAACGAAACCATCACTAAGGGCACCTTCAAAGGATCCTCCCCCTCAAACCGTATTAAGGACCAACAAGTGGTTGTTAAACGTCCACGGAACACCTTTAATAACTTGATCCATATCCATCCAATGGAAAATTTTGAATAAAAATCTCTTCTTGCCTAGGTCTAAGATTTCAACACCCCTGGCTAGATGCCAGAGATTTTCTAACGTACTTCTCATGGCAAGGAAGTGAATAATACTTGCCGTAATAAAATAGCCAACTAGGCAAAAGTCCTTCTCCGCCACCAATAAACCGACTTGCTTTTGCACCTCCTCGATCTCATCTTCTAGATCGTCCAAAGATAGAGCTGTCATACCCTGTTCCATCATCCCAGGTCAAAACCCTACCGATCCAAAACACACCGGCCACTAAACAAGGCTGAACACAATCACACTAACAACCGAACGAGATCCAATAGAGAGACAACAGTCACTATAAAACTCAAAATTTGAACATTATCGTCAATTAGGATTTTTTATGGTTCACTTTACATGTTACACATCGTCATTTAAACATAAACACAAATCAACAAGGGTAAAAATGATATTTCTAATATTTTGGGAGGCTTCTACCGGTACTTGATGGTCAAGTATGTCAGTAACCAATTTTAAAACGGTGCAGATTTCTATCGGTACCTGTGCTAGTTCTACTGATACAAGTATAATTTTTACCAATACATGTCATGTATCTACCGATACTAAAAACTCTAGAGAGCTATAATTCTCACCCTGTAACTTTTATCGATAGAAGTATGCAAACTACCGATACATCTATACATATAACTACTGATACTCACAATTCAACTACTAGTACAACTCATATCAGTGAACAGCCTCTTTTCTACCCTGTACTTCTATCGAAACATACATGGGTTCTACCGAAATAAGTATGCAAAATCTCAAGATTTATACCAAATGCAAGTTCATTAACTTCATTCATACACAAATTTAATTATGCATTTAAGTCAACACAAGTACGTGATTTTTATGTCAATACAAGGTACTTAAAGTCTACTTTCAACATTTCATCAAACAAAGCAAGGTTTTCCACAAACTCATTGTACATAAGCAAAAGGTAACATCATCCTAGTACATGCCATATTAACCAAGTGATGTAAAAGTCTACCGATCAACTCTGGGATTGTCTGATGCTTCAAGATGATCCGATCTCTGAACAGTAAAATTGAATCTACAAAACAATAGCAATTTCACAAGTAAGCACTTCTTAGCTTAGTAAGTTCATAAAGTTAAATAAATTCACTAACTTCAAGAGTTGCCAATCAAATTGACTAAATGAATTAAACTGTATACATTCAGGTAAATTTCAATTAGCATTTGATACTCACGATGACACAAAGCCATCAGACCTTTAATCTGCAATGGATTTTCACTTCATTCATATACTCACGATGACACATAGTCATCAGACCTCATAATCTGTAAGGGATTCATATACTCACGATAACACAAAGTCATCAAACCTCTTAATCCATAAAGGATTCATATACACACGATGACACATAGCCACCGAACCTCATAATCCGTAAGGGATTCATATACTCATGATGACACAGAGTCATCGGACCTTTTCATATATGGCTTAAAGCCCATTTGCATTCCGTTTTCCTTCATTCTCGTCTTCCACAATTTCGATTATCATTTCATCTCACTACAATAGTTTAAATTACAAGAATATGCAATTTAAATTAAAATTTAACTATACGAACTTTTCGGACTAGATTGTGGTTGTGAATGGATTTCAGGGACTACTCCGTTAATTTTCCTTTTCCTCAACCGGTGGCACGGTCATAGTCTACATTCACAAATCATTTCATTTCTGACATTAAATCACATAACCAATTCATTTAACACAATATAGTCCTTTTTGGTAAAATTATAATTTTACCCCTAATATTCTCATTTTATTTAATCTAATCCTTTCAACACAAAATATGCAAAATAACCATTTTCGTTCTAAACCCTTAGCAATTGAAAGTTCCAAGCCCTCACACAAGTCCCTAAATTTCATTTAATTCATATCAAGTACACCCAATTTCATCATTTTAACATTTTAATCCTTAAACCCTAATTTCATCAAAAATCACTTTACAAAAATATCAAACCCAATCATCAAGGATACAAATCCATCAAAAACTTTCAAGAGAAAGCAAATTCAACAATGGAAAGATTTATAACATTTGACATATTTATAAATTGGTCCTTGAGCTAACTAGATTAAGCTAATACGGACACAAAAACATAAAAATTACTAAAAACTGACGAAGTTTACTTACTCAAATCGAAGCTCAAAGTCTAAAAATGGAAACCCTAAGTTTTCCCAAGCTAGTCGTGAGGAAGAAGATGAAAAATAAGAGAATTTTCATCTTTCTTTCTTTTAATTTTTACTTATATAACAATGGCATTTTTGTAAATTTATAAGCTTTTATAATTAACCTAATTAATGCACTTTAACCTTAATCAATCTCACTTTTAAGCATTTAAATATCATAACAATCCACTCACTTAACCACTATTGGTTAATTTGCTTATTTGATCCTTCTAATTAAATAATTCTACCTTTGCACCTTTCTCAATTTAATCCCTTTTACTTTATTAACTATGTAAATGATAAAATCTTTTAACTAAAATTTCATACGACGATATTAACATCATAAATATTAGATAAATAATATTTATGACTCGACTCGTCGGAGTTGTGATCCCAAAATCAATGTTTTCGACACCAAAGAAAATCGGGCTGTTACAATCACTACAAACACCGCCGTCAAAGCCAGAAAGAGGAATAAAAAAAGAACGAAACCCTAAAACAAGAAAAACTAAACGTGCTAGAGAGAAGCAAAGAAAAATGTGCTAGTAGCAGACCTTTTCTAATTGTATTGTTAATTTTTTTAAGCTTTTAATATCTCTTGTAATATAAGTTTTTATAAAAGAAAAAATAATTATAATAGCAAAGTAATTCATTGGCAACTCCTACTCGTCCCATATGTTGGGACGTGTGAGAGGTGTTATAGTCAATACGATACTTGAAGTAATTCACATTCATTCAAGATCAAGTCTAAACAACCCTTGCATCAAAACCAAACCAGAGAGAAGAATCAAATGATATTTTTTTTGTATTCAAGATATTTCCAGAGATCATATATCAAAATATTAAAATATTAATTATTACAATGGTTTTTTTTTTAAATTAATCGGGATTATTTTATTATAAAAACTGGTAAAAAACAAAACAAAGTAGAAAAATCCTAAGATTGGGCTTAAGTTCAGCAGATCAGGAGACATTTAACTTTCCAGCCTGTTTAAGATAAGACCCAATATGATAGAACACCCTCTTAGTCAGATGAAGCAACCTAAAAGAAATGAGAAGAAAATGAAATATAGATGAAATGTAAATTACCCTACAGTCATCCCCTCGAGAAATACCAAACTTGTCCTTCCAAATAATCATTATTATGGTGCAGACGATATTAATTCCCCAATAAACGTCACTTTTCTTCTTTCTTCTTCTAGAGAAAAAAAACCTCTCTTTTATGTTACTATGTTGATAAGAAGAAAAGGAAAACAGATCACCTATTGTTGTTTCAGTCAGGCTCTCGCACAAACTCGTCGATCACCGTCGTTTGAACGAAGGTCAAAGCCACATATATCAAGTACACACCTTCCCCTTTCTTTAAGCACTCAGATGCCATTAAATGGGCAACAGTATTCCAGATCTACATATGTATGAGAAAGAAATTTCTTGAAACTCTTTTCTTTTCCTCTTAACATCTTACAGAATCGGCTCGATTTCTGATCTATCTGGGCATGAACTCAAACATTTTTTAACTACAGTCAGTGCATCTCCTTTGATTATAACCCTAGCCACTCCCAAATCAAGCCCTAAAAGAATTGCTTCTTTACATGCAAAGGCTTCTAATGCGAAAGGTGAGGCAACATTCTTTATGATTTTTTATTTTGAGGCAAAAACCCTTCCCTTATTGTCTCTTCCAATCAAACTCGTAGCAGTCGTGTGACTAGTTTCTTGGAAAGCTGTATCAAAATTTATTTTCAAGAAAGGGGAACAAAGGGGTTTCCATAAGGAACAAGGCGATAGGTTAGGCTCTTTCTTAGTTTTTATTTCATCTATTTCTCCTAGATATCTAAGAATGAAACTAACCAGTTCTCTACTATTCTGTGTTGTTCTTGTATGCAACCATTTATTTCATGAGGACCGTAATGCCCAAAGTGAACAACAGAACTTTCGAAACTGGGAAATATTACTAGCCACTGCTACCCATGTAAGCCAATCTAACCAGTTAATTATAGATGAATCAAGTATCCATTGTAGATTGACTAATTCCCATACTTCTGTTGCAGATTGACAAAACCAAAAAACATGCTCAATGGTTTCTACTTCTTTTTGACATCTAGGACAAATTGGATTGTTGCAAAGTCGTCGTTTAGCTAGATTTGCCATTGTTGGGATGTAATTCTTTGATAATCGCCATTTTGTAATCTATATTTTTAAGGGTAGGTCTATGCTCCATAATTTTCTGTAGAATTTACCATAGTTTCGTTGTAAATATTCTGAGGTAGGAGGGTAGGATCTATTATGTAATAGTTTGTAGGAATTGTTAACTGTAAACTCCCCTGATTGATCACCCATCCATACCAGTTCATTCGCACATGGCTTAGCAGCAAGAGGGATTCGAAGAATGCGCTCTGCATCGGCCTCCTCAAAACAATCGGTAATAACCTCTACTTTCCATACTCTATTTATAGGATCAATTAAATCAGCAACTAACTCCAAATTATCACTTCTAACTGGATTAGCTAATCTGAAATTTAAAGACCCTAGGATCCATGCATCATTGTAAATAGAAATACGATCACCCAAACCTACCTTCCAACAAAGGCCATCAATTAATGATTTTTTTTCCATCCAAATACTCTTCCATGCGTATGAAGACCCATTCTTTAAAGGCGATTCTAAAAAATTTGAGGTGTTGTAATACTTACCTTTGAGAACTCTAGCTAAAAGCGAGTTAGGATTTTGTAGTAAATGCCACCCCTGTTTCGCAAGGAGGGATATATTAAACATGCTAAAATTACGAAATCCCAAACCTCCATTTTCTTTTGAATCACACATTTTATCCCATTCACACCAATGAATGCCTATTTGTTCTTGCCCTTTTTGCCACCAGAAATTGGCCACAATTCTCTCAAAGTCTTTACAAAGCGAGCTTGGCAACAAGAAACAAGCGATTGCATTTATCGGGATGGCTTGCAAAACTGACTTTATAAAAACTTCTTTACCCCCTTGAGATAACCAACGTATGCTCCAATTATCAACTCTGTTTTTCATTCTGTCTTTAAGATTTTGGAAAGAGGCTCTTTTATTTCTACCAATCATGTTCGGCAATCCTAAATAATGTTCAAGGTTAGTAGAATAATGTACCCCAAGTTCAGCAATGATATGATTACGAACAGAGTCATCAGTTTTCTTGCTAAAAAAGACTGTCGATTTCTCAAAATTCACACATTGACCTGAAAGCCACTCATATTCTTTCAACAAATTTTTCAAAATTCGAGCACACTGTAATGTTGCTTCCACAAATAAGATACTATCGTCAACAAATAGGAGATGGGAAATAGGAGGGCTAGCTCGACTAGCTTTAATTCCTTTAAGTAACCCTTTATCTACACTCAGCCGTAAAAGAGAAGAGAGACCTTCAGTACATATTAGGAATAGGAAAGGACTCAAAGGATCTCCCTGTCCTAACCCTCGTTCTAGCCTGAATACAACACTTTTTAAACCATTGATAGTGACAGAATAACTAACAGTGGAGATGCATCTCATAATCATATTTATCCAATTTTCATCAAAACCCATTTTTCCCATAACTGATCTCAAAAAATTTTGTTCTACCCGATCATATGCCTTACTCATATCAGGTTTCAAAGCCATTACACCTTTACATCCATTCCTCCTTTTACTAAAAGTATGAAACATCTCGTATGCCAGAATAATATTATCAGAAATCAACCTTCCAGGCACAAAAGCACTTTGAATTGGATCAATGCAAGCATCAAGAACTTTTCGAAACCGATTAGCAATTGCTTTAGCAATTAGTTTGTATAAAACAGTACACAAACTAATTGGCCTAAAAAATTTCATGTTTGATGGGGAAGGAATCTTAGGAATCAGAACAATAATTGTTTCATTTAGAGCATCAAAACTTCTTTCATTATTCAGAACATCCAGACAAAAACATGAGACATCTTTATCTACAATGTGCTAGTATTTTTGAAAGAAGAATGCCGGAAATCCATCACACCCTAGAGCTTTTAGAGGACCCATCTCTTTGAGAGCACAAAACACTTCTTCTTCAGTATAAATTATCGTAAGGGCCCTATTGTCATCAACTGAAATACACTTTTTAATGCCATCCAAAATAAGACGTAAATTACCTCTTCCTGACTGAGAGGAGAAAAGATCCTCGAAGTAATGTCTAGCTATATCCACCATGCTCATACCATTATCCATTGAAGAGCCATCCTCACGTTCAAGCTTTTTAATAGTATTCACCCTTTTCCTATGAGAAGCAAAACGATGAAAAAAAACTAATATTTTTATCACCATATTTCAACCAATTAGCTCTTGCCCTTTGTTCCCAATAAATTTCATCCTTTTTAATCTCCCAATTTAGCTGAAATTTTGTGTCAATAAGATTTGTAATGGAATCCAAGTCCCTTTCCCCTTCTAATAATTTAACAAGTTGATTTTCAAGACATTTCTTCTCGCTATGATGTCTCTTTTTAATTTGCGTAGACCATTCCATTAACCCCATACGCACATTCATCAATTTACCAACGATGTCATCACTGTCTAATTTCCATAATGAACGTACCTCTTCTTCAAAAGGCTCTTCCACTGTCCATGAAGCTTCAAATCTGAAGGGTTTGTGCTAAAAAACTTTTAGACTCTTATCTAAAGAAATTAATAGAGGACAATGGTCAGAGAATGAATGTGGGAGATGATGGACCGAAGCTTCAGGGTATAAAAGCAACCATCTATCATTAGCAACCCTTCTGTCTAGTCGCTCCCTTATGTTGTTTTCTGTTGAATTACCACATTCCCAAGAAAACCATCGTCCAATGTAGCCCAGATAAAAAAGATGGCAATATTCAAGCGTCGATCTAAAATCTTCCATACACTTTTCTTCCCTAGGGAGCCTCCCTCTCTTTTCTAAGGCATATAATATTTCATTAAAATCACCGCAAACCATTCACGGGAGATTATTGTAAGAAGCCATATTTTTTAATGTGTTCCAATAAAGAGCTCTACCATTTGCACTAGAGGAGTCATAAAAGCCAGTTAAACGCCAACTCTTATCTCCATCCTTGTCAACAATGTTGACATCAATAAAACTAGATGAAAATTTTCGTAATGTTACTGAAACAACATTTGTCTAAGCGAGACAAACACCCCCTTTTGAGCCATCAACACTAACATCAATATCGAAAGGAAAACCACACCTACGACGAATCAACTCCATTCTTTTACTATCAATCTTAGTCTCCATAAAGAAGACTATTTGGGGCTTCTGAAACCTCAGCAAATGCCGAAGCCTCTGAACTGTTCGTGGACCTTCCAATCCACGAACGTTTCAACTTAATATTTTCATTGTGCTCGATCAGCTGACTTCTTGTCAACTACTGATCCTAATTTTGTTGGAGAGACCGATTCCATAGAATTAACTCTAAGTAACATTGGAGCACTTTCCTCTGCCCCACTATCATCATTTAGTCTATATTTTTTTCCCTACTGTCCTATACTCGACAGATTCAAATTTTTCTTCGACACCAAAATTTTTCCTTTCCCTCTATCCGAGCATACCATAGGCAGATCATCAGAAGCAACTAGAACAAAACATCACCACTTGCTAGCCTTATTTGATGAGTCATTCTAGGCCGGATCTACTACTGCAATTCCTTTCCCCTTGTCAAATCCCTCGGTTCCACAAAGGAGTTTATTTTTGTGTGATGGTGTAATTTCAGAAATACTAGGAGAGTATTTCCATTACAAAATTTCGCATTAGACTCCTTAATAAACTCAACTACCTGATCACTTTACTTTGATTTTGGGGATTCTACTACTGCAGGAATTAAGATAGTAAAGACCAATGCGAACTCAAACACTAAGCCTCCTTTTGACTCATCGTCTCCTCATACGAACATTACTTCATCTATCTTCGATTCGACGTTCAAGGTGAAGACTTTGCCTCCCAACCATGTTGGATTCGACTTTCAAGGCTAAAGAGAATGGATAATATTCTTCCGATGACTCTTTTAAGGACAAAGGAACTGTTATACACTCTTGAAGGCTATGTCCCATAATACCACACCTATAGCAGAAAACTGGTAAACTTTCATATTTGAACGGGACCTAATTTTTATCCCCACCATCTGAAACCACAAAAATGCCTCAACGCAAAGCTTTTTTCATGTTAAGCATAACTTCAATTCGGCAATAATCACTTTTCACCTCCGATCTCAGCAAACCACCAAAGGTAGAACCAATGACATGCATCAAGTCCTTTGAATCACATTCAAGAGGATATGGCCCTAATTGAATCCAATATTTCCTTCTATCAATTGGCTCATTAATCCACTTAAATAGAACTACTTTCCGTCAAAAAAGTCATGGCCTTCCATCTAAAATCGAGTCTAAATCAAACTCATCATAAAAAACGATAATAAACAAATTTTGACCTTTTAATTGAATCTCAAACTTTTTCCTTGTTTTCCAGATATTTTTCATCTGTGCCTGAAAACTATCAGGATTATATGTCTTCATTGTCCATACAGAACATAAAAGGGAAGGTTTCTCTGACAGTATAATCTTCGAGCTCTTAACAGACAGCTGTATTAACTCTTCTTCAAGAAGAGCGACATCATGACTCGTCATCTACTTTTGAGAAAAGTCACCACTAATCTCTCCACCCTAGCCGCAGATACACCGTTCTCCAGAGAAAACAAAGAAAAGCACTTTTGACTTTTTTTGGAAATAAGAAGTTCTAATTATTATAATGTTTAACATTATTAAACATAAATATCTAATTATTTATATTTAATAAAATAATGAAGTATTAACATAATTAATATACTTTATTATTTTAATAAACTATTTAATATTACAATTTTATTTTCATAATAAATATATTACAATTTATAAATATTAACGCAACTCAAACTCAGATTATACTTGAGACGGTGAACACTTTTGACCATCAAGACAATACATGGTGTTAAAAAATATGAATATTTTAATTATATAAACTAAAAATCCTATTACATGCATATGCGTGTGAAAGCCATAGGTTTAAAATATTGATGTATGTTTAAAAATAACATACAATAAATAATGAAACATATGGTTTGAAATTAATTAATCATAATAACATATGATATATGTAAAATATTAAAATAAAAAATAGATAAAATTATGAGCAAAATGAAATTTAAACACATAAATACATCAGATAAACTATATCGAATGCCCTACAATTATTTATCATGATTTTTTCAACAATTGTGAGTTAATGTTAAGTTGACTTGTGAGATTAATTCAATTAACAATATTATCAATATATGCAACTGGTGAGGATAATAAATTGTGTATATTAAAATAAAATGTATATAATATATGTTAAAATGAAGCTTTGATTTAGTGATAAATTTAAGATTTTTCTAATTTAATTTACGTGGGTTCAAAGCTTATAATATACATATTTTTATTAATTTTTTTAAAATAAAAAATTAAAATATCATCGAATAATATAACTAATTTTAATTATAGAAGGGCATGTCTCTAATTTCTCTAATAAAGTTGGTGATCTAATCATAGGCTTTATTAATAGTATAGATATGAGTATTCGTTTAAATTATACCCTTCAAACTTTAATGTGTCACTATATACTCTCATACATGTATTTTAAATTAAGTTTTAATTAAGTATTATTTATTATTAATTTTATATATTATATTAATTATTATAAAATATTATCTTTATTATAAAATTTTTATTGTCAAAAACAAATGACACTGTAATATTTTATAACAAAAATATATATATGGGTTTGTTTTATTAAAAAAACTTAAAAAAAAATCATTTCAGGAAAATTTGTTGTGCAACGAAAAATATCTTAAGAAGAATTATTCAAATTTAAAAATAATTAATTTTTCTAAAATTAATTTTTTAAAAAGTCAATTTCTCGAAAACTATTTTAGGGAAACAAACATAGTCAAAATATAAAAAGAAGTGCATATGAGCAGCCTGTGCATGACGAATTTAAATTTAAATATTTAATACTAAAAATATCTTATCACACTATTCCTGTAAAGTGTTCAATAAAAGTAATTGTTGAGTGTCAAAACTAATTTCTAAACTTGCATAAATCAATTCCAGAAGTTTCTATGAGATTTTATTTCACCCTACAACGATTTAAAAAACAAATTAATTTTTTATTTGGAGTTTTTATCATGAAATTAGAATATAATTTAGTTATTTTGAAAGGGTTGGTTCAAATGAATTGAATTTAAATGAATAAATTTTTATTTATATTTGTTTTTTTTGAAATTGTTTATATGCGGTTCGTGTTCGTTAAAAATTTTAAATGTTTCATTCATGTTTGTTTATTTAAAATTATGTGTGTTTATGTTCATTTGTTTAATTTTCACGAACATGTTCATTTAACTTAATCGAACATGTCCACGAGCATTAAACGAACATGTTTATGAACATTAATTTAACATATTCATGAATAATGTTAATAAATAATAAACAAACAAACAATAACTAAATACATACACATATATTATTTTAATATTTTTATAAAAAATTTCATTAATAAATAAACGAATCATAAACGAGTCAATAAATAAGCTTGTTCGTGAACATAAATGAACCGAACACACATCTGTTCGTGTTCATTCATTTATTAAACAAACATAAAAATTTTATTTATATTCATTTATTTAATTTAATAAATAAATATAAATGAACGTTATACAAATTATTCACAAACAATTTATAATGTTCTATTTATTTATATCTCTAGTGATTAATGAGTGAGATGGAGGTGGCGACAGAAATGATGGGGGGCTTGGGTTTAGATTGATAAAGAGGAGACAAAAGCCCAAGTCAGAATTAGGTTAAAAGAATAGGCTTAGGGCAGTTACAAATATTAATTAGAACTTAAACATAATTTCTATATTAATATTCATATAATTAAATTTAATTTTAAAAATATTTAAATCGAATTCATATTGGATTAGATCGCGATTTTAGATTTTCAAATCCAAATTTAATCTATACATTAAATTTTATAAATCCAAATTCATATTTTTCTCAAGATTTTAATTCTCTAAATATGATTTTTACAAAATAATAGTACACAAATTTTAACTCATTAGATATCGATTTGAGATAATTGGGACCATTACCCGCACACATATCTGAAATAAAATTTTAAGCAAATGTAAGATTTTCTTAATTCTGCGATGTAACATATTTTTCGGTTAAAAAGAAAAACAAAACATCTATTATAGCAACAGCTATGGTTCTACATCAATGTAAATTGTATTGATATAATATATTATATAAAGAATATATCTATATCCAACACTCTGAACCCAAATCTAAGTACATAAAACAAGCAAAAACAAATTGAAATTTCCAATGCATGAACAACCCTTGGCATGCTCAATCCTAATAAACCCTAATTAAAGGTATGAAAAAGGATTTTTCTTTTAGATCCAAAAGAAGAAAAAGTAAGACTGAAATCAACAGCCAATTTTCATTAGTAGAACTTTGTCAATGGTGTTTGGTCATCTGGGCTCATTGTTCATTTCCAATGATCCATCCTTCATCAATTTCAGACTCAGATTTTTGAACCTCTCTCGAGAATATTGCCTTGAAGCTTTTCTCCAATCCGTACCAGCCTTCATCATCACTGCAAACTCCTCATAACTTATTCTCCCATCCTGCAGTACATCCATCAAACATACTTTAATATGCACGGGAATGAATCTACACTGCTCGGGTTTCGGAAAAATTAAAAAAAGCTTTGATATGTTTTTAACTTCTTCCCGTTATGATTCACAGCATCAAGTATGTTAAGATTAAATGAAAACATGGATTTAGGAGAGAGATTATGGTTGTTTTCTCATTTTCCTTCCCAGTTTAAAAGCTATAAGCTTAAACTGAGTTTCGGGCTTATTCAGTATTTATCCTACTTGAGATGTGATAGGAATATGAACATCTGGAAAAAAAAACATGCCAAGAAAGGGAGCAAAAAAGGGAAAATCCGTCTAACCTTGTCTGTGTCCACATCATGCATGATGGCACTAATGACTTCTTCACTGTTTGTTTCAATTTCGTCGGATAAGGCATCTCTTAGTTCCTCAATCTCAATATAACCACTTTGGTTTCTATCGAAAAACTCAAAGGCCTTTTTAAGGTGCTCGTCATTGCCCATCTTTCTCAAGTGAACTGAAATGGCAACAAACTCTCCGTAGTCCAGATATCCATCTTTATCTACATCACCCTGTGAAGAAAAATATTAAATAATAAATTTTTAGTTAGTTACTCTTCTTGCAAACAGTTGGATAATCTTCACAATACACATGTAAAGTTCTAAAACGAGATATGACAATGACCACAGATGGATGCGAACATAAGAGAAATCTTATTGACCCATTGATTTCTATGAAACTAGATTAGGGTGGATTATTGGCTGGGTAAAAGAGTGAACAGTTGCACTTAGAAACTGATAGTATAATGGTTACACATTTACATGTCTGTGCTGCCAAATATCGATGACAAAACAAAACATAATGCAAGCTTAGGGTAGAACTTACAGCTTCCATTAGTATTTGAAGATCTGCATCAGGAATGGTATGACCAAGTTTATGCAACCCAACCCTTAACTCATCAATGTTAATCTTGCCTCTATTGGCAGTATCCATCAATTGGAATCCCTCTTTTATGCCTGCAACTTCCTCCACCGAGAGATGCTCAGCTATTACCTGTCAGTACAAGATTTCCAGATAAGAAAAAATGGGGAAAAAAGGTTAACAAGCAATGAGTGGAAGCTTTATTTAGGTTCTATTGCCCAACAAAAAAGCCAGAAGCAGTACCTTGAGAGCTCTTTTCTTGAGCTTGTTCATTACAGAGAACTGCTTGAGCCTTGCCTTCACAGTCTCACCCAAGGAAACGTTTGGAGCTTTCTTTGCATTTTGCAACCAAGGATGATCTGAAGCAAGAAACAATTTGATTTAGGATTCACATATACAGCAAAACAATTTTGCTAATAAACTTTTACCGGAAACTACTAAAAATTTCAACAGAATACCTATATCATTAGAACTAAAACCTACCTAGTACTTCCTGAGCTGTAAGTCGTCGCTTAGGATCAGGATTGAGCATCTTCCTCACAAGGTCTTTTGCATTCTCAGAAACTTTAGGCCAAGGATCCCTCTTAAAATCTATAACAGAGCGAATAATTGCTTGCGCAACTCCTTGTTCGGTTTCTGCATAGAAAGAAGGAAAGTTAGAGAGGAAAAAGAGATGGAATAAAAATGTAAGATGGAAACAAACAAAAATATATAAGAAAGGCGTATCAAATTCCATCGGTATTTATCATATAAGGTGGAAATAGGAGACTAATTGCAAAAGGGAAGAAAACATTGTGTAAAAAATAAATTCAATTGGGAAGGGGTGGAGCATTGCAGTTCTTAATTTATTATTCTCATTGCTCGAACGAACCTGCCCAGAAAGGTGGGACACCACATAGTAAGATGTAAAGGATAACACCGGCACTCCAAACATCAACTTCAGGTCCATAATTTCTTTTCAGGATCTCAGGAGCCATGTAGTAGGGGCTTCCAACTATCTCGGTAAATATTTCACCTGCAGGGGGGAAGATTCAAATTTCAATAGATAAACATAGAAGGATGAAACTAATAGGTGAAAACTTAAACAAAAGGGCAACAAAGTTATTGATATCATGTTTGTAAAATGGCATTACCTGGTTTAAAGAACACTGACAAACCAAAGTCAATCGACTTCAATGCTGCTGTCTCTTTTTTATTTGCAAACAGAAAGTTCTCAGGTTTGAGATCTCTGTGCATCACACCATGCTTGTGGCACATCTGCAACAACAAAAATGCACAAATGTTAACTTAAGATCATAATTTAAGGCATAGAATATGGAGAATCTAAACACAACTGAATACCCTACAATTTAGGTCCAAGCAACCATTTAAAACCCAAAATTTTGTGTAGCATTTCAGTTTAATCACTTCAAGCAACTAGTTTAGCAAGTCATTTGAAACCCTAAACTTGTACATTCATGAGGTAAGAAAAGAAGATCCAAGATCAACCAAAAGGTATAGGAATAAACAAAAAAATAAGGGAAAGAAAATACCTGAACAACTTCAACAATGGTCTTGGTGACAGCAGCAGCAGCTCTCTCAGTGTAATGACCTCTTGCAACAATCCTATCAAACAACTCACCACCTTCACACAACTCCATAACCAAATGGACCGCATTGTCATCCTCATAAGTATCCTTCAAGGTAACAATATTTGGGTGGTGAGGCAAATGTTTCATGATTTCAACTTCCCTTCTTACATCCTCAATGTCAACGGCAGTCCTTAGCTTCTTCTTTGATATTGATTTGCATGCAAAAGTATCCCCTGTTTCTTTGTCTGTACAAAGATATGTGACCCCAAATTCACCACGCCCAAGCTCACGCCCAAGTTCATATCTTTGTTCAATTTCTCTCCCAGTTGGAGAATTTAGAACAGTGAGTTTATGGCCTCCGTTGCTATGGTGATGTTGACCATAATCAAGAGAAAATGGATTTTGCTTCTTTTTTCCTTTCTTCTCCTTCTTATGAGAAGCTGTTGTTGGAGTCGCACAACAATTTCCCATGAAATAACCCAATAACTTAATCTAAAATATCTTTTCTGGGTTGTTTTTTTTTTTTTGCTGAAATTGGTTTTTGAATTTAAACCCAAAACAGCCCCAAAAAAAAATCAAAAGCTGAACTTTTAAACCGAAAAAAGGAGGAAAAAGAAGGCTGTGCTTTCAAAGATCCAGACTTTGAGATCTAACAACTCTTGTTTTTTTTTAAATAGACAAATAAAAGAAACTCTCCAAGAAGGAGATAGAAACCTTGCTCCTGGATTTTCAAGAAAATTGAATTGAAGAACCAAATGGAGATATTAAGCAATGAAATGAAGGAGAAATTGAGGAGTGAAAAATATAAACATAAAGAAGGATTTTCTTTTATACATATACATGTATATTCAAAAGCGTGTTAAATTGAGGAGGAGGAGAAGAAGAAGAAAGAGTCACCAACCACCCTCACCATGGGATTTGGAAGAGAGAGAAGAGCTTCAAAGTTCTATTTCTTAGATACTTCCTTCAGAATCCTGTCTTTGTTCAATGCTTTTTCTCTGAACGAAAAGTCAAAGCTAGCCTTACTCCCTTCAACAAATCTTTCAACTCTAGTTAAGAAGTCGTTTGTTATTAATAATATTACCTAATATTAAACTTCATAATTACCTTTTAAACATCCTTAACAAAATCCAAAACTGATTTCCGGAGACCAAAGTCAAGCTTTGTGTAGATTTTTGTTTCTTATAATAACATAAAAAATTATAAAAAAGTTAAAATATTTCATAACTGCTTATAATCTTAAAAAATTTAGAATTTAATTTTAGTATTTTCATTTTCAAAATGTTAGGCTCAACAAAATTAATAAAAGAAATTTAATAATATTAACATTTGAACTTAAATTTTAAATTTTAAAAAGTAAGATTAAATTACAATTTTTTGAAAAGTATAGAAACTTATGATATATTTTAACCTATGCAAAACTATTTGAACACATATTTCTTTTGTTAGATTATGGTTCAAGTCTCCATATTTTTTTTTACATTTAGAATTTGGGTAATAAAAATTTTGGCTCTTGAACTTAGCAAATACGTCCACTTTCATACTTGTACTTTTTTTATTCACTTTGGTACATGAACTTAGCAACTAGATCATTTTAGTCCCTAAACTTGAATTTTTAAAGATTTAATAATGTGACTAGATTGGATTGAGACCCAAAAATTTCAGTGTAACATCCCGCTCGACGAAGTCGTAGTATTTGAGAGTTGTTTTGGAAGTAAGAACTCCGGAATAAATTCTTGATAAGTAAAGTGTTGGATTTATTGAAGAAGTTGAAGTTTATATGTACGCCCCTGGACGAAGCCCTGATGTTTGAAATATTGTCTATAAGAATAAGGCTTTTAAGCACCCAATGTTAGGATTTGATTAAGTGTCAGAACTTTTCGAGTACGCTTACGACACCCTAGTCTAGCGGATTTAGAAAGAACGAAGCTTATGGCTAACTCTGAAGAAAGGTAAGCAAGACAAATCAAGGGATATGGTATGGATATACATGTATGAGTATATATATGAACAATGGTAAGGATATATGTATATGAATATGGCACATAATCATGAAGAAGTATGATTGACGAAGTAATGTTCGCCTAAAAGGCCATTACGGCGTATAGAGTGAGCAAACTCTAAAAGGAAAAATAAGTAGATAAGGATTTTCACGTCAGATAAGTATGAGTAGTGAAAAAAAGCTTATGGTTATGTAAAATGATTTTTAGGATATGAGTTTACACTAGTGGCATAGTACACTCTGCAACCAATGTGAACCCATGCTAGCTAATTTGTGAAGTAAGCGGGTTGTAAACTGTTGGGGATCAACCCGATTAAATAACGAATAAGTAAAAATAGCAAAAGAAATTGAGAAATTGAACACACAAATTTAACGAGGAAAAACCCCTTCGAAGAGGATAAAAAACCACGAGCAAAGATAATTTTACTATAATGGCAAAAGAATGAAGAGTACAAAAGATGAAGATAAAAACTAAACCCCTAAACTCGAAAACAAAGAACCCATAAAATTCTCCAAAAGTGTTAGGAGTTCTAATATCTAATGGGTGTTTTTGTAAGGTTGTAAAAGAACCTACTTATAGGCTAAATTCCTAGGTCAAATAATAATAAAATAATCTAAACTAATAAGAGTTTGACTCAAACAAATAAATAAAGTTTAATTGAAACAAATAAACAAAGTTTAATTGAAACAAATAAACAGAGTTTAACTAAAAGATTATTTCTCAAATTTGACTTGAAATAGGAGTCATAATTCAACAAATCTCCACCTTAACTAGTATTTCCACAATGTCATCTTTGCCAAAGCCCTCCATGAGACCTATCTTGAACTATGCGGGAAATTAATTGAGTCAAATATGTGCTTAGAAGCTAGAAGTCTTCTAGGCTTCGACTTGTGCACTACTAAATCAAAACTAACATTGGTCTGATTTTCACGAACAAAATGCCCTAACTTTTCAAAACCCACATCCAAAAGAGAACCTCTCTTCAATGAAACAGTCATACCTTTTTCCCTTCTATGACCAAGTTACCTCCGCTCTAAATGAGTTGACTTTAACTCCGTAACGGACGAGGGACGTCCGATTTCACCGGTCACTATAGAACCTTCCAGAATATAAAGACTGCTGGTCTTTTTACCTTTTAACAAAATGAGAGCCTTACGAGACACCTTAATGCCGATAGACTCAATGTTAATTCTGCAACCTTTTGAGTCTAAAATACTTAAGGAGATGAGATTCTTTCATAAATCAGGTACATACTTGACATCTGATAATGTTCTAATCGTACCATCGTGCATCCTAATTTTAATAGTACCAGTATCTATCACCTTCAACGGAACTATATGTGGAGAACCATTCTCTATTGGGACACATGTGAAAAGAACATCTTGAATCTAGGATCCACTCAAACGTAAGCTCAGAGTTATCACTCGTTGACACTAACAAGAAATCATCATTACTTTCATTGTCCAAATTAGCACTAGCTAAATCTTCCACGTTACTCTTAGCAGCCTTTTTATTTCACAGTTTATAACAATCAGCTTTGACGTGACCTAACTTCTTACAATAGCGACACCTTTTGTCTCATTTCTTTGATGCTACCAAAACGGAATCTTGTCTATCTGCCTTACTATCTGAACCAAACTTATTGTCGAGTTTGTCTTTACTAAACAAATGACCCTTTACATCCTCGAATGAAAGTTTGTCTCTTCCATAAAACAGAGTCTCCTTGAAAGACTTGTATAAAGGGGGTAAAGAGCATAATAATAGCATAGTCTGATCCTCATATCTGAACCTCAACGTTATTTAAATCATTTAAAAGGGTAATAAATTGACTGATGTGATCTCTAAGAAGCTCACCTTCGTTCATGCGAAACGTAAATAGACGTTGTTTCAACACTAAACGATTAGCTAGAGACTTAGTCGCGTAAAGAGTTTCTAGTCTTTTCCACAAGACGGAGGAGGTCTTCTCTATTAATACCTCATGCAATACCCTATTCGAAAGATTATCGGGCTTTTTTCCCGGTAACAACCTTTTTCAAGTCGGTCTGAACTAGAATTGTCATCATCCGAACTTGTCACAAATTCAAATATGTGACACCATCGAACTTCTCAATGTTGAACATTGTTGTTGCTATCTCTGAATGGGTTGATCTATGAAAATTGAACTAACTCTGATACCACTTATTAGGGATCAACCCTATTAAGCAATAAACAAGTAAAAATAGTGGAAGAAATTGAGAAATTGAACACACAAATTTAACGTGAAAAACCCCCCTCCAAAGAGGATAAAAAACCACGGGCAAAGATAATTTTACTATAATGGAAAAATAATGAAGAGTACAAAAGATGGAGATAACTAAACCCCGAAACCAGAAAACAAATAACCCACAAAACGTAGACACAAAATTCTTCAAAAGTGTTAGGAGTTCTAATCTCTAATGGGTGTTTTTCTAAGGTTGTGAAAGAGCCTATTTATAGGCTAAATTCCTAGGTCAAATAATAATAAAATAATCTAGACTAATAAGAGTTTAACTTAAACAAATAAACAGAGTTTAACTGAAACAAATAAATAAAATTTAATTGAAACAAATAAACAGAGTTTAATTGAAAGATTATTTCTCAAATTTGACTTGAAATAGAAGTCATAATTCAACAAAAACTAACCAAAAGTGAGCTAGAAAGGTTAAAGGCTAAAGGAGTAATCAAATAAGTTTCTCAGAAGTGGCAGATTTTGGATAAGATAACTCAGTATTGATGTGACGTTTACCAAGTTCCCATAAAGACTTGAGTTGAGTTAAAAGGACAATCAGGTTAAGTCAGCGAAGAGTTATCTTCTTTCTTTAGAACTAAGGCTAAAGGCAGATGGAAACGTCTCCTTAAGATGAGTCTAAAACCTTAATTTTTGCTAGTGATTTTCCCTCCCATCAAGGTACATTTCATGACTCTGTTGGTCAAGGGAACACAAATCTGTAAGTACGCTTAGAGAAATAGGGCTTAGTGATACGTCTGAGATTTAAAGTGATAATAAAGGTTACCAAAATGGATTCTAACAAAGTGTCTCTATTTATCAAGGTAGACGAGGTTGTAGCATCTTGCTGAATGATGGATCTGGAGCACAAGCTATCACATCCCATATTTTTTATTTATTATTTAATCAATTTATTGAATAAGGAATGTAGTCAAGTGGTAATGGGCTTAATTAAATTCGTAGAGATCCAATGTTCAATTCCCTTCATCAACATATTTTTATTAAAATTTATACCATGTAAAAAAGGAAGATTCTATCCTCTTTTGTTGAGTCAACTTCCCCTCAATACTTTCCCTTTTCACTCTATGATCCACTTTTTGTGCATATGTTCCCCTTATTTCCATTTTCTCCCCCTTACATACCAAGGTCGACCAATGTACCTAGACACCTAAAAACACCTAATTTTATTTTTATTCACTTTCTCTTATCTTTTCCCTCTTCTCATCCTCCTTCCACCACTATTTCTACATTTTGCCACCATACCACCATCATTGGCCTCCTTTTATTCACCAAATCACCAGCATAACACCACTAGAACTTCCCCTCTCTTCCACGCCTCCTTTTTCACCACTGTTGCACCGCCGTGGCGCCATCGTCGTATTACCGTCATAAATCACCATTTTTCGTCAATTTTTATCTTGACTCATTTCTTCTATTAAAATTGAACTTTTAATACATTCTCTTTATTTTTAATATTCTGGTTAGTTGCGAATCCTCCTCTCTAATCGGGTCATCATGGGAAATCATTGAGTCCTTATTCTTTCAATATTATGTAAGTCTTGGTAAACCCTACCACACTGATATTTTCTTTTCATCTTTCTTAGACTAATATTGAATGAGAGGTTATGCATTTTATTCTTCTGTTTTAGATATCCTGTCTCATAGAATATTCGATTGTTTGAAGGGTCGACTATCATCAACACAGAACGCCTTTAGCATTGAAAGTGAGTCATGAATCCAAATCGTATTCATTAAGCGTAAGTAATGATTCGTGGAAAAAGACAAGTTGTGATTATCTTTTAATCTAAGGATTAATAAAATAACATTTAATTAATAAAACATCATTTTATACTCAATCTACTGTAATGTAGTTAAATCAGAGCGTGGCCAATTGAAGAGGCTAGTATTACGTCGGATCTACATAAATCAAGTGTGGGGATCTATCTTGTTAAAATATATGATATTATTGTTAATCATAAAAATGTGAAAATATTAAATAAATGTTTATGAAAAACTCTGAAAAGTTAAAATAGACAAATACACTAAGTATTCAAATGGATTGATAAAATCCGTTAAAAAGGAGGATTCCAAGTAAGTGATTATTAAACTTCAGATCTGTGATATTATGTATGTGAATATGCGATTTTTTGTTAAATTTGTTGATATATGTTTTTTTTTCTTGATACTCATGTAATGTGATATATGACATTATTGGATATGCATGTAAAATAAACATTCCATTGATTTGTTGCTATTTTGATTCGCATGTTAAGCATGCCACTATTCTAATTTTGATTACCATGTTAAGCATGCAATTATTCTGATTAACATGTTAAGCATGTGATTATTTTGATTTTGATTCTGATTCCCATGTTAAGCATTCCATTATACTGAATATGATTTGCATGTTAAGCATTCCATTATACTAATTCTGATTCGAATGTTAAGCATGCCGCTAGATTGATTCTTATTCGCATGTAAAGCATGCCTACTAAAAATTTTGTTTTCTATGTAAAACCACATGCATGGGGTTGGGATATGATTGTATGGAGGAAGTTCTGGAAGTTTAATTGTATATTGATATTAGTAAGCCATCAATTTTAGGCAACTCGGGGTGGTTGGTCATCGTTTTCGGGCAACCTGGGATGACTTAATTGGCGATATACTTGTAATATTCTGTATATGGCAGCTTGACTGCATTATCTAGTGGCTTGTCCATATTATTGATGTGTTATTGAATGAACGAGTTCTAGAGAAATCATTATAGTATGTAGTAGAGATGGGTAGGAAACGTTTTCTGAAAAATCTTCACTATTTTTGAAAAAGCATTACATCGACATCATCGATATGCTTACTGATAAATATGTATATTTGTATATGTGATCTATTAAATTATTGAGCTTTTGTCATTATTTTTGTTGCTTTGATATGTGAACCACACTAGGCTTTAAAAGCTCACCTTTTATGTTTCTGATTTTTCAGATAATAATCGAGGTTAGAACATGAGCTCAACTTACAGAGGTGCAGTACGATATTCTTAAATGACTTATCTACTTACGAACTCCAGATAAGGCTTACTGTTGGTGGCAAGCCATCATGAGAGGTACTCTAATTGAGAGACTAACATGTGAATATTTTATAGATGCTTTTAGAATAAATATGTGGGTACTTGATATTTTGAGGATAGTAGATAGAAGTTTATCGAGCTCAAATAGGGGATCATGACAACTAAGTGGGATAAATTCATCAAATTAAAAAATGGACTGAGACATGAACTGATGATGCTGGTAACCCTTCACCAAGAAAGATTTTTCAAAACTTAAGTGGAGAAAACCAAAAATTTTCAAGGAAGTTAAGTGTTTGTAATGCGAGAGAAAGGATAAAGCTAAAATCCATGATAAGAAAGATGTTGATCCTACTACTCAAGCTCCACGACCTAATAAGCGGACTAGAGATGATAAACCTCAACAAAATAATAAAACTATTAGTGACATAACTGTACTCAGTCCCCTAGGACAATATGTTTCTATGAACAAAATATATAAGAGATGTCCATTAGAAATTCAAGGAGAAATATTTTGCTAGACTTGATGGAATTACCCTTTTAGGAATTAATCTTAATTGTGAGAATGAGATGGTTAGTGGAACACTAAGTCAGTTTGGATTTCACTTCAAAAAGAGAGTTACCTTGATAATGTTCACTAGGAAAGAGATGGTGATGGTTGGGGAGCATAGAGATTACTTATCAAACGTTATCTCTGCTTCAATAGGCAAAAAGTTGGTGCGCAAAGCATATAAAGCCTATTTGGCTTATATTTTGGACACAAATTTCAGTAAGTCATATGTTGAGAACATTCGTATAGTGAGAGATTATCCCAACATCTTTCCAAAGGAGTTACCTGGATTACCTTCGGAGCACAATGTTGAATTTGGAATCAATTTATTACTTGGAACAACCTCGGTGTCCATTGCCCCTATCCCATGACACTTAAAGAGTTGATGGAACTTAAGGCTCAATTATTAGAACTTCTAGATCGTAGATCCATTAGGCTGAGTGTGTCTCCATGGAGAGCTTCTATTCTATTTGTAAACAAGAAGGATGAATCCATGAGACTCTACATTGATTATATTTAACTGAACAAGTTGACCATAAAGAACAGATACCTTTTACCAATGATTGATGATTTATTTGATCAATTCAGGGGTGCAAAAGTGTTTTCTAAGATCGACCTAAGGTTCAAATACTATCAATTGAAAGTGAAAGAGATGGATGTCCCTAAGACCATATTTAAGACTCGGTATAGTCATTACGAGTTCCTTGTGATGCTATTTGGTCTCAATAATTCTCTAACAACTTTTATAGACCTAACGAATGGGGTTTTTCAACCCTATCTTGACAACTTTCATTGACAACATCTTGATCTACTCAAAGTTTGAAACAGACATGATGAGCACTTGAGAGTTATCTTACAAATTCTACGTGAGAAATAACTCTATGCTAAATTGAGTAAGTGTGAGTTTTGAATCCACGAAATGTTCTTGAGACACGTGGTATCAATTGAGGTTATCAGTGTTGATCCAAAGAAAATTAAGGTTATCCTAGACTGGAAACAACCTAAGAATGTCAGTAAAATCCAAAGATACCTTGGATTGGCTGGCTACTATAGAAGGCTTGTGGAAGGGTTTTCCTTGATTGCAGCTTCTATGACCAAACTATTGAAAAAAAAGTGCACATTTCAAGTGGACTGAGGAGCAACATAAAAGTTTTGAAAAGCCTAAGTCTGTGTTGACTCAAGCGTCTGTTTTAATCTAGCTAAAGTTTAGGAAGGATTATGTGGTATATAGTGATACGTCTTATATCATTCTTGGTTGCATTTTGATACAAGATGGTAAGGTTGTAGCCTACACCTCGAGATAACTTAAGCCTCACGAACATAATTATCCAACCCATGACCTCGAGCTTGCAGCTATTGTCTTCGTCCTCAAGATTTGGAGGCATTATTTGTATGATGAGAAGTGTATATGTTACACTGAACACTATCTCCTCACCCAAAAGGAGTTAAACTTGAGGCAAAGGAGATGGATTGATTTGTTTAAAGTTTATGATTTTACATACCATCCGAGAAAGGCTAATGTTGTGGAAAATGCCTTGAGCAGGAATTTGATGATTGATTTGAGAGTAATGTTCACAAAGTTGAGCTTGACTGGTGATAGAGGCTTTCTTGCGGAGTTACAAGTGAGACCTACTTTAGTGGATGAGATCTGATCGAAATAATTTGTCGATGCATCTCTTACACTTGGATTCATAGAGGTTGAGGAGGGTAAGATTACTGACTTTATCCTTAACTCTGAAGAAGTTTTGTGTTTTCATGGGAGATATTGTGTGCCTGATGATCGAGTTTAGACAGTCGATACTTTAGGAAGCGCATAGTAACCCATACACTATGCATCTTGAAGGGAAAAAGATATACTGATATTCGAGAGAACTTTATTGGTGGTCAAGGTTAAAGCGTGATGTAACCAAGTATGTGAGTAAGTGTTTGACATGCCAACAAGTTAGATAAGATCAATTCCCTATTGTTTTATTATAGCCTATTCAGATTCCTCAGTTGAAGTGGGAACGTGTGACCATGGACTTCATTAGTGGGTTGCCTTTGACACCTACTAATGTAACAACTCAGTTTCCAATGGTACCGAAAATGGTGATTTTGAAACCCCATTCTCCAATGGTCAAGTCCATAAATATTATTGAATAATATTTATGAGATAGATATAATGTTATCGTGAATTTTGATTGGATATATTTTATTAATTGGTTAGCTAGTCAAGGTACGAGTGGTGCGTATCGAAAGTCAGTGGCTTTAAGAAATGAGGTATCGGGACTTCATTTTCACAAATTGAGCCTTTAAGTACTATTATTAAATATTTACGAATTCATTTTATAAATTAATTGAATTTTGGACAGGTAATTCAGTCAAATTAGTGGTTAATTAATGAATAAGAACTAAATCGCAAAAATGGTGGAGGTTAACTATTATTAATTTTATTAGCTAAAAAGGTTAAATAGTATAACATTAAGGCTTTAAATGGTAATAAGCCCTTTTCAAAGTTATTGGATGGTAAGTGCATAAATTGGGATGAATTATATGTTAAAATTATATTATTGTTATAAAATAAAAGGACAGATAGTAAAGAAAAAGAGAATGAGAGAGCAAAGAGAGAGTGTATTTTTATTGATCAATAGAAGTGTCTTACAATGCTTCTCCAAGGTCTATATTTATAGACATAGAAAGTATAAATGGAATAGAACTCTAATTCTAATGACAACTAGAATTTAAACTTCATTCAAACTTATATTGATCTTGATGGACATCCACTTAATAAGATATTCATAACACTCCCTCTTGAATGTCCATTGGTAGATAATATGTCTCGTTAAAACTTTTATTAAGATAAAAACCCTATAGGAAAAAAAATTCCCAATGAAGGAAAAGTGTACATATATCTATAATACACATAACATGTTGTCTCATTAAAAACCTTACCAAGAAAACCCAATGAGACAAAACCTCGGTTAAGGGAAAAAGAGTATAACGCGTATTTACTCCCCTCATAAAAACATCAAATGATATCTCATATTCTATGTATTCAATCTTGAATACTAGTCTTTCAAATGATTATTTGAATGTATTTGCTAAGCATTTATATTACCATTCTTTTGAAAGTCATGAATGAGGGAAAATTTTGGGGGAAATGTATTTTGATCTCTTTAGGAGTTTCACCAATAATCATAACAAACTTTAATCACAATTCTTCTAAAAAAACACAAATAGGTATTTTGGATCATGTTATAATCCTCCTTCAACTACTATTGACTAAGTAAAATTTACCACATGTTTAATTATTTCAATTCATATAAATGAACAATTTCCCAATAATTTCAATATTCGACTGGCATTCCAAATCCTTCAAGGATTTTATTATAAACTTTACTATATAGTGATTCACAAAAGGTTGTAACAATAACCATGAGATGCAAGTATGAACTCCAATTTAATAATATATCTAAAGGTTACTGCATCCACCGCAAAAGAATATTATATCTTCTCATAATCAGTGCCAAGACTTAGCGAAAAACTTCATATTTTTATTTCACCTTTGCAAAACTACTTCATTTATACCTTCACTGGCTTTATACCTTTAGATATTTAGACTACTGGTCTAAAAACTTCACTAATTTAATTGTATTTGAGTTGCGTCTTTATATTTTGGCTGATTTATACCATATCTCTATTTCCCAAGAGATTTATTTAATATCCTCCTTTTATTTCATTGTTTCAAAAATAATATTGCATGCAAAACCATTGTCGACCACTTTTATTATTGGTTCGACATTTTCTCAAATTGATATTACTTATCGAGATCTCTTATTTTCATTATTTTAATCTTCAATTTTAGGTATTTGAATCTCTTCTTATTAGTTATGTCTTGGGTCTCTTCTGGAGCACTCGCCTTCACTATATAACCATCTAGATTTTTTCCTTTTATGAAAATTTTCATATTTGGAACTTTAATGAGTTAACCTTGTTGAACCTTTTGTTCAAATTACTCTCCCCCTTAACTCATTGCAAGTTATTAGTTCTCTCCCCCTAATGTCGACAAAACTATCAAATCAAAATAGTAATCACAATCATGTTATAATTGAATCTCCAATACATTTAATATATCATAATAAAAGGAGACCCATAATTAATATATATTTCCAACTTTGTTTGAAGATTCACTCATCTTTGTGCGTTGTGGTGGAGCGATTGGAATATATACGCACATACAAAAATTCAAAGATGAGAAATATTTAGGTTTTGACCTAAAATCAATTGCAATGGAGAGTATTTAAAACTTATTGGCTTGATGTGTACAACACGTAAATCAACATAATCCCATGTTCAAAGAGAAAGTTTAGTTCTCATAAGTAATAATCAGAGACATTCAATCAATAATTCTCTAAACCATTATGCGCATAAATAACAAACTTTTACCAAAGTTTTTCGAACTCAATCAATAAAAGACTGAGATATAAACTCATCACTATTACCAAGATGAATTGTCTTAATTGCATGATCTGAAATTAATTATTCAAACCATCTTGCAAACAACAGGTTGCAAGTTGATAACACATATGTGTTTATTTTGTAGATGCTTTTACCAAAATCATATAATATCAAAACCATCCACATGGTGGATTAATGAGCCCATATTCATTTAAAAAAAGTAAGACATTAAATCTCAACTTTAGCTAGTGAGTTTTTAACAACCAATTTTCATTGAGAACAACCATCAAATGAGAATTCTTTAAATTAAAAAATCTTTTGGTTCTTTAATAAATGTCCATATGAATTCTTAATTAATTTTCGCATAATATATAATCTAGGATGATCTGACTAGTTATGCCAAGTAGTAAATATATTTGTAGCAGTAAACTTCTAGTTTACTTTAACATGCGTTTCAATTTGAACTAAATTAGAGCAAATTAATATTTTACTATCATTCCTTTCAATTTGTATCCACATATAAGTACCATTGCGACATTTACTACTCGAAGTGTCTAAATCAATGTGAAGTTTATAATGACATTAAGTCAAATAATATAATTTCCAAGTAATTATATGCAATATTCGCTTCAGGGAATATGCCAAGATCTTCACATATCCAAAATCTTCATAATTGTTATGTATTACTACATTCGCTTCAGAGAATAGGGCAGAACTGGTGGAACAAATAACTCTTTATTTTGTTTACCCATAAGAATATCACAAAGATAATCCAATCTTCTTTTGATTCATATGAAATATAATTTTTTTCCTCATTCATAATCTCAATATGAGATCCATTGTGAATATATTTTAAAACCAATGGATTAACCATCACAAGATATTGATATATTAGCTCTTCTGGAGCTTTCGACTAATTTTGTACTACCAAATATTGGAATAATATTGGTTTGTTTCAGTACCAAATAAAATAAATATTTTCTATCTTTAATGATAGAATTCATTACTATATTCTCATATTCTTCCTCAAAGAATATTAACAAAAACAAAATATTTGGGCATATATGTGGCCAATAACCTTTGATAACATAAGTTATCTTTACCCTTTGAAGAGTTATCTTGAGAACTCTCATTGTTCTCTTATTCATGACTATGTTCACACTTTTAGTGGTCCATGATCATATCTTTCATTTTCTTTACGTTTGCATTCACTTCTGGGAATGCATCATATTTAGTAGGATGAACTTATAAATGTCTCGCTAGATTATTTATTCCATAATCACTATCGCAAACATGAGTGGATTTCAAATCAAAATCCATCTATTCATGTTGTCATGATTAGTCTTAAATTATAATAAACATGATATAAAAAATAAATCATAGAAAAATATACCTAAATATCTTTAACATCATCGTTATCACCATGGCTATTATCATAAGCACTAAGTAGTTAAGTGATTGCCCATAGTGCGTCGGCTTCAATTGACAACTGAAAGAAAAAAAATTAAATGAGAATCATGCTGATAACGTGTTATAAAATAAAAGGACATAGAGTAAAGAACAAAGAGAATGAGAGAGCAAAGAGAGAGCATATTTTTATTGATCAATAGAAGTCTCTTACAATGCTTCTCAAAGGTCTATATTTATAGACATAGAAAGTATAAATGGAATAGAACTCTAATTCTAATGACAACTAGAATTTAAACTTCATCTAAACTTATTTGATCTTGATGGACATCCACTTAATAAGATATTCATAACAATTATATAATAATTAAAAGTAATTAAAATATATTATAACATAAAAGTTAAAGTAAAAAAAAAGGATAAACATCACTTTTCTACATCTTTTCTTTCCTAAAACCAAAACTAAGGAAGAATATGAAGGCTTCCAATGTTCAAGAGCTTCGATTGGTAAGTTGTTTTTTATTTTTTTTTTGTAATTTTTATTTTTTTGAAATTCTGGGAGCTTAATTTAGTTGACCTGTGTGTTAATTTTTGAAACTGTTAAAGTTTCTAAATATTGCCATTTTTTAATCTTGAAGGTTTTGGTTTTATTTGGTTAGATTTTATACTTATATATGAAAAATGACTAATTCGTAAAATGAAAATTGTTAATTTTAAACGTAAGAAACTAAATTGTGAATATATCAAAACTGATATGAAAATTTTGTAATTATTGATAATAGAGGGTTGTTGAAGGATGAATTTGAAATGGGTTTAAAAATTGAAACTCAAATATGAAAGTTAAGCTTGTTTCAGCTTTAAGGACTAAATTGAATAAAATGAAAAATTTTAGGGAAATTGTGAAAAATGTTAATAGGAAGAAATATGCATTATATTGAGTGTCATAATACACTTGGGATTGATAATTGAAATGAATTATTATATAGATCGAGATTTGAGCTAATTTAGTATAGTTGAGGAGAAGTCAATTTTTGGCGGATTAGTCATCGACATTTTGTGTGTCGTTATTTTTGTTAGGTAAGTTCATATGGAACTTACTAAGTTGATTCATGTTATGATTTTACTTCTATAAATTGAATCATTATATTCATTACATATTTATTTTGTTTACAAACTATGATACCGAGGTAGATTGAAAACAATTATTTGAGTTTAAAATACTATGTTTGATATTGATTATCAAGGTAAAGGACTAATTTGAAGAAAAATAAGAATTTTTGTAACTTCATGATTATATGTTTTGACATTGAATTTGGTTGGAATGTAGTATGTTATATAATGAAAGGAGTAAAACTTAATCAAATCATCGAAGAGTAAAATGTTTCATTAAACACTTTATGGATATTAGTGGCAGTACAACTTTGAAAATTCACAAAAAAATGTTGGAATCGAGTTAGAAGTTGAATCAAATATGAAACTAAATATTATTAAGTTTAGTTTCTCATAAAAGCAACGATGAAAGCAATGGGATTGTATTATGAGATATAATACTTTTTATGATACAATTGTTAGAATCGTAAAACAAAATAGGATATAAAACTTAAACTGTAAATCAGGATCTGTCATGTCAAATCATCAAGAATAAATTAAGAACAAAACTAGATGCAAAAGCGTACCTGAATTCATCGATTTTTTGAAATCTACGGATCTTGGGGTTTTGATCTTTCAAATTAACACACAAGCAATTTTGAGAGGGTGACTCTCTCTTTTCCAAAGATGATATATTAGAAAAGTTACTCGTATGTAATTTGGGGACCATAACCCTAATATATATAACTTTGGCACATTTGCCCTAATTTCTAATCAGCCCATCATCAATTAGAAATTAGTTACTAGAGTATCTACACATATTTGACCCATACTTTATTTAATAATTAAAGCCCAATAAATCTTAAATAAATTAGATCACTTTTAATTTGGGTTAACCTATTATGATAGTAAATAATAACATGTAATTACCCTTATTATATATGTGATGTCCATATTTTCCAACAATCTCCCACTTATATATATACTAAGTACTTTATAATTACATGTCATTATATCGTATCCAAAAGGTATCCCGAACAATCTCGTCCATTAATTATGTTAACATAGGACCAAAATGACTTTCATTATGATCACATTTATTAACACAATTAAATGATATAAATCAAGTATGAATTTGTAGCATGGAAATTACATGCAATATGATCTAAACATGTTTATTTCCAATTGGTACTCCTTAACCTTAGTGAGATCAAACTTTACCAAAATCAAAGTGTGAATAAACCAAATAAACTTTATTTCTGCAGAAAATAAACTTAATATCTCTAAATTGAAATAACTGAAAATGTGTCTATAACATAAAAACATTTAAAAGTACAAACTCCCACTAAAACCAAATATCCTTAAATGACATTACACCCATATGAGAAAAGTGCTCATGAAAAACCTTAGGTGTAATCCTTTAGTAAGTGGATTCACAATTATTGAGTATGTCCTAATATGTTTTATAGGCACATAACTACTTTGAACTTTTAGTTTAACAACTAGGAACTTAAAGTCTATGTGCTTTGACTTTGATGTGCTCCTGATGCTATTGGAATAAAAGAATGCAATTTGTTTTCACAATTTGCACCTTAGTGACAAAATCTTGTATCCATGTTCAATCAAAATTGAAGTCTATATACCTGATGATCTCTAACTTACCAGACCTCCGATATATGAGCATGTAACTTTTTTGTTTTTTGAAAATACCTTATAACCCTCTTGGATGCTATCTAATAGGCCAAACCAAGGTTGCTTAAATATCTTATGCATTTTTGTAATCTCAAAAATAGTATTCCAATGTACACAAACCTGAACATACATTAGACTTCTCACTACTAAAATGTAAAAAATCTTATGCATTTTTGTAATCTCAAAAACACTCTTAGGGCATTGATTGAGATTATACTTATTATTTACAAGCAACATGTCATTAACATATAAAACCAAATATAGAACTTTACTCCCACTAAACTTATGATATATACAATTATCAACCAACTTCATCTCTAAACTGAATGAGATAATCATTTGGTAAAATTTGTAATACTATCGACAAGAAGTCTGCTTAAGCCCATAGATGAAGTTCTTTAATTTGGAAACCATTAACTTTGCATCATTAGACACAAAGTTTTCTAGTTGTACCACATAAATGTATGATCAATGTTAACATTGAGAAGCCATTAACTTAATATTCATCTGATGCAACTTAAGGTCAAAATATTTCACTAAAGTCATTATAATCATTTTTCCATTGGACCTTTTTAGTGACATTCTTTCTTAAGGTTGTTGAGTTTGTTCTTATAGAGCAATCACCTCATCTTGAATAGGGAGTTATTCAACATTGTCTTATTAAGGTTCTAGATTCACTTCTTGATCAATGATAGGTATGAGAACCTAAACATTGTCAAAAGTGATAGTAGAAACTGAGTTAGAATCCAATTCCTCCTTAAAAGTAATGTCTCTAACCTTATTTCTCCCTCCAAACACAACATCCTCAAAAATGTTGCAATTCTTGTCTAAAAAATATTCCTAATTGTAGGATCATAAAACTCATAGCCTTTAGATCGCTCAGAATAACCAATAAAGTAGTTGTTCACTGTTTTAGAGTCTGATTTCTTTTCATGTGGCTTATAAGGCCTTGCCTCATTTGGACATCCCCAAATGTGAAAGCACTTTAGATTAGGCTTTCGAATGCAACTGCTTTAGTGGGTATCCTATTCAGAATGCAAGTTGTTATCTTTAGAGTTACTGGCCAAATGAGCACTTTTAGACTTATCATGTTTCAACCTTTCTTCCTCTTGTACACAATGAGAAATGAGCTCATTTAGAGTCCATTTCTCCTTTTGACAGTTGTAACCAATTTTAAATTGGTTAAACTGTGAAGGAAGCGATACCAAAACCATAAGAGCAAACAATTCCTCAAATAACTCGATCTTAAGTGCCTTAAGTCTTAAAGCAACATGGAACATCTTCATAATGTAATCCCTCATGTTTCCTTGACCCTTATACTTTATAGACATCAAAAAAGTCAAAAGTGATGTCATCTCTACCTTATCGTTTTTGGAAAAATGTTTCTCAATTTTGTCAAGGAAATCTTAGCCTGAGTAATCTCTTTAGATTCTATGCCCCTAAAGGCTTTTGGAAAATTGTGCTTAATGATCATTAGACTCATGCAATTTGAATGATCCCACCTCTCAAAATTCCTTTTAACATAAGGGTTTCCGCAGTGAGAGGTGCGGGTTGTTCTTCCCTTAGTGAAACGTCTATATCCATACAACCAAGCACTATAAATGTCTTTTCCATTCCTTAAAATTAGTCCCATTAAAATGGGTATAGAATTTATATTAGTAGATATTGTGGCAGCAAAAGATGATAGCTAAATATAGAACAAAATAGATAAAAACAAGCTCACATGAATATTCATAAGTAAACAATAAATTCAAAATAATGGTTAATCCCATCTCAAGATGTCAAACACAACATTAATATCATGTCTTTGGACAGTAATATTAACTGTAAGCAGTACTCTTGTTGTAGTAATCAAACATTGACAATAAATTATGTCAAACAATGAATTAATCTTTCAACTAACTTATTGCTCACATAAAGTACCTTATAATTATCATGCACTTATCACCACAAATGTCTTTGAAATTTATTAAACATCCTTAATCAAAATCCAAAGCCAATATCTGAATTTATTTGTTTCAAAATATTTTTCTTAATCTCATCTTTCAATCAAATTAAAAGATAATAGCATGTGTATATATATTTATCCCAAAACAACATACAGTGATGTTGGCAAATATAATAATAGTTGAATAAATCAAAATAACCTCACATAAGACTTCAAATTTAAACCAAAATAATTTGAATAAAGAAAAACCTCATATCAAGATATTAGATACTCCATTAATATTTCTTCTTTGGAAAAAAATATTAACTTGTAAGTGATATCTTGGTGTAGTAGTTAAACACTGGCAATAAGAGCGTGTCGAAAAATAAATCTTTCTTTGGATCGATTTATTACTCGCATGTAAAATCAAATAATCGCCACATATTTATTACCATAGTTGCACATGTAATAATATTAACCTTACTTTGGGCCAATCTATATTACCATAACTTAAGTTATATGCACAAAACCTTTTATATTTTAAAACAAAATAATTTACACAAAAAAGATAACTTTGGCGATTTATTGTTTCGATTAAGTTATTTTAAAATATATAAAAATTCCAATATTCAAATTGAAAATTTTCATAACATTCGAGGATCAAAACTGAAATTTCAGAATGCACTACAATTTCCAAAATAACCCATATTAAGATTGTCCAAATGGTAAAATAAAAACCGAAAGCCTTAATCTTTGACCTATTTTTTTTAAAACCATATATGTCAAAGCCAAAAAGAAATAATGTAGTGATTTAAGGCCAAATAATTAACAAGCACGTGTATTCATAATTTTGGTATAGACAAAACACCAAAGCAATTCATGCATATACGTGTATTCGAAATTAAATAGAAAAACTTACCCTACATGTACCATGTAAATCCAAAATTGTATTTATGATTAAATAGATATTCACATAAATACTTAAAAAATATTTTCAGCCAATAAATTTCAAAAACAAAATCATAATAATTGATATATCTCACAATTCATGCAATAAACCACATCATCATAATTTAACCAAATATTTGAAATCATAATATGCCAAAACCAAATATTCAAAGGAAAATAACACGAATTCATCCTTAGAAATGTAAAACTATAATATAAATAGATCGGTAGATAAAAATCCTTAGAACCAAATCACTAAAAAAATAACACTACGCAATAGATTTTATGTGAAATTCAAGAATAACTTTCTCGCTTAATTTCTCAAATAACCGATTAACAATGAATTTACGGAAGTCAATAGACATATATGATACTTTATTGCCTAAAATAGGTTGAAGCATAACTTAATCCATAAATCGAATTATAAAAAACCAAACGTAAATCAAATTCTTTAAACATATATCATAACCAACATCAAATTACATCAAAACAATGTCCATCAAATTAATTCACCAAAATTTATAATCAACCATTAAAATCAATCTCAATTCATGTAAAATAAAATCATGAATTATTCCAAAATTTTACTCTAAATATATCATTATGCAAACTTAAGAAACAATACTTAATGAACAAAAAAAAAATTATCGAAAAGAAATTAGAATTGCAAATCATATTCTACTTCTGATTCCAAATCCAAAAAAAAAAAAACACAACAGCTCAAGCCACTAAATTTGTATTCATCAAAGATCACTTAAAAAAACTGCCATCAAAATTTTTAAGATAAAAATATAAACCAAATAGATACCGATTTTAACTTTTGCACAATTTTGCAAAGTAGTTGTACGAAAAAAAATCAAATTTATGACAAAGTTCCTTATCACACATATGGATACAAATTGAAATGTACCAAAATTTGTAAAACCTTTGTGCTTAATAAATTAATCAGATTCTCAATAATAAAACTGTCGATGGAAATATACAATTAATCCAATCTCTCAAATATTATTTTTAATTTTATTTTAGGGTTTGAATTATATTAAATCCATAAAAAATTAAAACTCTACAATTTTTAACATAAATTTGAAAGATTTGACATGTGTGTAACAAAAAATATTGAATCTAAATATCAAATTCATAAAATTTGAAAAATGAAGCTTCCTTGTTCGTAGACAAAGCCGGTTCGGAATTGTCTTTCATTCCAAGGCATAACTTGTATCCATGCGCTTCATATTCACCTGGAGTTCGCTCCTAGAAATATAGCCATCCCTACCCCCTCACGTCAATCCCACGAGCCTCTTATCTATTCTTATTCAATCACGCGGGGGACAAGGCAAAATAGAAAAACTCACATTGGGTTTAGGGATAATCAGGCTCGAACTGACAACTTCCACCACGTCAAGGTGACACTCTACCGCTGAGTTATATCCCTTCCCTGCCCCCATCAAGAAATAGAACTGACTAATCCTAAGTCAAAGGATCGAGAAACTCAACAACGCCACTATTCTTGAACAACTTGGAGCTAGGCTTTCCTTTCGCACTATTATGGATACAAAAATAAAGGAAAAAGTTGGATTCAATTGTCAACTGCTCCTATTGGAAATAGGATTGACTACGGATTCGAGCCATATACACATGGTTTCATAAAACCGTATGATTCTCCCAATCTAGTCACACATTCATATTCCGGAAATACAAAAACAAATAAATTTCGCGGTCAAACTACTGAAATAGAATGGGGCTAAAAAAATCTGAGAACTAAAAGTTTCACTTTTTGTATTGAAAAGCAACGCTTTGTGATTCTTGTGAATCTAATTCATTGAAATTTCATCCAGTAAAATGGAAGAATTATAAATCTCCAAAATAATAGATAAGAATATCGCAAATAAAGCCATTGCAACACCCATCAAAGGAGTCGTTCCCCATCTAGGGGCTACCTTAACATATTCAGAATTCAATGGTTTCAAAAAATCCCCTACAGCAGTTCATCTTGGACCAGATCTAGAACTACCCTCAACAGTTTGTGTAGCCATAAATCTTATTTTGTATTCAGTGAGATCTGTTGACTTTGTATATCATTCCGTTGTAAATAAACAATCTTATCATAGACCCATTGTGATCTTGAAATTATATAATAATGGAAACAACAACCTTAGTCGCCATCTCTATATTTGGTTTAGTTGTAAGTTTTACTGGGTACGCCTTATATATTGCTTTTGGGCAACCCTCTCAACAATTAAGAGATCCATTCGAGGAACACGGAGACTAATTGAAGTAATGAGCCTCCCAATATTGGGAGGCAACCCAAAATAATAGAAAATCAATTCATTCTCAATGATTCAATATGACAAGGCTCTGATGCCTTTTGTTAGAATCGTAAAATAAAATATGATATAAAACTTAAACTGTTAATCAGGATCTATCATGTCAAATCATCAATAATAAATAAAGACAAAACTAGATGCGGAAGTGTACCTGAATTCATCTATTTCTTGAAATCTACGGATCTTGGGTTTTGATCTTCCAAATTAACACACAAGCAATTTTGAGAGGGTGGCTCTCTCTTTTCTAAAGATGAGATATTAGAAAAGTTACTCATGTGTAATTCGGGGACCGTAACCCTAATATATATAACTTTGGCACATTTGCCCTAATTTCTAATCAGCCCATCATCAATTAGAAATTAATTACTAGAGTATCTACACATATTTGACCCATACTTTATTTAATATTTAAAGCCCAACAAATCTTAACTAAATTAGATCACTTGTAATTTGGGCTAACCTATTATGATCGTAAATAATAACATGTAATTACCCTTATTATATATGTGATGTCCATATTTTCCAACAAAAATATCAGAATGATTTCAAGTTCCCTTGTTCTAACTTTGAAAAATCATTATAAATTGTAAAAAAAATTTAGGAGATGAAATTTATATGCCTAAAATATTATTGAGTTTGTTTTCAAATAATAAAAATGAAAACATAATATGAGACTTGTATTGAAAAATATTTAATTTTTAGTGAAGAAGAGTCGAAGTTGTTGATGGGTGTCGAATCCAACAAATATAAATATTCCTACGATAAATAATACAAAACAATAGTTTAAGGCAGTAGGGTCGATTCCACAAGGATTGGTTGCTGTAATCTATTTTCGTGTCTTCCTCTTGAACGTCGTGTCAAAAGGAGTGCCCACGACTCGTGACTATCTCCTAAAAATAAAAATAAAAGAGTGGGGGTTTAGAGATAAAATGTCAAACTAAAATAAAAAAAAAATAAAACAAATTAAGTGAAATAAATATTGCTGCTAAATAATTAATCGAGATAAAAAAAATGAGAAAAACTATATTTAATAAGCTTAGCCTCAGCCTCGGTTTCCTTCGATCTTGAATCGATCCTTGAAAATTAATCTTCCCTTTTTAATCGATAAGCTGGTTATAGCGCTCGAGAACGTCTCAACCGACAACTTTTCTCTAGTAGTCGATTCCAGATACAACCTGCAAACCGATCCTTGCTGAATGTCTAACCACGTCGCACGTGCTCGCGATTTAAGATTTCAATAGCTTTGCGCTTTGAAAAGCCCAACTCGAATTAACAACCTCAACTGCGTGGGTCATTTAAATCCGGTCTCTACCACCCTTGACGGAATCTAGCTAGCTTCTTCCCACTTGGACACGCCAATTTGTTCATGAGAACTCGAATACAGCACAGTCGATTTGACTTCCCAACTGTACGCCAACCTATCTTAATCCAATGTGCACTTTTTGAATCGAAAGTAGAATTAACTTTAAGGGGCGAATTTGTACTACCCCATAAACCGAAGTGATAATGAGTACCGATAAAAAGGTTTGTAGCACGGTTTCGTAACTCACGATTATTTCTTGACGGAGTGATAACCAGACTAAGGCTAAATAGAATTTAGTGACGCATGATTTTAATCATGCTTGGTGGATGAATATGGTGGTGGATTGCTTGTGAACATGAAAGATGGAAAGGCGAGGGGTTAATGTAGAAATTGGATAAATTTATAAAAGGGAATGAAATGGAGATGGAAATAGCAAACTAGTCTGACGCAAAAAGACAAGAAGAATAGAAAAGGGGTAATTTCTTAATTGCTTCAAAGGATATTCAAGTACATTTCAATTGAATCCAAGTAATCCCTATTTATATACAATTGGACTACTAAATATAGCTTAAGTCCCATTAAACTAAATTACCCTATTTACTAAAAATAAATAATTTAGTCAAAAGAAAATAACAACTTATAATAAAAAATATAAACAAAAATAAGAAAATAACAAATTTGACTAAGTCTTATTTGACCACTTCACTAAAATTTTGTTTTTACAATTCAGTCCTCAATGTCCCTCAAATTTGAATCTAGCTGATCTCTTCACACACGTATTCAATTTAATCCTTCTTTTGCTTGCTTTTAAGTAGAGAAGCATCAATTTGAGTACCTAATAAGAAATTGTAAGAAACTAGAAGTACTTTTTCCTCAAAATTAATCAAAACACACAAATAAATTGCTCGAATAATTTACTTATCAAAATCCCCCCTACTTAGCCTATGCTTGTCCTCAAGCATAATGTTTAGTCTATATTAATGTTATTCGATAATTTTTTTCAAAATCGAATTTCATTCTTAAACCAAGTTTCATGCAAATAATTAGAAAATCAAAAATAGATAATCGCTCATGTTTAATCAACACACATTTTATAGACTTTCAACCATTATGAACAAAATCAACCACTTCACAAAAATTTAAGCTTAATTAAACTTGCTAATTGTACTCAAATTTACATACTTGTATATATATATATATTGAATTTTTTTAAGATACAAGGAAGCTCGGTTAGCGTGTTACAAGCTTCGGTTCGTCACTTGAATCTTTTTACACGAATTGAGATGACAAGCCAAGTACCTCAATCGGGTTACTCAATTCGATCACATTTCCGAATCTTCACTCATAACCAAGGCACAATATATTTATTCACATAAACACTTTATTTATTTACAAAATTGAGTACTTATTAAGCAAGTCTAAAAAAAAGCCTCTAATTTAATGAAGTGGTCAACTTTTCTCATAATAAATTCAACTCTACAAAATGTGTATTGAAAAAAAAACAAGCAATTATTATTCATGAGCTTCTAATTATCCAAATGAACCAAACATAAGAAAGAATTCAATCGTAAAAATAATTATCAAATAATATTAATATCATAAGCAATATGTAAAGAGAAAAATCTTGACATGCATAAGGAATCTCTCCTACTTAATCCCACATTGCCCTCCATGTGTAAATGTAAATAATGAAAAAAGATTGGGCAAAGTGTACTCCCTGTGTTTTTTATGAGGCAAAGGATGGTTTAGGCAGTTCGGGTTGGTTTTGATTAGTTCAATCTTGGGTGTATGTTTCAACACATGGAAACACTGAAATTTGACAAGGCGTGCCCACGCCATGACTGATACTAGATTTTCGTAAAATACAATGATGCACCTTAAAAATGACACATGAAATGGATTAAACGACAATCTTTATTCAACTGAAATTAAACTTGAAAATTAAAAATTAAAAATTAAAATGAATTTGGGTTGCCTCCCAAACAATGCTTTTGTTTAACATCGTTAGCTCGACGAACTTAAATGTTATCCGTTTGACGTATTGCGGGTCAATCCTTCCATTACATGCACTTGAAAGTTCTCGTAGAAAGGTTTCGATATTTTCCCATTGGTCTCGAATCCCTTCTTGAGTTTTTCCAATTTTTTCATAGTTTCGAGGTCTAAACTCATGCATAAGATAGTTTGTAACCCATCTACCTCACAATATTCAAAATGCAATTTCGTCAGTGGTTCAATAACATCAACATAAGAAACATTCGACATTGTACTAGGTCGGCCCATTGTTTCATAAACATTAAATTTTACAACCTCACTGTCGAACTCCATAGTGAGTGTCCCACTACGAACATCAATCTTTGTACGTGCAGTGCTGAGGAACGGTCTTCTAAGTAGAATATCAGAAGAGTTCTTCGAGTTATCATCCTCCATGTCAATGATATAAAAATTTGCAGGAAAAATTAACTCGTTTACCTTGACAAGAACATCCTCTAATACTCCTTTCGGATACACCACGGATCGATCTGCAAGCTGAATAATTACACTTGTTTCTTTCAAAGGAACCGCATTAAGTAGTTTGTAAATAGACAAAGACATAGCGTTAATTGACGCACCTAAGTCGTACATGGCCTTTTTAATACCTACACTACCTATTTTGCATGATATGGAAAACATACCTTGGTCCTTGCATTTTGGAGGTATCTTTTTTTGCAACAAAGCGGAAACATTTCCTTCAATGCTTACCTTCTCATTACCGAGGAGCTTCTTCTTACTTGTGCATAATTCCTTTAAGAATTTTGTGTAGCATGGTATCTGTTTGATCGCATCGAGAGGGGAATGTTTATCTCTACTTTTCGAAAAGTGTCTAGAATCTCCTTCTCTTCTCGCTCCTTCTTATGGTTAACGAACCTTCCAGGAAATAGAGGTGGCACTGTAAATGATTTCTATGGTGTTGACTCGGTTGGAGTCTCTGAACTGGGTTCCTTCTTTTCGGTTAAACATCGTGGGCACGACTCGTGCCAGTCACGTGTTTCAAATTCGCACCACTTCTCAATGTCACAACACTTACATTATGTCAAGGGTTGGGTTCCGTTTGGGATGGTAACCTTCCTTGAGACTCCAGTCGGCTAACTGTGAGTGCCAACTTGCTCATTTGTTTGTCTAACTCCTGTAAATGCATGTTAGTCTTTTCTTGAAAATTTTCAGTGCTAGTGGCTAACCTTTCGACAATAGCTTCCAAAGATGTCTTTTGAGGTGGTAGTTACTGATACGGCTGATTGAATCAAGGATTCGATCCATAACTTAAATTCGGATGGTCCTTCCACCCCGCATTATATGTGTTCGAATAAGGATCGTACCGTCTTTGGGGTGGACTTGGAAAATTTTCGACAGTATTTGCTTGCTCTACGATTCCTCGTGTAAGATAGGACATAAGTCTGTTGGATGATTTGACATAGTACAGATTCCGCATAGCTTCACTGGGCTTGACTTATCTGCAAGCAAATTTTGCACAATATTAGTGAGTTTATCTATTTTATTTTCTAAAGTCAGAGTACTAAACCCATGAACCCGTCTCATGGGTTTTGTAGTCGGTCGAAACTGTTGAGAGTTTGCAGCCATCGTTGGAATCAACTCCCTAGCTCTTTGGGGAGTCATATTAACAAGTGCTCCTCCACTGGCTGCATTGATATTCTTCATCTCCATGGGAAGTAGTCCTTTGTAGAAATACTACAATAGTGACTGTTCAAAAAGTCCATGTTGTGGGCAACTTGCGCACAACTTTTTGTACTGCTCTAGTAATCATAAAGCGTTTCAGTATCCTTTTGTCGAATTCCCACTATGTCTCGTCTCAGCTCGACTGCTCATGCTGCTGGAAAGAACCTATCAAGAATTAAACGAGACATATCAGCCCATGTGTTAACAAATCTTGGTGGTAAATAAAACAGCCATTCTCTAGTAGAGTCGGCTAATGAAAAAGGAAATGCACGAAGTTTAATTTGGTCTTCTGTTACTCCCTAAGGTTTCATGCTCGTGCATACCATGTGGAATTCCTTCAAGTGCTTGTGCGGATTCTCGTTTTGAATCTTGTGAAAAGTGGGCAATAGATGGATTAAGCCTGACTTTAACTTGAACGGTGTTCCTCCCATTGGATAACTTATACAAAATGACTGTTGTTCGTCTAGTGCTGCTGCAAGTTATCGAATAGTTTGATTCTGATCTTCCATTGTCTTTGCTTCCTCGTCACCGAATATTTCTCTAGTGAAAGCTTCTTTTTCAAACTCTGTCTGTAGAAGTTTATTGTGAGCTTCCTTCCTCAACCTTCGGACTACTTTCTCTATCTTCGGTACAAAGTCATTGAGAGGTGTCTCTTCAGACCTTGTCATAAAGAAAAACAAACAAAAGTTAGAAAAATGTTACCTGTCCCCGACAACGGTGCCAAAATTTGATGGGTGTTGAATCCAACAGATATAAATATTCCTATGACAAATAATACAAAACAGTAGTAGAAGGCAGTAGGGTCGATTCCACAAGGACTGATTGCTGTAATCTACTTTTGTGTCTTCCTCTTGAACGTCATGTCGAAGGGCGTGCCCACGACTCGTGACTGTCTCCTTAAAAATAAAAATAAAAGAGTTGGGGCTTAGAGATAAAACGTCAAACTAAAATAAAACAAAATTAAATTAAATTAAGTGAAATAAATATTGCTGCTAAATAATTAATCGAGATAAAGAAATGAGAAAAACTATATTTAATAAGCTTAGCCTCAGCCTCGATTTCCTCCGATCTTAAATCGATCCTTGAAAATTAATCTTCCCTTTTTAATCGATAAGTTGGTTATAGCGCTCGAGAACGTCCCAACTGACAACTTTTCCTCTAGTAGTCGATTTTGAATACGACCTACAAATCGACCCTTGCCAAATGTCTAACCACGTCGCACGTGCTCGCGATTTAATATTTCAACAGCTTTGCGCTCTGAAAAGCCCAACTCGAATTAACAACCTCAAATGCATGGGTCATTTAAATCTGATCTCTACCACCCTTAACGGAATCCAACTAGCTTCTTCCCACTTGGACACACCAATTTGTTCACGGGAACTCGACTACAGCACGGTCTATTTGACTTCCCCACTGTACGCCAACCTATCTTAATCCAATGTGCACTTTTCGAATCGAAAGTAGAATTAACTTTAAGGGACGAATTTGTACTACCCCATAAACCGGAGTGATAGCTAGTACCGATAAAAAGGTTACAGTTTCGTAATTCACGATTATTTCTTGACGGAGTGATAATTGGACTAAGGTTAAAAAGAATTTAGTGACGCCTGATTTTAATCATGTTTGGTGGATGAATATGGTGATGGAGTGCTTGTGAATATGAAATATGGAAAGGGGAAGGGCTAATGTAGCAATTGGACAAATTTATAAAAGGGAATGAAATGGAGATGGAAATGACAGACTAGTTTGACGCAAAAAGACAAGAAGAATAGAAAAGGGATAATTTCTTAATTGCTTCAGATATTCAAGTACATTTCAATTGAATCCAAGTAATCCCTATTTATATACAATTGGACTACTAAATATAGCTTAAGTCCCATTAAACTAAATTACCCTATTTAATAAAAATAAATAATTTAGTCAAAAGAAAATAACAACTTATCATAAAAAATATAAACAAAAATAAGAAAATAACAATTTTGACTAAGTCTTATTTGACCACTTCACTAAAAGTTTTTTTTTTTGCAATTTAGTCCTCAATGTCCCTTAAATTCGAATCTAACCAATCTCTTCACACATGTCTTCAATTTAATCATTCTTTTGCTTGTTTTTAAGTAGAGAAGCATCAATTTGTATACTTGATAAGAAATCATAGGAAATTAGAAGTACTTTTTCCTCAAAATTAATCAAAACATATAAATAAATTGCTCGAACAATTTACTTAGCAATTGCCTAGCAACAGAACAGGGGAGGTTTTAAAAAAAGTGGTATTAATCTAATTTGAAATAAATTCTAAGATATTTATGGTAAAACTTTCATTGAGTCTAGTTTCAAGAACAAAAGGCGAATCTTAATCTCAAATTCTGTAGGTTCGAATATAAATAATTTAGTGAATACTACTCAAGAAGACAACTTTGTTAAAAGTATATGTATAAATAGTGAAAGGATGATTCATATTGCATACAAGCATGTCAAACTAAGGCTAAAAATTATTGTATAAATACTTGGAAATAAAAGAAGTGGAATGGAGAGGAGGAGGAGGAAAAGTTATAGAAGAATTATAAATGAATTAATAGTTGATTATGATTGATCAAATCATATTAGTGTGAATTTAATTGATTATTAAGATAAACAATTAGATTGAATAAAAGTGATAATATGAAGACTAAATGAAATGGTGAAATTGGTTTGGATTTGAGACGGTATGTTATGTTATGTATGAAATGATATCATGAGTGATGAATTGGTGATATTGAGATCGATAGAATGTGAATTGAACTTGTAAGGGAATTGGATAAATGATTACCCTATTAACTATTTGGGCGGAGTTATTTCGACTATATGTCGATGAGCACTGGGTGTATTTTATTTCGGACGTTTCAATGAGTGCTAGGCGTAACATATACTTTGATTATACGGATGAACATTGGGCGCAAACTAATTACATTGGACGTTCCGATGAATGCTGGGCGCAAACTAATTACTTCAAACGTTCCGATGAGGCACTGGGTACTAAATGATTGCTTTGACTACTTGTCGATGAGTGTTGGGCACAATTTTTTACTTTAATCATACCGATGAGTGTAACAGCCCGTTTTTCAGTGTTGTTGAAAACAGTGATTTCGGGATCATAAACCCAACGAGAAAATTTTTATAATGAGTGTTTAAATTAAATAAGTCGATAATAATTTTATATGGAATTTTGAATTTTGAATTTTAATTATTGAATTAAAAGTTAGTATAAGTGATTTGGTTCAAAAGTCAAGTGGTTTTAGAAAATGAGGTATCGGGACATCGTTTTTGAAATTAAGGGCCGTAAATATTTTTGTTAAATATTTACAGAGTCTTATGATATGTGAATTGAAGTTTTTTTGATGATTAATTGCTTAATTAAGGAATAAAGAGTAAATTGTAAAATAGGTAAAAGTTAATTGCTATTGACTAGAAAGGGACCAAAATGGTAATTAAACCATGGTAAAAAAGTCCAAGCGGTGGTGGATAGGGTTGATTCCATTAACTTTTAGGTTATTTATTCTTTTAGTCCTAATTAGTTTAGGATTAAATTGAAAATGAGTTTATTTAATCGAAATATAATATAATTGAAGGACCACTTATGAAATTGAAGGACCAATTATGATATTGAAGCCTCTTTAAATGGCTTAAGAATATAAATGATATGAAACTCTTTAGATTTTGGTAAATTGCAATTAATTCCTAATAAAATAAGGATTTACTAATTAGTTTAATTTAACATGATCGAGAATGGTGGTTTCGAGGCTACAAATTCAGTATGTTAGATCGTAAATATTAAATAATTATTTAATATTTATGAGGTCATTAGTATAGTATAAAATTTTGGTTAATAAATTCTATTGTTTAGGTAGTTAATTAAGTAAAAAGGATTAAATCATAAAAGGTACAAAAGTTGAATTCTATTAATTGAAAGGTAAGTCAAGGTACTTAAATGGTAATATAACCATTAGTGACTTGGGTGGCCAATTTTGGCTTAAATTTTGATTGAAATTAGGTGTGAACAAAGGATAAAACGATAAAAGTAGGAAAAAGGAAAGAATTAAACAAATCAAAGTAATTAAAATTATTTTATTTTCATCTTCTTCTTCTCCAAATAGAACCGAAACCTTAAAACTCCATAGTTGACATTCAGCCAAGCTTGTGCCATTAATTGAGTAAGTAATTTCAGTCCTTTTTTAGTGATTTTTATGTTTTTGAGTCCGTATTTCCTTAATCTAGCTAATCCAAGGACCAATTTGTGATTTTTTCAAACGTTATAAATTTTTCCATTGATGAATAAGCTTGTTCTTGGAAGTTTATGTAAGATTTATAAGCTTGGTTGTTAGATTTGATTAGTTTATAAAGTGATATAAGTACATTATTTGTATTTATAATTGTTACAGAACAGGTTATGGTATGTGAAACTAAGAAATATGAAAAAGAAATGAATGAAAGAGATATCAAGCTTTAAGCTGAGAAGTGAGACTGGTCTGATGGCTGAGATCCTGCATTTGTTGCGGATTCTCTACAACATCGTGAGTAACTATATGTGAAATGAATCTAAGATTGAATTATAGGCCTTACGATGACTAAGATTTATGCTTTATTTGCATATTCTCGTCATCTTAGTGTGAGCAGCTTCATTAGGGAACATTTATATGTACAAATACCATATTGATAACTGAGGTACTGCATATGTTATGAGTCCTCGTCAGCTTAGTGTGAGCAACATCGTATACTGGTAACAGTTATATGTACAGATACTGTATTAATGGTTGAGGTACCGCATATGTTGCAAGTCCTCGTCAACTTATTGTGAGCAACATCGTATACTGGTAACAGTTATATGTACATATACTGTATCGATGACTGAGGTACCGCATATGTTGCGAGTCCTCATCAACTTAGTGTGAACAACATCGTATACTAGTAACAATTATATGTGCAGATATTGTATTGATGCCTGAGGTACCGCATATGTTGTGAGTCCTCATCAGCTTAGTGTGACTAGCATCTTATACTTGTAACAGAGACAATTTTGTCTAAAGGATGTAACCTGGTTATGGCTTATTGAAGCACAATTCTATTCTGGTTCGATTGACTTACAGATTGTACAACACATGTTATTCGGTAACTTATTAAACTCTATGAACTTACTAAGCTATGTAATATTACCTATGAAATCATTGTTGTTTTGTAGATCCTATTTTGCAACTAGAAGATCGGATCACATCAAGGAATCACATTATCTCGGGAGCTCGTTCGGTAGTATTTATATCACTTGGTTTTATGACATGTACTAAAAATGATATTATCTTTTGAAATGCTTGATTTTCGATTGTTGAATTCATTGTTGAAATCATCATTAAATGTTGAACTTAAACTTGTATGCTAACTTAATGTTATAAGTAGGCAAATATGCATTGTAATGTAAAAACATGTAAATTCATGGATACTTGAGTTGTTTCATTTGTATTTGTGGTTATGTGATGGAACAAGTATTGTCATGTGATGATTTTGCTAGTTGTGTTCTTGATCAACTGTCCTAGGAAGGTTAATGTTAGGTAAACTTGGGAAACTTATGTGTATTTGAATTCTACACATTTGTTTCGGTAGAACTCTTGCATGTACCAATAGAATTACAGGGTATTTGAACCTTGGTTACTAACTTGCATTGTTTCAGTATAAGTTTCTGAGGTATCGATAGTTCTGTGCATAGTAGTATCGGTAGTCTAAACACTTGTATTGGTAGAAGCTACAGGGTAAAACTTCTTAGCTCTCTAGAGTTTATTGTATCGGTAGAAGTAATAATTGTATCGGTAGTAGTCATACTTGTATCGGTAGAACCTTCCTAACTACCAGTAGGAAACTGCAACTATTTTAAGTTGTTTACTGACTTGACTTCTATCGATACTTGTCCAACAAGTACTCGTAGACGTCCCCAGAATTGTGAAATGACATTTTTGCCCTAAATAGATTGCATTATTATTAAAATTCATAATTATTTTCGTATATGATATATTAATTTATTTAATTATATGAAAGTGAATGTGAAGATTAAATGGAGTTAGTATTTTGAGTTGCAAGTGTGTAATTGTACAAATTGGGATTGATTTGTATGTGTAAAAAAACTTGTAAAGTTCTGTAAACCTTGAGACCCTAGACCGAAGATGGTTATGGTTTTTGGGTGTTACAAGGAGCGTTAGGTGCAATTTATTTTCTTTGGAAACTGTCTGATGAGGCACCGGGTGGCAAATTAGGGTGTTGGTTAGATTTGTGTATCCATTTGTGTTTGAGTCAAGTTAATAAGGATTTAATATTTAAAAATTTATAATGATAATGAAAATAATTTTTAATGTAAAAGAAATTTGCAAACTAGATTTATATGTCCGAAAGATTGGTACAAAATTGTGATGAATTTAACGATTCAGCTTCAGAATTGGCATGTAAATATAATATGTTCCTAACTAGTTATTTGTTCATATTAAAGATTATTCATTAGACACATTTATCATGAGATACTGTTTGTTGATGATGAATTGAATTATGACTCTAAAATTGAATGTGAATATATATTGGATTGAATTGTAATGAAATCATTTTCATACGATAAGAACAGTGTACATGATATGAGTGTGCAAAAACAACCAAATTCAAGGTATGCTATGTAATTGAAAATAATTATAGGATATGATATGTGACAAATGAATGGTTACATCAGGTGTGATATTATAATTGGAATTGGAAACTTGAAAATGAAATTAAATAGTATAGTGCTATGGCATCAATTGTGCGTATATATATATGTGGATCATGATAAAAGAAATACATGAAATTCTGTGTAAATAAATTGGAAACAAGCCTTGGGGGAGGCTGAAATGAATATGAATGAGTTAACCGACTTCAGAAAGAGACTTTAATGGTTTATTGTTGTGTAATGAAAATAAAATTGATTGTTATAATTGATCGCCCCTGAACGTACTCCCGTTCGGTGTAGGTTTCGACTTTTCGCAAGTATATGAGTCAAGTTGTAAATATAATGTGTTTACAACGAAACACTTGATAGTATTTCGAGGATCGTACCTAAAGGAGGCGTAGGCTATAGTAAATCAAATCCCTAGAAAGAATAAAATTAATTAGTACTGATTTTAGGGTTTATAATATGAGGGGCAATAAGAGAGTTATTTAAAAGCATAAAAATAAAAAGGTAAAAATCGAATAGAGTAAAGTTTGAGTTGAAGAAATTCTTATAAACGGCTTTGGGAAGATTAGGTCGTTTCCGTATGATTTCTTCAATTGTTTGGTTTTAGGGATTTTCCTCCAATCAACTAACAACTATCCCAGTTGGATCTCTCGATCTTCCGTCGGCATAGCAAGTTGATAGAGATTACTTATTGCTAGATGTCACAATCTAAACCGATTTGGGGAAAAGGTGTTCACGGATGGGCAATACCAATTTTGGGTTCATTCCCACCTAGATGACTTACTAGGGTTGTCAGACCTAGTGTTTGTTTAACGTTCTTCCTTTCCCAAACAACTGACGCGAAAGGTAAAATCCCTGTAAAACAATAATAAATTATTCATATTTCAACTCCCTAATTCCCGAAAATGAAATTAGTTTCTCATGGTTTCTTTATTTATCAATAACATAATATATGAAAACATATAAATGTAAAAGAGAATGACAAAAGAAACTAAAATTGTATTAAGCGATATGTAGGGAAAAACTCTAGTTTCTACAATCTCGTTTTGAAAACTGAAATAAATAAAACTAAAACTTGAAAACTAAGATCTAAAATAATCGTTCCCAAACCCTAGTGCTAAAGGTCTTATTTATAGCTTTAGATGGCTATTTTTCTTCAACCCTAGGTCAGCCACCGTTCCTTGTGTTTAAGTTGCATTGTGAAGATGAAAATGCCCCTTGTAGGATGCAGAGTTCGAGTCTGAGGTCGATGTCGCGACACACCAGGACCTATGTCGCAAGGTAGCAGACAGTCTTGGAATTCCTCGTTATTGATCCCTATGTTGTAACATAGAGCTGTCTATGTCGTGACAAAGTGGTTAGTATCACTATGGCTTGCTGCTACTAGTCTCCTGTGCACTCACGAAGTATGTTAGCTAATCTTTAGGCCACGTTTGGCTTTAAAAGCAATAATACAACGTTTTTAGCACATTTTATTAGAAAACAAAACTAGACTAAGAATGCATAAAATATGAAGGAAATTACTTGATTTCAAGCTCATCAAATGTGGAAATAAGTTCAATCTACTAGGTATGAAACTGACAGATCAGTAATGTTAAGGAGATAAATGTTTGATTCATGATTGATATTGAATTTTAAAAAGACTTTATGATAGGTGTTGGCATGTAAAAGGATTTGATCACTTCTATCGCAATGCTAAATGAATTGGCTTTCCATTTGATATGAATACATACTAGTTGGATGTTACAATTTTCTTAACTTGCAATTTTGTTATTTGGATCATATAAATACTACTATTGAGTTTCATTGCTAGACATACGATTTGTTTTTCATGCCCAGGTTAGGTATTATTCAAGATACTTGAACTACGACTTTAGCATTTAGTGAATGATCCCGAACTCACTAACATTTTTATATTTTGTTTTTATTCTAAGTTGGCATGTACCTAGTTTATTCTAGTTTGGTTTGTTCTTAAGTGAATGCTTTTATTGAATTTGGTATCATATGATGAATGTTTGGTCCCTATTCAACCTCGGATTTGTTTTTAGAGCTTTTGTAAGCTCATATAAATCTTGTAAATGGTTCGTTATTGTGATTAATTTTGAATTTTGATTGAATTAAATCTTATAATGGTTTAAAGTTGAATAAAATTAATAGTAGTCACTCCAACGGTGAATGTGACATCCTGTAGCTGGACTCGACGATCGAGTCGGGTGTAAGGTGTTACAACTAAAAAGGATTCAATCTGGGTAATTGTGGATAGACATACTAAGTCAACACATTTTCTGCATGTCCTTACTGATTATTTATTGCATAAGTTAGTGAGGTCGTATATTTCAAAAATTGTGAGACTTCATGGTGTACCATTGTTTATCATTTTTTATCAAGATCCTTGACTTACATCTCGGTTCTAGAAGAAGTTACATGAGGCTTTAGGTACTTGGTTGAACTTTAGTACAACTTTTTACCCACAATCAGATGGACAGCTTGAAAGAGTTATATAGATTCTAGAGGACATGTTGAGGGGTTGTGTGATTGATTTCAGTGGTAGTTGGGAGGAACATTTACCATTAGTTGAGTTTGCACATAACAACAATTTTCAATTGAGCATTTAGATGGCTCCATATGAAGCACTATATGGTCACAAATGTCGTACATTGTAACACCCCTAACTCGTCTCTGTCGTCGAATTAAGGTTTAAGAGCATTACTAGACAAAACAAACATTTAATCTCACATTACCATAATATAAACATAAATCATACATTCCCTAATTTCATATTAAACCTATGCATTTGAAATTAAATCATGCTTTTGAGAACTTTGAAATAGCTTAGGAACAGCTTAGGACTAATTCCAAAACGAATCAGAAAGATTAGGAAAAAGCTGGGAAATTTGGTGAAACAGAGGGCACATGTTCGTGTGCTAGCCCGTGTGCTTGTTTGTGTGTGGTTTCGAAGTTGGGTCACACGACTGTGTGTCAGGCTGTGTGCCCACCAAATGATCCTTAACACAATCCAAATCAAAGTTAAACATTGCCCAACAAGATATCACAATTACACATGCAAAACCATTACTAAAAACACCATTTAGAACACCTTTTCTCATACAATTAACTGATCTAATCATTCAACCAATATGCTATTTATAGGTACCATATTTTATACCAAATCAACTTTCAAACACACATTCTCATCTTGAATAACTACTTATGTATAAACTCACAAAAGTGAACAAGTGCATACCATTCTAGAGTACTACAAGTCTAACTAAATATGTACATAAAAGCATGGATAGACTAACATTCACAAGTTTTGACCCATTCTTCTTTTACAGAACAAAAAAACCACCTATACATGTTAAGAACCATTCAACATCTCAATGTTTTAGTTTAATCTATATCAACCATGCCAAAATAATCATTCTAAAACATGCCATCATACCATATGATATCTAATAGCTATAGATTATGCATGAGGGTTTATTCACCCATACTTGCACCTATTATTTACATGTCACATATAAAACATTAACCACAACAAGCTTGGCACAACTCAAGACACACAAATTCATTTGTAAAACCATTTAACCCTAACACATGCCATTTATAACCATTAACCAAAATAACCATAAATACCGATATGTCGAGTGGATAGTGTGACAATACTGCGACGAGATTCCACCATGCTGAGCATTCTGATAATCTACAAGACAGATGAAACAATTATGTAAGCATTTAATGCTTAGTAAATTTGTATAAGAGGAACTTACTGAAAACATTAAATTAAACAACAAAACCTACTTTCCTCATGTCTTATGCCAAACTTTCTTTCCTATACACATGACCTCACAAGGTTAGTAAATATAGTATTACATATATAATCCCAAGTAACTCATGGCACATACATGATAAGTATTTATACTTTATTTGTCATCCATTATGCATACATATATCCATTACCCATTCTTCTCATTGAATTCATATAATTATTAGCTAATAGAAGCATCTGTAAAACATCACATGTATAAAGAAATACATTCCAAGCATATTTCATCCAGCATATGATAAATTCATCATCCATTAACATTTCATATATGCTTACTCACATTTCCATATCATATGAACATTAATATAATTATTCATATTTATTTACATGACATACAATATAACACCAAATAATTTAATCCTTATACGAATTTACCTCGATTAAAACGATTGCTAAAACGGAGTCGACAACTAGTCGAAAATTTTAGCTATTTCACCGCTTTAAATCCAACCGTAGTGCTTCATTATCTAAATAATAATTTTCATTCAATTAATACAATTCTAGCACTCATGTAACCCCCAAAATTCGACCTAAAAGATATGACCAGACCTAGAGGGTCACTATTGTAATTTTGCCCTCAAGAAACCATTTAAAACATATATAAATATTTTAATTTGTAAATAAATTAAGTTATTGTAAAATAATTAATTTCCCATAATTTTGAATAATTCTAAACTTAAAAATTATTAGTTAAACACTTTAAACAAATATAAAAAATCTCAAATTAAAAATTAACATTACAATTTCAAAAATAATTTAATAATATAATAAACCAAATGATGAAATAAAAATATAAAAAAAAACGTGAGATCCTCCGAGTACCAAGTCGCTTAAGTCCATTGTATTTGAAAGAGAAACTACTGGGAGTGAACTAAAGAGCCCAGTGTGTCTCTAAAGTGTATACATCCACAGTCATAATATCACAGTCATTCATAGCATTAAAAGTAACCACACAATATTTAATAGATAAATGCAATGAAAACTCAAGCATAATGCAATGCACCCATTCTCCAGCACACCAAAATAGTGGAGAGATTCCCCAAAACCCCTCCCCAACCAATCGTCACCAATCACAGTGTGATTTTATATCAGCCATTTGAAGGGGTGATTACCACGTCTTCCACCGTACAATCCCAACCCATGAACACACAATGGCATGATGTCACATTTATCACAATCTCAAACTTAGGCTCATGATACAATATATGTATCCCAGAGTACACAATTTTTTTTTATTCACAGTATATAAGTATTCCACAAACTGATAAGTATGCATGCAATATCATCTTGCGATCACATAATACATCACAAGATCATGCCATTATACATCACAGATTAATATCACCCAATGAATTCAACATAAACAATATTACACAAAGAGATGTAACACAAATAGAAACACACCTCAATCTGTAAAGGCTCTAACGATAAGAAGAACGTCTCCCACGCTCAGATCTATCACCGGGTCTAGCTGAATCAGAGCCTGTGAGAGTAAATTCTAAATTAAATCAACCACTATCCCACCCACTAAACACAACATAAAATCGAAACCAAAACTCATGTGTCACTAACGGAACTTGTGCAGCGACAGTCTACACAATTGGAGAAGGTAACTCATCGTTCTCAAAATTGTAATCACCTACGCACAAAATATCCCAAGTCAAATCCCTTATCCATTTTTCTTAGAAAATTTTACTAAGTACAATAACTTGTGAATAGCTAAAACGAGGCTTTCATGTTCGAATTTGACAAAACGAACAGCGGATTCAGAATCAGGACGTCGAAAAATGGCAGGATAGGATTGGTAAAAACAGTCAGCGGTTAAAGTCAAAGTTAACGATCAATAGTCAAAGTCAACGGGTCGATCAATAGGTCAACGAGTCAGTCAACAGGTCTGGTCAAATCGAATTGGGTTTAGGGTTTGGGTGATTTAAATTTAAGATATTAGGTTTTGGCTTCATTGTTTTGGGTTATAAGGTTAAGGGTTATTAGGTCTCTTCTTCGGGTTGCCTTAGACTTGGGCTCACACATGGGTCATTATTTGAGCATTGGTTGGGTCACTCATTTGGGTCATGGCTTGGGCTTAATCAAGTGGCCCAATTTCACATATTGTTTACAACATAAGACTAGGGTTTCCTTAACCCTCTTGACGGTGCTGATCGGAGTCACGATGGATGGCGGATTGCTCTGGAAAGGCACTAAAAAGGAGATCAAAATAAGACCCCCAACACGATGCACAACTTACATATGCTTAGGACGGCGAGGAATCGATGGAGCTACAACGGAGATGATGCGAAAAGGCAAAACCCGAACAATTTCCAACATCGTTCTCTTAAACGGAGACAACGAGGGAGAAAGGGAGAGAGTTTGGGTTTGCATGACGACGAGGAGCATTTTAATGGTGGCGGTGTAACACTAACCAACGGTAAGGGGATTGCCGAAGGTTGATCGGAAAAGGTAAAAGATGAGGGTTGAGAGGAAAAAGAAAGAAAATTAAAATGATGATATGGGAGGCTAAAAGTCAAACAAGGAGAAAAAGAGATTTAAATACAACCAAAAATGAGTAAACTTCTCCAAAGGACTCAAAAAATCTAGGGTTTTGAAAAATATCCCTAAACTTTACCCACTAAACAATTTAATCCCAAAATTCCCAATTTAGCCCCAAAATTTTAATTAATGCTCAATTTAATCCCCAAATGTCACTAAAATTCCAAATTAGTCCCTAAAATTCACAAGAATTTCTTTTTAGTCCTTGAAAATACTAAATTTACAATTTAACCCCAAAATTAAAAAACATGGGATGTTATAATTCTCTCTCCTTTAAAATAAATTTCGTCCTCGAAATTTCCTTCGTTCTTCTAACCGTGCACTTCATTACCTCTATATTGTTTCTATTTTCCTACTGAATAAACTTCCTTCACAATCGCACTTATCGCACTCTTCTATCGACATATTATTATCATGCTTTCCCTTAACTTTTACCCTCATCTATCCAATTCTCATTCCAATTAAAAACATTTCCAATCTCTCTATCATTTTGCACTTCTTGTGCAATGGTACTCTTCATTTAAAACACTCTCATTTCCATAAGAATCGAAGACATTTAATCGATCATCTTTGGAATTATTGTTATAATCCTATATTTCCCTTTTCGCTCACTAGACTCCTATTTCGTTTCTTTTCACTTAACCAGAAATATTTACTTAATTTAGTTTTTCTGAAATCATCTCTATGATTTTATAATTCCTTTCTTACACATTCACATAGCTTATCATTTATATTCATTCTCAATTCTTTCATATATATATATATATATTTATCACAACTATCTCATACTAATCACAACATTGTGCTTTTAACATTGTGCTTTTAACATTCTTCTAAACTCTATTTTCTTATACCCTTGAATTCTTATCTTCGTTTTCATATAATTGCTTCACTTTCTTTTTTTCTTTCGCTTTCAAGGCAAACAATGATTATCCCAGTTATGAATCAAAGTTAATACTCTTATTCCAAACCTTTTAGAATTCTATTGGCCCGACCGCTGCCAATAGTCTCCTCGAGGTAACTGTTCCTACCGAAGTTTACTTTTTATTTATTTATTATTATTTTTTACACCATTTACAACTTTGCTATATAAAAATATATAAATATATTTTTTTTCACACTTTGAATCACTCTTTAATCACTAATTCTTAAAATCATTTCACTACCTTCTTATGCTTTCTAGAGTACTTACACTATTTTTCATAATCAATTATTTTTTTATCTTTTATAATCTATTTTGTAATTTAAATTTTTTTTCATCACAAGTATTTCTCTATATTTGCATTCATATCCTCTATCATAAATTTTAAATTTTATCATTTCTCTTGTATTTCTAAAGTTACCAATTTTCTTTCAAATCTCTATACTAGACTAGTTAGTAACCCACAAGTTTTACTATTATTATTATTTTTTTTATTTTTATTATATTTTTCCACTACTTATCCGGATATAAATCTTATTATTATTTCATGACTTTAGCTTCCTAAAGAATGCTCCTTATACTCTTAATGTATCTTCTCATTCTTATTTATAAAGATTATGAACTGTCTTTTAAATCTCCATAAAGACTAAATAATATTTACTTTCACTCTTAACTTATACTTCAACTTATTTTATGTTATTCTTTTTACAACTTGTAACCTATTTTCCTTTATACTCATTTACCATTAGATTTTAATATCTTTCTTTAATCTTTCAACTCTTCACTATTTTTATTCCTTATAAATGTTTTTTCTCTCTTCAAACATTAACATCACTTCGTCTATTCTTATTTCCCGAATAATACATTTTCTTAACTACTCACCTATACTTTTTTTTTTCTAATTTAATTAACTTCTAATTAATTTATTTTTTAATTGCCTTCTTCTTCTTTTCAAAGTATAATTTCTCTACAAATTTTCCTCTCTACAATTTACTCTCATTAATACTCCTTATAGGCTATTCTTTGCTTTTCTCAATAAATTTTAGAAAATCATTTATTTAATGTCTCTTAGAGCCATACTTAAAAGTATTTTTCAAAAAAAAAAAATCCAATATTCACCACAATGGGTGTAACACCCCTTACCCAACCCAACAGTCGAGTCATGATATAAAAATGTTACATTTGTTGCCAGAGCAACCATGGTCATATTCTAATAAGCTTAACCTTTTATAGAGAATGTTTTGATATTACTAATATAATATTTTGTAAGATTTCGATTTTGACTAAAATTTGTTAAAATTATTAACGAAATTTTGTTTTAACAACAGAGTATAAAATAGGACAAAAGTATTAGTACTATTCTATAGGTATCAATATCTTAACCTTAAGTATCAGAACCCCTGTCCTAATATCAATACTAATTTGAGTTTCAAAGTTTAGAAATAAAAAATTTCAAATTTTGGGACAATTTCTAATTTTACACCCTAAACATCTCAGTTATTTCTAAATAACCCAATATGTTCAATTATAAAAATCTATCAACTAAGATCATTTTTTCAACAACTCTTTTTCATGAACACATGATTTTTTTCCTTAAGTTAACCTTATGCACTTGCCATTCATATAAAAATTTATATAAATATATAAATTTTATTATAGACCATTTAGAAGATTTGCACTTAAAAAATATTGTTTACTCTAGTCTCATATCACATCAATTTGCCAACATTTAATATTTTCAACTATTTTCTATGAATCCCAATTAATCTATAACCAATTAAATTTATTTATCTCTTTCCTATTTTATATAAATGTTTAATTTCCAATATAACAATTATATTTCCCTAATTACATTAACTATTATTGTAAAATTTCAATATTATTGCCTATAGTCAAACCATGCAAACTTTATTCCTTTTGACAATAGTTTTTCAATAACTTTTTCACTTAACTTTCTATTTTATTTATATTTCCAATATATGTTTGTACATAAAATTTCCATTTTATATTTTTATTCTATTAACCATTATTAATCAAGTTTTTATTAAATAATTTTAAACTAAACCACTTATTATTTATTAGTTTAACAATTCTCTAATATATATTTAGTTTATTCTAATTTTAGTCTTATACTTCTCAAAATTATTCAAATAGTCCAGTTTCCATATTTTTATAAATGAGTACTTAAACCCTTTTTATTTTACAATTCAATTCCTGAGATACAAAATCTTTTCTTTTTGATTTATTTAAGGTGAAATTTAGTTAAAATATCACATATATAATCTTAAAATTTTCGAAATTTATAAAATATTTCAAAATGTTTCAGTTTAATCAATTTAGTCCTTATGATTAATTACTCACTATTTTAACTAATCAGTGTCTGAATTCAGTTTTTACTATCATTATTATAGACCAAAAACTTCTAGAATCCTTAAAAAAAATTCATAAATTTTCAAATTCTATTTTTTTTTATTTAATCATGGTTCAATTGCAAATTGGTACTTTTCCCAAAATGACAACTACATTTTAATCTCCATATTTTTCATATTGATTCAATTTACTTAATTTATGTTCCATTCCTCTTCCTTATCTCAAGTAATTTATTATTACTCCACATTTTCTACCCATGATAAATTTGTTCATTGATTATTTTAATTTTCTCCTTCTTTCTTTTTTTTTCTATTATTATTGACATCTAAATTTTTCGGGCGTTACAATGGGAATTTTTTTCGCATTTTTCACAAGATTGTGTAATCCCTTAAACCCGATCTAAAAGATATTACCGAAGCTAAAAGGTCACTATCGTAATTTCGCCCTTAGAAATAATTTCAAACAAATTTATAATTTGATTTGTAAATAAATTAAGTCATAATAAAATAGTTAATTTTCTACATTTCTGAATAATTTTCCAACTTAAAATTATTAATCAAACACCTTAAATAAATAACCAAAATTCCAACTTAAAATTTAACATTACAATCCCAAAATAATTTAATAAAATAATAGTCCGAATAATAATAATAAAATATAAAAACGTGAGATCCTCCGAGTGCCAAGTTGCCTAAATCCACTGTATCTGAAAAAGAAACTATTGGGGAATGAGCTAAAGAGCCCAGTTTGTCTTTAAAATGTATACATCCACAGTCATTAATAGCATTAAAAGTAACCACACAACATTTAATAGATAAATACTATGAAAACACAAGCATAATGCGAAGCACCCATTCTCCAGCACACCAACACAGTGGAGAGGTTCCCCAAAACCCTTCCCAACCAATCGTCACCAATCGCAGTATGGTTTTATATCAACCATTTGAAGGGGTGATTACCACGTCTTCCACCATACAATCCCAACCCATGAACAGTTCCCTAATTACATTAACTATTATTGTAAAATTTCAATATTATTGCCTATAGTCAAACCATGCAAACTTTATTCCTTTTGACAATAGTTTTTCAATAACTTTTTCACTTAACTTTCTATTTTATTTATATTTCCAATACTTGTTTGTACATAAAATTTCCATTTTATATTTTTATTCTATTAACCATTATTAATCAAGTTTTTATTAAATAATTTTAAACTAAACCACTTATTATTTATTAGTTTAACAATTCTCTAATATATATTTAGTTTATTCTAATTTTAGTCTTATACTTCTCAAAATTATTCAAATAGTCCAGTTTCCATATTTTTATAAATGAGTACTTAAACCCTTTTTATTTTACAATTCAATTCCTGAGATACAAAATCTTTTCTTTTTGATTTATTTAAGGTGAAATTTAGTTAAAATATCACATATATAATCTTAAAATTTTCGAAATTTATAAAATATTTCAAAATGTTTCAGTTTAATCAATTTAGTCCTTATGATTAATTACTCACTATTTTAACTAATCAGTGTCTGAATTCAGTTTTTACTATCATTATTATAGACCAAAAACTTCTAGAATCCTTAAAAAAAATTCATAAATTTTCAAATTCTATTTTTTTTTATTTAATCATGGTTCAATTGCAAATTGGTACTTTTCCCAAAATGACAACTACATTTTAATCTCCATATTTTTCATATTGATTCAATTTACTTAATTTATGTTCCATTCCTCTTCCTTATCTCAAGTAATTTATTATTACTCCACATTTTCTACCCATGATAAATTTGTTCATTGATTATTTTAATTTTCTCCTTCTTTCTTTTTTTTTCTATTATTATTGACATCTAAATTTTTCGGGCGTTACAATGGGAATTTTTTTCGCATTTTTCACAAGATTGTGTAATCCCTTAAACCCGATCTAAAAGATATTACCGAAGCTAAAAGGTCACTATCGTAATTTCGCCCTTAGAAATAATTTCAAACAAATTTATAATTTGATTTGTAAATAAATTAAGTCATAATAAAATAGTTAATTTTCTACATTTCTGAATAATTTTCCAACTTAAAATTATTAATCAAACACCTTAAATAAATAACCAAAATTCCAACTTAAAATTTAACATTACAATCCCAAAATAATTTAATAAAATAATAGTCCGAATAATAATAATAAAATATAAAAACGTGAGATCCTCCGAGTGCCAAGTTGCCTAAATCCACTGTATCTGAAAAAGAAACTATTGGGGAATGAGCTAAAGAGCCCAGTTTGTCTTTAAAATGTATACATCCACAGTCATTAATAGCATTAAAAGTAACCACACAACATTTAATAGATAAATACTATGAAAACACAAGCATAATGCGAAGCACCCATTCTCCAGCACACCAACACAGTGGAGAGGTTCCCCAAAACCCTTCCCAACCAATCGTCACCAATCGCAGTATGGTTTTATATCAACCATTTGAAGGGGTGATTACCACGTCTTCCACCATACAATCCCAACCCATGAACAGTTCCCTAATTACATTAACTATTATTGTAAAATTTCAATATTATTGCCTATAGTCAAACCATGCAAACTTTATTCCTTTTGACAATAGTTTTTCAATAACTTTTTCACTTAACTTTCTATTTTATTTATATTTCCAATACTTGTTTGTACATAAAATTTCCATTTTATATTTTTATTCTATTAACCATTATTAATCAAGTTTTTATTAAATAATTTTAAACTAAACCACTTATTATTTATTAGTTTAACAATTCTCTAATATATATTTAGTTTATTTTAATTTTAGTCTTATACTTCTCAAAATTATGCAAATAGTCCAGTTTCCATATTTTTATAAATGAGTACTTAAACCCTTTTTATTTTACAATTCAATTCCTGAGATACAAAATCTTTTCTTTTTGATTTATTTAAGGTGAAATTTAGTTAAAATATCACATATATAATCTTAAAATTTTCGAAATTTATAAAATATTTCAAAATGTTTCAGTTTAATCAATTTAGTCCTTATGATTAATTACTCACTATTTTAACTAATCAGTGTCTGAATTCAGTTTTTACTATCATTATTATAGACCAAAAACTTCTAGAATCCTTAAAAAAAATTCATAAATTTTCAAATTCTATTTTTTTTTATTTAATCATGGTTCAATTGCAAATTGGTACTTTTCCCAAAATGACAACTACATTTTAATCTCCATATTTTTCATATTGATTCAATTTACTTAATTTATGTTCCATTCCTCTTCCTTATCTCAAGTAATTTATTATTACTCCACATTTTCTACCCATGATAAATTTGTTCATTGATTATTTTAATTTTCTCCTTCTTTCTTTTTTTTTCTATTATTATTGACATCTAAATTTTTCGGGCGTTACAATGGGAATTTTTTTCGCATTTTTCACAAGATTGTGTAATCCCTTAAACCCGATCTAAAAGATATTACCGAAGCTAAAAGGTCACTATCGTAATTTCGCCCTTAGAAATAATTTCAAACAAATTTATAATTTGATTTGTAAATAAATTAAGTCATAAAAAAATAGTTAATTTTCTACATTTCTGAATAATTTTCCAACTTAAAATTATTAATCAAACACCTTAAATAAATAACCAAAATTCCAACTTAAAATTTAACATTACAATCCCAAAATAATTTAATAAAATAATAGTCCGAATAATAATAATAAAATATAAAAACGTGAGATCCTCCGAGTGCCAAGTTGCCTAAATCCACTGTATCTGAAAAAGAAACTATTGGGGAATGAGCTAAAGAGCCCAGTTTGTCTTTAAAATGTATACATCCACAGTCATTAATAGCATTAAAAGTAACCACACAACATTTAATAGATAAATACTATGAAAACACAAGCATAATGCAAAGCACCCATTCTCCAGCACACCAACACAGTGGAGAGGTTCCCCAAAACCCTTCCCAACCAATCGTCACCAATCGCAGTATGGTTTTATATCAACCGTTTGAAGGGGTGATTACCACGTCTTCCACCATACAATCCCAACCCATGAACAGACAATGACATGATGTCACATTTATCACAGTCTCATTCTTAAACTCATGATTCGATATATGTATCTCAGAGCACACAATATTTTTATTCACAATATCCAAGTATTTCACAAACTGATAAGTATCATGAAAAATCATCATGCGATCACATAATACATCACAAGATCGTGTCATTTTACATTACAGATTAATATCATCCAATTAATTCAACACAAAAAATATCACACAAAGAGATTTAACACAGATAAAAACACACCTCTAAGAAGCTGAACCCTAATGACGAGAAGGTCATCCACCACCCATTGGTCGAGTAACCGGTGTAACGGGATTAGATCCTACAAACACAAACTTAATATTAATACTATTCCTATGCCACCTACTAAACACAACACTGACTAAAATAACTCACATGTAGCTCTCAGAACTGGTGCAAGAGCAGGTTGCACAGGAGGAGGAGGTAAATTGTCAGCCTCGGAGTCATGATAACCTAAACACGAATATTTCACATTAGTTTTCCCTCTAAGTATCTCTAAGTACAAAATTAAGAATAAAACAGTCAAAATGAGGCCTTCGGGTTTGAATTTGACAAAACAGACAGCGGAAACGGACTTAGGACTTTAAAAAATGACAGGGTAGGGTTTTTCGAAAAAATCAACAATCAACCTAAAAAGTCAATGATCAACTATCAATGGTCAACGGTCAACGATCAACGGTCAAGTTCGGTTAACGAGTTCAGGTCAAATCGAATTAGGTCTAAGGTTTGGTGATTTGGTTTTAGGGTTTGGGTATTGGGTTTTCATGGTTTTGGGTTTACACACACACTTGGGTAAATGGCTTGGGGTTTAATTTCGGTTTGGTTTGGGTTTGTTCAGTAATAAGGATTAGGTTAAAAACCATTGGAAATTGGGTTGCTAAGGTTGGCCCAATTCTCAAACCTCTAGTAACATATTATATTAGGGTTTCAAAACCCCTTGACGGCACTAATCAAAGGCTCGACGAACGACAACACACAAGCTAGTCGAAATGACAGAAAATGAGAAGAAAATGATCCCTTTCACATACCCACATCAAGATCGGTGGCAAGGAGAGAAGCTCGCGGCAAAGAGTGACGAAAAAGAGGTGAAAGAAATCGATTGTAGCATCGATTCTCGCGAATAGCAATAACAAAGGAGAAGGAGAGGGAAGGGTTAGGTTCGCAAGGTGATAAGGAGTCTATCAACGATGACGGTGTGGTGAACGGATGACCGTGGGAAGAATGAGAAAGTTTTTGTTTATATAGAAAAAGGAAAAAAAATAAAAGTGGGAGGCTAAAAGGTTTTGAAAATTAGAAAAAGGGCTTTAAATACCTATAAAAATGAGTCATTAACACGGAGGGCTCAAAGAACATTAGAGTTTTTGAATAACCCCAAACTTATCTCATTTTACAAATAAGTCCTAAAAATCACAATTCGACCACAAAACTTTAATTAATGCTCAATTTCATCCCTAAATTTTATCAAACTGCCAAATTAGATCTCAAATTTTACTAAGATCAAATTTTAGTCCCTAGTTTTCACCAAAATTCCAATTTAAATCAAAATTAGGGTGTTACGATTCTCCTCTCCTTAAAGAAATTTCGTCCTCGAAATTTACCTAGACCAAAAAGATGTGGATACTAGGCCTTGATGATGGTTTTGGGCTCCTAAGTAGCCTCCTCATACCCATGATTGCGCCACAAGACGTTAACCATCTTAATGGCCTTCCTCCTAAGAACCTTCTCATCTTCAGCAATAATTTCAATTAGTTTTTCCTCAAAACTTAAGTCAAGACAAACCTTGATCTCCTTAATATGAACAATATGAGATGGGTCTGACCGATAATGCCTCAACATAGAGACATGAAAGACATCATGAATGCGATAATTCAAGCTTAGGCGATAACTCAAGCTGATAGGCAACTTGTCTCACTCGACGAAGAACTCAATAAGGACCGATAAAATGAGGACTCAACTTGCCCTTACAGCCCAAATCTGAGCACCTTCTTCCATAGTGATACTTTTAAGAGGACCTCATCACCCACATTAAACTTAATATCTCGACGCTTCAGATCGACGTAAGACTTTTGCCTGTCAAAAGCAGCCTTAAGTCTCTTTCGAATCAATCTAACAGTCTCCTCAAACTCCTGAACAATATCTGGTCCCAACAACCGATGCTCAGTCAACTTAGTTTAACCGATAGAAGTGCGACGCTTGCGCCCATATAAAGCTTCATAAGGAGCCATCTTAATATTGGCTTGATAACTGTTATTGTAGACAAACTCTGCAAGTGATAGAAAATCCTCCCGACTACCTTGCTACTCAATCACACAACCCCTCAACATGTCTTCCGAAACCTAAATCACACGCTCAGATTGACCGTCAGTCTGTGGATGGTAAGTAGTACTGAAGTTTAACCGAGTATCCAAAGCACAGTGCAAAGATTCTCAAAACCTCGAAGTAAACCTCGAATCTCAATAAAAAATGATAGACAAAGACATCCCATGAAGACGAACTATATCAGAAATGTAGAGTCGAGCTAACTTGTTTAAAGGATAGTTGACCCTAACTGGAATAAAGTTTGCAGACTTAGTAAGCCGATCCATAATTACCCAAACAAATTTTTTTTTTGGACGGCGTTAAAGGAAGACCACTCACAAAGTCCATGGTCACACGCTCCTACTTCCACTGCGGAATCTTAATTGATTGAAGTAACATAGAAGGACACTGATGCCGAGCTTTGACTTTCTAACAAGTTAAACACTTTGACACAAAATCAATAACATCTCTCTTTAAACCCTTCTACCAGTACCACTCACGAAGATTCATATACATCTTTTCTCCACCAGGTTGCATGGAATAAGGGCTATCATGCCTCACGGAGAATGGTATGTTTCAACCAGAATATTTCGGAACACAGTACCAACCTCAGAAACATAAAATACCATTCTGATCAAAGGAGAAGTCCATAGATGTACCCTCTTCAACCTCTCTCATACGATGCACTAAATACGAATCATTAGACTACTCAACCTTAATCTCCAAGATTAAAGTGGGAATAACTTGAAGTTCAACTAAGAGACTACAATCCTCAAACAGATTCATTCTGGCAAACATAGCCCTCAACTCAGTCACAACATTACGACTCAAAGCATCGACAACCACATTAACCTTACCAAGGAGATACTCAATTTCACAGTCGTAATTCTTAAGAAGTTCCAACCAACGACGTTGCCTCAAGTTAAGCTCTTGTTGGGTCCGTGAAGATGTAACACTTCTCCCTATATAGATAGTATCTCCAAATTTTAAGAGCAAAGATCACCGCAACAAACTCTAAGTCATGAGTAAGGTAGTTAATCTCATGTGGTTTCAACTGATGAGATGCATAAACCACAACCTTTCCCTCTTGCATTAGCACATATCCCAATCCTGCGTGAAAATGATCACTGTAAATAGTATAAGCTTTCTCAGGCTCAAGTTGGATCTAAACTGGTGCTTGAGTCAACAAAGACTTCAACTTTTCAAAACTAGACTCTTGAGCCTCAGTCCAAACAAATGGGTCATTCTTCCTCAGAAGCTTAGTCAAAGGAGTCGCAATATGAGAAACCCTTGACAAAACTTCGATAATAGTAGGCTAAACTTAAGAAACTACAAATCTCAAGAACATTCTTAGGTTGCTTCCAGCCTATAATAGCCTCAATCTTTTTGGGATCCACACAAATTCCCTCAGTAGAAACAATACGCCCTAAAAACATAACCTCTAAGAGCTAAAATTCACACTTGTTGAACTTAGCATAAAGTTGCTTCTTTCTCAAGGTTTGCAAAACAATTCTGAGATGCTCCTCATGTTCCGCCTCAGTTTTAGAATATACTAAAATATCATCTATGAGCACCACCACATACTGATCCAAGTAGGGTTGAAACATCCTATTCATCATGTCCACAAATGCAGCAAGAGCATTAGTTAACCCGAACGACATCACTAGAAACTTATAGTGCCCATAACGAGTTTGAAAAGCTGTCTTGAACACATCAGAATCTTTGACCTTAAGCTGATAATACCTAGATCTCAAATCTATCTTAAAGAACACAGTAACTCCTCGAAACTGATCGAATAGGTCGTCAATATGAGGCAAAGGGTATTTTTTCTTTGTCGTCAGCTATTTAGCTTCCGATAATTGATGCACAGTCGAAGGGTTCCATCTTTCTTCTTTACAAACAGAACTAGAGCACCCCAAGTTGAAACACTAGGTCAAGTAAAACCCGTATCCAACAACTCTTGCAACTGTATCTTTAATTCCTTTCTTACACATTCACATAACTTATCATTTATATTCATTCTCTATTCTTTTATTATTTTTTTACCATAGCTATCACATAGTAATCACAAAACTATTCTTTAACACTCTTCTAGACTTTATTTTCTTATATCATTAAATTATTATCTACGTTTTCATATAATTCCTTCTCTTTCTTTCTTTTCTTTCTCTTTTCAAGGCAAACAATGATTATCCTAGTTACAGATCAGAGTTAATTCTCTTATTCCAAACCTCTTAGAATTCTATTGGCCCAGCCGCTGCCAATAGTCTCCTCGAGGTAACTGTTCCAGCCAAAGATTGCCCTTTATTTATTTTTTTAACTTTTATAATCTATTTCGTAATTAAATTTTTTTTTTTCTTCACAAGTATTTCTCTATTTTTTCATTCATATCTTCTCTCATGAATTTTAAATTTTATTCTTTCTCTTATATTTCTTTCATGATTCTAAAGTTACCATTTATCTCTCAAATCTCTATACTAGATTAGTTAGTAACCCACAAGTTTTATTATTATTATTATTATTATTATTATTATTATATTTTTTCATTACTTACCCGAATCATAATTCTTATTATTATTTCATGACTTTAGGTTCCCAAAGAATACTTCTTATATTCTTAATGTACCTTCTCATTACGAACCGTATTTTAAATCACCATATAAGGCTAAATAACATTTACTTTAACTCTTAATTTATACCTTGACTTATTTTGTCTCTTCACAACTTGTAACTTGTTTACCTTTATACTAAATTACCATTAGATTTTAATATATTTCTTGGATTTTCCAACTTTTTGCTATTTTTATTCCTTATAAACATTTTTCTCTCCTCAAACATTAACACCACTCCAACTTTTCTTATTTCCCCAATAATACGTTTTCTTATTACTACTCACCTATACTTCTTTTCCTCATTTAATTAACTTTTAATTTTTTTTAATCGTCATTCTTCTTCTTTTCAAGTATAATAACTATTCCACAAATTTTCCTCTCTATTTTTTTTCAATTTACTCTCTCATTAATACTCCTTACAGGCTATTCTTTGCTTTTCTCAATAATTTCTAGAAAATCCTTTATTTAATGTCTCGTAATGCCTTAAAGTATTTAAAAAAAATCCAATAATCACCACAGTGAATTTTTTTTCGCATTTTTCACAAGATTGAATAGGTTTTATCATTTAACCTTCCATACTTGCCTTAGAAATAACATGAGACCCTATTTATCTTTCTCCTCAATATTTGATATCTCATTTAGATCTTCTTTTAATTTCACTAGAGGCGCAAGATCACTGACAACCCTTACAGTACAACCTCGACCACAACTAATCGTAAATCTAGAGTTCTTACGTGGTGGAATAGTAAACTATATAAAGAGATCAATAATCACTAAACTAAGATTTGGTACTAGAGTCTCGGACTAAATCTCAACTTTAGAATTTTCAAAGTAAGAAAATAATTTATAAAATAATATATTTATTAAAAATCCCCGATTACCCCAAAAGTTTTAAAACTATGAAAATCAATTGTTTTGAGCCACACAGTCCGAAGTTTGAACCTTACTTTGATACCACTAAATGTAACCCCCTAAACTCGATCTAAAAGATATTACCCAAGCTAGAAGGTCACTATCGTAATTTTGCCCTCAGAAATGATTTAAAACAAATTTATAATCTGATTTGTAAATAAATTAGGTCATAATAAAACAGTTAATTTTCTGCGTTTCTAAATAATTTTTCAACTTAAAATTATTAATCAAACACCTTAAACAAATAACCAAAATCCCAACTTAAAATTTAACATTACAATCCAAAATAATTTAATAAAACAATAGTCTGAATAAGAATAATAAAATATAAAAACCTGAGATCCTTCGAGTTCCAAGTCGCCTAAATCCACTATATCTGAAAAAGAAACTATTGAGGAATGAACTTAAGAGCCCAGTGTGTCTCTAAAGTGTATACATCCACAGTCATTAACAGCATTAAAAGTAACCACACAACATTTAATAGATAAATACTATGAAAACACAAGCATAATGCAATGCACCCATTCTCTAGCACACCAATATAGTGGAGAGGTTCCCCAGAACCCTTCCCCAACCAATCGTCACCAATCGCAGTGTGGTTTTATATCAGCCTAAAAATTTTAATTTGACAAAAGGGACAACGGAAACAAACTTAGGACGTTGAAAAATGACAGGGTAGGGTTTTTCGAAAAAATCAACGGTCAACCTAAAAAGTCAACGATCAACGGTCAACTATCAATGGTCAACGGTCAACGATCAACGGTCAGGCTCGGTCAATGGGTTCGGGTCAAATCGAATTGGGTCTAAGGTTTGGTGATTTGGTTTTAGGGTTTGGGTATTAGGTTTTCATGGTTTTGGGTTTACACATACACTTGGGTAAATGGCTTGGGGTTTAATTTGGGTTTGGTTTGGGTTTGTTCGGTAATAAGGATTGGGTTAAAAACCATTGGAAGGTTGGTCCAATTCTCAAACCTCTAGTAACATATTATATTAGGGTTTCTAAACCTCTAGACGGCACTGATCAGAGGCTCGATGAATGGCAGCTCACAAGCTAGCTGAAATGACACAAAATGAGAAGAAAATGATCCCTTTCATATACCCACATCAAGATCGGTGGCAAGGGGCAAAGCTTGCGGCAAAGAGTGACGAAAAAGAGGTGAAACAAATCGATTGTAGCACCGATTCTCACGAATAGCAACGACAAAGGAGAAGGAGAGGGAAGGGTTAGGTTCATAAGGTGAAAAGGAGTCTATCAGCGATGACAGTGTGGTGAACGGACGGCCGTAGGTGGGTTGTCGGAGCTTGAACGGAGAAAGAGAGAGGGAAGAATGAGAAAGTTTATGTTTAGAGAGAAAAGAAAAAAAATAAAAGTGGGAGGCTAAAAGGTTTTTAAAATTAGAAATAGAGGTTTAAATACCTATAAAAATGAGTCATTAACACGGAGGGCTTAAAGAACATTAGAGTTTTCGAATAATCCAAAACTTATCTCATTTTACAAATAAGTCATAAAAATCACAATTCGACCACAAAACTTTAATTAATGCTCAATCTCATCCCTAAACTTTATCAAACTTCCAAATTAGGCCTCAAAATTTACTAAGATCAAATTTTAGTCCCTAGTTTTCACCAAAATTCCAATTTAAGTCTTTTAATCAAAATTAGGGTGTTACAAATTGAATAGGTCCTATCCTTAAACCTTCCATACTTGCCTCGAAAATAACATGAGAGACTATTTATCTTTCTCTTCAATATTAGACATCTCATTCAGATTTTCCTATAATTTCACTAGAGGCGCAAAATCACCGATAACCTTAACAGTACAACCTTGGTCGACTAATCGTAAACCTAGAACTCATATGTGGTGGCATAGTAAACTATCTACAGAGAGCAATAATCACTAAAATACGATCTGATACTAGAGTCTCGGATTAAATCTCAACTTAAAATATTCAAAGTACAAAAATAATTTATAAAATAATATATTTATTCAAATCTCCGATTACCCTAAAACCTTTGAAAACTTTTGAAATCAATTGTTTTAAGCCTCACAGTCTGAGGATTAAACTCAACTGTGATACCACTAATTGTAATCCCCAAAACCCAATCTAAAAGATATGACCAGACCTAAAGGGTTAATATTGTAATTTTGCCCTCAAAAAACCATTTAAAACATATATAAATACTTTAATTTGTAAATAAATTAAGATATTGTAAAATAATTAATTTCCCATAATTTTGAATAATTCTAAACTTAAAAATTATTAGTTAAACACTTTAAACAAATATAATAAACCGAATGATGAAATAAAAATATAAAAAAACGTGAGATCATCCTAGTACGAAGTCGCCTAAGTTCACTCTATCTAAAAGAGAAACTATTGGGGAGTGAACTAAAGAGCCCAGTGTGTCTCTAAAGTGTATACATCCACAGTCACAATATCATAGTCATTCATAGCATTAAAAGTAACCACAAAACATTTAATAGATAAATGCAATGAAAACTCAAGCATAATGCAATGCACCTATTCTCTAGCACATCAACACAGTAGAGAGGTTCCCTAGAACCCCTCCTTAACCAATCGTCACCAATCGCAATGTGGTTTTATATCAGCCATTTGAAGGGGTGATTACCATGTCTTCCACCATACAATCCCAACCCATGAACACACAATGGCATGATGTCACATTTATCACAGTCTCAATCTCAGGCTCATGATACAATATATGTATCCCAGAGTACACAATATTTTTTTTATCCACAGTATTTAAGTATTTCACAAACTGATAAGTATGCATGCAATATCATTATGCGATCACATAATACATCACAAGATCATGTCATTATACATCACAGATTAATATCACCCAATGAATTCAACACAAATAATATCACACAAAGAGATGTAACATAGATAGAAACACACCTCAAGCGGTAAAGGCTCTAACGACAAGAAGAACGCCTCCCACGCTCAGATCTATCACTGGGTCTAGCTGAATCAGAACTTACAAGAGTAAATTCTAAATTAAATATATCATTATCCCACCCACTAAACACAACACAAAATCGAAACGAAAACTCACATTTCACTATCTAAACTAGTGCAGGGACAGTCCTCACAAGTGGAGAAGGTAAATCGTCGTTCTCAAAATTGTAATCACCTACGCACAAAATATCCCAAGTCAAACCCCTTATCCATTTTTCTTAGAAAATTTTACTAAGTATAATAACTTGTGAATAGCTAAAACGAGGCTTTCATATTCGAATTTGACAAAACGAACAGCGGATTCGGAATCAGGACATCGAAAAATGGTAGGATAGGATTGGTAAAAAAATTCAATGGTCAAAGTCAAAGTCAACGATCAAAGTCAACTTGTCTGGTCAAAGTCAACGGGTCGATCAACGGGTCAACGAGTTAGTTAATAGGTTTGGTCAAATCAAATTAGGTTTAGGGTTTAGGTGATTTGAATTTAGGGTATTAGGTTTGGGCTTCATTGTTTTGGGTTATAGGGTTAAGGGTTATTGGGTCTCTTCTTTGGGTTGCCTTAGACTTGGGCTTACACATAGGTCATTATTTGAGCATTGGTTGGGTCACTCATTTGGATCATGGCTTGGGCTTGATCAAGTGGCCCAATTTCACATCTTGTTTGCAACATAAAACTAGGGTTTCCTTAACCCCCTTGACGTTGTCGATCAGAGCCACGATGGACGGCGGATTGCTCGTCGAAAAGGCACTAAAAAGGAAACCAAAACAGGACCCCCAACACAATGCACAACTCATATATGCTTAGGACGGTAAGGAATCAACGGAGATGATGTGAAAAGACAAAACCCGATTGGTTTCCAACATCGTTCTCTTAAACGATAACGGCGAGGGAGAAAGGGAGAGTGAGATTGGGTTCGCATGATGACGAGGATCATTTTGATGGTGGTGATGTAACATACATCCAACAACAAGGGGATCACCGGAGGTTGATCGGAAAAGGTAAAGAGAGATGGGGGTTGAGAAGATTTGAGAAGAGAGGGAAAAGAAAGAAAATTAAAATGATGATGTAGGAGGCTAAAAGTCAAACAACAAGAAAAAGAGGTTTAAATACCACCAAAAATGGGTAAACTTCTTAAAAGGACTCAAAATATCTAGGGTTTTAAAAAAATATCGTAAAACTTTACCCACTAAACAAATTAATCCCAAAATTTCCAATTTAGCCACAAAATTTTAATTAATGCTCAATTTAGTCCCTGAATGTCACTAAAATTCCAAATTAGTCCTTAAAATTCACAAGAATTCCTTTATAATCCTTGAAAATACTAAATTTACAATTTAATCCCAAAATTCAAAAAAAAATGGGTTGTTACAACTCAAATAATCTATTTTATTCAATTAAGTCCTTTCATCAATATTTTACAAAATTACCCCAACACTTTTCCTTTTATGCAATTTAATCCTTAAATCCAAAATTTACCATTTTTAGCTAAAATCTAGGTTAGCTGAATTTTCCTTAGGTTCATATTAGCTTATATTTTTCAACATTTTACACATTATTCATAGAATTTTCCTATTTCTCAAATAGGTCTCTAATCCTTAAAATCATTAAAACCCATTTAACAAAACATGTTCATTTAACAACCAAGTTTAACAATCTATTATAGAACTTTAAAAACACAGAAATTTTATTCATGACACCTCCCTCAACTTTTAAAAAATTTGTAAATTAACATATGGGCTAAGTAGATTAAGCGAAAACTAGCTCGTAAACATAAAAATCATGAAAAATAAGCTTAGATATACTTACATGCAATTTGACCGGAAGACAAAGTAGCATGAAGCTTCCCCCTTTATTTTTTCCATGGTAAAATTCGGTGATTTAAGAACAATAAGAGAGATGATATTTATTGTTTTATTTTTTTATTACCTATTTCTTATATAAACAATTGCTTAATTATTAATTTAACCTTAAAACATTTATTTCACATAATTATTAATCCCACCAACATCCACAAACTTTACTTTTGGAAATATTGACATGCAAATCCACCATTTCAATTATTTATTCTATTTAGTTCATTTGACAATAAGCACAATCTTTTGCACCTTTTTGAAATTAGCCCTTTTCACTCAATTAATAATTTAAATGTTAAAATTCCTTAACCAAAATTTAATACACCTATATAATCATTCTGTAAATATTTAATAAAAATATTTACGAGCTCGGTTTATAGAAACGAGGTCCTGATACTCCATTTCTAAATCCACTTTACTTTAAATATTTACCACCTAAATCTAATTACTCATTCAAATAGCATAAATTACCAATTCAAAATTTATTATAATACTATATTTTACTCGTAAATATTAAGTAATAATATTTATAGACTCATCGGATGAATTTAGGGCCTCGAAACCACTATTTCCAACCCATTGGAAAATAGGTCGTTACATACACCTCTATGTTGGACTGAATTGGGGGAAAATAAAATATTCGATTTGGATTTGGTACAAGGGACTGAGTATGTGGTGAAATTGATTCAGGATCGATTGAGAGCAGCACCTGATCGACAGAAATCTTATGCCACTTAAGTTGGAGGGTATAGAGTTCAGTATTGGGGATCAGGTTTTCCTTAAGGTATCACTGTGGAAAAAGCTATTGAGATTTGATCGCAGGGGTAAGCCGAGCCCGAGATTTATTGGACTTTATAGGATATTTAAATGGGTTGGGCAAGTGGCTTACCAATTAGATTTACCTTTGGAACTTGACCGCATTCATGACATGATACATGTTTTTATGTTGAGGAGATATCATTCTAATCCATCTCACATAATTCTGAACGATGAGGTTGAGGTGAGACTTGATCTATCTTATAAGGAAGAGCCAGTTTAGTTTTTCGACTATGAGGTCAAAGTGTTAAGGAAAAACTAATTTCCTCTAGTAAAAGTTTTATGGCAAAATCATGAAACTAAGGAAGCCACTTGGGAACTCGAAGTTTTGGTGCACTGTCAATATCCCCACCTTTTCGTACCAGGTAAATTTCGAGGACGAAATTTATTTTAAGGGCGATAGAGATGTCACATCTCATATTTTTTATTTATTATTTGTCAATTTATTGAAAAAATAAGTAAATAGTCAAGTGGTAAAGGGCTTAATTAAATTCCTAGAGAACTTAGCTTTAATTCTCATCATCCACATATTTTCATTTAAATTTATACCATGTAAAAAGGGATGGTCAACACACTTGCTGTCCACTCCATACCTCCCCTTTTCACTCCATGATCCACTTTCTCTCATCTTTATTCACTTCTCCTCCTCCTTCCACCACCATTTTTTCTACATTTTGCCACCATACCACCACTGTTGGCCACCTTTTCTACACCAAATCACCACCACAGCACCACTAGAACTTCCCCCCTCTTCCATGCCTCCTCCTCTCTCACCGCCATTGCACCACTGCCTCGCCACCGTCGTATAGCCACCGTGCCTCCACTATATTAAATCACCATTTTTTTGCTGATTTTTTTATTTTACTCATTTATTCTGTTAAAATAGAACTTCTAATCGATCTATTTTATTTTTTTAATATCCTGGTTAGTTTCAAATCCTCCTCTCTAATCGAGACATCATAGGAAATCGTTGAGTCCTTGTTCTCTCAATATTATGTAAGTATTTGTAAACCCTACCATACCAATATTTTCTTTTCGTCTCTCTTAGACTGATATTGAAAGATGGGTTATAAATTTTATTCTTTCATTTTAGATATCCTCTCTCATAAAATATTTGTTTGTTTAAAGGGTCGACAATCATCAACACGAAACTCCCCTAGCACTAAAAATGAGTCATGAATCCAAATCGTATTCATTAAGCATAAGTAGTGATTCGTGAAAAATACAAGTTGTGATTATCTTTTAATCTAATGACTAATAAAATAACATTTAATTAATAAAACATCATTTTATACTTAGATATACTATAGTCTAGTTAAATCCAAGCGTGGTCAATTGAAGAGGCTAGTATTGCGTTAGATCTACATAACTCAGGGGTGGGGATCTATCTTGTTAAAATAGATGATATATTGTTAATCATAAAAATGTGAAAATATTAAATGTTTAATAAAAACTCTAAAAAGTGAAAATGGACGAATACATTAAGTTTCAAATGGATTGATAAAATCTGTTAAAAAGGAGGATTCCAAGTCAGTGGTTCTGAAACTCCATAATTGTGATATTATGTATGTGAATATGCGTTTTTCTATTAAATGTGTTGATATATGTTTTTTTCCTGATACTCATATAATGTGACATATGGCATTATTGGATATGCATGTAAAATAAACATGCCACTAATTTGTTGATATTTTGATTCACGTGTTAAGCACGCTATTATTGTGATTCTGATTTGCACGTTAAGCATACTATTATTTTTATTCTGATTTGCATGTTAAGCATGCCATTATACTGATTCTAATTCGCATCTTAAACATGCTACTAGATTGATTCTGATTTGCATGTAAAGTATGCCTATTGAAAATTTTGTTCTGTATGCCAAATCACATGCATGAGGTTTTGATATGATTGTATAGAGGAAGTTCTGGTAGTTTAACTACATATTGATATTAGTAAGCCATCGTTGTCTGGCAACCCGGGGTGGTGGGTCATCATTGTTGAGCAACCCGGGATGACTTAATTGGCGGTATACCATAATATTATGTATCTGGAAGCTTGACTACATTATCTGATAGCTTGTTCACATTATTGGTATGTTCTTGGATGGACGAGTTCTAGGGAAATCATTATGGTGTGTAGTGGAGATGGGTGAAAAATGTTTTTTTGAAAAATATGCACTGTTTTTTTAAAAAGCATTGCATCGACATCATTGATATGCTTACTGATAAATATGGTTTTGTGATTGTATATTTGTATATGTGATCTGTTAAATTATTGAGCTTCTGTCATAATTTTTGTTGATTTGATATGTGACCCACACTGGGTTTTAAAAGCTCACTCCTTTATGTTATTGATTTTTCAGATAATAATCGATGTTAGAACATGTGCTCAACTTACGGAGGTGCACTTAGATATTTTCGAATAAAGTATATCACTTTATTATTTGGTATTGTATTATTATTTTGGCCGTGGTTTGGGACTTTGCAATCTGAATTTGATTTTTGGATGATTATGCATGATCAAAAATTTAAAATTATCACCTAAATCGATCTACAAACTTGATAAGAAAATTGGATTTTTCATCCTAACCGACAACCTCAATTCGATGTTAGGGATTCAAATTTAAACCTTCATTTTTTTTGACAATCAACATTTTCTGCTCATTTAAATGAGATTATACAAGACATGTTCGAGTTATGATTTCAAATCAACAAGTGAGATTTAGCTATGATATTTTTCGCTGTGACATTTTTGAAAATATGATGTCTTCTTTAAATATTTAGACCTCGGGTTTTTTCTAATGATAAATGATTTTTGACAATTTCTTTCCAAAAGAAAATCTATAGAAACTACTTGGTTTTCTTAAAGCAAACCAAAGGGATGATTTTAAATAATAACACTTGTCGAGTGAAAATAGTTAAATGATTTTTCTACGCCATCATCATGACCAATGTGATCTTCGAGATTTAACCATAACGTCTAGGTCGGGTTTAGGGGTTACACAAGCTATTGATTTCACTAGGAAAGACTAGATCTGAAGCTTAAGCTACCTCTAAGGTGATCATGTGAGTCCCTAAGTTGACTCTTGCATGATGATGTATGTTTTAGAAACTTTCGTAATGTAACACCCCTCACCTAACCCAATTGTCGGACCCGAGTTATGGAATGCTACAGCAAACACCGAAATATTCACATACAAATTATAACATTGAATTCAATTAAAACCATAAAATTAATCCAAATTCATGCATAATAGAAGTTATTAGTAAAGTAGGAACTAAATCGAGCATACAAACATATTTTAATAGATTCGAGCATGATTAAGGACCAATTTGATTTTTTTTAAAACTTTGGGACTAAGTATAGATAGTAGAGTAACAAATATCGATACTTGTATGATAGGTATCGATATTTGATAATTGTTAAAAGTAACATGTTTTAATCCTATTCTTAATGTGATTTTGGGTGATTATTCGTTGTTAATGGTGATTTTTATGTCCGTAATCTTTTAAATTGATGTTATACTTAGGAGAGCATTTGGGAGTCAAATGAGCGTACAACGAGCATAAATAAAAAAATTGAAGCAACCTAAAGGAGCCACACGAGCTGACCCCTTCCACACGGCTTGGTTACCTAACTATGTGAGCCACACGGACTACCACACGACCATGTGGCGGGCTATATCGATTTCACGAATTTGTACTCTAAATTGTGGGAAAATGTGATTTTTAGGTTTTTCGAGTATTCTAAGACGTATATATGATAGAAATAAGAAGATAGGAGTGAGCAGTAATAGAATACTCAAGAAAACAACTCGAAAAATACCATTGAAGTCGATTCTGAAGTAGATTTCCGTCAAGATTGAAGATTCCCTTTGATTTCTTAGGAAATTATCATGAGTTTCTTTATTTCTTTCGGTTATACTATATCTTGGATGTTTCTAGTTTCAAGTATGAACTAATTTTCTAAATAGCTAGGAGAGATGAACCCTATGATGTATTCTATTGATTGATTTTTATTTTATGCAATAAATACTTAGATATTGTCCTCAATTATGTGTGTTTAATTCTTGGTTTAAATTTTCAAAATTATTGATCAATATTTGAAGTGCTTAAATCAGAGGAGAAATAAAACCTGTTTAAGAGTAGATTTTGTGAAATTGAGTGGAGTTGCATGCAATCCTGGAAATAGGAGAACATAAATCTACTAGATTAGAGTCAAATCTATTAAGGGAATCCGTAGCTCGAGTTAATGCGATTATAAGGGTTTTAATTAGAAATAAATTTCAATTAATCAACCTAGAGTCAATTGCTCACATGCTCGAAAGAGATATTAGTATAATTTAGGGATTTTTACGGATCAAGATGTAACAACTCGATTTTCAATGGTGTCGAAAATAGTGGTTTTGAGACCACAAATCTAACGATTCGTATCATAAATTTATTTATTTTATTGATTATGATGTCATTAGCATCGTATTAAATTTTGGTTAATAAATTCTATTGTTTAGATAGTTAATTAAATAGAAAGGATTAAATTGTAAAAGGAATGAAAGTTGAATAAATAATTTTAATATGAATTGAAAAGTAAGGAAAGGTCCTTTAATAGGAAATAGACCAAGGAAATAGGTATGGACAGTTATGGGTTAGAAATCAAGAAGAAAGAATGAGAATTTAGAAGGGCAAAATAGTAAAATGGTAATTATAATGTTTAAGCTTAAACTTAAGGAAAATAAGTCAAAATTCTCCATTTTCTTTCTTCTTCTTAACCGAAAACCCTAGAAGCCATTAAGGGAGCTTTGTTGAGCTTTAGTTCATCATTTGAGTAAGTAAATCTCATTCGTTTTTAGTGATTTTTATGTTTTTGAGTCCGTATTAGCTTAATCTAGCTAACCCAAGGACCAATTTGTAAATTTGTCAAATTTTAAATATTCTACCATTGTTGAAATTGCTTGTTTTTTGGAAGTTTTGAAAACATTTGTACGATTTATGTTCGGGTTAGATAATTTAGTAAAGTGATTTTAGAAGAAATTAGGGTTTAAAGATTAAAATGATAAAATGATGAATTTGAGTGTACTTAGAGTGAAATAAGGAAGTTGTAGGAACTTGTAGGGGTATTGAGAATATTTAGTTGGTGTGAGATTAATAGAAAAATGATTACTTTGTGTGTTTTGTGTTTAAGGACTATATTAAATAAAAAAGAAATGTTAGGGGTAATTTTGTAAATTTTCCAAAAAGGATGTAAATGTATTAAATGAATAAATTACATGATTTAATGAGGAATTAGATGATTTATTTGAAAGATCAAGATCGTGCAGCAGATCGAGGAAAAGGGAAAATCGCAGATTAGACTCTGAAGTTTAACCTCTTCTATAAATTAGTCTGGTAAGTTCGTCTATAAATTTTATAATTGAATTGTTACTGATAGCATTACAAATGACATATATTTTCTCTCTAAATTGGTGTTTTAATTGTCTCTTTTGTATCTTATTTTGCATGCATCATAAGCATTTCATACTTAGTTTTTTATATTTTCTAACTCATTTTAGCTTGGTTTAAATTCTTATTATTTTTACATATTTTGTGTACTAATTGTCGCTACAAACAGCCTATATATTGCGCCTTAGAATTGTCAGCGCAGGAACTCATCTCAGAAGATCAATGCTGGAAGAAGAATGCAACCACAAGATCAGCTTGAAATTACTACCAGAGATGTTGCCGCATAAAAACTTGAGCTTTGGATAAGTGAACTCAAGCTGAAAATACAACTGGAAGCACCAGCGCAGGAAAATCACATGTTGTCACCGTAATTGACGATTTCAGATTGCACCCAACAATGTAGCGACAACCTGTAGATCTCTGAAGAACACATTAAAACTACGTGAGTGCACAACTGTACTGTAACTAACTTTGACAGCTGCAAATTTAATCTAGATCTGAGAATAGAGGATGAAACCTACAACTTTTGAAGGCTATAAACAGAGGAAAGAAGATGGAAGAAATCATCAAGAGGAAAGGAATTAAATTTTGCAATTACTTTGTGTTTTTGAGATTTAAGCTAGAAGACGGTGAGTTGATTGAGCGAAGAAGCAACCACTTCTGACGAGAGGTGCTCAATGCAATTCAAGAGGAGCTGTTGAGGAATAGTCCTAGCAGTCTAGAGATAGTAAGCTTTGATTGTATTCATTAACCCCTCTTTTATGCTGATGAATTCTAATGACATTTGAATGAATACCAGAGTATCTTTCAGTGTTAGATCATTTTGATTCTTATTTAATGTTTTTCATCTGTTTATTTTTGGATCTAACTGCATTAAACATGAGAGTGCATTTGCAGTCTACCGACATTGAGAGATGCGGTGACAAGTTAGGTTAACAAGCAAGACATCAAGAGTTGCTTGCGATTAGGAGAGATTCTAGTCACTTGTTCTTGAGTACACAACGTTGCTCACACCGAGAGGTGGGGTAATTGTGGGAGCTTGAGTCTTGATTAAACAGATAGTTGTTCTTGGTAAGATTCATTGGAGCTCTATTGTTGCGACAATTCATCTATACAATACCTTGTAGGTGCATCCAGTGTTGCTACTTAGCAAAATCAGTGATCCACTCCAATCCTTTACACTTGGTCATATTTTACTTTCCTGCATTTAAATACTTAACACTTCAACGACACTTTGATTTACTTTCAGTTGCTTTGACAATTAACTTTGATTGCATTGACAATATTAACTATTTTTAGTGTCTAGATCTGACTTAATTGCGCTGACGTCTCACATTTCATCTAATTTTCATATTAATTACTTCGACATATAGACATCAAGAACCCATTCCTTGTGGGATCGATATTCGATAGAATTAGTTTATCAACTATACTTGCATCGACGTGTGTCTGCTTGCACAACTGCTGTGACGTTACAGACGTGATCAAGTTTTAGCGCCATTGCTGGGGAATTGGCATTTGTTTGATGTTTAATATTGTAGTAGAAATTATTTCTTACTTAACTTTCTGTTTTTACTAATCAATTTAACTTTCTTTTGTTGATTTTCTTTTATTTCTTTAGAAGTTGCATGTCCACAACAAGAAATTCTAAGGATATTGTAAGCTTTGACCCAGAACTTGAGAGAACACTTAGAAGGAAGAAGCAAGAACAACAAAAAATGGCTAGTAATAACAACAACAATAATTTACCACCATTGCTGCCACAAGATGGAGTTCCTCTAGTGCAACCATAAAATGGAAATAATTCACCACCGCCTCCACAAGTTGAACAAGTGCAAAATAGGAAAATAAGAGATTTTGTTGTGCCTATACTTGATGATCTAAAGCTAGGGGTTGTGAGACCAGCTATTCAAGCTGGAAATTGTGAGCTGAAATCGGTGATGTTTCATATGCTTAATTCAAATGGGCAATATTCTGGTTTTCCTCAAAAGACGCAAGAGAACATTTAAAATCATTTCTGCTGATTTGTGCATCTTTTAGTCAACATGGTGTCCCTAATGATGCCTTTAGAATGCAGTTATTTCCTTATTCGTTACAGGGAAAAGCGAGATCATGGTTTTTGAGTTTGCTGGCTGGATCCATTACATCTTGGAATGCGCTAGCAACGCAATCTGTTTTACGATTCAATCCACCGACAATGAATGCAAGGTTGCGCAATGACATTACAACTTACTATCAGCTAGATGACGAGAACTTACATACAACATGGGAGCATTATAGGACTCTACTTAGACGTTGCCCAATGCATGTAATTCAACAAGAGACCCAAATAGAGATATTTTATAATGGATTGAATGCTTCTTGTCGATGCATCTACTGATGGTCCTTTGTTGGATTGCACGTACACTAAAGCTGTAAGAATTCTAGAGAGGATTGCACAGAATGATTATCAGTATCTAATCTCTCGTTCTGCTCAGGTAAAGACTAATTATGGTGTTCTTGAATTAGATGCTATTTTAGCTTTGAGTGCGCAGGTATCTTCGTTGGCCAATATCATAAAGAATATGAATGAGACAAGTGAAGTTGCCCCTATCCAAGTGGCCCAACGGATGGATGTGCCGACATTTTCTTGTGAAATTTATGGCGACAACCATAGTTACAAGGACTGTCCACAACATGCTGAAAATGCATTCTATGTCAACAACATTCGAGGAAATTCCTATGGTAACTCATATAATAATAGAGCTCAACAACCTTGAGGGAATCAAAATGCATCCACGTATAGATATGGAAATTCCTCACAGCAAGGGAGTTATAGAAAAGGGAGTTACAACAATCATCAATAGTAGAATTTCAATTAAAATTTGCAGGTACATTCGCATCCTAATCAATTACAGGTACATAACCAGATGCAACCACAAACGCGATTGCAGCTGCAACAGAACGCAATGCCACATATACAAGGACAACACCAGCAACAACAATAGTAGTTTTCTCAACCAAGGTCAGACCCTATGGCTGCTCTTTAGGCACTGATGCGAGAGCATATCACGCGAACTAAAGCAATAGTGCAAGGCAATTCTTCTTCTATTCGTGCGTTGGAAGCCCAGCTAGGACTGTTGGCTTCTAATTTGAGTGCAAGGTCACCTGGTACTCTGTCTAGTGATACTGAGAACCCAATGCAAAAAGGGAAGGAGCATTGCAAGGCTATCACGCTGAGAAGTGGGAAGCAAACGACTGGACCAAGCAATTCTAACCAGGTCCATGTTGATGCATCTGAACCACAACAACAAGAAGAGGATACAGCTGAAGGAAGCAAAGCAGAAGTACATAAGGAAGAGCCAACTATAGTACCATCTCTGCCTACAGTTTTCCCAACAAAGTTTTCAACACAACTTCCAATGTTGACACCAACGAGTTTTTCACAATAACCCATTGCTACGATACCTTTGCAATTTTCGCAAAGATTTAAGGAGAAAGACTATGATAAGGACTGTCAAAAGTTTGTTTCTACTTTGAAACAATTACATATTAACATACCTCTTGTAGATGCTCTTGTGCATCAGTTATGGGAAATTTATGAAGGAGCTATTATCAAAGAAGAAGAAATTATCCGAAATAGAGACGATTGCGCTCACAAAGGGGTGAAGTGTTGTGCTTACAAATAAGTTGCCACCAAAGATGAAAGATCCTAGTAGCTTCACAATTCCATGCTCCATTGGAAATCATTATCTAGGTAAAGCTTTATCTGATTTGGGAGCAAGTATTAACCTTATGCCTTTATCTACTTTCAAGAAGTTAGGAATAGGATCAATGAAGTCCACTACGGTGACATTACAACTTGCGAACAGATCCTTAGTACAACCTGAGGGCCAAATCAAATATGTCCTCGTACAAGTAGATAAGCTCGTGTTTCCTACCGATTTCATAATCCTTGATTGCGACACAGACAAGGAGGTGTCTATCATCTTGGGGCAACCATTTTTGGCAACGAGACACACGCTTATCGATGTGTTCAAGGGAGAACTTATCATGTATCATAACGACGAACATGTAACCTTCAGTGTGTTCGAGGCATCCCCGTCTAGAAGTAAGGAGCAGTCACCACATCGACGTGCTAGATGAGATAATTCTAGAAGAATTCAATGCAAGGAGTTCAGCCGTCTTAGATAAAGATGCAGTGACATCCGTTGAGGAAATCCTAGCTGACTATGATAGCAAAGTCGAGGTTAATAATTGTGAGCTGAGACAGAATTGGCAATTAGAGTCGTTTGATTTGTCGAACAGGACAATCCCTGTGTTTAAACCATCGATTGAACAAGCTCCTACCTTGAAGTTGAAGCCATTGCCGACACACTTGAAATATGTCTTCTTGGGTGATAACGATACATTACATGTTGTTGTCAGCGCATCCCTCAACGTAACACAGGAAGATAAACTCATTGTCATTTTGAAAGAGCATAAAAGAGCCATAGCCTAGAGCATTGCAGATATTAGAGACATTAGTCCCTCTTTTCATATGCACAAGATCAGGTTGGAAGATAAAGGGAAGCAATCCATTGAGAAACAACAAAGGCTTAATGAAAAGATGAAAGAAGTAGTGAAGAAGGAAATTATCAAGTGGTTAGACGTAGACATCATATACCCCATTTTTTATAGTGATTGAGTGAGCCTGATCGGTGTTTTTATGACAACATGTGAATAGTGACAAAATTATAAAGTCACCAAGAAGAAGAAAAAAAGAATCTTACTCAAGAAACAAAAAAAAAAGAATACTCATAGGCTAGCTAAAGGGATTGCTTTATATTTAGAGTTCCTAAAACGGGGAAAAAAGGATTGTGAGAGAAGGAGAGATAACGGGGTGAGATGGAGTAGGACATAAAGGGAAAGAATAGGGAACAATACAATGTGCCAAACTATTTTCGTGTTTATAGCCTTTTGTGCTTAATTATCCTTTGAAATACATACCTATCCTAAGCCTCAATACGTTACAAGTTGAAAAGCCCTATGTGACTTGAATAACTCTATGCATGAATAGATACGAAAATTGTATGATCTCATTATAGTTATCTGTATTGTACTAGGATAATTAAAGTGCTTATATTAGGCATTGATGGATGCATATTGATAAAACCTTGATATTTGTATTTCTTATAACTTACTGAACTTATATTGTTTCTAATTGAAAAAGATAAAATTGCTTGATCATCATGTTAAAGTTATTAAGAGATATATGATGCTTAGACTACATGCTACGAGCTCACTCTTTGTATAACTATGAACTCAAGCTCTTTGTTTTTCTTGTTTTTCTTGTTTTGTTTACTTGAGGACAAGTAAAGACTTAAATGTGAGGGAGTTTGATTTGTCGGTTTCATACCTAGCAAATTGAACCATTTTTCACACTTCAAGAACTTGAAATCAAGTACTTTCATTATGTTTTCATAAGATTCGACTTACATTTCTCGTTTGAATAAATTATGTAACTTAAGTGCTAAAATGTTGTTTTGTTGTCCTTAAGGTCGATTGAGGCCTAAAGGTCAGCTAATGTACTTTATGAGTGTGCAGGAGACCACAAAGAGCAACAATAGGAGACTGATCACTTCGTCATGACACAGTCTGAGCTAAGTCGTAACCAAGGGACCAGACTTGAAGAATTCGTAGACTTACTTCTTTGTCGCAACATATATGGGCTATGTCGCGACAACACTTGTAGGATAACACTTTATAAGGAAACTGATAATCTTTGTCACGACACAGATCCTGGTGTGTCGCGACATCGACCCCTAGACGCAGATTTTGCACCAAATGAAGGGCATTTCGATCTTTACAATGTCACTTAAACATGAAGGACAGCAACAGACCTAGGGCTAATGAAAACGGTCGACCAAGGCTATAAATAGGGCCTTTCGCACTAGGGTTAAAGACATCATTCACTAGCTTTTAGTTTTTAGTTTTATTTTGTGTTTTAGTTTGAAACGAGATTGTAGAACTCGCATAAATGTTCAAGGAATTTTTCCCGATAGATTGCCAATACAATTCTAGTTTATTTTTCATTCTCTTATTCAATTATATGTTTTTATATATATTTGTGTTTATGATGATCAAAAAACCCATGAGGAACTAATTTCATTTTGGGGAATTAAGGAGTGGAAGTATGAATATTTGATTGTTGTTTAACAAGGATTTTGCCTTTCGGATCAACTATTTAGGAAAGGAAGAACATCGAACAAACACTAAGCCTGACAACCTTAGAACGTCATTTAGGTGGGAATGAACTCAAACTTTGTATTGCCCATTCGTGAACACCTTTTCCCCAAACTGGTTTAGATTGTGACATCTAGTGATAAGTAATATCTATCGACTTGTTATGCCTACGGAAGATTGAGAGATCCAACTAGGGTAGTGACTAGTTGATTGGAGGAAAATCCCCAAAACCCAACAATTGAAGAACTCATACGAAAACAACCTAATATCCCCAAAGTCATTTATAAGAATTTCTACATCTCAAATCTTACTTTTATTTTCTATCTTATTTTTTATTTTATTTTATGTTTTTTAAAACCAACTCTTTTTTATTGCTCTTCGTACTATAATCCCTAAATTAAGTACTAATTAAGTTTATTCTTTGCAGGGATCAAATTTACTATAGCATTATGCCTTCTTTGGGTATTATCCTTCGAATACTACCAAGTGTTTCGTGTAAACATTATATTTACAACCTGACCCGTATACTTGCGGAAAGCCTAAATCTACACTGAACGAGAGTACATTCTGAGGCGGTCATTGTTTTACATTTCTTTAGTTATTTTATTTCTATTTTGTCGTGAAACAAGATTTGTAACTTCACATAAACGATTGTGGATTCTTCCCAACATATTGCTATACAATTCTTTGTTTCTTTTAAATTATATTTTCAAATCTTAAATTTCATGTTTACTTATATTATTGAATCTATAATGACCAAAGAAACCATGAGAAACTAATCCCTTTGTGGGAGATTAGGGAGTGGAAGTATGATTATTTGATTATTGTATACAGGGATTTTCAACGGATCAATTGTTTGGATAAGGAAGAGCGTGAAATAAACCCTAGGCCTAACAACCCAAGCAAATCATTTAGGTCAGAATTAACACAAAATTTGTATTTCCCATTAGTGAACACTTTTTCCCCAAAGCAATTTAGACTGTGAGATCGGAAGATAAGTAGTCTTTGTTGACTTGTTATGTTAGTGGAAGATCGGAAGATCTTGCTTGGGTAGCGACTAGTTGATTGACGAAAACCCCAAAAGCGACAATTGAAGAAATCATACTAAAGCAAGCTAATCCTCCATAAAATCTGTTTATCAAACTTCTCATCTCTATTTCCCTTATCTTATTTTATTTTATTTTTTGTTCTTTACTTACCAAATCCCAAGACCCTTTTACTTTCCTTTCGTACTATAAACCTTAAAGAGATTACTAATTTTCTTTGCAAGGATTAAAATTGCTATCGCTTTGCCTCCCCTGGGTACGATCCTTAGAGTACTTGTTACTTTGTTGTAACTATATTACAACTCGACCTACATACTTGCGAAAGCCCGAAATACATGCCAAATGGGAGTACGTTCGGAGGCGATCACGGTAAGAGGAAAGGATGAGGGTGGTCAGGGTTTAACCTAATTGCTTAAAGGTTGTGAAAAATATGATGGTAAAAAGGAGTTCATATAGTGATAAATTAGGGCAACACATAGCAAAAATTTAGCTAATGAGGTTGCTTTGGCGGCAAGGAAGAATGGGAAGGAGGCGACAAAAATAGGGTTTGAGGACAACAATATTAGGTAAATTTTCCTCTTTGTTGTTGTGGACCTCAAGCCCAAACTGTATTTACAACTGGACTAAAATAAATTGACCCCCTTATTAAACATAAACAATTAAAAGAAAAAGAAAAAATAAAAATAAATATTTCAAAGTTAATTAGAAAATTTCTTCTCAAGAAATTACATTGAACTAATTCCCAAGAAAGGTTGAAGGGGTCAGAACGGTCCCGCTTAAGTTCCAATCTCCCTAGATAGAATTAATTAAATGTACTAATTTAAGAAAGCTGATTTGTAGTTATTTATTCACAAATAAGGTCATGAGAAATTAAAGGTTTGTCAGCTTGAACGAGGATTCAACTCGCTCAACTTCACCATCCAAATAGTGTTTGAGACGTTAACCATTAACTTTAAATGTACCTCAATAATTGTTGTACAATTCAATGGCTCCATATGGGTAAACTTTGTAGATGTTATAAGATCCTTCCCATCGAGATTTGAGCTTCTCAGGAATTAATTTCAACCTTGAATTAAACATCAACACCTTCTAACCTTCTTTAAACTTGCAAGTTGTATATGACTCTCATGCCATCTCTTAGATCTTTCTTTACACAACTTGGCATTCTCGTATGAAAATAACCTCAATTCTTCGAACTCATTGAGTTGTAACATTCATCTTTCACCGGCTTGCTTAAGATCCAAATTTAATTGCTTCAAAGCCCAATAAGCTTTATTTTCTAACTCTAACGGCAAAATTACATGCCTTCCAAAGAATAACCAATAAGGAGTCATTCTTAACGGTTTCTTAAAAGTTGTTCGATAGGCCCATAATGCATCATCGAGCCTTCGAGACCAATCTTTTCTGCTAGGGTGCACTACCCTCTCAATAATACCTTTGATTTCACAGTTCACTCTTTCAACTTGCCCATTTGACTACTATGGGTGATAGGCAATAGCAATCTTATGTTTCACATCATACTTGTCAAGTAACCACTTAATCCATTTATTTACTAAGTGAGATCTTTCATCACTAACGATGGTTTTTGGAGTCTCGAACCGTGTAAACACATGCTTATGTAGGAATCACATGACTACCATAGCATCATTCGTTAGGTATGCTTCAGCTTCAACCCACTTGGATACATAATCCACAACTACCAATATATACTTGTTTCCATACGAAGAAGGAAATGGGAGTAGAAAAACAACTCCCTACACGTCAAACAATTCAACTTCCAAAATGTTTGTCAAGGGCAACTCGTTCCTTCTTGATATGTTTCTGGCCCTTTGGCATCTAACACAATTTTTCACATATGCATAAGTATCCTTAAATATTGTAGGCCAAAATAATCTTGCTTGTAAGATCTTTTCTATTGTATAGGAACCACCAAAATGTCCCCCACTCGGAGATGAATGATAATGGTACAAGATCTCATTAATTTCACTTTCAGCTACACACTTCCTGATTATGTTATCTACAAACAAAAATGGATCCTCCCAAAAATAATACTGACTATCATGAAGGAATTTCTTATTTTATTAGTATGTCATTTCTCGAGGAATTATTCCACATGCTAAATAATTGCCAAAATCAGTAAACTAAGGTGTTTCATGAATTCGACTTACCTCGAAGATATGCTCATCTAGAAAATTCTCGTTGATAGGAACAAGTGAACGCATTATCTCATTTTGTTCCAACCTCGAAAGATAATCAACTACTTGATTTTCAACACCTTTTCTGTCTTGGATCTCAAGGTTAAATTGTTGGAGTAAGAGTATCCATCGAATTAGCCTCAGTTTAGCATTTTTCATTGTGAGTAAGTATTTAGTGGTCGCATGGTCAGTAAACACCGTAACTTTGGTACCTATAAGATATGAATGGAACTTGTCAAAAGCAAAAACTATAGCAAAGAGTTCTTTTTCAATTATCGTGTAATTGAGTTGGGCTCCTATCAAAGTTATGCTTGCATAGTAGATAGGGTGAAACACTTTGTTTCTTTAACCCATCACAACTCCATCAGCAAAATCGCTTTCATCACACATCAACTCAAAAGAAGAGTTCCAATTAGGTGTAACGATTATTAGGGCTAAGATCAACCGAATTTTCAATTCTTCAAAAGCTTCTAAGCATGCTTTGTTAAAATCAAAATTTGTTTCCTTCTCTAACAGTAAACACAAAGGCTTAGAAATTTTTGAAAATTCCTTAATAAACCTTCAGTAAGGACCGGCATGGCCTAAGAAACTTCTAACTCCTTTCACACTAATTAGAGGCGGTAATCTTTCAATTACATCCACTTTTGCTTTATCAACTTCAATTCCTCTTTTAGAAATCTTATCTCTTAAGACAATCCTCTCCTTAACCATAAAATGACACTTCTCCCAATTAAGGACAAGATCTGCCTCCTCGCATCTCTTAAGTACCTTAGCCAAATTACTAAAACAAACATTGTAAGTATTAACAAAGATAGAAAAATCATCCATGAAAACATAGAAAAATCATCCATGAAAACCTCAACAAAACTTTCAACCATATGAATAAATATTGTCATCATGCATCATTGAAATGTTGTAGGTGCATTACATAAATCAAAAGGCATTCTCCTAAAAGCAAACATACCGTAAGGACAAGTAAAATTCGTTTTATGTTGGTATTCCGAGGCTACAAATATTTGGTTATGTCCTGAATATCCATCTAAAAAATAGTAAAATTCATTACCTGCTAGTGGATCTAACATCTGGTCCATAAAAGGCAACAGAAAGTGGTCCTTTCAAGTAGCTTTGTTCAACTTTTTGTAATCAATACAGATTCTCCAACCCGTAACAACTCTTGTAAGAATTAACTCGTTACGTTCATTTTAAACAATTATGATTCCACCTTTCTTTGGTACACATTGTACCGGACTTACCCATGAACTATCTGATATGAGGTAGATAATTCTCGCATCTAACCATTTGATCACTTCCTTTTGCCTACCTCTTTCATGATAGGATTGAATCTCCTTTAACAATCAATTCGAGCTTGCTCACCCTCCTATAAGATAATCTTATGCAAGCAGAAGGATTGCTTTTTAAAATTTCTTTAAAACAACAATTAGTTGCTCCTCTTGATGTGTCGTTAATTCTGCTGAAATTATCACAGGAAAAGTAGAACAGTTACCTAGATAAACGTGTTTCAAATAGGAAGGAAATACCTTAAGTTCAAGCTTAGGCAGTTCCTCGATTGACAACTTAGGTTGCACATATTCACAAGCTTCTAACTCTAGTGGTTCAAACCATGCTGGTTGAACATAGTCTCTCGGATTGGCTTCCATTAAAGCCATGTTTTCATTACCTTCTTCATCTTCCAATGGGTCAAACTCTAAAGCATTCTCCAATGGGTCTTCCATAAAATTACTTTCAATAGAAACCAAGGTTTCTAATTCTTCCTTTATTGAACACTCTTCTGTAAGATCGAGAAATATCGTAGCCTTAAGAAAGTTAAATGTTACCTAATCATCTTGAAATCGCATGGTGAGTTCATCTTTCTGCAAGTCAATTAATGTTCTTCCCATAGCTAGGAAAGGTACCGGCACTTCCTTAGCTGCTTCAAAATATAAGACAATGAAATCAGTAGGAAAAATAAACTTATCGACTCTCACCAAAACATCTTCGATCTTTCCTCCGAGATATGCTAAAGATCAATCCGCTAGTATATGGGTCAGATTGTAACATTGATTTGTACAACGAGATACTTGGCAATATTCCAAGGATCGTACCCAAAGGAGGCTTAAGGCAATAGTGAATTAAATCCCTGCAAAGAAAAGAATTAATTAGTACTACTTTTAAGGATTATAGTACGAAAATAAAATAAAAGATTTGTTGTAAAAAACAGAAAATGAAATGAAGTAAAGGATGAGATGTATAGATTCGATAAACGGCTTTGGGGCGATTAGGTTGCTTCAGTATGATTTCTTCAATTGTTGGGTTTTAAGGATTTTTCTTCAATTAACTAGTTACTACCTAGTTGGATCTTATGATCTTTGGCCAGCATAGCAAGTCGATAGAGACTACTTATCGCTAGATGTCACAGTCTAAACCAATTTGGGGAAAAGGTTTTCACGGATAGGCAATACTAATTTTGGGTTCATTCCCACTTAAATGACTTTCAAGGGTTGCCAAGCCTAGGGTTTGTTTCATGCTTTTTCTTTCCCAAACAGCTAATCCGATTGAAAATCCCTATTTATACAAAAATTAAATACATACTTTCACTACGTAATTCCCCAAAATAAAATTAATTCCTCATGGTTTTCTTAAACATCATAAAAAGCAATAATATAACTAAGCATAAAATTGATTTAATGAAACAAAATAAACTTCAATTGTATTGGCAATCTATCGGGAAATAAACCTCGAACATTTATGTGAAAGTTACAATCTCATTTCTAAACAAAAATAACAAAGTAAAAGCTAAGAGCTAAGAAAAGGTGTGTTTAACCCTAGTGCTAAAGGCCCTATTTATAGCCTTGGCCGACTGTTTTCATCAACCCTAGGTCAGCTGCCATCCTTCGTGTTTAAGTGGCATTGTAAAGACCAAAACGCCTTTCACTCAGTGTAGAAACTGTGTCTAGAGGTCAATGTCGCGACACATGTGTCACGACTAAGAAGTCAGTCCCCTACTTAGTGTCATCGTGCAGGCGTTGTCGCGACAAAAAAGTCAGTCCCTTTAATCTTCAAGTCTGGTCCCTTTATTGTGACATAGAACATCCTATGTCATGACGAAGTGATCAAGTTCATAGTTTTTCAACTTCTCATGGTCTCCTGCACACTCACGAAGTATGTTAGCTAACCTTTAGGCCTCAATAGACCTTAAAGACAATAAAGTATTCTTTTAGCACTTGGTTTACACAATTTATTCAAAGGTAAAAATTAAGTAGAATTATATAGAAATATAAATAAAATGTTTAATTTCAAGCTCTTCAAGTGTGAAAACTAGTTCAATCTGCTAAGTATAAAATCGACAGATTAGCTCCTAAATCGCACAAAGCTTTACCATAGTAAGATTCTCCGATATTACAGGGTATAGTAAAGCTTCTAGGGTCCTTCAGTTTTGGCGGTAGCTTGTTCTACAGGAACGCACTACACTCCTTCATCAAAGTGACAGTCCCATACTCACTAAGTTGTTTCTTCTTTGATAGAATATCCTTCATAAACTTCACGTAATTAGGCATCTGTTCTAAAACCTCCACAAACTATCTTTTCATACTACGATCTGACCACGTAATACCACTTAGTATTAGTTGAACATTCAGACAACCAGTGAGCAACATTTGTTTCCATTTTACTTTGCATGAAAAAACAATGTGAAGATAATATACGAAGTAAAAATGAAATTCATGAATAATTTTATTAATCAGTCTATTCGAAAAAATTACAAGTGTACTAAGACGGAAATACTACACTTAAGGCATCAGATCCAACACATATGAAGAAGTTCATCTACTTCAAGCATTGGTGGCCTAGTGAAACACTATTGTAAAACTAGAGTTACCAATGTAATTAATGTAAATCCTAAGGGATAAAGATGTATAGAGTTTAAATCCTTTAGGACTCCCATCTTGTAGATAGACACAAATCTCAACCGTTGGATCTGGGGGAGCTCAACTATAGATAGAGGCTTTCCCCTTTATTTTCAATCACTAAGTTGTAAACCTTCAAAGTAATAGAATACTTTTGAGAGCATGTACTCAAACACTTGGTGTGCGTTATTTTTCTTATGGTTTTTCTATTCATTCATGACTTCTTTCTCTTTCGATTTTGCTTCTGCATTGCTTCGGTGCCCTAGAGAATTTATGCAATAATTCTCATTTTTTTAGTGTTAGGCTAAATTTGGTGGATTTAACCCAAAATAATCATCCAAAGTCTCTCAGTTTGCCAAACTAAAGTTCTAATCCCGTGACAATTGCATGAGCTTGGAGTGTTTATAATTGTTGTAAATAGTGACTAGATTATGGAGAAAAGATTTATCCTAGACATTTATGTTGAGGTATTGATGGTTATTCTCAAATAAGGGTAGTAATGGAGTGGGACAATTTTTCCCGACTTTAACTTAATAAACTCTTAGTTTATTCTGACTGGATCTAGAAAAAAAAATCATAATTTTTTCGATTCAAACTTGTCTTGAAAAATTAAAAGCATACCTGAATTTGAATCAAGTTGATATATCAAAATTTTCAATTAAAAATAAATATAATAATAAACTTTCCATTAATGGATGAAAAGAAAAATAGAAAATTTTCGCACAATTGTTTTTTTTATAAATAGTAGGTGTCTTCATTCTTTTTACAGTTGATCATAGTCCTATTCGGACCAGGGTGATACTCAAGTAAAGCCCTCTCAATAATATTGACTTCAAAACTTTAACTTGATTTAAATACATGAAGAAAAAGTAAAGTTCCAATTATTTGTTGATAGCATAAAAATAAATTTAGCAATATTGTAACAACGAATTTGTTTGGTTCAACCCACTAAAATGGTTCACTGATTTCTTTTTATGTTCATTCAATAAGGAATGAATTGAAAAACCACGTTCTAGAGAAGCAAGATGAAAGAGAAATGAAATGGTGGAATTAGAGTAGATAGAAGAGACGCAAGTAAGGGCTAAGGAGAGTTTTAAAAGAAAGCCCTAGGGAAAATATCTTGACATCAAACTCCATTACTCTTGAATAACTTCTAATTTAATTAATTTGATCGGATCAAACGACTTTGACCATCTTTATTCTTAATATATCACATGAAAAACGCAATATCGAGTTACCTATGTTAGAATATGAGTCAATCGAAGTTTATGATAACGGGTCTACAAAATACGAAAATTTCACTCCGGTAAATATCTTGAAAAATAAAAAAAAAATTGTCATTTTATTTGTTTTAGTTTTTTTAATATATTGGTATGATTACATGGTAATATCTACTCATACTTTCTTAACCCTTTGACAACGCACACACACCTTACATACACAGATGCTCGAACTCAAATCTTTTAAGATAAACATCTTCTTTACTGCTAGAGCCACTCGTTGGATTATTTGTATTAGTTAGTTAATATGCCAAATTTGGTGTTAATTTAAATTTTTATTATATTTGAGTTAGTTAAGTTTAGTTGGAAATGAAAATATGTATATATAGTACTCTGCCAACTTGATGCTTTGTAGACATGAGAGAATAAATATATATTAGTTCCCTTACCTACCCGCCATGCGAATCGAAACCAATCATACATGTGAACCAATTAAGATAAAATACAACTTGTTTGCCTCAGCTCGCCCTCTTCATTTCGCTTCTATTATCTCCATCTACTCTTTAAATAACAATATTTTTATTAACCAAAAGAAAAAAAGATGAAATTTTGATGAAGAAGGAAGCAACAGTTATAGTGGAGGACAAATTTGACTATGTCCTGAGACAATTGACGTGAAAGTCGGATGATGTCTTAGGATAAGACATGTTAAGGTGATTAACATTTAATTACTCTGAGCTTCAACATAATCAATCCTCATATAGCCTTAACATTAATAGAGATGTATAGTTTATCAGGTTGAGGTTCGCGAACTAACCGTAAGTGAAAAGATGCATAGCTCATCAATTTGAGGTTCATGGACTAACTATTAATAAGTTATAAGGTTTGCTGTACGGAACATAATAATTTTTATTATTTATTTAAATTCATGTTGATTCGAGTCAATTCTAATTTAAAATTTTTATATCTAAAGCTTAGTTAAATGAGTAATTTAATTTATTCATATTTAGACAATAAAATTGTAATGCACAAAATATGAGTGAAAATAATATTTTATATATAAATTTCTGCAAGTATTCTTAAAATGATGTCAAGTGATTTTGAGTAAATTTTATATTTTAAAATTTAAATGAATGATACTTTTTTAATGAATTTAAAATGTTAAAAATTAAATAAATGAAATACTTATCGTCACTATAATTCTACTTGTGAAAATTTTCCGTTCAGAGTCTACCTAATAATAATCTTTTTAGAAAAAAGGTGGGTATAGAAGAAAACCTATATGATAATGGCAGTTTTAGAGTGAGATATATGAAGAGTTAAATGGTTATAGAAGGAAACCTATATGATAATGGCAGTTTTAGAGTGAGATATATGAAGAGTTAAATGGTAATGGATAGTTTTAGAAGCCTAGATTAGTTTTTTCCAGAAATAAATGATTTTTCAAAATTATTACTTAAAAAATTTAAATTGTGTAGTTAGTGATGGAGTCACGTTGAGGCTTAAAGGTCATAGTTCTTAAAAAAAGAAATTTCAATTTAGTTTTTTGTAAATTTACTTTACGATATTTACAAAGTATAAGTAGATTCCTCAATGTTTAAGATTTTTGTAATTTTTTTTCTTTTGTATATATATTATAGCCCCTTAAAATGGTAATTTTTTAATTTAGACTCTTTATAATTTATAAAATTTGAAATTAGTAATGGAAAAATTACACTTTGGCCTCCGCAAAAATGATAAAAATTTAATTTAACCATTTAAAAATAATAAAGATATGGGCTATTAAAATGATAAATTACAACTATACTATCATAAAAATATACAATTTAATTCCGTCTCCCTTCCCAAAAAAAAAATTTGGCCCCACCACTGTGTGTAGTTATCCTAATACTATATTCTTTAAAATTTTGGTAACGTATTTTATTTTTAATAATTAAATTAATATTTAATTAACTCGTGACACTAAATCAAGAATTTTATAATATATTAAATTATGATACACTGGAAAAAATTCATATAAAAAATAAATATAATTTTAGTTGAAATGATAAAACTAAAAATTGAAGATTCATCGTGGCCCGAGTTCAAATTTCATTATGTGATGTTTTTATTAATGTGCTTTATAAAAGAAATGAATTTTTTATTAATTTAAACAACTGTGTTAGTGTTTGGTTAATTTGTAACATCAATATAAGCAAATTACATATATTGATGTAGTTACAAATAAGTAGTGACTTTGGCCCCTTAATTAAATACAAAATTACATTTGTAACTCTTAAACAATCAATAATTTTTAATACAAAACTTTTAAGTTTATCCCAAATTTTTTTAACTTTCTCCTAAATAAAATTCAACTTAAAAAAGTTACAAAATATCATTTAATTATTCAAAAGCTTTTATTTAATTAAGTCATCAGGTTATTAAAATAACTATTATACGATCTTATTTGTTTTCATCGCATGCTTCAATTAAAAGCTCCTCTTCTCTTTCTCTTTTATAGTTTAATTTTTTTCATGAAACAGTTTTGAATGTCATAAATTTACGAGAAAAAGTTCATACAGCTTTTTTCACCGATCTCCAACACGAATTTGATCGACTTAGATCTAAGGTATATTCTTTTACTCATTGATAAGTACTCATCGCTAGCCAGATTAAAAATATAACAATCTAATTACTTAATAAAAAACTTTCAAATAGTATAATTATCATTTTTATAATTTTTTTAAGTTAAACGATTAAAACGAAAACTTATTAATAATTTTCTACATTAGTTTAACATTGTATAAATGATAAGAATTATTAAATTTACATATACATATCAAACTTAATCATTGGCAAAGGATTTGAGAGGACACCAAAAAAAGTCGTTGGCAAAGGACATGTTGTGTCTTTAGTTGATATCAGATATACCATGTAGGATAAAAAGAGAATTGCCAAGTTGACCTCGCCCACTCGTCCGCCCTTATTTAACGACTACTCTAAATTCCATGCTTTGTCTTTGGACCATTTTTACCTTTCTTGTTTCAGTAACCTAATAGATTTCCTACCTCATCGCTTCTAGTTTCACCCAATTCCACCGCATAAATTATGTGAGTATCAATTATTCCTATTGGTTAGCAATCTTACTCATTCGATCTAGATTTGCTCATGGGTCGGGTCACTTGGCTCGATTCGAAGACCTACTTGAAAAGTGAGAGGATTTGATAAATATATAAGTTCGAAAAATGAGTTTAAGTAAAAAAATAAAACTCGTTTGAAAAATAAGCTGGACCTTGAGTAAAGCTTTTTAGGCCTTGAGCTCAGTCTGGCCTGAATATGAAAAAAAATTGTTTTTTTTTTATTGTTTTGTTACTATTTTCTCTTTTTTTTCATTATTTTGCTACTATTTACTATTATGTTGTTACTATTTTGTTGTTATATTGTATAATTATTGTTTTATTGCAAATTATTACTATTTTAGAAACATTTGTTTGTTAAGTTGCACCTATATTAATATTATTTAAGTATATATATATATATATATCAAATTGTTGGTTACATTTATTTTAATACTTTTAATATTTTTGATGTATTATATTTTTTTTTTAAATAATATATAAAAAATTAATATGGGTGGGCCGGGTCGGGCTCTGATTTTAGCATTTTTATTCGAACTGAGCTTGAGTAAAATTTTATGCCTATTTTTCAGGTCGGTCCGAGTCCGGACCTAGAAAATGAGCTTAAAATTTTAGTTGAAGCCAACCGAAATCCAACCTGACTCATTATCACCACTAATTTGATCTTATAAAAAATAATTAATTAAATTAATTTATATAACAATTTTTAAAAATATTTAATATCAACAACTGGTTTCGACTTTTTTTTCTAAACATTTAAATCAAGTTTGAATTTTAAAATTATCATTATTGTGAAGATTTTACTTACATTCGCTCTTGATCTGAATAGAACTAACCTCAAGCCATAAAATGAATTAATACGTTTGTAATTATATAAAAAAAATCTAATAATTATAACTTCTAAATCTAATAGTAAAAAATGAAATCTTAACTTCTTCAATCAAATACATTCTTAGTGTAAGAGTGAACACATAGAATTAATTATAAATAGGAGATTGATATGATTTTTTATTCAATTTTGATATTTAGTAAACTTTTTACTTATTTGAATGACTTATCAAAAGCAAAACGAAAACCAAACAATGAATGGGTTGGGGACGAAGAAAGGTTTAAAGACAAATTGCATTATGTTTTAAGCAATCAAATTCCATTTACATCACATATCTTTTTGACTTTTTCAATATATAGAGATGGTGTTTACTTAAGTATTTTTTTTTTAAATAAGAGAAATAATATAAGCTCAATGATTAAAAGACATTTATTTTTTTATTCGTTCTGAGAGTAATTTGATAAATAATATAAATTCAATGATTAAAAGAGAAAAAAAATAAATGAAAAATTAAAATAATTTTCTTATTAGAGGATTAAATAATTCATTATCTCTAAAAATGATTTTATCTATTTAACCCCTTTTGGCCGAGAACTCGACAGCATCCACAATCATCTTGAAATGGGTGACAAAGCTTGAAGAGCATAGAATATGGCATATTGCTAATCCTCAAATTTGTACTAAAACAGAAAACTAGGTTTGCAAATTACATCCTCAACTGTGATCTATGTTATCTAAACTTAATGTGGAGTTACTTATCCAACTCGATAAATCATACAAAAATTTATTATCAATTTAAATTGACTCTATCTAAATTAATATTTATATTTAATTATAAAAGAGAAAAGATAATTTTTCAACTCAATAAATAAAAAATTTTCTAACCAAATCTTGATTTTAAGTTAAGTCAAATCAAATTATTTACTTTTAATTAAGTGTTTTTCAATGAACTTATATTTTTACCCCCTCAATAAACCTTTTACTTTATATTATATTTAAAATAGATATTTTATCTTCTTAAAAAACACATACGAATAACAACCATAAACACCATCAAATTTTTCTAAAGCACTTTTTAACCTTTTAAATTGTTTTATATATATATTTAGAGACTGATAATATATATTGGGAAAATAACTTTTCACTGCTGACCATGTCGTTGACCTTGCTAAATTCAGATAAAAAGTAGAAAATTGTCAATGAATAAACTAGTTTCAAAATGTTTATACAACTGATAAAATTTTTAATCACATGAAGCTCAGGCCAGTTAAACCTTAAGCAGGTGGTTCTTTTGTTTGTATTCCTCTCCAACCTATATCATCTTATATAGCTGCTATATACCCGGAAGCAAAAAACTTGAAATAGCTTCCCTGAACCAATATGAATTGCATGAAGGGGGCTTCATATGCTCAAGAGAGATTTACATAGAATGAAATTTGAAATAAGTTATATTTAAATTCAGAAACGTGGAGCTTGCCGGTAGAGATTCAGATGGCAAGAAAGCTTTGCTCATGGACTAACAATCTCGGAAAAGGCTGGATTTACCGACTTTTCTTCGCAGTTGAAAACTTTGGATTTTTGCACATTCTGATGCTTGAGGGAGTAACCTCCACCAACTCATCTTCTTGGATATACTCAATGCAGTCGTCCAGACTATAGTCCAATGGTGTATCAAGAACCACTGCATAATGAGGAAAAAGAAGAAAGAGGGAAAATGAGAAACCATCATCTTATTTATTTTGATACTCTGTACCCTTAGTCACCGATCCAAGAACCACTGCATAATGAGGAAAAAGAAGAAAGAGGGAAAATGAGAAACCATCATCTTAATTATTTTGATACTCTGTACCCTTAGTCACCGATCCATGTAAGGACACATCTGAGAAGTGACAAATAGAAACACAGCAAACATGGCTGATTGTTAAGCAGCCATTTACAACAATAGTAATGTTTCCGGGTATCTTATCAGCAAGAAACTTAGGCCTATTATGTACTAGAGTTGATCATAACTTGGAGTGAATTTTCAAAGTTACTGGCACAATCAACAAGTGACCTGTAATGAACCACTTCTTCCTTCATTGTTTGTAAGTTGGGAAAAGGTAAACTTTTTCTAAGGACAACAATCTTTCTTAGTTTTTAAAGAATTTGCAACGTTTTAGTGAATGTCTATCAATTTTTACCGTCATTTATTAATTTTACTGTAGTAATTATACATTCATCAATGTTTGTGTTGTTATATGCAACATAAATCATTTCAAAGAATATAGGTTGGTGAGGTAAATGATTAAACATTAAATTGAATGATGATTCTTTATTTTTGGTAATAAGTAGAGTGATTCATTAATCATGAGTATCCATTTCCCATCCTTCTCTCTATGCTAATTAATTCAGCTCAACAAACTGCCATTCAGTTAACATCAAGCAGAAAAGTAGTTAGCATAAAGTAGAAATGAACAGATAAGAAACTAGAATGTTCGAACCTGTTTGTTCTTTATTGGAGCGTACATTGGTTGCAGCCTTTTTCTTGCAAACATTAAGGGATAAGTCCCCAGGGCGCTGATGGATGCCGACTATTTGACCTTTATAAACTTCAATCCCAGGACCAATAAACATCTGCCCCCTCTCCTGAGAACTGGCAATTGCATAAGAAGTACTGCTTCCATCCTCAAAGGCAACCTGAAAACCAATCTCATGAGAGCCAATCCTTCAATGACTGTTAGACAAAGAAAATTCAAACTTCTGAAAAGTGCAGAAGCCAGGAATTGTTTGAGATGTGCTTGTTTGTTATAGGTAAAAAAAGCTGTAAACTCAAAACGTATCTCATCAATGAAGGATAAAAGTAAAACTGCCTTAGCACTTGTACCAAACTGCTTAAAAGGAAATGAACAACACAATATGCCTAATATAACCACTACAGATATGGTCCAGGAACTACAACATAGCAAGAAAGATGACTTGTGCTCAGCCTCCCAATATTTCGATGATTAGATAAAAAATTATTACCAATGAACCCTGATCCCGGGTAATAATATCACCAGCCCAAGGTCCATAACTATCAAATATTGTGTTCAAGATAGCTGTTCCACGAGAAGCTGTCAAGATTGCATTCCGCAATCCAAGAAGGCCACGTGTTGGGATCTTATATTTCAGAAGTGTTGTACCTTCGGCCCTAGAAAACATAATCAGATATATTAGATGGATGACAGATGAAATAATGTGCAAATTCAAGAATGGACTGCCATAACTCATTCTTGGAGGAGATATTTATAGCTGAAATAGGCAGCAGAAGGAAGTAACAATTGCCATAAAATTAGAATACTTTCAGCTATATTTTGACTTTATAAAATTCACTTAAATTTTATATCTAACAGACTGCAACAAGTATTTGGATAGAATAATCAGTTCATGATTTAACAAGAAGTCCATCTTGTTAATAACAAGGGTAAGCTACACCACCGTTCACCCAACTATTGTGCCTTTTCTTTTTTGGTCACCCAACTATCAATTTTTTTAATTTGGTCACTCAACTAATCGAGATTGTTTTTTTTGTCCATTTTCGTTAACTGCCGTTAAATATTTGATAGAAGGGTCACGTGACAGTTAAAAATCAATATAATAACAAATTTAGCTTTCAACTTTTACATATTATATCAATTTAGTAATAAGTTAAAAAAATTAACCCTCAAAGTCTACAAATTGTCTCAATTTGATCCTCAATTTATTTTCCTCCTCCGCTTCCCCCACTGCCACTACCATCATTGCCTCCACCTCCACGTCCTCCTCCTCCACCTTTCTCCAAAAAAAAGGTTAAATAATCACCAGCAATGTTGATTTAGAAATGGAAAAGGAAATTCAAGAAGAAACTAATTAATTTCAGTTCTTTCAACAAGTGTACCAGTTCCACTAGAACCCATTACTCACTAATCCATAACAAATTATGGGATAAATTAAATTTATTTCAAAGTCATAGGAAATTCAGATATATTAGCAGACTAACTATGAACCAGAAAAATAAAACCTATTTTCATGGGAAAAGGGTCCCTAACATTAAAAAACCCAAAATCCTACACAGATTTAGTCAATTCCAACGTAAATTCTAAATAAAAACTAAAATTCACAGACAATAAAAGGCTTTAAATTTACCAAATCCTCACGGGTTCAGTAATTCGGATCAGAACAAAATCAGCAGTTTTTTAAGAGAATAATGAAAAGATAGAAAGTTCAAGTGTTGAACCTATTGTTGGATCCTGGTAACTCAGCGTGTGACATATAACTAATTTGTTCCCAGGCGATTCTAAACAACTCAGGATCCATCATTCCATCTAACATTAATGGTGATTATTTAACCCACTTGTTCTTTCATTTAAATGTTGTTCTATCTAATAACTTAAGGAGGGTTATTGAAACATAATGAGCAATGTAAATAAAAGAAAAAGTCACATACCCAACTCCTTGCATATCTATCATCTGTCCACGCCTTCTCCCAAGAAGTTCAACCACAGCTCCCATGTGTTCTTCAGGCACTTCCACTGTGGCAATCTATAAAGAATTCACATATTAGGGTGGGGGGAACAAGTTAATTATATAATAAAAAAGGCACAATATGATAAAACATTAATAGATACAATTTATCCCATCATGTTTAATGATACTATCAGGACATGGCTTTATAATTCATAAGAATCAGCAAACATAAGTTCTCCCATGTTTAAGTGAACGGTAGTATCCCATCTATGAACAAAAGTTCTCCCTCTAGCCTCACTAGCATTCGTTATGCATGCCAGTGACATTATGCATCAATTATAGTGATTTTTAGGACCTTAGTTTTAGGAATTATTTTACCTTGATAGGACTGATTTAGAGGATTGTTTCCAAGTTTATAGTCTCTCGTTATATATAAATTACCTAGGCTTGTACCATTGTTATACGCTAGTCATTCAAGAAAATATTCTTCTTTTAACCATCCTTCTTTTCACATAAAAGTATTAAGCTAACTTCATTTGTCACCTTATCATTGATATTAAATTTACCTAACCTCACCTTTAATTTAATCTTTGTTAGTAAACTTACCCGTGACTTAAATTGCTTCATCTTGCTTTGTGACGAAGCACACTATTAGTAAAGGACAAGTATCTAGTGGTCTTTATATTTTCAACTCATAAGTTCCTCAATCCTTGGTTTGTCCTACTGTTCTATCTCTGATCAAAGCACATTGTCGATTGAGACATCCTTCTCTTTCTTTGTTGAATTTATGTCCGCAATTTCAAGACTTACCTTCGTTGGAATGAGAAGTATGTCAATTTGCGACATGGACCCTTGAAACCGAGATCTAATAAACGAGCTAGTTTTGTTTTTGAGTTAGTACAATTGGATGTTTGGGGACAATGTTCGATAGTATCTAAACTTGGATTTAGATATTTCGCTATGTTTGTGAATGATTATTCTCGAATGACTTAGATATATTTTATAAAAAATCGATCAAAGATGTTTTCTCATTTTTGTGCTTTTTATGTCGAGACAAAAACTCAATTTAGTGGGCTTGTCCAAATTCTGCGAAGCAATAATGATAAAGAATATTTTTCCAACTCTTGCAAGGCCTTTATTACCCAAATGGAATTCTTCATCAATCCTCTTGTGTTGACACACTATCTCAAAATGGAGTAGTTAAACAAAAGAACAGACGTCTCCTTGAGACAACCAGAGTTCTTTTATTTCAAACGAAAGTTCCTAAATAATTTTGAGCTTATGCTCTTTCGACGATCTTCTTTCTTGTCGATCGCATGTCTTCCTCCGTGCTTGATGGTAATAACTCATACAATGTTCTATTTCCATCCAAACCATTATTTTCAGTGGAACCAAGAATTTTCGGGTACGACTGTTTTGTTCCAAATGTTCAACCTCGTGTCACTGAGTTGGACCCAAAATCCTTAAATTCTCCGACTCCTGCTCCAACAAGACCATCGATCACTCAAGTTTATTCCAGAGAAAAAAAGACTCATGATACATTTCCCATACCAATGTCTTCATCATCAAATCCATCCCTTATGCTAGTGTCTTCGTCATCTCATCCAACCCCAACTGACCTTGACTTTCTCATTGCTCTACGTAAACGTAAAAATTAATGTACCTATCCGATTTATAATTTTGTACTTTTGTTTCATAAAACCATTTGTCTCCTTGCTCTTTAATTGCATCCTTAGATTTCGTTTCTATTCCAAAGACAATTTGAGAGGCTTTGAGTCATCCTGGTTGACATGATGAAATGTTAGAGAAAATACATACATTAGACAAAAATGATACTAGAAACCTAGTGGATTTACTTGTTGGTCAACAAGCTATTGGTTGCAAATGGGCATTCATGGTTAAAATTAATCCAAATGGCTCAATGGCTAGACTTAAAGCTAGATTAGTTTTAAAAGGAAATGCTCAAACTTATGGGGTGGATTATTCAAATACTCTCTCTTGTGGCAAAACTCACAATTGTTCATCTATTCATCTCACTAATCGTTTCTCATAATTGGTCTTCACATCAATTAGATATCTAGAACATCTATCTTCATGGGGATCTCCAAGAAGTTTATATGGAGCAACCACCTGATTTGTTGCTCAAGGGGCGTATGGAAAGGTTTGCCATCTGAAGTAATCCTTTTACAGATTTGAAACAAAGCCCTTGTGCTTGGTTTGGAAATTTCAATGAGGTAGTTCAACAATTTGGACTAAAGAAAAGCGGTTGTACTCATTCAATGTTTTTTATAAACAATCGAAGGTTGAAGTTACTCTTCTTATAGTATATGTTGATGATATTGTTATTAGAGGAGATGATGTAAGAATCTCTTCTCTAAATTCTTTCTTGCATACTATGTTCCACATGAAACACTTGGGCCAATTGAAATACTTCTTAGGGATAAAAGTGTCAAGAAGTAAGAAAGGAATTTTTCTATCTCAAAAAAAAAAAGAATGTTCTTGATCTACTAGCAGAAATTGGAAAGGTGGCAACTAAACCTTGTATTACTCTAATGGTTCCCAATGTACATCTTACAAAAGATGAGTATTGTTACTTGAAATTAAACTCATCCTGATATCACATTTGTTATGAGCATTGTTAGCCAGTTTATGTCCTCACACCCACAATCAAACATTGGGCAGCCTTAGAGTAGATCCTATGTTACTTGAAAGGATCTCCTGGACTTGGCATATTATACAACAATCATGGGAAAAAATTGGAAAGGTGGCAACTAAACCTTGTATTACTCTAATGGTTCCCAGTGTACATCTTACAAAAGATGAGTATTGTTACATGAAATTAAACTCGTCCTGATATCACATTTGTTGTGAGTATTGTTAGCCAGTTTATGTCCCCACACCCACAATCAAACATTGGGCAGCCCTAGAGTAGATCCTATGTTACTTGAAAGGATCTCCTGGACTTGGCATATTATACAACAATCATGGGCATACTCATATTGAGTGTTTTGAAGATGTTGATTGGGTCGGATCTAAGATAGATAGATCTACTACTAAGTACTTTGTTTTTGTTGGTGAAAACTTAGTTTCATGGAGAAGCAAGAAGCAAAATGTTGTATCTCGATCTAATGCAGAATCAAAATACAGGGCTATGGCATAATCCTCATGTGAAATGATGTGGATACGACATTTATTAACTGAAATTGGGTTGGAGTATTTGTCATAAGCGAAACTCTTGTGTGATAATTAAGTTGCTCTTCAAATCGCCTCAAATCCAGTTTAGTATGAAAGAACCAAAAACATCGAGGTTGATTATCACTTTATTTGAGAGAAAATTTTGGATAATTCAATCTCCACGAGTTATGAGAAGACAAGAGAACAACTTTTTGATTTGTTCACAAACGTACTAAATGAAAATCGGGTTGACTATCTATGTAACAAGCTGGGCATGATCAATATCTATGCTCTAGCTTGAGGGGAAATGTTACAGATTCTTAGGCTTAACACAAGGATTTTATTTTATTTCTTTATTTACACTATATAGGCTTGTATATAAATACGCTAACTCTAGAGATGAAAGAAGTGTGACTTTTCATCAGTCTATTCTTTTCTTCATTTCCGTTAACAATATTTTTATTCCAATGATATTATTCAAGGCATTATCTAACAAGGAATTTAAGCATGCCATGAAAACAAATGGAAAATGAACGAAATGTAGGCTTTAGAGGAAAATAAGACATGGGAGTTGGTGGAATTGCCTAAAGGGAAAAGCACGGTTGATGTAAATGGGTTTTCACAATAAAGTACAAGGTTGATGGTTCTCTTGGTAGGTATAAAGTTCAACTAATTGCTTAGTGTTACTCTAAAACTTATGGAGTGAATTTTCAAGAGGCGTTTGCTCTAGTTGCTGAAATGAATGTAGTTAGTGTTTCGTTATCTTTAGCTGCAAAGTACATTGACCTCTTGAACAATTCAATGTAAAGAACACCTTTCCATATGGGGATTTTGAGGAAGAGATATACATACACTGTTATGTCCCGACTTACGAGTCGAGTCACAGAATAATTCTTTAGAAAGGCTACTACAAATGCGAGGGTTTTCCCTTGTTACGATTCTTTCCATATGGAAACCTATGATTAATGAGCGGAACTCGTCAAAGAGAGTCCCTTACCTTAAACTCATTAAGAGGGAATCTTAGGCCTCTTAAATATTGGAATAAATTCTGACTTAATTTATTGCTGCCAATCAACCTCTTAAATAGAGGTTACATGGGTTTACTTGTTTGAATAAAAGATTTATAAGCTAAGGAAATTAAAACAAGGGGAAACTAAAAGAGATTTGAGAATCTATAGGACTAAAATTTAAGTTAATTGCCCATTTGCACGTCTGATTTCTTGGTATAACTATTAATGGAATAATTATGATAAAACCATGAGGAATAAAACCAAATCACCCTAATTAAAGGAAACTCAAATACATCCATTCCATGTCAAATAGGGTCTAATTATAAACAAGGTAAATGAAATAATTTAGGAAATTAGAATTAAAATATCACCTCGTATGGTTCAAGCAACTTGTCATTAACCTTTTTGTAAATAACTTTGGGAGGTCCCACCATAAATTCATACCCTTCTCTTCGCCTGGAAAGCAGCATCACTTAATAATATGCAGAATGAATATCGAAAAGAAACAAAACAGCTTAAACTTACATGTTTTCTATCAGTATGGTAATATGTAAAGTACCACGCCCACTAACAATAAATGTATCGGCAGTTTCACCGTCTTCTACCCTCATTGCTAAATTTCGCTCAAGCTCACGATAGAGTCGATCTCGTAGGTTCCTGCTAGTAACATACTTTCCCTGAAAAAGAAAGGGAGACAGGGATATCAGTTAACTTCTTTATTCACTGAATTGTAAACCAAATAATGGAGTTTCAATGACTAGAAAAAGATAGTCATGTTAATTAGTCAAACATGGATCACAATATGTAAGCAAACATTGGGTGGATAAATTCAATATTTTTCACTCGAAGGCAAAGGCTTAAGAAAGCTTTTTTTATTTAGCATAGAATTCAGTTGAAGCAATGTTGAGACAAATAACTAATTAGTGAAAGATATATAGAGAAAGCCACTTTCAATACTCATAGGTTTTTAGTTAGTTGACACTTGGCATACCTCACGGCCAACAAATGGTGAAGTGTTGATAGAGAAAGCCATTTTCACAGTTGGTTCTTCCACCTTAATGGCAGGTAATGGCTTTCCAAATGCTTTATCTGCAATAGTCTCTCCAATCTGATCAAAGAAACTAATTTAGTTATCATGAACTTTAAAGCATAAAGAAAAAATTATTTGAAGAAATAAACATTAATACATTATAAAATAATTGTAACATCAATTTATCAATTAATCCATGAGAAATAGAAACTTACCTGAATATCTTCAATTCCACAAACCGCACAAATGTCACCAGCTTCTACTCTCTCAACAGGTGTCTTACTAAATTTCTCATAGACAAAAAGTTCAGAAATTCTTGCATATCTACACAAATCTTCTGAAGTGCAAACCTGAAAATTTTCATGCCACACAATTTAAAAGAGAAAGAAAAAACAGTTCAGTTTCTTCTTCATAGCAAGTACTTACAAATAACTGAAAGTGGTTTGTCTATTATAAATTATGATGAAATTAACAATAGAGATAGGCAGTGACCATCAGGGATTATGAAATTTCATTCTGTCCCTAAAAGTTGCTTATATTTTGTGGATATTCTTAACATCCTACCTCTCTTTCATTTGGATAGTCAAAATTATACTCAATTCCATGTATATACATGTTAAGCAGAAAGATGTGCAAACCAGACTCCAGAAAAGAATCAAACTTACCCTTACTTCCATTCCTTTCTGAAGAACCCCAGCATGCAAGCGCCCAATAGCTATTCGTCCTTTATGTTCATCATAGTCAATATTTGTAGCCTGCAACAAATTCACAGAACTTTCCAGTTATAAACTTGTGCTGAAAATATATATTTAGAAAAAACTCAGACACAACAGAGTAAAATGGAGAATGCATGTATATTTCAGTATTTTTCCCAAGCGAGAATAAAATGTTTTCTCCTACACTTCAATATGTTTTGATTTGTTCATGATAATCAATTGGATTTTAATCTTCAACGCGAGTTTTTCTTAAGTCAATCCTGTAGCTTGGGCTTTCTCAGTTTCCTAGACAGATAATGTTCATGAAATTAACAGCAAGAATGTCCTTTTAGTTACAAATTCTGGTCTCATCCAATAAAGATTTATTATTGGAACTAAAAGAAATATATCTCATTAATAAGTTGATACAGATGTATGTAAATTGCTAAATATAGCATATTGACAAAAGCAAATATTGTAATCTGTCAATTTTATCCATTCATATTTTACCATTATATTTACTCACATATCATCTATTTCTTGATTCTTTTTTTTTCCCTTTCTTGACAGAACATATCACCTATTTCTAGGCATATGTACAGTGATAATCACCTTCTTGTCAAAATGTTCTAGATTAGTCTAGTTTACCTGGAAAAGGCGTTTGTTGGGAAAAGATATAATCAAAGACTTCTAAGTATAAAATTCAATTAAACATACCCATAGCATTATCTCTGTTGAAAGCAAGTGGTTAGAGCATAGTTTTAGGTGCTATAACCAAACTTAACCAGGAAAACAAAATATAAACGAATGCCATGTAAGGGTCAACAAAATAAAGTAAAATAAACAAATACTGACAAGCATTTGCAGTGCACCATCTTTGTCAATATGTGGACCAGGTATGCATCTGATTATAGACTCAAAGAGAGGCCCAAGATCTTCTGCCAAATTGTCAGCAGATAGTCCTGCCTGTCCTTTTATACCACTTGCATATATTGCTTGAAAATCACACTGCATACAGAGAAAATTTAACACGAGATTTATGTTTAGATGGAATATCTCAAGGACCTTGAGATATCAGCAAAGATTCAAAGATAAAAAACAGAAAATACCAAGAGGCTATTACTTGCAGAAATCTTTCACTCAAATTTATCTTTGGGTAAAAAACAAAGGAGAAGAAAAGAACAATTCCAATCATATCATTTCTTTTTCTTTTTCTTTGTAATACTAAACAGTAATTCCTACTATTTAAGAGATCATGTTCAGAAATGTTGTCAAAATATTGGTCTGTGGTTGAACTATTGCCTTGATGCAAAACAGCATGTGAACTGCATGCTAGTCACTCTTTGCAAACATAATCAATACCTGCTCATCTGAAGCATTTAGTTCGATAAACAGTTCAAATGTGGAATTGACGACAAAATCAGGACGAGCAGATGGTCTGTCAATCTTATTGACAACAACAACAACAGCATGCCCAAACTCTAGAGCCTTCTTCAAAACAAACCTTGTTTGTGGCATTGGACCCTCAACAGAATCCACCTAAAAGCAAGAAGAAGATACTTTAGTTCATAATTAAGAAAATCCAGTCTAGGATACAGCATACAAGAGAAGGCTCCCAAAATAAATAAGTTGGGGCAAACCTCCAATGAACCTTATTTGACAACCAATTATATTTGAATGTGATCGAAAAATTAGTGGTTAGAGGGGGGGGGGAAGAAGTGAATTCATGAACAAGGGAAAAGGAAAAGTAGACCAGTTTCATTGAAGGAAGAACAATATGTTTCTCAGACAAATATTAAGCCCAACACCTAACACATATAACGTATGCTCCATACAAACCTTTTACACATTATAAGGACCTCAATCATTTGAACTGGGTTGCTTAAGGAAAAGGAGAAGCTCACATATTTTCCTTATCTCAATTGACTCTTTCAAATCATATAAATAAATGTTCTACAGATCTACATTAATGGAAAATACTCGCAGCAACCAATTCATGGATACGAAAAAGGCAGCATAAAGTTGATATTTTACCTATAAATTTCACACAAAAAAAAAAAACATAAATCTTAGGTTACAAAAATTTCCCTAAGGACTCAATAACTGAAAGAAAATACGCAAGTTAATACTAAAATAATAATATGTTTTATCTCTTCTACATAAAAGGTGCTTCATAACATATGTATTTTAATGGTGAAGGTCCCTAGTGAAAACTTTTGAATACACTGTTGGCAAGAGGGACCCATTTAAAATAAAGATATAAAAATCTGTATGGCTGTAGACAAACAATTTTATGAATCTAAATTTCACTTTTATATTTTCTACTATTCACTAGAAAAAAGAATTACTTTACAGGGGCACCACTTGAAAAGATGAAATTCCAAAAAAGAGAAAGTGAGAAGCAGTACCACTAGAAGAACTCCTTCAACCATATTGAGGATGCGCTCAACTTCACCTCCAAAGTCAGAATGTCCAGGAGTATCTATTATATTAATTTTTGTGTCCTTATATGTGATAGATGTATTTTTGCTAAGAATTGTAATACCCCTTTCCCGTTCAAGATCATTTGAGTCCATTACCCTCTCTTGTACAAATTGATTATCCCGAAAAACCTACAAGAGAAAATCAGTAATGAGAATTAGCATTACAATTGGCATAATGCTACAAGTTTTATTATCAACATAAGCAATTTCAAATAGAGACCACGGGACATCTTTTGTCCTTTTAGAATTTCAGATTATATAGAATCCACCTCTATAAGATAAAGGTTATGGTAACATAGATATAAATCTATATATTTTTTGGGTAATGAAAAACAACATACAAGCTAAGCAGCAACCATTCTCATCATCCCTACACCTCTTTCATCATCTTGGAGAAGTTGCAACACTTCATTAGGTGGTTCTTGGGAAACACACATCCCGTATTGGCTCCCCAGGGCAATAGGAGTGATATTGGTCAAAAGGGATGGGTACCAAAATATCATACAACAATTTCCCCTTCTATCCAATTCTAGAGCCTCTCTCGTTAATCTCAAGACATCCATCCAGCCCAGCTCTCATGTCATTTCTCAATTGAATCCTTTAAGACATAAACCGCAACAAATTCAATTAACTGCTCTAATCAACCCCCTAAAGTCGAACCCTAAATTGGAGGGTGAAGAGTTCACAAGAAGTAATTTTAGTAGAACTAAACTATCTTATTGACTAAGAAACATAAAACTCTCAAACAACTTGAAATACTTAAAAAATATCCTAAATTTTGGTACAAATAAATAGTAAAATAATAAAACCTAAAAATCCAGCCAATATGATTTAAACTCGAATAAAAACCCAAAATTCGTAATTTCCGGTAATAATCATGTCCAACAATTCTGTTCGCACAGTCTTCATAACTTGAGCTCCCAGACTCGAAATCGAGTGGTTTAAAGTACGTTTCGAAGCTACGAGATGGAGCTTCAAACACCGTACAGACATCTCAGCCCATAACTGCCTGGATCCTACCCAAAAGTTCATCACAAATTTACTAATCTTTTGAGCCTGAAAATGACAGCTTGATTGAATTGTCTTCAATAAAATAAATTTCACCCCATTCGTGCTTGTATCATCAAAGCTAGGCCATACAAGGGTTTTCAACTCCCAACTTTTAGCTTAAATGAAAGAACCCAAAAAATGAGTCTTCCAGATTAATTTGAAGCTCCGAATGAGATGTTAGATTCTTGAAATAAAATTAATCTAATAGTAGTCTTCACTGCAACTCTAATGGAACGAAACAAACTCCTATCCCGATCCAAATTCAGAAATTAATAATAAATAGGCACAAAGAAAACAGAAAAGAAACAATGCATAAAGAAACTGAAACAATTATGAACGACTTAAGCGGATAGAAACCACATTCGTTCACCTTTGACTGTTTCAACATTGCATCGACCAAAGTAGTCTTTCCATGGTCAACATGCGCCACGATTGCTATGTTCCTTATATCGCTTCGCCTCTTTAAATGACTCCTCTTCTCTAGTAATCAACCACAAACTTTAAAATAATTAAAAAAAAAAGGAACTCAGAGAAAAAAATACCAACTTAAAAGTAAAAATGAAATAAAATACCGATTGCAGGTTGAGTCGCCTGAGAAACAGAGCACTTGACCGGTTTAGTAAAAGTCCTAGAACCAAATTTGAGACATGTCGTTTTGGAGTTGAAGGAAGGAAGTGGAGACGAGATGAGACCGGAAAGCTGCGTCGGAAATAGAAATTTAGGCTTAGTGTTAGCGTTAGGGTTAATGAAAGGAGATTTGAAGGAAGAGTTATGGAAGCTAATTGCCATCTCCATTTCTCCTTTCCTTTCTCAGTTCAGCGAGTGAGTGAAAGGAAAAAGAGAAATGAAAGGATAGGGCAGATAAGGCTGGTATAGAAACTAACGGAAACTTTCATTTGGGTACTCGGAGGCCCGATTTCATCCACGTCATCATCTGTGGGTCCAAATTTCGTGGGGTCTATTTTTAAGCCCAGACCCTAATCTTACCCCAAAATATATATGTGGCCTCTGTTTTTTTTCTCTTAAATACGGAAAAGCAGCTCAAGAGTAATCACAATTCGAATTTAGATTACATTTGAGGCGGTGAATATTTTAATTATCATATCATCACATGAGATTACATAATTATATATTTAATTTGTTGAAAAGTATAACTTTCGGAAGTAAATAAATTTTAACAAAAACAATAATCAAGTCATTATTTAAAGTCTTTTTAATGGCATAAATAGTTAAGAGTGGAGTGAAAAACGGACAGGTTTGGATTGGGCTTACTTTAGTTTGATTTTTCTCGAGTTCAAACCTTTTCAAATTTAGACTTTCTCGAGCTCTGATTTTTTCAGATTCAGGCTCGAATCGATTCGAGCCAATTGTGATGTATTCAAATAATTTTGAATTTTATAAATTCTAATATTTTAATTTTGAATATAATAATTCATTTTACTTTTATACAATTAAAATGTTGTACAAATCCAATTTCGTTCGAGCCTATCCGAAACCCAAATACCAATTAAAATACAAACCCATTTGCAAAGGCTCAATTCTGTTTTTAACTTTATTTATTTATTTATTTATTATTTAAATAAGTACAAATAAACAAATACATAATAAATTTAAACAAATAAAAAAAACTCAAATCAAACTCATTTTTAATCCAAATATCAATTAAAAAACCCAGATACAAAACTTTATCCAAAGCCCAAATATTAACCCTAAAAACTTAATCAAAAGAAACCCTAGCCCTTTTTGCCGCCACCATCGTTAGCCATGCCTGAGCCGCCACCGTCGCCAACGATGCGGGATTCAGACTCCATGATCCGTACGTTGCTCGATTTACACCAAAAAATCCGGAATATTGTTGTAAAAAAGTGTATAAAAAAACCCCAAAATCACATGTATTGGAGAAAAAGAAAAGGAGATCAATAGATACTAAGAAATTAATAGCAAAAATTCTCTTTAAGCAACCAAGGTGCCAAGTAAAATATCCTCAAACAAAGTCATCAAACATCAAAAGAAAATCAAAAGTATTTCGTTTATATTTTTTTTTCGATTTGAAAGTAATAGCTTTACCTTTTTTTGGTTTGAAAATAAGAGAAAAAGAAGTTTTTTCTACCATCATCGCGGCGTTTCGTCTTCACCGTCACCGTGAACGGTGGTCGTCGACGATCGACACTCGACAGACCCGCGGCGACTCCCTCACCTACGGATGGCCGACCATTGAGAGAAGAGAAAGATGACTTTTTCTTTTTTTTTTTGTGGAGAGAAAAAGAGAGGATTTGTATTTTTTTTTTTAAGTAAAAGAGATGAAAATGAAGATTGGGCAAAAAAAGGTTGTATTTATACAACCATAAAATGGCGCCATTTTCCATGGATGGGCAAATTTCCCACTAAGTTAGTCCATGTTTTTAAATTGTTACAATTAGGTCCTTTTTATATGTTTTTATTTATTTTAAATTCGGCCCCGTAATTTTCCTCAATTTTCACTTTAGTTCTCTGTCTGTTAGTTATTTAAGGGATGCTACGTGTCAATATTTGGGCAAATTGCCCATGCGGCCCCAAATTTTTTTAAAAACTCACGATTTTGACCTCGTTTTTTAGTTTTTTTATCTTTTACTTCAAATTTTGTTTTTATTAAAATTTAACCCTTGATTAATTTATTTCTTTTAAAATATTTTTTTTGTTTTCAAATTAAATCTTTTTTTTATTTCAATCTTCTTCTTTTTAAAAAAAAAATAAATTAAACTTTATTTATTTATTTATTTATTTTTTCATTTGTGTCATTAATTTTATTCTTGGCATTTAATTTGCATGATTTATTTTTTTATTTTTTAAATTATATGATTTATTATATTTTTGACTTTTTTTTTTTGCTACCATAATTGTGTTGTATTTATTATTACTTATATTCATAACTAATTGATATCATTGTCATTATTACTATTTTATTTACTAGCATGATTATACTATTCTATATTGTTGTGTTATTAATTGCATTTATTATATTTTTATTTTTTTATTTATAATTGTAAAATATGTGCATATTTATGTTTGCATAACATGGTAATTTTTTTTTTTAAATACATAAATTGTTTTACAAATCAAGACAATGTCCTTTGTCTAGGAATTTGAAAAAATTATGTCCTAACTCACTGGATGTGATTTTTTCCTTTGAACAGAGATAACTGAACATCCTTTTAAAATTTAAATACGATATTTTTTTTGAAAAGCTCGTCATTTTCGAATATTCAAATTGTTATGCCCTAATTTACTGGATGTGGCTTTTTCTCGATTAATTTGAAATAACAAGCTTTCTTTGGAAACAAAATTGGTTTTCAAAATAAAATAAATATGACATTCATGCATTTAAGGATCGCGATTTAAATTTTTTTCTTGAATTTTTAATTTTCAACAAATAAGATTTTGAATAATCGATTAGGTACCAATTTTGGGCGTGTAAGGGTGTCAGTCCTTCCTTATGCGTAATCGACTTCCGAACTCGTTTCTTGGTTTCAAAGATCAAAATTATTTTTTATGATTTTTTTAAAAAAAAATCTCGAAAGGTGACCCAATTACACCTATTTTAAAAATTATTGGTGGCGACTCCATTTTCATGTTTTCCAAAACATAATTCGAGACTTTCTTTTTCAAAAAATGGTTTCGACAGCTTGACGACTCCATTGAGGACCAATAAGAGAGTCAAGCCGTAGGTCAATTATTTTTGGTATTTTGTTGAAAATTCAAAACTCGATTTAATTTAATTTGCGAACCTATACATTTTTGTGTTTTATATGTTCGTTGTGATAATAGCATGTTAATATTATGACTATGTTTTTGCATACATGCATTTGTTACTACATCACTTAAGTGGAAGTGAGAAACTACTCCTTCATGAGGTTTTCAAACCTCCGTGCAAGATAGTGAATCGCTTTTGGGATACATCCGTACCTATGTTTTCGTGAAGTTTTCACTTTCATGCAAACATATGGGAAATGTGTCCCACTAAACCGAACTCGTCTGTATGAGCCTATACCGAACCTTTAGAATCGAAAACCGCATATAATGAGCCTTAAGTGCACACCCTAGGTAGAATTATACCAAACCTTTAGAAACCACCTAATAGATGCGTAGGTTCTCTGTGGTATATTTGTTGATACATTTTATAATTGTTGGTACTAACTTGTTTTTTTTATCTTATTTTGCATTGCATCCTCATATTAAGAAAGCTATTCACTTGAGTTCGATTACTAGTTTAGAACTGGTCATGGAAAAGGGGTATCTTGATAAGGTAGAGGACAATGTGGCTGTGTGTATGTGGTTAGAGGATAGACAACGTGAGAAGGGTGATAGTTTAGCTAAAGTCATGTATCGGATTACTAGGATTTCACTTGGATCAGTGTGACTCAAAATAGCCTACAAGAGTTGAAAGAAATTTGGGATTAGTGGGATGATAGAATGAAGCAAATTTTCTACCGAGAGTATGGGGATCTACCATACTTGCTAGAAGTTAAGGTGGACAAGCATCTCTTTCGAGCCCTTGCACATACTAGAACCCAACTTATAGTTGTTTCACCTTTAGGAGCACGGATATGGTGCCCACGACTGAGGAATATACTGCTCTATTTCATTGCCCCAAAATTCAGGTAAATAAAGCCTATTCGAGAGCCGCTAATGTGCCAACTTTCCTTAAGAAGCTGATGAACATTACGGGAATGAGTGAGGAATGGGTCACAACTCGGATTAAGGTGGAGGGCGATAATAAATGTATTACCTGGAAAAGCTTGAGAGATTTGATCTTAGTTCATCCTGATGCAAGGAAAAAGGTCGATGTATTTGTTCTCAGTTCGTACGAACTAGTTATATTTCCCAAGGCGTTGGGACACATAGATAAGGCAGTCACTGATTCATTCGATCGGCTCGACAAGGAGGTTACACCTATTCCAGCAATTTTAGCCGAAACTTTTAGGTCATTAAATGCATGCCAAAGAGAGGGGGAAGGGAGATTTATTGGTTGCGCACTACTACTGATGGTATGGTTTCATAGCCACTTTTGGTAAGTGGAAAAGGTTCATTGCCGAGTGTTTTCTGTGAGTTATTCTCCTTCGAGGGAATTTATTACTACATAAAGGTGAGAGGACATTTCTGAGGAAAAGTGGATGGCAATACTTTATAATCTCCGAGATGAAGACATAGAATGACGAGCACCGTGGTTCATTCTCGATGAAATTGTTTATTGATGCGATGATTTCGATTAGGTTCCGTCACTAGGGATATGAGGAGCTGTAGGGTATGCTCCTTTGTTAGTAATGAAACAGTATGGTCAAGAAAGTTCATCCCAGTAACTCAGAGTTTGGCTCAGTGTGAGTTTGTATACAAAAGCGAGAATAATAGGAAAAGAGTCCGAGAGATGTTAAATGCTTAGAATCAAGTCCGTAAAATGAAGCCATTTGCTGCAAATCCCATGAACCCAAGAGTATGATGAATGGAGGCGTAGGAGAGTCAATGATAACATCCCTGTACTAAATCCCGATAATGTCCGCCCAGTTAAGGAGCATTTGCAAGTAGTCCCATCGGAATTAGAGCTCATCAAACAAGACTTTCAAAAGAAAAGTTCAAAATTAGGGCAAAAGATAGAGGCATTAGAAGAGGAAAAAATGCAGTCGGGTTTGGATGTTAATGTCCAAAAGTTAGAAGCCGAAAAGCTAATGAAAAGGAAGAGAAAGGCTGAGGAAGACTTGGATGGCTTAAAGGAGGACTATAAGAAGCTCTCTCAATCAATGAGAACTGCTGGTTTGGATAAGATGGTAAAAAAGTGGCAACGAGAAGTCCAAGAGGAAAGGACTCAAGCGGATCAGTGAAAGAGAAAATTCAAAGGTGCTCAAGTCCAAGGGGATGCCATAAAAAATGAGCTGTTAGAAAGCCAAGTCGAGAAAGTTGAGTTGAAAGCTCGGATAACCGAGTTAGAGGAGTCATTACAAAGGTACCACAGTCGTAACTCTACGACAAAATTGAGGGCAACCCAAGCTGAAAATGCAGAATTAAGAGAAGGGTAGAGGAGCTTGAAGCTGCATTACAAAATTCTAAAAATCAGATTGAGTTCCTTGAGAGAACCTTAGAAACAAGTAATAGGCAACTTCAGCACTCTCAGAGGCAAGTTAGAGACCGAGACCATGTCATGCGTGAAGCATTAACATAAGTGAGAGAAGTGGCAGAATACTTGTAGAAGTTAGCTATCTAGGCAGATGCTTTGAGCATAGAGTATGAGTCAGTGTCTGATAAAGGCCAAAAGTTAGCATGTCTCCTTCAAAAGATTAAGACTTTAAGCATTAAGGCAAGACCGTATTTGTAATTACCTTATGTAAAGACATTCGTTTTCTAGTAAGGTTATTCTATCAAAATTCGATTGAGACTTAATACCTTTCTTGCATATACATTCTTGCATCCATAAAGTTTCGCATCGTATTTTCATGCATTAAAATTTCAAGAAAGACGTTTCTAATTAATTAAAATTTTCCTCTAAAAGTTACTCTGGAAAAATCACACCGTTACTACACTTGTGCTAAGACAAGAGCAATGGATCAACGATTTAAAAAGTTAGAGCAGATACAAAAAAACTGCAAGATCAGTTGCATGAAAAGTTAGCAAAAGTGCAGCAAGATATAAAGGACCAGATTATTGAGTCATAAAAAGACATTATTAGTCAGTTAACTCAATTACTGGTTAGGAAAACTGATAAGGTAAAAGGTATTGTAATTGACCTAATGGAAGGGAGTGATGGTCTTCTGTGTCCTTCAAATGTTACCCCTATGCCGACCTAGGCTCTTCAAGAAACGTGTGTTCGAGGAGCATCTGTTACTATTAACCCGCAATCATGTTTGTTTGGCACACCAAAATCGGTAAACTACCAAATGGGTTCTAGTTCTAACCCAGGAAATAACCCTATCGACTTTGGCGTACCTGATTTAAATGATGTGATAGAGCTAGAAAAAACAAGAGACGAACTTCCTAACCAGTTGGAGAAGCATTGTAAATGGTTAGAGGAGAGGTTCAGTGCTTTAGAAGGAGTTGAGGGGTGCTATGGGATTGATGCTAAGAAGCTGAGTTTGGTTCCCAACCTGGTACTTCCTCCAAATTTAAAGTTTCGAAGTTCGAGAAATACAATAGGACAAACTGCTCAGAGGCACATGTCACCATGTTTTGTAGAAAGATGACGAGGTATGTCTATAATGAATGGCTGCTAATCCACTGTTTCCAGGATAGTTTGACGGGATCAGCTGCAAGGTGGTATAATCAATTAAGTTGTACCAAGATCAGTTCTTGGAAGGATTTGACACAAGCTTTCATGAGGCAATACGGTCATGTCACCGACATAGCTCCTGATAGGATCAAGTTGCAAAATGCTGAGAAAAGGTCGGGTGAAAGCTTTAGGTAGTACGCTTAAAGGTGGAGAGATATGACCACCCAAGTATAGCCATCACTGTTTGAAAAAGAGAAAACCATGCTCTTTTTCAATACTTTGAAGGCACTGTACATCAATCATCTGGTGGGAAACACTACTAAAAGTTTCTCCGATATGGTCATGTCGGGAGAAATGATTAAAAATACAATCTGAAGTGGAAAAATCGATGCCGGAGAGAGTAACAAAAGGTTCGCTCCTAGAAGGAAGGACAGTGAGGTGAATAATATAAGCTTACACCAGGCAAATGTTACAAAATTTATCATGATGACACAGTCTAAAGCCTCGACAACCAATTATCAAAGTATACTAAGACAAGAATCGGGCTCGAGGCCGAACACTGAAAGACTCCAGTTCACTTCCATCTCGATGACCTACAAAGAGCTTTACAATAGTTTATACGATGCTCGAGTGGTATCCCCCTATTATTTGAAGCCAATACAACTTCCTTTCCTAGAATGGTATGACACAAATGCTTAATGTGACTACCATGCAGGAATAACAGGTTATTCCATTGAGAATTGCATTGCTTTCAAGAAGTTGATTGAAAGATTTATTAATATGGGGGTCATAAGGTTCGATAAATTCGTAGGACCTAACATGGCTAAAAATCCCTTGCCAAATCATCTCGATTAGGAGGTGAACACAATAACGGAAGAGAGGAGCAAGAAGATTAAGAATGATGTGGGGGAGGTCACGTCTCCATTGAAATGGGTTTGGCAATAGATGGTCAACAAGGGTTTGATCATGTAAGAGAGAGAGGACATGGTGACAACAATTGAAAATTACTGCGAGTTCCACGCCGTGAAGGGGGCATAAAATCCAAGGGTGTGTTGAATTTTGAACCTTGGTATAGAGGTTGATGGATAATAAAGAACTTGATTTCTTTGAAGGTGTGTTGAATTCCAAACCTTGGTACAAACAATATCAAACAAAGAGATGTAACATAGATAGAAACACACCTCAAGTGGTAAAAGCTCTAACAATAAGGAGAATGTCTCCCACGCTTAGTTCTATCATTGGTCTAGCTAAACCAGAACCTAGAAGAGTAAATTCTATATTAAGTCTATCACTATGCCACTCACTAAACACAACATAAAATCGAAACTATAACTCACGCGTCACTAACAGAACTTTTGTAGATACAGTTCATACAGGTGAAGAAGGTAACTCCTCATTCTCAAAATTGTAATCACCTACACACAAAATATCCCAAGTCAAATCTCTTATTCATTTTTCTTAGAAAATTTTACTAAGTATAATAACTTGTAAATAGCTAAAATGAGGCTTTCGGGTTCGAATTTGACAAAACAGACAGTAAATTCGAAATCAGAATGTTGAAAAATGATAAGATAGGGTTTATAAAAAAAACTCAATGGTCAAAGTCAAAGTTAACTATCAAAGTCAACAGGTCAATAGGTCAGATTAACGGGTCACAATCAACAGGTCAGGTCAACGAGTCGGGTTGAGTCGATCAACAGGTGGGTCAAATCGAATTAGTTCTAAAGTTTGGGTAATTTGATTTAAGGGTTTTTGGTTTGGCTTGGGATTGGATATTAGTTTTTTATGATTTTAGGCATGCACACATACTTAAGTAATTGGTGTGAGGTCTAGTTTAGGTTTGGTTATGGATTGGGTCAAAACCAAAGAGAATTGAGATTTAAACATGAGCTAAGGTTTGGGTTACTAGTTTTAGCCATGGGTTTTGGATCTTAACATTGGGCTTGGTTCTGATGGCCCAAACCCCAAACAACTTTAGTAACAATGAAAAACTAGGGTTTAAAAGACACTTGACGGCATCGATCACAACCTTGTTGGATGGTGGTACATAAGTTCATTGAAATAGCACAAAAACGACCTTAAAGTGGCCTTAACACAAGACTCATGGGTTACCAATGCCAACAACACATGACGGCACACACGGTAGAGCAACGAAAGGGAGAACGAAGCCAAATGGTTCACCACCGCTTTCTCACAAAAGGCAACGGCGAGGGATGATTTGAAGGTCGAAGTTGGTTTGTGAGGTGACAAGGATCACTTTGGTGACGATAGTGCGACACACGGACGACGATAGGAGGGTCATTGGAGCCTCGTCGAAAAGTGAGAGGCATGGGGGTTGTTGGGTGGATTTGGTTTGAAGGAAAAAGAAAGAAAAAATTAAATGGGAGTTTAAAAGGGTTTTGAAATTTAGCAAAAGGGGTTTAAATACCTGATAGCATTACAAATGACACCTATTTTCTCCCTAAAACTTGTGTATTAATTGTTCCTTTTGTATCATATTTAGTATGTATGTTAAACATTTCATAGTTAATATTTACATTTTCTAACTTAGTGTTGAATGAGTTTAATTCTTTTCATTTTAGTCTCTTTTATACTACTAATGTCGCTGTATGCAACATAAGTTTTACGTCTAAAACTGTCAGCGCAGAGATTCACCTCTGAAGACTAATGCTGGAAAGTGTGTAAAGAAGCAGCCACAAATTTAACATGGAATTGTGGCCACAAATGTCATCGCAAATATACCTTAATCTCGTACAAGTGATTTTACGCTACAAACATACTTGAAAGCACCAGCGCAGGGGAAAGCTAAGATGTCGCTACAAGTAAAAATCATAGATTGCACCCAGAGATCGACAACAACCTATAGATGCTTGAGGAACACACTAGATCTGTGTGAGTGCACAGCTGGAATTAACCAACTTGTACAGCTGCCAAAATAGTTAGATGTTAGAAGGAATGAGATCTAAAATTCACAGAGCTTATAAATAGGAGGGAAAAGAAGAAGATAATCATCAAGTGTTGAAGAATTAAATTCTGAAAAATTTCTCAAATCTCTAAACAAGCTGCCATGGAAGCTTGAGTTTTGGAGGAAGGTGATCTGACGAGCAAGGAGCAAGACTTCTAATGAGAAGTGCCTATTTGAGGCGCAAGAGGAGTTGTCATGGAATAGTTCTAGTAAATTAGGAATAGGATGCTTCGACTTTTTCTTTGATACCTACAAATTGTTTATGAATACTGTTGATTATTAATTGAGTATGGAAGTACCATTTGAAGTTAGATATAATTTGATTTTTACTCTATTCTCTTTATTTGTTTATCTTTGAATTTAATCGTTTTGACCACGGAAGTGCGATTGCAGTCACAGTCACTGGAAGGTGTGGTGACAAGTTAAATCAACAAGCAAGGTAACAAAAGTTGCTTGAGGCTAAGAAGGAATTCTAGCCACTTGTTCTTAAGTGTAAGTCAGTACCAGTGCTGGAAGGTGTAGTAGTTGCTAGCATTTGGGTCTTTGTTAAACAGAGGAAGTGATAGTAGTAAAATTTCATTGAAGTATAATTGCGATGACAATCCATCTATTTGTTACCTTGCAGCCACATTTAGCATTGTGACTTGTGAAATCAGTGATCCTGTCCACTTCTTTACACTTAAACCATTTATTTTAAATTTTGAATTTACCTTTACAAACATCCCAACAAATATTCATCTTATCTTAATTTGCTTTGACAATTTATTTTATATTTGCATTGACAAATTAACTCTTTTGGCCGTGCAGATCTAACTCAGTTACACTGACATTCTTAGTAACAATTCTCCTAATCTTAACTTTAGTTGCTTTGACAATTAACATCAAGAACTTTTTCCTCGTGGGATTGATATTCGCTAGAGCGAATCTATCAACTATACTTGCATCGACAAGTGTCCGCTTGCACTTAAATGTTGTGACGTTTACAGGTCGATCAAGTTTCTGTGGATGATGTTTGTTTGATGTTCACTTTTGTAGTTGTAATTATTCTTTCTTAAATAACTTTTTTTTTTTACTTATCTGTTTAACTTTCTTTTGATTTTCTCTCAAATTCTTTAGGAGTTGCATGTCCACAAGGAGAAATCCTAAGGATATTGTGAGCTTTGATCCAAAACTCGAACAGACTATTAGAAGGAGGAAGCAAGATCAAAAGAAAATGGCTGGAAACAATAATGATCTACCACCATTACTGCCACAAGTTGTAGTTCCTCCAATACAGCCATAAAGAGTTAATAATTTACCACCACCGCTGCCACAAGTGGAGCAAATCCAAGACAGGACAATCAGAGATTTTCTTGTTCCTGTGCTTGATGATTTACAACTAGGGGTTGTTAGATTAGCAATACAAGCTGATAATTTTGAATTGAAACCGGTTATGTTTCAAATGCTGAATTCTAATGGGCAATATGCATGTTTTACCTTATGAAAATGCTAGAGAGCATCTCAAATTGTTTCTGCTCATATGTGCTTCTTTTAGTCAACATGGTGTTCCTGATGACGCCTTGAAGATGCAGATGTTCCCTTATTATTTGCAAGGGAGGACAAGAACATGGTTCCTTGGTCTACCGACTGGATCCATTACTTATTGGAATATGCTAGCAACACAGTTCGTTTTATGATTTAATTCGCCAACAATGAATGTAAGATTGCGGAATGATATAACGACATATCATCAATTAGATGATGAGAATTTACATACAACGTGAGAATGCTACAAGACTTTGCTTAGACGTTGCCCCATGCATGGAATTCAACAAGAGACTCAGATTGAGATATTTTATAATGGGTTGAATGCGTAAACAATAAATCTTGTCGACGCATTTGCCAATGGACCATTGTTAGATTGCACCTACAATGAAGCCGTACAGATATTAGAAAGAATTGCATAAAATGACTATCAATATCTAATTTCTCTTTCTACTTAGGTAAAAACTAATCTTGGTGTTATGGAATTAGATGCTATATCAGCTTTGAGTGCACATGTATCCTCATTGGCAAACATGATAAAAAAACATGAAAGGAACAAGTGAAGTTGCCCTTATTCAAGTAGCCTAACAGATAGATATCCCGATATTTTATTGTGAAATTTACGGTGACAACCACAGTTATGAGGATTGTCCACAACATGCTGAGAATGCATTTTACATAAAAAACATCATAGGAAATTCCTATGGTAACTCATACAGTAATCTTAATCGTACTCAATAACATTGGGGGAACTAGAATACGCCCACATTCAGATATGAAAATGCCTCAACTCAAGGGAATTTTAGATAGGGGAGTTACAACCATCAATAGCAGAATTGTAATCATACTCCGCAAATGCATGCGCAACCAGATAATATGCAATCACAAAATCAGATGTTTTCATACAATCAGATGCAACCACAAGCTTGAATTCCATCACAACAGAATGCGATGCTAGATATGTAAGGATAACGTTAACAACAGTAACAACAATATTCTTAACCAAGAGTAGATCCATTGGCTACTCTTGAAGTATTGATGCGAGAGCATATCATGAGAACGGAAATAATCGTTTAAGGAAACTCTTCTTCTATTCGCACGTTAGAAGCTCAACTAAGACAATTGGCTTCTAACATGAGCACAAGGTCACCAGGTACTTTGCCTAGTGACATTGAAAATCCGACTCAGAAGGGGAAGGAGCATTGTAGAGCTATCACACTGAGAAGTGGAAAGCAAACTACTAAGCTAAGCAACAATTCCAATCAAGCACATGTCGACGCATCCAAACCAAAGTAATAAAAAGAAGTTGCCTATGAAGAAGACCCAATAGAAATAAATGAAAAGGAGCCACCTGTAGTCACTTCTATGCTTACAATTTGACCAAAAAAAAATGTCGACGCAACTGCACATGTCGAAGCAACCAAATCCTTTATAACAACCCATTGATAATATACCTTTGCCTTTTTCACAGAGATTCAAGGAGAAGGACCATGACAAAGATTATCAGAAGTTTATCTATACCTTGAGGTAATTACACATTAATATACCTTTAGTTGATGATCTTATTTAGATCCCCAATTATGGGAAATTTATGAAAGAACTGCTATCGAAGAAGAAAAAACTTTCTGACATTGATACAAGTTACCACCAAAGATAAAAGACCTTGGCAGTTTCATGATTCCATGCTCCATTGGAAACCACTACCTAGGTAAAGCTTTATGTGATTTAGGAGCTAGTATTAACCTCATGCCATTATCCACTTTCAGAAAATTAGGAATTGGATTTATGAAACCTACTGCTGTGACATTACAGCTTACAGATAGATCTTTGGCATAACCTGAAGGATAGATTAAGGATGTCCTCGTCCAAGTTGATAAACTTGTGTTCTCAGCTGATTTTATCATTCTTGATTGTGAAGCAGATAAGGAGGTGCCCATTATCTTGGGACGCCTATTTTTAGCTACGGGACATTCACTTATCAATGTTTTTAAAGGCGAGTTGATTATGCATCATAATGATAAGCATGTCACTTTCAGTGTGTTCAAAGCATCTCCATCAAGAAGTAAAGAACAATGTCATCACATTGACATGTTGGACGAGTTAATCACAGAAGAATTTAATGAACGAAGTTCAGTAGTTCAAGACGAATATGCGGTAACATCAGAAGAACAAATCCTACCTGAATGTTATCACATCGTTGAGGCTAATATTTGTGAGATGAGACAAGGCTGGCAATTAGAATCTTTAGATCTGTCTAATAGGATGATCCCTATTTTTAAACCATCAATTGAACAAGCTCCAACCTTGGAGTTAAAGTCATTGTCAGTACATCTGAAGTATGTCTTTTTAGGTGACAATGACACATTACCTGTGATTGTCAGCGCAAGCCTCGATGTAAATCAAGAAGAAAAGCTAATCACAATTTTGAAGCTGCATAAAAGAGTCATTGGTTGAAGCATTGCAGATATTAGAGGCATTAGTCCCTCTTTTTGCATGCATAAAATCAAGCTGGAAGATGAAGGGAAGCAGTCAATTGAACAACAACGCAGACTAAATGAGAAAATGAAGGAAGTCATGAAAAAAAAGATCATTAAGTGGCTAAACGCATATATCATCTACCCTATTTCGGATAGCACATAGGTGAGCCCGATCCAATGTGTTCCCAAAAAGAGCAACATCGCAGTGGTAAGTAACGACAAAAATGAGTTAATCCCTACTCGTATTGCTACAGGTTGGCGAATATGTATGAATTATCGTCGTTTAAATGCTGCGACAAAGAAAGATCATTTCCCATTGACATTTATTGATTAAATGTTGGATAGACTAGCTGGTAAGGCCTATTACTGTTTCCTTGATGGCTACTCTAAATACAATCAAATCGTAATTGCACGGGAAGATCAAGCAAATACTACGTTCACATGCCCATTTGGAACCTTTGCTTTTCGACGAATGTAATTTAGATTATGCAATGCCCCAGCTACATTCCAAAGGTGCATGCTGGCTATTTTTCTAACATGATTGAAGATTCATTGGTGGTATTCATGGATGATTTCTCTGTGTATGGGCACAATTTTGATCAATGCGCTGACAACTTGGTGAAAGTATTGAAGAGATGCGAGGACACAAATCTAGTGCTGAATTGAGAAAAATGTCATTTCATGGCAATTGAAGGCATTGTCCTTGGTTATCACATTTAATGTCAAGGCATTGAAGCAGACAAAGCAAAGGTCGAAATCATTGAGAAGCTACCTCCACCCAATAATGTGAAAGGAATAAGGAGTTTTCTTGATCACGTTGGATATTATAGAAGATTCATCTGAGATTTCTCCAAGATAGCAAAACCCCTATGCTCTTTGTTGGAGTAGAATAAAAAGTTTTTGTTCGATGACGCATGTCTGCACGTATTTGTTACAATTAAGAAATAGCTAGTACAAGCTCCTATTGTCATCGCACTAGACTGGTCGCAACCATTTGAGGTAATGTGAAACGAAAACGACTTGCTGTGGGGGCTATGCTTGGTCAACACAAGGAGAAGGTATTTCATTCTATTTATTATGCTAGTAAAACCCTGACTGAAGTGCAGGTGAACTATACAACTACTGAGAAGGAATTACTAGCAGTAGTTTTTGCATTTGACAAGTTCCATTCATACCTTGTCGGCGTAAAAATTACAATCTACACAGATCACTCTGCTTTGAGATACCTTTTTGCGAAGAAAGATGCCAAACCATGCCTAATCAGATGGATCCTACTTTTACAAGAATTTGATATTGAAATCAAAGATAGGAAGGGGTCCGAAAACCAAGTAGCAGATCACTTATCCCGTCTTTAAGCTAGAAGCGAAGATGGCAATCAGTCACGCATTGTCGATACATTTCCAGATGAGCAATTATTTTATGTCGATGCATCTCCATAGTATGCTGATGTCATCAATTATTTAGTTTGTGGTAAGCTACCTTAAGTGCAACAAGTCACAGGAAGATCAGATTCATTAGAGACGCTGCGAGATATCATTGGAATGAGCCATACCTATTTAAGGTATGCGCTGATAACATTATCCGTCGTTGTGTTCCTGAGGAAGAGATGTCTTCTATCATGAGGCATTGCCATGATGCTCCTTATGTAGGCCATTTTGGTGGTGTTAAGACTGCTACAATCAGGATTTTACTGGTTTACATTGTTTCGAGACGCCCATAATTTTGCACAGCAATGTGACAAATGTCAACGCACAGGTTTTATATCTCGATGCAATGAGATGCTCCAACAACCTATCATGGAGGTGGAGTTATTTGATGTTTGAGGTATAAACTTTATGGGACCATTTCCAAACTCTTTTGGAATGTGTATATTTTAGCTGCTGTTGACTACGTCTCCAAGTGGATCAAGGCAATTACGGTTTCGAAAGACGATGCTCGGACAGTGTTAAGGTTTTTCCACACATACATCCTTACAAGATTTGGAACATCTCGAGCATTGATAAGTGACCAAGGCACTCATTTCTATTACAATCAAGTGGCGACAACTTTAAAGCGCTACGGTGTGAAACATCATATAGTAACAATGTATCATCCGTAAACGAATGGCCAAGCAAAAGTTTCCAATCACAAATTAAAAGCATTCTTGAAAAGGTGGTTAATCCATCTAGAAGAGATTGGTCTTCGCGATTATATGATGCATTGTGAGCGCTTCGCACTGCATATAAAATTTCGTTGGGAATATCACCGTATCAGTTGGTATTTGGTAAATCCTGTCACTTGCCAGTTGAGCTTGAACATAAAGCCATGTGCGCGATTAAACAAGTGAACATGAATTATGATGCTGTTGGACAGAAACAATTGTTGGACATTTTCGAGTTGGAAGAAATTAGATGCAATGGGTATGAAAATGTAGCCATATACAAGGAGAAGACTAAGAGATGGCACGGTAATATCATTTTGCGGCAATAATTTTTCCTGGTTAGTTGGTACTTTTATTTAAATCTTGTTTGAAATTGCATCCAGGAAATTTATGTTCGAGATGGTCAAGCCCTTTTAGAGTTGTCGAAGCATTCCAGCATGGTGTGGTGACAATTGACGATATTAATGACAGTCTCCAGTTTAAAGTAAATGGCCAACGACTGAAAACTACTTAAGCCCAAATGTCAAAGAACAAAGCGAGACCATTAATCTGGTCATATTTTTTTAATGTCATTGTAATTTTTACTTTTACTTTTTGTTTTTTATTTTCATTAGTTTCCTTTTTAGTTTTACGTTGGAATAAAAAAAATCTCCTTTTTGTCGATGCATCTGATAGCACAACTTGTCGACGCATTCTGTGATGACACAACAAAGTGTTTCAAGCAAGAATCGGCCCGATTAATCTCTAATCATCCCCAACTATTGGATCAACCCAAAAAGTGCGATCTGTGCCCTTGCATTTATTGGCTACAGATACAACGTACTCTCCTACCAATAAAGATAATTGCGTCTCTTCACGTCCAGAGTTTATAAAACCCTTCTTCTGCAAACTCTACTCTTACACTCAAAATTGCCATTGCTACTGCATTTGTTTTCTTCTTTCAATCTCAGTATTTTGCACAAATATTATCACTTTCTTTTCTCAAAAATCATGGCCAAAACGCGAAGAGCTAAACCCCCATCAAAGTCACCTACTGAATCATCGACAGTCGTGGTTCGGAGCGCCGAGCAATCATAACAAAAAGAACCTATTATGTTTCTCCCCAAAGCGACGAAGGATAGATATCACGATGTGATGATCAAGAGGAACTGACACCCTGAACAGGGGTTCCAATTGTCTCCACAACAACCGTTAGGAAAACAAGTTACTAGAACTATTTCTCGCGTAGGTTGCGAGCTCTTTTGTGACCATTCGATCGGTTACTCCCCAACTATGGTAAGAGAATTCTAAGCTAACTTGATTGATTATGAGCAAGAATTTGTTTTTGTTCACGAAGGACTAGTGCCCTAGAGTGCCACTCACATCAATGAGCTCTTTCATATTATTGAGGGGGAGGATGCTCATACTGAGTTTTTAGAGAATCTCACTGACGATGGGGCAGATATTGTGTTGCGAGACCTATGCGTCTACGGTGCAGTATGGAATAGTAATGGTCCACATAACTACACTATGCATCGACGTTACCTAACTACTCAAAGCAAGGTTTGGTTCTACTTTGTCAACTACCGTATTCTACCGTCTACCCACAGCACCATTACGACGCTAAATTACATGTGCCTCCTGCATTCTATAATGAAAGGAAGACATATTGATGTCGACGTAATCCTGTATGATGAGATTGCTGAAGCGGCGACTAAATAGGTAGGTATCTTACCTTTCCCTTCTTTAATAATGATGATGTGCAAGCAAAAGGGTATTATGCCCCGTGATGGTGAAAAGGTGTTGGAAAATAAGGGACCCATCACTAACATTTCTGTAGAACGAATGACAAGGGGCAAGAAACCCCTCTGATGAAAGAGGTGCTCAAAAAGAAAAATAAGGGAAAGGGGAAGAAAAAGGAGGACCAAGCAACTGCGCCCACAGATCCTCAGATGGGGAAGAAGCTGACTGCAATAGAACAAATCATTGACCGCATGGATATGCGGCAAATGTGACTTGTCAGCGTATTATAAGAGATGGACTACAGGAAAAACCTCTTCTATGCTTATACTCGGGTATGGAACAAAGCCATTGTCACCACATTGAGGAATCTAAGCCCAAACCTCATACCTGAGTTTTTTGTTTTTCCCCCTATTATTAGGGAAGCCCTATCATCCTCCGAGTGACTTACTTTTGAAGATAGGCCTTAGCACGTCCCATCCCCAACTAGGATCCACATTTTTTATGATGAGGATCATGAGGGAAATTCTAACGTTATGGAAGATTGTTTCAGGAACATAGCCAGCCTTTTTGGGGAAGAATTTTCTAACAGTGTTGGGGCCAACATGGTGAACAAGAGGCTGCTGCTAAGGAGGTACGTACACCAGTAATTTTTTTGGGTTTGGAAGCAGAAGTCAAAGAAGAAAAAGATGAAGATGGCACAACAGAGAAAGAGAATGAAACAGAGAAGGAAAACTCTGAGGAAGAGAAAGGAACTAAAGAAGAGAAGGAGGAAGAGAAGAAGAATGAAAAGGATGAAGATGCCCCGACAAATTTAGATGAGAAATTTTTTGATGCACCCACCAATATGGGGCATTCGTTGAAGACTTGGCTTCACCTGAGGCGAGCTAGGCTAAGGCCGTTGCGTCCAGAGATGAGTATTCTAATCCTCTAGCTATTGTGCCCTACGAGGCACCTCTTACTGAAATCCATCCTTTGGATGTCACGGTCGATGAAGCCGATAATCAACCAGCTGTGGAGGAGCAGTCAACTCCAATGGTTGAACCACAAGAGAAGCGGCACAAACGAAAAGCAAAGAAGAAATCCAAATAGGAGTGCCCAAAGAAGAAGAAAAAGAAAGCTAAGGCAGCTACATCATCAACTGCTGAACACTGAGTTAGTTTACTTTTCTGTAGATAGTTGCATGCATCTTATTTTATTGTCATTGCATTTTAGTTGTCGTTGCATTTTACTTGTTAGTTCATTTGCATTGTAGTTGCATTTCCATTCTAATTTGTATAATATTGTCAGTGCATTGGGGATAATGCTGACCTTGAGTTTGGTGGGAATTTGTGTGAAATGGAAATGCAATTGCACCAACATATTTGAAGAATTTACTTTTCTTTTTAGTTCAATAAAAGTATGCAAAGAAAAATGTGATTATAATTTTTGTTTTATGTGTAAATCTTGAATTGTTTGGAATGCTGATATGTGAATTGGATGAATGTGAATGAATATTGAGTCCTTCTATTTTTGAATGAATGATTAGGATTGCATTAGTAATGAATGGGTGGTATCAATCTTTGAATCTTGAATTAACTTACCAATTGCAACGATGTGTACTAATAATAAGACACTCTAATGTGAGTGCATTGTGACTTATTAAGGGAGAACACTCCACTGCATGTGTTAGAAAAGTTATCAAGACAAAGGCTGTCACTGTAAGAGTTTATGTCGGTACAATTACATACTTCCTGAGGGTTTGTTGCACCCCATCGTTACTATCCAACAATAACGGTATAGTAATGCAATGACATCTTTCAGTCACGTATAAAAATAGAAAAGAAGAAAAAGAAAGCAAAGAAGAAGAGAAAAAGCAAAAAAATTATGCAATAAATATTGTATTGGTTAAGAAAGGTTAAGATTCAAAGCATGATACTAACATTAGTGAAGTTGCAGTCTTGATTGTTTATATCTATAAAGTGTCACATTATTATGTCATATTAATGCAATTTATACATCAGGATTCCAGAGAACTTAAGTTGCTAGAATGGTGATTGCGGTGATAATTTTGATTGTAACTTTGTTAACTTTTATTTACTTGAGGACAAGTAAAAACTCAAGTTTGGGGGTGTAATAACATTAGAAATGACACCTATTTTCACTCTAAAACTTGTGTATTAATTTTTCCTTTTGTATCATATTTAGTATGCATGTTAAACATTTCATAGTTAATATTTACATTTTCTAACTTAGTGTTGAATGACTTTAATTCTTTTCATTTTAGCCTCTTTTATACTACTAATGTCACTGTATGCAGCATAAGTTTTGCGTCTGAAACTATCAGCGCAGAGATTCACCTCTGAAGACCACTGCTGGAAAGTGTGTAAAGATGCAGCCACAAATTTAACATGGAATTGTGGCCACAGATGTCACCGCAAATATACCTTAACTACAAGTGATTTTACGCTTCAAACATACCTGGAAGAACCAGCGTAGGGGAAAACTAAGATGTCGCCGCAAGTAAAAATCATAGATTGCACCTAGAGATGTGGTGACTACCTATAGATGCCTGAGGAACACACTAGATCTGCATGAGTGCACAGTTGCAATTAACCAACTTGTACAGCTGCCAAAATACTTAGATTTGAGAAGGAAGGATATCTGAAATTCCCAAAGCTTATAAATAGGAGGGAAAAGAAGAAGGTAATCATCAACTGATGAAGAATTAAATTCTAAAATATTTTTCAAATCTCTAAACAAGCTGCCATGGAAGCTTGAGTTTCGGAGGAAGGTGATCTGACGAGCAAGGAGCAAGACTTCTGACGAGAAGTGCCTATCTGAGGCTCAAAAGGAGCTGTCACGGAATAGTTCTAGTAAACTAGGAATAGGATGCTTCGACTTTTTCTTTGATACCTGATACGAGACGCAATGCCCAAATTCAAGCTTATGAATGTGATGGGATCAAAGTTTCTCAAGGCCCAATAACGAGGTCGAAGGCCAAGCAAATTCGAGCAAGATTGAACAGGACGATCCAAGCTTCGTTACCAAGGCCCTAAATGCGCACACGACCAAAAAAGAAAATCAAGGAACCGAATCTTGGTCCAATTTTGTCATTTCAAACAATTTCAAGAATCAAAAAAATCAGGATTTCAAATCTCGGAAATCTTGGTCTAAGAAACCAAAGCTACCAATTTTCAAGTTGGGGAAATCAGTAGGCTTGTGATGACTTTTTGGTTGGGATCTAGGAATTTATAAGTTGAGATGTCTGCATGGATTTCGAAGATCTATCTCTTTTCTTCGAAACGCACTTTGAATCACTCGATTTCAAGTTTGGGATCTAAAGTTATGATCTTTTTAATTAAGACTGCGTACGTAGAATTTCTGGACGTGATTATGACAGGAATTACAAGTTTCAGGCTTTTAGTTCGAGTTTAAATCATATTGGGTTTAGGTTTTAGGTTTAATTTTTATTATATATGAGCCCAATATTATATTATCAACTCTTATTATTTTATTGTTATTTTGTTATTCCGAATTTTTAAATAATTATTAAGTAGTTTAAGTTTTTAGGAGTTTTATATCAACAAGAAAGTTTCTTGTTTAGATTAGTTAGAGTTCTAGTTTAATTAAGAAATTTATTTAGATTTATTTAGCTTGCCTACATATATGCCTTGGAATTGTAAACAAAACATTTGGTTTTGATTATTTTGAGTTAATAATAATTCTCTTTGAGTTTTTCTTTAAGAATTGCTCTTGAGTTTTTTTTAGAAGTTGTTTTAACAATCTTTCAGGTTGTGCGAATCATCTTCAAGCTTTTTCTTTCCAATATCTCTTTCTTGGAGGGGAAATTAGAGCCATTGAAGGGAGTTGTGGATTCTTATTGTTTCCAAGGCTTCTTAGGACGTTATCTTCTCTTTTCTATCTTTAATTTATCGTTCTAGTTTGATCTAGTTTATTTCTTCCTGTTTAGGGTTACTGATTTAGTTGATTTTCGTTCTTGGTTGAAATTGCTTCAAGAGAGACGTTCTCCTACCTTGATCCATCAAGAAACACATCAAAAATTAGGAGATCCAATATTTTCTTGCTGTTTCAATCATTCTTGCCTAAACAATTTGCTTTTATCTTTTAAATCTCTTGTAATGAATCTGTTTGTGTTTTTATTTTCTGGATCTAGTTGGAACATTTTCTTGAGGTCCAAGGACGATTTCTTTCATCCAAGAAACCTTAATTTCATTCTCTATTGGATCCGTTACCAACCATTCATCTTTCTTTCATTTTAATTTCGTTTGATTATTCTTCTTGTCAATTAATCTGTCTTTCTTTGTTTTCTGTTCAGATTACATTTTTCTAGAGCTTTAGGGTAGATCCGCTACTTGACAACTTTACAAACCTCTTCCATATTCGTTTCGTATCATTTGGTATCAGATTTTGGGCATTTTGGGTGTTCTTCGTTGCTTTCTACACTGATTTCCATTACTAATAGCCAATTAGCAGTTTTTACCCAGTAAATTTTTAAGAAAAAAATAATTTTGAGTGGGTAAAAGTTTTTCAATTGATCTGAAATTTTATATACTGATTCTTGGCACCATATTACAGTAAAAAAAATATTTCCCACAAAAAAGTGATAAAAAAAGTAGAGAAAAAAGAAAAATACGAGAAAAAGAAAAACATAAAAAAAATATTTCGTGGGTTGAATTTTGTGCCGAAAAATTTCAAATCAAGAGCACATTATTTGTAGAGGATCCAATTTAAATTTTGTGATATTTAGACATCGGGAACACCTCGAACGAAGTTTGTCAAGTTGCTTCACAGTTTTTGTGTTTTCGGGTTTCTGCAATTTTATTGATTCTTAGTTTAGGTTTTCATTTGTTTTTGCTTTTTATTGTTTCTTTACACATTCTAACACTTTTTTATTTCTTGTGTTAGTAGGTTAACGAACGTTGCACCTTCCTTCCTCTGTGCAACACAATTCTTTGGTGTCTAGCTAATTTTGAACTCATAGTGCTATTAGGATTACTTTGTTAGTTTGATTCCAATACATTCTAATTGATTGACATAAATACTTCTAAAGGACTCACAAGATTAATTCTTACCTCATTGAGAATTTAAATATTCTTTTTTAGTGTATAACGATGAGGTTTGTTTATTTTTTTTTCCAGATTTGTCACAATGTCTCATAGTAGAAAAGGGAGTGATGACCAGAGTGACAAACCGCTAGTTAACATCGAAAATCTTGCTAGTGTCGCAACAAAGTTAGATCTCCATGCCATCACTGATAAGTTCAAAACTATGTTCAATCAGTTGAACAAGACCTTAAATCAGTTGCGAACTAAACAAAGGACTCAATGTTGGGGTGCTAATGATGATGATGGGTTTGAACAACCTCGCGCTCGTAGATATCGAGCTAGACGTGTACGTCGTGTGGACGAAGATCCTTTGGTTCCCAATGATAGCAGACAGCCTTCGTTAGCAAAGCCAAAGTTCACAATTCCTTAATTCCGTGGAAAGAATGATCCCGAAGCATACTGTGAGTGGGAATAAAAAATAGAGCTTATGTTTCATTACTATAAATGCCCAAAAGATGAGAAAGTTTCATTGGCGACCCTTGAGTTTTCAGACTATGCGTTGAGTTGGTGGACTCAACTTGGTATAAGTCACCAACGAAACTACGAGAGAGAAATTACCACATGAGATGAGTTGAAAAAAGTTATGCGAAAACGCTTTATCCCAACACATTATTATAGGGAGGTCAAAACCAGACTTCGACGATTTGGTCAAGGAAGTAGATCAATTGATGAGTACTTCACGAAGAGATGGCCAAAAGAAATGAGGATCCAAGTGATCTCTCACATTTTGAGCAATGTTATTGGTGTAGTTCAAAAGATCATGAGAGTTTTCGATGTCCAATCCAATATCCAACTAGAGAAGAAAGTAAGTATGACTTTGTGCCTTTTGTTGACTCTTACTCTAGTTAAAAAAAGATTTGTTGATGGCAAACTTGTGAACCGAAAAAGGATGATAATGAGAAATTTTCCCTTGAATCTATAGATGAAGTAGAAATGTCATGTTCTCCTACTGAGATGCCTTGTATTGAATTGAATATTCAAAATACTTGTGAGGTGGATATGGGAAGTGAGGAAAAAATATGTGAAAAGGCTGAGAGAAAAGAGACCTTGAGTGATAAAAGTCTACGTGATGGTCCAAATTTGGTGAGTGAAAATGCATATGAGGTAAAATTGGAGAGTTCTCAAGAGCAAAAAGAAAATGAAAAACAAGAAGATACCCATAAAAAAGCGAGGAATAGTTATGTTTTAACTAATCATAACTCGAATTTGTTTAGTGGTGTTTCCTTGTTACAGGATTTTAAAGATCCATTGGCGGACTTCCAATTACAATACTCTACCATCAGTGGACACTTTTACTTGTGGGAGAGAGCTAAAGATTCAAGGACAAATCTTCTTAAGGAAGTGGGGAATGATACGAGTCGCAAGGCCCAAATTCAAGCTTATGAATGTGATGGGATCAAAGTTTCTCAAGGCCCAATAACGAGGTCGAAGGCTAAGCAAATTTGAGCAAGATTGAACTGGACCATCCAAGACTTCGTTACCAAGGCCCTAAATGCGCACACGATCGAAAAAAATCAAGGTTCACTTTCTTGTTTTCAAGAAAATCAAGAAACCAAATCTTGGACAAATTTTTGTCATTCCAAACAATTTCAAGAATCAAGAAAATCAAGATTTCAAATGTTGGAAATCTTGGTCCAAGAAATTGAAGCTACCAATTTTCAAGTTGGGGAAATCATTAGGCTTGCGACGACTTTTTGGTTGGGATCCAGGAATTTATGGGTTGAGATGTCTACATGGATTTCGAAGATCTGTCTCTTTTCTTCGAAACGCACTTTGAATCACTCTATTTCAATTTCGAGAGCTCAAGTTATGATCATTTTAATAAAGACTGTGCAAGCAGAATTTCTGGACGTGATTATGATAGGAATTACGAGTTTTGGGCTTTTAATTCGAGTTTAAATCATATTGGGTTCGGGTTTTAGGTTTAATTTTTATTATATATGAGCCCAATATTGTATTATCAGATCTTATTATTTTATTTTTTATTTTTATTCCGAATTTTTAAATAATTATGAAGTAGTTTAAGTTTTTAGGAGTTTTATGTCAATAAAAAAGTTTATTGTTTACATTAGTTGAGTTCTAGTTTAATTAAGAATTTTATTTAGATTTATTTAGCTTGCCTATATGTAGGCGTTGGAATTGTAAACAAAACACTTGATTTTGATTATTTTGAGTTAATAATAATTCTCTTTGAGTTTTTCTTCAAGAATTGCTTTTGAGTTTTTATAGGAGTTGTTTTAACAATCTTTTAGGTTGTGGGAATCATCTTCAAGCTTTTTCTTGCCAAGATCTCTTTTTTGGAGGGGAAATTAGAGCCATTGAAGGGAGTTGTGGATTATTATTGTTTCCAATGCTTCTTTGGACGTTATCTTCTCTTTTCTATCTTTAATTTATCGTTCTAGTTTGATCTAGTTTATTTCTTGCTGTTTAGGGTTACTGATTTAGTTGATTTTTGTTCTTGATTGAAACTGCTTCAAGAGGGACGTTCTCATACCTTGATCCATCAAGAAACTCATAAAAAATTAGGAGATCTAATTTTTTCTTGCTATTTCAATCATTCTTGACTAAACAGTTTGCTTTTATCTTTTAAATCACTTCTAACGAATCTGTTTGTGTTTTTATTTTCTAGATCTGGTTGGGACATTTTCATGAGGTCCAAGGACGGTTTCTTTCATCCAATAAACCCTAATTTCGTTCTCTATTGGATATGTTACCAGCCATTCATCTTTCTTTCATTTTAATTTCGTTTGATTATTCTTCTTGTCAATTAATCTTTCTTTTTTTGTTTTCGTTTCAGATTACATTTGTCTAGAGCTTTAGAGTAGATCCGCGACTTGATAACTTTACGATCCTCTTCCGCATTCGTTTTGTATAATTTCGTTTCGTATGGAAGTACCATTTGAAGTTAGATCTAATTTGATTTTTACTCTATTCTCTTTATCTATTTATCCTTGGATTTAATCATTTTGACCACGGAAGTGTGATTGCAGTCACAGTCACTGGAAGGTGCGGTGACAAGTTAAATCAACAAGCAAGACAACAGAAGTTGCTTGAGGTTAAGAAGGAATTATGGCACTTGTTCTTAAGTGCAAGATATTACCAGCACTGGAAGGTGTGGTAGTTACTAGCATTGGGTCTTTGTTAAAAAGAGAAAGTGATAGCAGTAAGATTTCATTAAAGTATAATTGCGATGACAATTCATCTATTTGTTACCTTGCAGTCACATTTAGCATTGCGACTTGTGAAGTCAGTGATTCTCTCCACTTTTATACACTTAATCTATTTATTTTAAATTTTGAATTTACCTTTACAAACATCCTAACAATTATTCATCTTATCTTAATTTGCTCTGACAATTTATTTCATATTTGCATGACAAATTAACTCTTTTAGCTGTGCAAATCTAACTCAGCTGCGCTGACATTCTTAGTAACAATTCTCCTAATCTTAACTTTAGTTGCTTTGACAATTAAACATCAATAACTCTATCCTCGTGGGAACGATATCCGATAGAGCGAATCTATCAACTATACTTGCATCGACAAGTGTCAGCTTGTACTTAAATGCTGTGATGTTTACAGGCCGATCAATACCCATAAAAATGGGTCATCTACACGAAGGCCCTCAGAAAGTATTAAGGTTTTCGAAAAACCCCCAACTATTACCCGCTTCACAAATTAGTCCAAAATTTCCCAATTTAGCCCCAAAATTTTATTTTTATCTCAATTTAGTCCCTAGCTTTACCAAATTTACGAATTAACCCAAAAAAATTCACAAAAATTTCAATTAAGTCCTTTATTCAAAATTGGGGTGCTACAATTCTCCCTCCCTTAAAAGAAATTTCATCCTCAAAATTTCCTTGATTCTTTTGACCATGCACTTCATTACCTCTATATTGTTTCTATTTTCCTTCTGAACCAACTTCCTTCACCATCCCACTTATTGCACTCATCTATCGACATATTATTATTGTGCTTTCCCATAGCTTTTACCCTCATCTATCCAATTCTCATTCTAATTAAAAACATTTCCAATCTCTCTATCGTTTTGCACTTCTTGTGCAATGATACTTTTCTTTTAAAACACTCTCCTTTCCATAAGAATCGAAGACATTTAATCGATCATCTTTGGAATTATTGTTATAATCCTATATTTCCCTTTTTGCTCACTAGACTCCTATTTCGTTTCTTTTCACTTAACCAGAAGTCTTTACTTAATTTAGTTTTTTTGAAATCATCTCTATAATTTTATAATTCCTTTCTTACACATTCACATAGCTTATCATTTATATTCATTCTCTATTCTTTCATATGTATATTTTTTTTATCACAACTATCTCATACTAATCATAACATTGTTCTTTTAACAATCTTCTAGACTCTTTTTTCTTATACTCTTGAATTCTTATCTTCATTTTCATATAATTGCTTCACTTTCTTCTTTTTTTCTTTTGCTTTTCAAGGCAAATAATGATTATCTCAATTACGGATTAGAGTTAATACTCTTATTCCAAACCTCTTAGAATTCTATTGGCTCAACCGCTGCCAATAGTCTACTCGATGTAACTGTTCCTATCAAAGTTTGCCCTTTATTTATTAATTATTATTTTTTTACACCATTTACAACTTTGTTATATAAATATATATTTTTTTCAACCTTCAAATCACTCTTTAATCACTAATTCTTAAAATCATTTCACTACCTTCTTGTGCTTTCTAGAGTGCTTACACTATTTTTCATAGTCAACTATCTTTTTTTATCTTTTATAACCTATTTCCTAATTTAAAATTTCTTTTTCCATCACAAATATTTCTCTATATTTGCATTCATATCTTCTATAATAAATTTTAAATTTTGTTCTTTCTCTTCTATTTCTGAAGTTACCAATTTTCTTTCAAATCTTTATACTAGACTAGTTAGTAAGCCACATGTTTTATTATTATTATATATTTTTCCACTACTTACCCAGATATAAATCTTTTTATTATTTCATGACTTTAGCTTCCTAAAGAACACTCTTTATACTCTTAATGTATCTTTTAAATCTTTTTTCCACTACTTATTTTATGTTATTCTTTTCACAACTTGTAACATATTTTCCTTTATACTCATTTACCATTAGATTTTAATATCTTTCCTTAATCTTTCAACTCTTCACTATTTTTATTCCTTATAAATCTTTTTCTCTCTTTAAACATTAACACCACTTCATCTATTCTTATTATTTCCCCAATAATACGTTTTCTTATTACTACTCACCTATACTTTTTTTTCCTAATTTAATTAACTTTTTAATTAATTTATTATTATTTTTCAAATTATAATTATTCCACAAATTTTCCTCTCTCATTAATACTCCTTTTAGGCTATTATTTGCTTTTCTCTATAATTTCTAGAAAATGTTTTATTTAATGTCTCAAAGCCATACTAAAAAGTATTTTTCAAAAAAATATCCAATATTCACCACAATGGGTGTAACACCCTTATACCCGACCCAACAGTCGAGTCAGGATATAAAAATGTTACATTTATTGCCAGAACAACCGTGATCATATTCTAATAAGCTTAACCCTCTTATAGAGAATGTTTTGATATTACTAACATAATATTTTATAACATTTCGATTTTGACTAAAATTTGTTAAATTTATTAACGAAATTTTGTTTTAACAACAGAGTATAAAATAGGACAAAAGTATCAGAACTATTCTATAGGTATTAGTATCTTAACCTTAAGTATCAACACTCCTGTCCTAATATCAATACTAATTTGAGTTTCAAAGTTTAGAAATAAAAAATTTCAAATTTTGGGACAATTTGTAATTTTACACCCTGAACATCTCATAGTTATTTCTAAATAACTCAATATGTTCAATTATAAAAATCTATCAGCTAAGATCAATTTTCCAACAACTCTTTTCATGAACACATAAATTTTTTTTTTTACTTAAGTGAACCTTATGCACTTGCCATTCATGTAAAAATTTACATAAATATCAAAATTTTACGATAGACCATTTAGAAGATCTGCACTTATAAAATATAGTTTACTCTAGTCTCATATCACATCAATTTGCCAACATTTAATTCCAACTATTTTCTGTGAATTCCTAATTAATCCATAACCAAATAAATTTATTTATCTCTTTCCTGTTTTATATAAATGTTTAATTTCCAATATAATAAATCTATTTCCCTAATTACGTAACTATTATTGTAAAATTTCAATATTATTGCCTATAGTCAAACCATGCAAACTTTATTCCTTTTGACAATAGTTTTTCAATAACTTTTTCACTTGACTTTCTATTTTATTTATATTTCCAATACTTGTTTGTACATAAATTTTCCATTTTGTATTTCTATTCCATTAACCATTATTAATCAAATTTTTATTAAATAATTTTAAACCAAACCACTTATTATTTATTAGTTTGACAATTCTCTAATACATATTCAATTTATTCTAATTTTAGTCTTATACTTCTCAAAACTATTCAAATAGTCCAGTTTCTACATTTTTACAAATGAGTCCCTAAACCCTTTTTATTTTATAATTCAATCCCTAAGATACCAAATCTTTTCTTTTTGATTTATTTAAGGTGAATTTAGTTAAAATATCACATATATAGTCCTAAAAATTTCAAAATTTATAAAATAGTACATTATTTCAAAATGTTTCAGTTTAATCAATTTAGTCCTTATGATTAATTACTAACTATTTTAACTAATCAATGTCTCAATTCAGTTTTTACTATCATTATTATAGACCAGAAACTTCCAGAATCCTTAAAAAAATTCATAAATTTTAAAATTCTATTTTTTTTAATCGTGGTTCAATTGTAAATTGGTACTTCTTCCAAAATGACACAACTACATTTTAATTTCCATATTTTTCATATTGATTCAATTTACTCCATATACTTTCCATTCCTCCTACTCATATCAAGTAATTTATTATTACACCACATTTTCTACCAATGATAAATTTGTTCATTGATTATTTTAATTTTAATTTTAATTTCTCCTTTTTTTTTCTATTATTATTGACATCTAAATTTTTCGGGCGTTACAATGAGATTTTTTTTCCACGTTTTTCACAAGATTGAATAGGTCTTGTCCTTAAACCTTCCATACTTGCCTCGAAAATAACATGAGATCCTTTTTATCTTTCTCCTCAATATTAAACATCTCATTCAGATTTTCTTATAATTTCACTAGAGGCACAAAATCGCTGACAACCTTAACAGTACAACCTCGATCGCGACTAATCGTAAACCTAAAACTCATACGTGGTGGTATAGTAAACTATCTACAGAGAGCAATAATCACTAAAATACGATCTGGTACTGGAGTCTCAGATTAAATCTCAACTTAGAATTTCCAAAGTACGAAAATAATTTATAAAATAATATGTTTATTAAAAATCCCAAATTACCCCAAAACCTTTGAAAACTTTTGAAATCAATTGTTTTGAGCCTCACAGTCTGAGGGTTGAACTCGACTTTGATACCACTAATTGTAACCCCCAAAACCCGACTTAAAAGATATGACCGAACCCAAAGGGTCACTATTGTAATTTTTCCCTTAAGAAACCATTTAAAACATATATAAATACTTTAATTTGTAAATAAATTAAGTTATTGTAAAATAATTAATTCCCCATAAATTTGAATAATTATGAACTTAAAAATTATTAGTTAAACACTTTAAACAAATATTCAAAATCCCAAATTAAAAATTAACATTACAATCTCAAAATAATTTAATAATATAATAAACTAAATGATGAAATAAAAATATAAAAAACGTGAGGTCCACCGAGTACCAAGTGTCTTAAGTCCACTGTATCTGAAAGAGAAACTATTGGGGAGTGAGCTAAAGAGCTCAGTGTGTCTCTAAAGTGTATACATCCGCAGTCATAATATCATAGTCATTCATAGCATTAAAAGTAACAAACACAACATTTAAAAGATAAATGCAATCAAAACTCAAGCATAATGCAATGCACCGATTCTCCAACACACCAACATAGTTGAGAGGTTCCCTAGAACCCCTCCCCAACCAATCGTCACTAATCGCAGTGTGGTTTTATATCAATCGTTTGAAGGGGTGATTACCACGTCTTCCATCGTATAATCCCAACCCATGAACACACAATGGCATGATATCATATTTATCACAGTCTCAATCTCAAGCTCATGATACAATAAATGTATCTCAGAGTACACACTAATTTTTTTATTCACAGTATTTAAGTATTCTACAAACTGATAAGTATGCATGCAATATCATCATGTGATCACATAATACACCACAAGTTCATGCCATTATACATCACAGATTAATATCACCCAAAGAATTCAACACAAACAATATCAAACAAAAAGATGTAACACAGATAGAAACACACCTTAAGCAGTAAAAGCTCTAACGACAAGGAGAACGTCTCTTACGCTCAGTTCTATCATCGGGTCTAGCTGAATCAGAACCTACGATAGTAAATTCTATATTAAATCTATAACTATGCCACCCACTAAACACAACACAAAATCGAAACCAAAACTCACGTGTCATTCTCAAAATTGTAATCACCTACACACAAAATATTTCAAGTCAAATCTCTTATTCATTTTTCTTAGAAAATTTTACTAAGTATAGTAACTTGTAAATAGTTAAAATGAGGCATTCGGGTTCGAATTAGACAAAATGGACAATGGATTTGAAATCAAGACATTAAAAAATAATAGGATAGGGTTTTTCAAAAAAAAGTCAACGGTCAAAGTCAAAGTCAATGATCAAAGTCAAAGTCAACTATCAAAGCCAATAGGTCAATGGGTCAGGTTAACGGGTCGCAGTAAACAAGTCGGGTCGAGTCAATCAACGGGTGGGTCAAATCGAGCAGGTTCTAAAGTTTGAGTAATTTGATTTTGAGGGTTTCTGGTTTGGCTTAGGATTGAATATTAGGTCCTCATGGTTTTGGGCTTGCACACATACTTGAGTAATTGGTGTGAGGTCTAGTTCAGGTTTGATTGTGGATTGGGTCAAAACCAAAGATGATTGGGTTTTAAACATGAGCTAATGTTTGGATTATTTGTTTTAGCCATGGGTTTTGAGTTTTAACATTGGGCTTGGTTTTGATGGCCCAAACCCCACATAACATTACTAACAATGGAAAACTAAGGTTTAAAAGACACTTGACAGCGCCGATCATAACCTCTTCGGACGGTGGTGCGTAAGCTCACCGGAATAACACAAGAACAACCTTAAAGTGTCCCCAACACAAGACTCACTGCTTACCAATGCCAAGAACACATGGCGGCACACATAGTGGAGCAACGAAAGGGAGAACGAAGGCCAAACGGTTCACCACCATTTTCTCACAAAAGGTAACGGCGAGAAAGAGTTTGAAGGTCGGGGTTGGTTCGCGAGGTGATAAAGATCACTTTTGTGACAGCGGTGCAGCACACGGACGATGATAGGAGGATCATCGGAGCCTCATCAAAAAGTGAGAGGGATGAGGGTTGAGGAGAGGATTTGGTTTGAAGGAAAAAGAAAGAAAAAATTAAATAGGAAGTAAAAAGGGTTTTAAAATTTAGAAAAGGGGTTTAAATACCCATAAAAATAGGTCATCTGCACAGAGGCCCTCAGAAAATATTAAAGTTTTCGAAAAACCCCAACTATTACCCGCTTCACAAATTAGTCCAAAATTTCCTAATTTAGCCCCAAAATTTTATTTTTAGCTCAATTTAGTCCCTAGCTTTACTAAATTTATGAATTAACCTAAAAATGTAACAAAAAATTCAATTAAGTACTTTATTAAAAATTAGGGTGTTATATTGATGGATAATAAAGAACTTGAGTTCTTTGGGGAGAGGAAAGATGAAAAGATTAATGATGTTTGTGCTTCTGAGGAAGGGGCACCGAAAAAGGCTTATAAGGCCAACCTATCAGTGATAATTATATCTAGGCCAAGGGGTGAGGTTAGAGGTTGAATTGACACCACGGGTCATCATTTAGAAACCTATGGTATTTCCTTATAAGGACAATAAAAGGGTACTGTGGAGCTATGACTACAGCTAATGGTACCAAATAAAGAAGGACCGAATGAAGATGCAAGTCTTACAAATGCAGAGAAGGAGGTTAATAAGAAAGCCTTGATGGTTGGGCTTGAGAAGAGAGAAAACAAAAAACTTGGGGTTCCAGTGAATGACCCAGTAACTGAGGAGAAGGCCAAGGAATTTTTGAAATTCCTAAAGTATTGCGAGTACAACATGGTGGAACAATTACATAGGCAACCAGATCGAGTATCAGTTTTAACCATACTATCAAGTTTAAAAGCCCACTACAACGCGCTACTAAAAGTGTTGAACAAAACGAACATGGCGGAGGATATCTCGATAAATAAGTTGGACCGGATAGTTAATAACTTAAGTGCAGATAATTTCATTTTCTTCAATGATGATGAAATACCTCCAAGGGGCATGGACTCAACGAAAGCTCTTCACATTACGACTCGATGCAAATGGTACACTTTACTGGGAATTGATAGATAATGGCTCAGCCTTGAATGTGCTACCATTAACAACACTGAATAGGTTACCGATAGAAAGCTCTCACATGAAGGCATGCCACAGCGTAGTAAGGGCCTTTGATGGAACGGAGAGATGAGTGATGGGTAGAATTGAGATTCCACTCCTAATTGGTCCAAACACGTATGAGATGGACTTTTTGGTAATGGACATTAAGCCCACTTACAATTGCTTGTTGGGAAGACCGTGGATCTATTCGACAGGGGCAGTACAATCATCCCTGCAATAAAATTTAAAATTGGTGACAGAAGGTCAATTAATCACCATTAATGTTGAAGAAGACATCATTGCATCAGTGGCTAGCGATGCGTCCTACATAAGTACAGATGAGGAGGCCATGGAGTGCTCTTTTATATCGTTGGAGTTTGTGAATGCTACCTTTGTGGCTGAAGGAGATAAGATCCTCACACCGAAGATATCGACAACCATCAAGATAGGGATGAAAATGATGATTGGAAAAGGAGCTTCACTTGGAAGAGGATTGGGGAGATATCTCCAAAGAAAGATTACAGTGCCAATATTGGTAGAGAAACGTGATCAGTTTGGCTTAGGATTCAAGCTAAATATGAAACAAAGAAAGGAAGAACTAAAAAAAAAATAGGAGAAGAGAAGAGCACGAATGAGTGGGGAAGAGATCAAAAGCAAGCCAATGGTCCTTCCTCATATCTCAAAGTCATTCATGTTGGGAGGTATTATTAACCTCGAGTAAAAGCCGACAAAAAATAGGTTGCTAGGAATAATGGAGAATCTGAACATCAGCGTTATTTCTAAAGGGGTGAGTGAACAAAGGAATTTGTGAGGAATTCACCCCTATGCCCTCGAAAGCGTTCTAGACAATTGGACCGTGGAAGAGCTCCTTATAACTTTTAAGTCGTTTCTAGAGTAATGTTCAGAACACCCTTGTTGCTCTGAGCCCGAGAGTAATTGGGATCTTTTTGTAAAGGGCACATATTCATTTGCTTTTTATTTTCAATAAAAAAATGCACTTTCTTTCACACAAATTGGCAAAAATTCTCATTATTCTTTTCATTCATCTCATACCACAACAAACATTCTTAAATTTATTTATCTTTCGAATCTTTTGGTCCATATGATAGGTCCTTAGATATCAACGATATGAGTAACATCGTTATCGACTTAGAGCCTCATTTTGAGTAGGATGTGTATTCAGAGGAATCTTAGGATTTTGAAGAAGCCCAAGATTGTAGTTTATCTCTTGATTTGCTACGAATGGTTGAGCAAGACGAGAAACTGATCCTACCTCACAAAGAATCAATAGAAGTTGTAAGTTTAGGGGATGAAGTTGACAAAAGGGATGTGAAGATTGAAACATGTATCTCTGCAGAAATAAGGCGAGATCTCATTGATCTGCTTCGAGAGTTCAAGGATGTGTTTGCATGGTCGTAGCAGGAAATGCCCGGTCTAAGCACTGATATCGTGGTGCACAAGCTCCCTATAAGAGAGGAGTGTAAACCGATCCAACAGAAGCTTCGAAGAATGAAACTGGATGTACTCCTAAAGATAAAAGAAGAGGTTCGAAAATAGTTTGATGCTGGCTTTTTACGAGTGGTAAAATACTAAGAATGGGTGGCTAACATAGTGTCAGTTCATAAAAAGGATGGGAAAGTACGAATGTGCATGGACTATCAGGACTTAAACAAGGCTAGTCCAAAAGATAATTTCTCACTACCTCATATCGACACCTTGGTGGACAATACAGCAGGTCATTCCTTATTCTCTTTCATGGATGGGTTGATCGACCTGTAATGTCACAACAATGTGCAACCGGACACACATCAAAGCAAGTACAGTTGATAGAATAATTCTATCAGATATCGATCCCACAGGGAATGGGTTCTTGATGTTTATATGTTGAGGCAATTAGAACTAAGATTAATGATAATGTGAGTAAAGATATCAGCGCAATTAAATAGGATCTGCATACTAAAATAGTCAAAATTGTCAATGTAATAAAGGTTAATTGTCAGTGCAACTGAAAATAAATCAAATTGTTGTTGAAGGTTTGGAAATTTAAATGCAGTAAAGTAAAATGATGATCAAGTACGAAGAACTGGAGTGGATTGCTAACTTCACTAATTCATAACGCTGGATTCATTGACAATGTATTGTATAGATGAATTATCGCAACAATGAGCTTCCAATGAAATCTTACCAACTACAACTCTCTATTTAATTGAGAATCAAGTACCTACAATTGCCTTATCACTTAAGAACAAGTGATAGAATCTCTTCCAATCCTAAGTAGCTCTCGCTGACTTGCTTGTTAACTCAACTTGTCACCGCATCTCTCGATGTGGGTAGACTGCACTTCCACTCTCGTGTTTAATACAATTGAATCCCAGAATAAACAAATGAGAAGGATTAAGTAAAAATCAGAGTAATCTAATGTTGAAAGATATTCTCATATTCATTCAATTATCAATAATAATCTATCAGCATAAAAGAGGGGTTAACGAATATTGTGAAGCTTATTATCCCTAGACCACAAGAACTATTCCTTAGCCACTCATTTTGTGCTTGCACCAAGCACTCCTCGTCAGGGTTTGTTGGTCTTCTGCATAGTCAGCTCACCGATCTCTAATAAAACTTCAAAAACACAAAGTAATTGCAGATTTGATTTCTTCCCCCTTGATTTCTTTCTTCGTATTTTCCCTTCTATTTATAGGCTTTAGGAATGGTAGACCTCATTTTTTCTCAGATCCAGATCTAGTTGTACCTGTCAAATTTAGTTAAATTCCAGCTGTGCACTCACGAAGATCTGGTGTGTTCTTCATGGATATGCAGATTGTCGTTGTATCTCTGGTTGCGATCTGTACTCTTTAATTGCAGCTACAATGTGTGAAATTCCTATGCTAGTGCTTCTAGGTGTGCTTATAGCTTGGGTTCACTTATACAAAGTTAAGATTTCTATGTGTTGACATCTCTAGCAGTAATTCCAAGCTAACTTGTGGATACATATTCAGACCTTTTCTAGCATTGATCTCCTGAGATGGATCCCTATGCTGATAGTTGTGAATATATTCTGCATGTGCCGACATTAGTGCAAAAAGAGGATAAAATAACTAGAATTTAAACCAAACAACAATGAGTTAGAAAATTTAAATACTGAGTATGAAATGCCTATTATGCATGCTAAATACAATACAAAAGAGGCAATTAATACACAAATTTAGGGAGAAAATAGGTGTCATTTCTAATGCTATCATAACCCCAAACTTTAATTTTTACTTGTCCTCAAGTAAACAAAAATTAGCAAACTTCTCAATCAAATATGTCACCGCAATCATTATTCTAGCAACTTAAATTATCTAAAATTCTAATATATGAATTGCATTCACATGATAGAATAATACGCCGACAATTTATAGGCATGAATAATTAAAAATGTAACTTCACTAATATTAGTAACATCCTTTGAATCTTAACCCTTCCTTAACCAATACGGCATTTATTGCAATATATTTCTCTTCTTTTATCTTTTATTCTTCTTCCTTTTTCTTTCTTTTTGTGAAATTTTTTTATAAGTGATTGAGAGATGTCATTGCATTACTCTACCTTTGTTCCTGAGTAGTAACGATGGGGTGCAACAAACCCCCAAGAGATATGTAATTGCGCCGACACATACTCTTGCAGTGACAACCTTTAGCTAGATATTTTTCTAACACATACAGTAAAGTGTTCTCCCTTGACAAGTCATAATGCACTCACATTGGAGTATCTTTTATTATAACAATGTCGCTGTAATTGGCAAGTCAGTTCAAATCTCAAAGATTGATACCATCCATTCATTACTGTGCATTTCCAATCATTCATCTACAAATAGAAGGTTCAATATTCATTCATATTTACCCAATTCATGCATCAGCATCCTAAATAATTCAAGAATTACACAGAAAATAAAAGTTGTGGTAATATTTTTGTTGAAATTTTGCATACTTTTCATTAATTAAAGAAACAAGTAAAATTCAAACATGTGGGTGCAATTGCATTTCAATTTCACACGATATCCCCCCAAACTTAATGCCTGCATTGTCCCCAATGCACTGATAATACTATACAGATAAGAATGGAAATGCAATTACAATGCAGATGTACTAACAAATGAAATGCAGTGACAAATGAAAACGCAATGATAATTAAATAAAATGCATACAATTAACTACTGAAAAGTAAAACTAACTCATTGTTGAGTAGCCGATGTAGTGGCTGCTTTGGTTTTCTTTTTCTTCTTCATTGGGCTCTCTCCTTCCTCCTTACGTTTCTTCTTCTTATCCTTGCGCTTCCTCTTTGTGTCCTTTGTACCAATCGGATCGGTGGATTGCTCCTCTTCAGTTGGTTGGGTGGCGACCTCATCGACAGTCACATCTGATGGGTTGATCTCAGCTAGCGGTGCCACATAGGGTACAATGGCGAGAGGATTAAACTCCTCTGTGCTGTTAGTAACTGCCTCAGCTTGGCTCGTATCAGGTGGAGCTATGTCGTCACTAGACCCACACTTACGGGTGCTTCGATAATATCCTCAGTGATATCTATTAGGGGATCGTCTTACTTTTCTTCCTAGTCTTTTGCAAGGTCCTTCTTCTCTTGTTCATTTTCCTCACTTTCTTTCTCTTTCTCATAACCTTCTTCTTATTCTGCTTCTTCTTCCCTAGGTTGTTCCTATCAATGATGGCTTTGTTAGCGCCTTCTTCTACGTCCACACCCATAGATATAATCGAGGAATGTACCTCTTCAACTATAGCTGCCCGCTCTGCGACATTAGCCCTAAGGCTGTTGGAGAACTCTTCTTCAAACAAGTTGGCTATAGTTCTGAAGAAATCTTCCATAGCATTAGAATGCCCCTCGTGCTCCTCGTCATCTAAAATGTGGATTCTTGTTGGAAGGGAGACATGTGGAGGCCTACCATTAGGAGTAGACTGTTCGAAAGATGAGAGAGCTTCCCTAACAATGGGTGGGAAGATAGGGAACTCAAGCAGAGGATTTGGGCTCAGACTTTTAATGCGTTAACAATATATTTGTTTCATATTCTTGTGTATGCATAAAATAGATTTTATCTGTAGTCCATCTCCTCCAATGCGCTGACAATACGAATTTGGCGCATGTTGATGCGGTCAATATTTACTTCCATTACACCCAATTTCTTTCCCAAATGAGGGTATGTGGGTGCATTGCCTGCTTTTCCTTCTTCTTGCCTTTCTCATTTTCCTGCTTCTTAGGTGTTTCCTTCACCAGCCATGTCTCTTGACCTCTTGCCATTCTCTCTACGAAGATAGAATTGATAGGGCTCTTGTTTTCTAGTACTTCCTCACCATCTCGGGATATAATCCCCCTTTGTTTACACAACAGCATTATTAAGGAAGGGAAAGGTAGATACCTGTCTACTTGAATGCTGCTTTAGTAATTTGGTTGTGGAGGATTATTCCGACATCGATGTGATGACCCTTTATGATTGAGTGTGGAATGCACATGCGATCCAATGTCACCGTTATTCTGTGTGTAGAAGGTAGGATGCGACTATTGATAAAGCAGAAGCACACCTTACTATAAGTTGTCAGATACCGACGGTGCATGGTAATGTTGTGTGGCCCTGTGGCTGTCCAGACGGCATCATCAACACAAAGGTCTCTCAATATCTGGTCGGTACCTTCATCGGTCAGTTTTTCCAAGAACACTTTGAGGGTGTCTTCTTTTTCAGCCATCCGGAATAGAGTATTGATATGGGCGGACTCCATGGTACTAAGCCCTCTCTGAAAAAAACGAAATCCCTATTCAGTGTCAACAAGGTTGGCATAAAATTCCCTTACCATTATAGGGGAATATCCGACTAGGTGTTCGCAGAAGAATTCCTAGCCCAGCCGACTGATTGCTCATGCGATTTGCTTCCCCAAAGTCTGGTGTGAGGACAATTGTAAATCTTGCTTCAGATGGAAGTTCCGTTTCAACACCACATTATGATAGTGGTTCTTGGCCACTTTAGACAAAAATAGGACTGACTCTTTTGGTGGAAGTTGGTTTGTGGACTGAACCATGGTTGTAGAAGTTTCAGGGGTTTTAGAAGGAGTTTTCGCACCTCTTGTTTTGGCCATAATAACTCAGTAAAAAAAGTTAAAAGAAACTTGCAGAGAAATAAATAAACTTGTGAGAGTAAAACAAAAAAATAACAAAGAAGATGAATTACAACAACAATGGCGATTGTGAGTGGAAAAGGAAGTCGGTAGAGAAGAGTTTTATAACCTTTCAATGGAAAGAGTCGTGATTATTGCAAAGAATGTGGAAAAACGTTATGTCTGCAACCAATAAATGTCAGGCTACAGATTGTACCCTTTTGATTGAATGAACGACTGGGAAAAGAGAAAAATCAATCGGTACGCTTCTTGCTAAAAAAGCTTTGCTGAGTCATCACAGAATGCACCGACAAGTTGTGCTTGTGATGCATCGATAAAAAGATGATTTTTATTCTTGCATAAAATTAAAAAGGAAACAAATAAAAGTGAAAAGATAAAAGGAAATGTAAAATGTATTGACATTATTTAAATGTAAATGTAACTAGATCGATGGTCTCGTTTGGTTCTTTGATATCTGGGCTCATGTAATGCTTCAAATGTTGGCCATTCACCTTGAACTGTTGCCTATCTTTCAGATTTTCAATTGTCACCGCACCATTCTGGAATGCTTTGACAACCTTAAAAGGGCCCGACCATCTTGAACGCAATTTACCTGGATGTAGTTTTAAATGTGAATTAAACAAAAGTACTAATTGATCAGGGCTAAATTGTCGATGCAAGATGATATTGTCGTGCCATCTCTTAGTCTTTTCTTTGTATATTGCGGCGTATTTCTTCCAGTTCAGTAATGTCCAATAATCTTTCCCTTCCAGCAGCATCATAGTCCAAATTCATCTGCTTGATTGCTCACATGGCCTTATTCTCAAGTCAACTGGTAGGTGACATGACTTACCAAATACTAGTTGATACGACGACTTCCCCTACGAGGTTTTATATGCGGTACGAAGTGCCCACAATGCATCATGTAGCCGTGAAGACCAATCCCTCCTAAATGGGTTAACCACCTTATCAAGGATACTTTTAATCTATCGATTGGATACCTCCGCTTGGCCATTTGTTTGTGGATGGTATGTTATGGCCATGCGATGCTTCACACCATATCTTTTCAATGTTGTCGCCACTTCCTTGATCACTTATTAATGCTCTAGGTGTTCCAAATCTCGAAATGATGTACGTGTGGAAGAACTTCAACATCGTTCAAGCATCATCTTTTGGCACTGTAATTACATTGATCCAATTTGATACATAATCAATAGCAACCAAGATGTACACATTCCCAAAGAAGTTTGAAAATGGCCTCATAAAATCTATACCCCAAACGTCAAATAACTTCACCTCCATAATAGGTTGTTGGAGCATTTCGTTGCGTCGAGATATAGAACTAGTACGTAGACATCTATCACATTATTGTGTAAAGTTGTGGGCATCTCGAAACAATGTGGGCCAAAAAAATCCAAATTATAGGACCTTTGCAGTAGTCCTCATTCCACCAAAATGGCCTCCATAAGGGGCATCATGACAATGTCTCAGAATGGAAGTCATTTCTTCTTTAGGAATGCAGTGACGAATAATGTTGTCGGCATATACATTGAATAGGTATGGCTTGTTCCAATGGTACCTTGCAGTATCGCGTAAAAATCTGACTTTCTTGTGACCAATAACACTCAAGGGTAGCTTCCCACACACTAGATAGTTGACAACATCAGCATACCACGGTGATGTGTCGACAAAGAATAATTGCTCATCTGGAAATGCATCAACAATTTGGACTTTATTCCCATCTTCACTTCCAACTTCTAGTCGAGATAAGTGGTCAGCTACTTGATTCTCGGATCCTTTTCTATCCTTGATTTTGACATCAAACTCTTATAAGAGTAGGATCCATTGTATCAATCTTGGTTTGGCGTCTTTCTTTGTAAAAAGGTATTTCAACGTAGAATGATCTGTGTAAACAATAACTTTTGCGCTGACAAGATATGAAAGAAATTTGTGAAATGCAAACACTACTGCTAGTAACTCCTTTTTAGTAGTTATATAGTTTACCTGCACGTTAGCTAAAGTTTTGCTAGCATAATAAATTTAGTAAAATACCTTCTCTTTACGTTGTCCTAGCACAGCTCCTATAGCTAAGTCACTTACGTCATACATTAATTCAAACGATTGCGTCCAATCCGGTGCGACGACATCTGGAGCTTGTACCAGCTGCTTCTTTATTGTGATGAATGCGTCCAGACAGGTGTCATTAAACACAAAGTAATAAGCATAATGTTTTAGTAATCTTGGAACAGTCTCAAATAAATCTTCTATAAAAACTAGCATGTCTAAGAAAATGTCTAATTCCCTTAACATTTGTTGGCTGTGGTAATTTCTTGATGATTTTGACCTTTGCTTTATCTACCTCAATTCCCTGACATGATATGCAATGACCGAGGGCAATGCTTTCAATTGCCATGAGATGACATTTTTCTCAATTTAGAACTAGATTTGTGTCCTCGTATCTCTTCAGAACTTTCGCAAGTTGTCAACGCATTGGTCAAAAGTTTGCCCATAGACAAAAAAATCGTCCATGAATACTTCTAAAGAATCTTCAATAATGTCCGCGAAGATAGCCATCATACACTTCTAGAATGTGGTTGGTACATTGCACAATCCAAAAGGCATACGTCGGAATGCAAAGGTTCCAAATAGGCATGTGAACGTAGTCTTTGCTTGATCTTTCGGCACAATGGCAATTTGATTGTATACAGAGTAGCCATCTAGGAAACAATAATAAGCTTTACTAGCTACCCTATCCAGCATCTGGTCAATGAACGGTAGTGGGAAGTGATCCTTCTTTGTGGCTGAATTGAGTTGACGATAATCCATGCATACTCGCCAGCTAGTCGCAATATGAGTAGGGATCAACTCATTCTTTTCATTGCTCACAACTGTGAAACTACTCTTCTTCGGCACACATTAGACAGGGCTCACCTAATTGCTATTAGAAATAGGGTAGATGATGCCTGCGTCTAGCCACTTGATAATCTCCTTCTTTACTACTTCTTTCATCTTTTCATTGAGCCTTCGTTGTTACTCAATGGATTGTTTCCCTTTATCTTCTAACCTAATCTTGCGCATGCAAAAAGAGGGACTGATTCCTCTGACATCTGCAATGCTCCAAGCTATAGCTCTTTTGTGCTCCTTCAAAATTACGATGAGCTTCTCTTCTTGCATTGCGTCGAGGATTGCATTGACAATTACAGGTAACATGTTATTGTCACCCAGAAAGACATATTTCAAATGCGTCGTCAAGGGCTTCAACTCCAAGGTAGGATCTTGTTCAATTGATGGTTTAAACATAAATATCATCCTATTAGATAGATCCAAAGATTCCAATTGCCAATTCTATCTCAGCTCACAACTGCTAACCTCAGTATTATGGTCATATCCAGTCAGGGTTTCATCAACGAATTCATCGCATCTTCATCTAAGATTGCTGAACCCCGTTCATTGAACTCTTCCATGATTAACTCATCGAGCACATAAATGTGGTGACATTGTTCCTTACTTCTTGATAGAGATGCCTCAAACACATTGAAGGTAACATGTTCGTCATTATGACACATGACAAGCTCACCCTTAAAAATTTTGATAAGAGTGTGTTCCATTGCCAAAAATGGTCGCCCCAAGATGATGGGCACTTCCTTGTCTACCTTGCAGTCAAGGATTATGAAATCGACAGGAAACACAAGCTTATCTACTTGTACAAGGACATTTTTTATTTGGCCTTCAGGTTGCGCTAGAGATCAGTCCGCAAGTTGCAATGTCACCGCATTGGGCTTCATTGATCCTATTCCTAATTTCTTAAATGTGGACAAAGGCATGAGATTAATACTAGCTCCCAAATCACATAAAGCTTTACCTAGATAATGATTTCCAATGGAGCATGGGATTATGAAGTTGCCAGAGTCTTTCATTTTTTGTGGCAATTTGTTAGTTAGCATAGCGCTGCACCCCTCTGTGAGCACAATCGTCTCAATTTCGGATAATTTCTTCTTCTTTGACAATAGCTCCTTCATAAATTTCCCATAATTGGGTAGCAATACAAGAGCATCTACAAGAGGTATCTATACAAGAGCATCATCTTTATCCTCTGTTTAAATCTTTACGAAAATGGAAATGGTATACTATCAGTAGGTTGTAGTGGAATAACCAGTTGCATCAACACAAGCAGTTACGTCGACATTTTTGTAAGACGAATTGTAGGCATAGATGTCTCTATAGTTGGCTCTTCCTCATTTATTTCTGCTGAGTTTCCTTCAGCTGCAAACTTCTCCTCATTACGTTGATTCGGATGCATCGACATGTTCTTGGTCGGAATATCTATTTGGTTTAGCCATTTGTTTTCCACTTTGCAACGTGATAGCCTTATAATGCTTCTTCCCTCTTTGCGTTGGGTTCTCAGTATCACTAGGTAAAGCACCTGGTGACCTTGCACTCAAATTAGAAGCCAACTGTCTTAGCTGGGCTTCCAATGCTCGAATAGAAGAATTATCTTGCACTATTGCTTTAGTTCGTATGATATGCTCTCACAATATCGCCTCAAGAATAGCTATAGGGTTTGACCTCGGTTGAGAAAATTACTATTGTGGTTGCTGGTGTTATCTTTGTATATGTGGCATTGCATTCTGTTGTGGCTGCAATCGTATTTGTGGTTGCATCTAGCTATGTGTCTGCAATTGATCAGGATGTGAATGTATTTGCGAATTCTGATTAAAATTCTACTGTTGGTGGTTGTTGTAACTCCCTTGAGTTGAGCATTTTCATATCTGTATGTGGAAGCATTTTGATTCCCTCAAGGTTGTTGACCTTTGTTATTGTATGAGTTACCATAGGAATTTCCTCGAATGTTGTTGACATAAAATGCATTTTCAACATGTTGTGGACAGTCCTTGTAACTATTGTTGTCACCATAATTTCACAGGAAAATGTCTGCATATCCATCTGTTAGGCCATTTGAATAGGGGCAACATCACTTGTCCCCTTCATGTTCTTTATGATGTTGGCCAAAGAGGATTCCTTCGTACTCAAAGCAGAAATAGCATCTAATTCAAGAACACCAAGATTAGTTTTTACCTGAGCAGAATGAGAGATTGGATACTGATAATCGTTCTGTGCAATTCTCTCTAGAATTCGTAAAACATCAGTGTAAGTACAATCCAACAAGGGACCATTGGCCGATGCATCGACAAGATTTCTTGTCTGGGCATTCAATCCATTATAAAAAATCTCTATTTGGGTCTCTTGTTGAATTCCATGCATTGTGCAACGTCTAAGTAGGGTCTTATAATGCTCCCATGTTGTATGTAAATTCTCATCATCCAACTAATGATATGCAGTAATGTCATTACGCAACCTTGCATTCATTGTCGGCGGATTGAAATATAAAATAAATTGCGTTGCTAACGCATTCCATGATGTAATGGATCCAGTCGACAAACCCAAGAACCATGTTCTTGCTCTTCCTTGCAATGAATAAAGGAATTATTGCATTTTCAAGGCATCATCAAGGACACCATGTTGGCTAAAAGATGTGCAAATAAGCAAAAATGATTTTAAATGTTCTCATGCATCCTCATGAGGTAGCCTTGCATATTTCCCATTTGAGTTAAGCATCTAAAACATAACCGGTTTCATTTCAAAGTTTCCAACTTGTATAGCCAGCCTTACCACTCCTAGTTGTAAATCCTCAAGTATAGGAACATCAAAGTCCCTGATTGTTCTATTTTGCACTTGTTCTTCTTGTAGAGGTGATGGTGGTAAATTATTTATTCGATGTGGCTATATTAGAGGAATTACATCTTGTGGCAGAAATGGTGGTAGATTATTGTTGTTGTTGCCAGCCATTTCCTTTTGTTATTGCTTCCTCCTTTTAAGTGTTCTCTCGAGTTCTGGGTCAAAGCTTACAATTTCCTTAGAATTTCTTCTTCTGGACATGCAACTCCTAAAGAATTAAGAGAAAATCGACAAAAGGAAGTTAAACTAGTTAGTAAAAACACAAAGTTAAGCAAGAAATAATTGCTACTATAATAGTAAACATCAAACAAACGCTAGTCCCCAGCAATGGTGCCAAAACTTGATCAACCTGTAATGTAACAGCAATGTGCAAGCGGACACACGTCGAAACAAGTATTGTTGATAGAATAATTCTATCAGATATCGATCTCACAGGGAATGGGTTCTTGATGTCTATATCTCGAGGCAATTAGAACAAAGATTAGAGATAATATGAGTAAAGATGTCAGCGCAATTAAATCAGATCTGCATACTAAAATAGTCAAAATTGTCAATGTAATAAACGTTAATTGTCAATGCAACTAAAAATAAATCAAATTGTTGTTGAATGTTTGGAAATTTAAATGCAGTAAAGTAAAATGATGATCAAGTGTAAAGAATTGGAGTGGATTGCTAACTTCACTAATTCACAACGCTGGATACGTTGACAAGGTATTGTATAAATGAATTGTCGCAGTAATGAGGTTCAATGAAATCTTACCAACCATAACTCCCTATTTAATCGAGACTCAAGTATCTATAATTGCCTCATCTCTTGTTGTAGGCAACACTGTGCACTTAAGAACAAGTGATAGAATCTCTTTCAATCCCAAGTATCTATCACTGACTTGTTTGTTAACTCAACTTGTCGCTGCATCTCTCGATGTCGATAGACTGCACTTCCGCTCTCGTGTTTAATGCAATTGAATCCAAAAATAAATAGATGAGAAGGATTAAGTAAAAATCAAAGTAATCTAATGTTAAAAGATATTCTCATATTCATTCAATTATCAATTATAATCCATCAGCATAAAAGAGGGGTTAACGAATACATTGAAGCTTACTATCCCTAGACCACTAGAACTATTCCTTAGCCGCTCCTCCTGTGCCTGCAACAAGCACTCCTTGTCAAGATTTATTGCTCGTCTGCACAGTTAGCTTACCAATCTCTAATAGAACTTCAAAAACACAAAATAATTGCAGATTTAATTTCTTCCCCTTTGATATCTTTCTTCCTCTTTTCCCTTCTATTTATAGGCTTCAAGAATGGTAGACCTCATCTCTTCTCAGATCCAGATCTAATTGCAACTGTCAAAGTTAGTTAAATTCCAATTGTGCACTCATGCAGATCTAGTGTGTTCTTCATGGATCTGTAGATTATCGCCGCATCTCTAGTCGCAATCTGTACTCTTTGATTGCAGCGACAATGTGTGAAATTCCTATATTGGTGCTTCTAGGTGTGCTTGTAACTTGGATTCACTTATACAAAGTAAAGATTTCTATGCATCGACATCTCTAGCCGAAATTCCAAGGTAACTTGTAGTTACATCTTCAAACTTTTTCTAGCACTGATCTCTTGAGATGGATCCTTGCGCTGACAGTTGTGAATATATTCTGCATGCGCCAATATTAGTGCAAAAAGAGGATAAAATAACTAGAATTTAAACCAAACAACAATGAGTTAGAAAATATAAATACATAGTATGAAATGTCTATTATGCATGCTAAATACAATACAAAAGAGACAATTAATACACAAATTTAGAGAGAAAATAGGTGTCATTTCTAATGCTATCAATGGTTTTTCTGGATACAACCAAATAAAGATACATCCTGAGGATATGGATAAAACTACATTTGTCACCGTGTGGGGAACCTTTTGCTACAAGGTTATGCTATTTGGACTAAAGAATGCAAGGGCAACATATCAAAGGGCTATGGTGACTCTGTTCTATGACATAATACAAAAAGAGATTGAGGTCTATGTCAATGATATGATCGCAAAATCTCGAACAGAAGAGAAACATGTGAAAGTTTTGAGAAAGTTGTTCTTAAGATTGAGAAAGTTCCAGTTGAAGTTGAACCTAAACAAATGCACTTTCGGGGTTACTTCAGACAAGTTATTAGGCTTTGTGGTCAACAGAAAAGGAATTGAAATCGATCTCGATAAAGTCAAAGCTATACAGGAGTTACCACCACCACGTACTCAAAAGGAAGTTAGAGGGTTCCTAGGGAGATTGAATTACATCGTTCGGTTTATCTCACAACTAACCGAGAAGTGTGATCCTATCTTTCATCTTCTCAAGAAACACAACCCGTGAGTTTGGGATGATGAATACCAAAAGAATTTTGACAAAGTCAAACATTATTTGTCCAATGCTCCAGTTTTGATGCCACTGAATCCGGACAAACCTTTGACTTTGTACTTGGTCGTTTCTGAAAACTCTATGGGATTCGTATTAGGCCAGCACGATGAGTCAGGAAAGAAAGAAAGAGCAATCTATTATCTCAGCAAAAAATTCACTGAATGTGAGATAAGATATTCGCAGATCGATAAACTATGTTATGCTCTGGTTTTGACTACCCAAAGGTTGAGGCAATACATGTTATATCATATGACTTGGTTGATTTCAAAATTGGATCCTCTTAAGTTTATGATTGGTTTAATTGCATTAAATGAGAGGATGGCCAGATGACAAATGCTACTTTCTGAATTTGACATAGTCTATGTGAACCAGAAGGCGATAAAAGGGAGTGCAATAGCAAATTTTTTGGCTAGCAGAGCTCTTAAGGATTATGAGCCATTAGATTTTGATTTCCCAAATGAGGATCTAATTTATGTTGCAACCACAGTAAAAGAAGCTTCAAAAGAGCAACCATGAAAAATGCATTTTGACGGTATCTCGAAAGGAGATCATTATCCCCTCACAAGCAAGCTTGACTTCGATTGAACAAATAACATGGCAGAATATGAAGCATGTGTCATGGGTATTCAGGTAGCTATAAAATGCAAGATTAAGATTTTGAAAGTGTACGGGGATTCTCTGTTGGTAATTAATCAACTCAAGGGATAATGGGAAACGAGAGATTCCAAGTTGATAGATTATCGAAAGTTAGTTCTTGAGCTAATTAAGGAATTTGAGGGTATCACCTTCCATTACCTCCCGCGAAAGGAAAATCAGATGGCGATGCTTTAACTACTCTTTCCTCCATGATCATGGTCAATAAGCAAGAAGATATGAAGCCTATTCAGATGAGTATCTACGAGGTTCTAGCTTATTGCTATAGCATTAAAGGGGAAGAAAAGGATAATCACCCTTGGTACCAGGAAATTTTACAATATGTAAAGGACTGTAAGTACCCTGAGCAAGCCACCGAGAACGACAAAAGAATATTGAGAAGGCTCACAATTGACTATGTCCTTGACGTAGATGTTCTGTATAAAAAGAGAAAATATCAAGTCTTGTTAAGGTGTGTTGATTCTGTTGAGGCAAAGAAAATTTTAGAGGAAGTTCATGAGGGTGTTTTTGGAACACATGCCAATGGTTTCACGATGGCTAGACAGATTATGAGATTCGGTTATTACTGGTCAACCATGGAAGGAGATTGCATTAAATATGTTAAGAAATGTCACAAGTGTCAAATTTATGGAGACAAAATTCATGTACCTCTTTCACCTCTCCATGTTATGACTTCCTCATGACCTTTTTCTATGTAGGGCATGGACGTCATCGGATCAATCTTGACAAAAGCTTCTAATGAGTATAGATTCGTTTTTGTGGTCATCAATTACTTTATGAAGTGGGTGGAAACTGCTTCCTACACTAATGTCACATGATCAACGGTTAGCAAGTTCTTAAAGAAAGAAATTATATGTCGGTATGGAATGCTAGAGAATATTATATCCGACAATGCTTTGAACCTGAACAATAGCACAATAGCAGAAGTCTACAGTCAATTCAAGATCAAGCACTATAATTCAGCACCGTACCGCCCAAAAATGAACAAAGCTGTAGAGGCAACTAATAACAACATCAAAAAAATTGTGGGGAAAATGACAAAGACTTACAAAGATTGGCATGAGAAGTTACCATTTGCTCTCTATGCTTATCGAACGTCGATCAGAACTTCTATCGGGGCAACACCTTTCTCATTAGTATATGGAATGGAGGCAATCTTACCTATTGAAGTCGAGATTCCTTCTCTCCGAGTCTTATCAGAAGTAAAGTTAGATGAGACTGAGTGGATCTAGTCAAGATATGACCAACTAAACCTAATTGAAGAAAAGAGGCTGAAGGTTATCCAACATGGTCAAATGTACTAGAAACGGATGATACGGGCTTATGATAAAAAAGTTCGCCCTAGAGAATTCCATGAGGGAGATCTATTTTTGAAAAAGATCCTTCCTATAGAAAAGGACTTCTGAGGCAAATGTATGCCAAATTGGGAAGGCCCATATGCGGTAAAGAAAGCTTTCTTTGGAGAAGCTTTGATTCTAATTGAGATGGACGTCAAGGATTTGTCAAACCTCGTGAGCTCAAATTTAGTGAAGAATACTTTACCTAAAAAAAAGGTTGAGTTGAAAACCCATAAAGGGCGACTCAAATCCAAAAAAAAAACACAAAAATAAAAAAAGGTGGGGCCGAGATGAAAACCCGCAAAGGGCGTCTCGAAGCTTAAGGAGATTTGAGTCGAAAATCTGAAAGGGCGGCTCAAATTTGGATAAAAAATGGGGCACGAAGTGGGCTTCCTTCTCAAAAGCAATAGGATGGAGAGACATTACATTTTGAGCATTGATGAAGTGTGGTAGTTTTCATGGGTACACATCAAGCTCAAAGTGGTCCTCATCAAGTTCGCTCGAAGAAATTCAAACGTTGATATCTAGGGCATCTGGTTTTATTTCTTTTTGCTCAATTTAGCAATTCTTGATCAATGTTTACTAGTTTTTGACCAACATTTGTTATTTTGACTAATGTTTTTACTAATATTTTGATATCTTCTCATTTATTTCCATTCGAGCATTGTCTTCAATAAATTCAATCTTATCCATTTTTGTAACCCTACTTAAAGCATTCTTTACATTGAAATAATGGTTAATGGACTTGATGGAATAAGATATAAAAAGATTTTTGTATATTACTTTGGGAAGTTCTAAATAGTACAGGGACCTGAAACAGGACCATTAGTCGGAAATAATCGAATCTGAGGGTTGAAGGGATCCTGAAACAAATATGTTCAGCTTATGATTACCTCTTCAGATTTCGTATCAAGAACACCAGACTTGAAGAAAAGGCATAACCTCTTCAGATTTCGTATCAAGAACATCAGACTTCAAGAAAAGGCATAGTGACAAATCAATGTTAGAACTTAGGCAAAAGACAATCAATGATAACCAAAGGACTAAAACAATAAAAACCATTTTAAATATGACATCTTTGCATGCATATCAGCATCATTCATGCGCATTTAGATAGGTGCATTTGATTCATTCAAATCATGACATCCTATTTACATGGCCTAGATAGAGGCCCATAAAACAAGTTCTACAAGTCATATCCTTAGAGAATGGTGATAGGATGACGAATCCTATACCGTTAATGTTGTAAAGGGACAAATTAAAACAAGTAACGAACCTCAATCTCCCTAAAGTTGCAATAAAATGGAGTAAAGTCACCACATCCAATCTTTTACCTTAACTAGAAGGTAGATTGAAGACCATCAGATCTCTTACCCCGACCATGGGGCAACTTGAAGCAATCCAATCTTTTACCCTAACTAGAGGGCAGATTGAAGACCATTCGATCTATTATCCGGATTATGGGGCTGATTGAAGCATCCAATCTTTTACCCTAACTAGAGGGTAGATTGAAGACCATCCATCTCTTACCCCGACCATGGGGCAGATTGAAGACCATCCAATCTTTTATCCTAACCAGAGGGTAGATTGAAGACCATCCAATCTCTTACCTCAACCATGAGGGCAGATTAAAGACCATCTAATCTTTTACCCTAACTAGAGGGTAGATTGAAGACCATCCGATCTCTTACCCCAACCACAAAGCAAATTGAAGCAATCCAATCTTTTACCCTAACCAGAGTGTAGATTGAAGACCATCCGATCTCTTACCCTAACCATGGGGCAGATTGAAGCATCCAATCTTTTACCCTAACCAGAGGGTAGATTGAAAATCATCCGATCTCTTACCCTGACCATGGGGTAGATTGAAGCAATCCAATCTTTTACCCTAACTAGAAGGCAAATTGAAAACTATTTGATCTCTTACTTCGACCATGGGATAGATTGAAGCAATCCAATTTTTTACCCCTAAAGCTATAAAAGGGCAAATTGAAGTTACGAAAGCAAATGTTATACCCCTAAAGTTGTAGAGGGGTGATTAAAACTCACACTAGTGGACCTTGATCTCCACTAAAGTTGTAGTGGAATGGAGTGAAGCCAAATCTTATATCCTTGAAGTTGCAGTAGATTGGATTGAAGCTACGAAGGCGAATTCTTATCTCTTTAAAGTTACAGTAGAGTAGGATGAAGTTACAAAACCAAATTCTATACCCCTGAAGTTGCAGTGGGTCGGATTAAAGTTATGAAAGAAGATCTTTATCTTCCTAAAGTTACAGTGGAGCAGGATAAAGCTACAATATTGAAGATAAGCGGATACACAATGAAGCGGAAAAGCGGGTTACTAAGAAAGATATACACTAGAGGACGAAATTTAATAGGACTGGAAGAAACTGGTCTTCTCTTGTCTTTACTTCGTTCTCATTACACGACAACGAGCAAAGAGGAGCAGCTATACAAACTCAATTTTGTCCGAGCCAATACGAAGCCCAAATACCAATTAAAATACAAACCCATTTGCAAAGGCCCAATTCTATTTTTTACTTTATTTATTTATTTCTTTTATTTTTATTTATTTATCTATTTATTATTTAAATAAATACAAATAAACAAATAAATTATAAATTTAAACAAATACAAACAAAAAAAACCCAAACCAAATCCATTTTTAACCCAAATACCAATTAAAAAATTCAAATACAAAATTTTACCCAAAGCCCAAAAGGAAAAAGCCCAAATGCTAACCCTAAAAACTTAACCAAAAAAAACTCTAACCCTCTTTGTTGCTCCAGCCACTACCGTTGTCAACCATGCCCGCATCGCCACCACCATCGTTGACGCCTCACAATCTGCATGTTGCTCGATTTACACCGGAAAATCCAGAATATTGTTGTAAAAAAGGTGTATAAAAACACCCCAAAATCACATGTATTGGAGAAAAAGAAAAGGAGATCAATAGATACCAAAAAATTAATAGAAAAAATTCTCTTTAAGCAACCGAAGTGCCAAGTAAAATATCCTAAAGCAAAGTCATCAAACATTGAAAGAAAATCAAAGGTATTTCGTTTATATTTTTTTTCCAATTTGAAAGTAATATATTTACCTTTTTTTTTTGTTCGAAAATAAGAGAAAATGAAGTTTTTTTTACCATCATCGTGTTGTTTCTTCTTCACCGCCACCGTGGACGGTGATCGTCGTCGACCTGCACCTGGCGGACCCGCAACGGCTCCCTCACCCATTGATGGCCGACCATTGAGAGAAGAGAAGGATGAGTTTTTTTTTTTGGTGTGGAGAGAAAAAGAGAGGATTTGAGGTTTTTTTTAGGAAAAAAGATGAAAATGAAGATTGGGCAAAAAAAGGTTGTATTTATACAACCATAAAACGGCGCCGTTTTGTATGGATGGGCAAATTGTCCACTAAATCCCTTTGTATTTTTAAATTGTTACAATCGGGTCTTTTTTATATGTTTTTATTTATTTTAAAATTCGACCCCGTAATTTTTCACTTTAGCCCTCTGTCTGTTAGTTATTTAAGGGCTGCTACATGTCAAGATTTGGGTAAATTGTCCATGCGGCCCCTAATTTTTTTAAAAATTCACAATTTTGACCTCTTATTTTTTTTTTTAATCTTTTACTTCAAATTTTGTTTTTATTGAAATTTAACCCTTGATTAATTTATTTCTTTTAAAATATTTTTTTTCCTGCTTTAAAATTAAATCTTTTATTTTTTTTAATTTCAATCTTCTTATTTTTAAAAAAAAATAAATTAAACTTTTTTATTATTTATTTATTTATTTTTTCATTTGTGTCATTAATTTTATTCTTGGCATTTAATTTGCATGATTTAATTTTTTTATATTTTTTAAATTATATGATTTATTATATCTTTAACTTTTTTTTACCATAATTGTGTTGTATTTATTATTACTTATATTTATAATTAATTGATATCATTGCCATTATTACTATTTTATTTACTAGCATGATTATATTATTCTATATTATTGTGCTATTAATTTCATTTATTATATATTTATTTTTTATTTATAATTGTAAATTATGTGTATATTTAAGTTTGCATAATATGATAATTCATTTAAAAAAAAAAATACATAAATTGTTTTAAAAATCAAGGTAATGTCCTTTGTTTTGAGAATTTGAAAAAATCATGTCCTAATTGGGCGTGATTTTTTTTTCCTTTGAACCGAAATAATTGAATATCCTTTTAAAATCTAAATACGAGATTTTTTTGAAAAGCTTGTCATTTTTGAATATTCGAATTGTTATGTCCTAACTTACTGAATGTGATTTTTTCTCGATTAATTCGAAATAACGAGCTCTCTCCGGAAACAAAATTGGTTTTCAAAATAAAATAAATTTGACATTCATGCATTTAAGGATCGTGATTTAAATTTTTTTTTCGAACTTTTAATTTTCAACAAATAAGATTTTGAATAATAGATTAGGTACCAATTTTGGGCGTGTAAGGGTGCTAATCCTTCCTTATGCGTAATTGACATCCAAACTTGTTTCTTGGTTTCAAAGACCAAAATTATTTTTTATGATTTTTCTTAAAAAATCTTGAAAGGTGACCCAATTACACCTGTTTTAAAAATTATTGGTGGCGACTCTATTTTCATGTTTTCCAAAATATAATTCGAGACTTTCTTTTTAAAAAATGGCTTCGACAAACGCAATTCTAATTTGTCTCGTAAAAAATATAAATTTTATATTATAGAGTTCTTTTATATAAAATAATTAAAGTGCTTATTGTTTGTAAAATTTATTATTATGTCATATTATATGAATTAACGAAAATATTTTTTATTGCTCATTATTATATTATATTGTCAATTGAATATTTTTTTTATCTTTCTTATTAAATTTATAAATCTAATACTCGTATTTTAAAATATTTATTCCAAAATACAAATATATTATGCTAAGCCCAAACTCGAATAATATACTCATCATTACCCAACTCAAAATAAATTAATTATAACTCAAATATCAAATCCAAAATAAAAAGAAATTAAAAAACCCAATATTGAAATACAATTTATAAAAGTTAAAGCTCAATTCAAAATCTAATTTAATAAAAATGACATTTTATTAATATATTAAAATTTTAATAATATTTTATGTATTGTTAGTTATAATTATAAATATGTATTTTAATATATTAAATTACACATAATTATTGATATTATACCGTTTATAATAATCTATAATATAATGATAGTTAAATATATATTTCATTACATAACATTATATCACATACTATAATAGTAGAGTAGTACATAATATATTAATTATTATCATATATTATTAATTATTATTAGTTGAAATATGTTCTAAATTCCTATATTTTTTGCACATTTGAAAGTTAGTCCTCTTATTCATATTATATAGTGGTATATCATATTATATCATATCATATCATATCATATATTAATAATTTATATATATGCATCAATGATTAGATATTATAATCTCATGCAATACTATATATTTTATTATAAACTATAATATAATGATAGTTATATATAATAGTAGAACTCTTTTTCATAATTTTATCAAGAGAGAATTAATACTAAAACTTTATTACAATTATTGTTGACTGCTAGTCAATTTTGATATTTCTTCACTTAAAAATATATTTCTTTTAATACAAAAATTATATGGTATTACCATTTGGTTAGTTAGAAACTAAGGTTAATAAACTTTTGGTACATGTAAGTCTCATCTTTTAATTCATTTTTTAATAATTTTTAACAATTTTTCAAAGTAAAAATAGAAGAGGTTGCCAACTACTATTTGACTTTTCCTCAACCTAATCAGAATTTTTTCATAATGTAGAAATCGGACAAATTTTGTTTATTTCACAAAAAAATTAGACTTACTAGATTTTTTGATATATTTCTTAACTTCTAATTCAATTTTCACAAATTTTTTGAACTTTCAAAGTTACACCACTACTGTCCAAAATTGTTTATAATCAAATTATTCAAGTGACACATTAAACACATTTACCTCATTATTATCACATTACAACTTTATTCACATATATAAAATCACATTATTAATACAAAGCTTATGTTTAAGGCTTATTAAATCATCACTTTTCAAGTCATTTATTTTCAACACTCTAAATCATGGAACTCATGCATTTTCATTAAATAATTAATATCATGTTTATTACACTATTTTCATATAATTTATACAAATTCATTATTTTCCTAAACATGTTAGTGTAAGAAAAGTAAGAGTATTCAATGGTACTTACTTCTTGGATGCATTTTTACTCAAATCAAAGCTTTCAACATTTGAATCCATCCTCATACAAGCTTGAAATTTCATTACTCAACATTTTCTCATTTTCTCATTCACAAAAATATAATAAAAAATAGCATATAAGCTTTTTAAATTTTCTCATAAAAAATAAACTCAAATATCTAGGAGAGTTGGAAAACATCATTATTTACCTTATTGAAGCTTTCTCTTTCTAATTTCAACTTTATCTCTTAAGAACAAATGAAACCCTTACTGAAAATGGAGAAATTGAAGTTGAAAATTAGTGTTGGAGATGATTTTCCAAGTGATTTTAGCAAAAACTTAAGGTGGGTGGTGAGATTTTTTAAAGATTTGGAGGGAAATGGTGAATAAAAGAGAAAAAAATTCTCCCATGGAAGGAGAGTGAACAACAACAAAGGGGTTGGGAGATGATGAAATTTTCTTTTATCTCTTTTGTCAAAATTGGAAGGTTGAATTAGTCAAATATGCTAAAATTTTAATATATTTAAGGATTTATGTCATTTTTTTTATATTTATCGGAATATGTTGTTTTTGGAGAGAGAAATGAAAACGCGTCCTATAAGGAGTGTTTTCACTAACGTGTGAAAACACATTTTGTAGGACTCGTTTTCAGGTAAACAGTAACTTTTCCCTAACGATCACATTCCAACGGCTATAATACCCCAACAACCATATATTTTTCTATATAAGCCCCTCCAACTTCATTCTTTTCAATTCAAACTCAATTTTCAATTCTCAATTCTCTCAATAATTTTTTTTTTAAATCTTTCTCTGAATCTTATTCACTTCGATTTTATTTTATTCCTTATAATTTGTAAAATGGCAAATCAACTTATTCATTTGGATGACAAGCACATCTCCGTCATTCAATTACAAATGGTAAGAAAATAGTATTAAATTACTTAATTTTAATTAGTTAATTATTATGTTGTTAACATTATTATTTTTTATATTTATATGCTTAGGCTAATGATTGAATTTTGGATACGTACATAAACAATTTAAGTAAGAGCGCATCGGTTGCCATTTATGGACACTTGCGAGATGCGGGATTTTGATGTGTGACTTGCATGCTTAAGGGGACTAAATTGGATTCCCTACTTACTAGTGTTTTGGTGGAAAGATGAAGACTAGATACACACACATTCCATCTTCCTTGCAATGAGTGTACAGTTACACTCGAGGATGTTGGTTTACAACTCGGTCTACCAGTCAATGGGGAAGTCGTTACAGGGCCAGTGTCGAGTCTCGATTGGAGTGCAACATGCGAGCAACTACTAAGGAGGGTGTCGAACAAGTATAAGGGTAGTCGGATCGAGATGGGATGGTTGGAGAACAACTTCAAAGGTATTGAGGCCTTCATGACTGACGTTGAAAAAGAATAATTCACACGTGCATTCATCTTGAGGTTGATCGGGGGTTTGCTTATGCCAGATAAATCTTGAAATCTGATACATTTAAGCTAGATACTACTACTAGTCAACTTGAAAGAAACGGGATGACTTAGTTGGGGATCAACAGTGCTGGTGTAATACCCTCACCCGACCCGATTGCCAAATCGGGTATGGGGTGCCACGAATGAACCAAATTGAGTAAACACAAATTCTTGACTTAACAATTTTAAAGATTGATGTATTTCTTATTAATAAATGTTCCTACAAAAAAAACCTTAAATTAATAAAAAAAATTACTATCTTATAATTTCTGGACTCTGAAGAATCTACTAAAATACAATGTAGTTGACCTCAAGGTGAAACGTCTAAAAGTGCCCCTTTTCCTATGTGGATTACACTAAACTAACATTGTTCTTCAATCCAACACGATCTAGCTTGATCCTTATAACACCCCTTACCCGGTCTGATCGCCAGACCCAAATAAGAAAGTGTCACAATAATTTAGATAACTAGTACTGATCAAAATACAACACAAATCAATCATTTAAATGAATTTAGCACATACATTTGTATATACTAAAAATTTATTTCTTACAAGGCCCTAATTATGATAGACGAGTATAATATAAAGTGACATACATGAAATTTAAGAGTTTAAAACTATTTCTCAACATTTTAAATTGGTTTCTATACCTATGAAAAAATTGATACCAAACCCCTATTTTGTTTTCCAAGTAAGACCCAGTGGTATCGATATTATTCCTTCAGTATTGATATTTTATTAAAAATATCGGTACCGATAATAAAATTGATACCAATTTGGTATTCTAGAAAATCCCAAAATTTGAACCTAAAAGGAATTATCAATTCCATTACCAAATTATCGATACCTCATGTTGATTTTAATAAAACTTATATCTTTTGATGCCACCACCTAATCTAGCATATATACATATATAAAAAGAGCTAAAACATCACTACAATGCATCTAAAAACATGGCAACATTGAGCAACATCCAAAATCAACCAATTAATTTCTTAAGCATAGCTCACCCTAATAATCCTACACTTAGGCATCTTAACCTAGTCCAACCAATTATATATATATATATATACTACCATCATAAAGACTAATAATGTCACATTCACACATCAAAACATTCTTTACATATGCATTCATAAGACAAAATACCACCTTCATTAACTTACAAAAATATAGACTCAATAACAAAAGACATCCTAGGTACATGCCACAACAAAATAAGACATTATACTAACTCTTGAGTACGAGATTGTCTTTGGATGCTGAGTTGTGGGTCTAATAAAAAAGTACCTAACCTGCGCGTGAGAAATAAATCGCACACATGAGAATTACTCAGTGGCATTTCTATAACTAAACATTAAACAATATATATATATATATATAATATAAATTTTAAGCTAATATAACTCCTGTTAAATCTATCATCAAAATTTTCCATCTTACTCATGAAACAATATACTAACCACACATATGTATATAAGCATCATAATACTATTGATCACATTTATCTTTCAATTCATATTCCAATCATGCATATTATTTAAATACCATTTCTTGATTTCTCAATGCATTTCTCATGTCTATTATGCATATTATATTCATGCATAACCATTTCTTTGATTTTCGATACGACATTCATAACATTTTCATTCCATGTAATCATAATATTCTTCATTTATAGTTTCCTATTAACATGACTCGGACTCTGACAGACGCACGGATTCAACCAACACATCGGTTTGGCACTCTATGCCTCATCGGATAAATCCGAAGTAATAAATCGCGCCCTGCGCTTAAAAAAAGTTGACACCTAGTGTCTCATCAATTAAATCGAAGTAAATTGGCACCCAGTGCCTCATCGACTCGTAGTCGAAGTAACCCTAAACTCTTTCTATCCTATGGCATGCCATCTATATCCGACTCGGCCCGAATAGTTAATAGGGTAATCATTTTCATTTAATATCAATCCACATTTCAACATTTAATTTTATTCACAATAAAATGCATTTAAAATGAAATCTAATTATAATAATACATTTACCAATATCACAATTTCACATCATACTTTACACATAGAGAAATACATGATTTAAGTCTTCATATCATCAATTCATTCAAAGCAATCCAATTGAGTAGAGAATCTCATACCTTGATTTATACTTTGAGCAATTAGTTATAATTTGACAATTTAATAAACTAGTTTAGGTTGTAGAAACATCAACTGTAATTTTCGAGCTACTCATTATCGACCTTGTCTTTTCCTTTCCTTTTGGAGGAGTTCGGGTCAACGTTAGCTACGGAATTAAATACACAATATATTCTATTAAAACGTATCCATATTATTCTAACTAAATTTAACTCTTTATTTTCCTCATTTTACATTAACTTACCAAATTCCAAGTTTGACCTTATACTATTAAAATTAGCAATTTATCCCACTAATTTATTTTCTACTTCACTTCTAGCTCTAAAATACTCCAAACTATCATTAAAGCTCTATCTACCCAATAATGATGGTATTTAATTTTCTCAACAATAACGAGAAATACGGCATGGATCATGAAGAGTGGGGTACTGAGATTCTAAAAACGTAAAATTACAAGAAAGTGACTTGATTAAGCTTACCAATTTGAAGCTTGAACTTAAGAAAAAAAACTACAGTTTCCTTTCTCTCTTCTCCCTCTCCCTTGCTGTCGAAAATGAAGATTAGAAGAAGGAAGATATTTTTCTTCTCTTTCTTCTAATGCCCATACCCATTGTCATCATTATCTTTCTTTTCTTCCTTTTATTTATTTACTAAATTACAACTAAAAGTTTAAGCCACAATTTCCTTTAATTATAATTTTTTAAAAAAAAATTAAAACCTTTCAAACTTACCTAACTGGACTAAGGATTTTAAGGGGAAAATTTCCCCTTTGGTCCTTCCCACTCCATTCCATTTAAAATCCTTTTATAAATTGTACTTTTACCACTTATGCAATTTAGTCCTCAAACTTAATTAAATCACTACCTTGTTAAAATTATTTATTCGATGGGAAATTATTCTATGATTTATTTTTGTAAATATTTTTATTAGATATTTACGGATCCGGTTAATAATTACGAAGTCTCGAAAAATGTCTTTTTTGACAACCCCAAATTCGGGTCGTTACAGTCCCTTCTAAAGTTCCTTAATCGCCAATGAGTCCTACAAGCACAAGCCAAAATTCTATAAGTTTTAGAGAACTTAGTGAGTTTCTTCACTGAATTACTTTAAAATAGTCTCATCTTGTTGGAGTAGTAAATGAAAGTAGACAAATTATGATAAAATCCCTAATCATTTTAAGAAAATCCCAAAGCAGAGGTATTTGATTCATTCCTTGTACTACGACTTAACAATCAAGTACCATCTTGGAAAGGCTAACATGGTGGCGAATGTTTTAAATAGGAAAATTATGGTCGCCTTGGCATCTCTTTGAGCGAGTGTTCGCTTGGAAGACGACGGATTGCTCCTTGTAGAATTGACTGTTTGACCTATTTTTCTTACTCAGATTTTGGAAGAATAGTTAAAAAAAAAGTGTGCTGACTACAAGAGGCAGATGGCATCTAGCGATACTACAAACTTCACCCTAGGAAAGGATGGCGAACTTCGATTTATTGGTAGAATGTATGTGCCAATAGGAAATGTTCGAGGCAAGTATTATTAAAAGAGGTTAACCAATGATCCTTCTCGCTTCCTCCAGGAAGAATTAAGATGTATTGTGATTTAAGAGGTTTTTATTGGTGACCTAAAATGAAGAAGGAGATATCAAAGTATGTCTCGAGTTGTCTAACATGCCAGCAAGTGATGGCAAAACATTAAGTACCATCAGGGAAGTTGTATCCTCTAGAAATTCCTAAGTGGAAGTGAGACAAGATTACCATGGATTTCGTCTTGGGTTTTCTTCTTAATCCTAATAAAAAGAACATAGTTTGGGTAATTGTAGATCGACTTACTAAGTTTGCCCATTTCCTGCCTGTAAGCACAAACTATTCGATGGAAAAATTGGCAGAACTTTACATATTCAAAATTGTGAGCCTCCACAGTATACCAACGTCCATAGTGTTAGATCGAGTTTCAAGGTTCAGTTCGAGGTTTTAGAAACAACTACAAGGATCCTTAGAAACCAAGCTATGATTTAGTACTACCTTTCATCCCCAAACAGATGGACAATCAGAAAGGGTATTTCAAGTTATTGAAGACTTACTCAGAAGTTGTGTAATAGATTTTGGAATAAATTGGGAAAAATACATTTCTTTGGTGGAGTTCCATACAACAAAAGTTATCATACTAGACTAAAAACGTCGCCTTTCAAAGCATTTTATGGAAGAAGTTGTAGTTCACCCACATGTTTGGTTGGAGATTAGTTAAAGAAGGATAAATGGACCTGAATTAGTATGGGAAACAGAGGAGAAAGTTTTGATCATTCGAACCCATTTAAAAGCTGCTCAAGATCGACAAAAGGTTTATGCTGATAAGAAAAGGAAATATATTTTGTTTGAAGTAGGAGACAAGGTATTTTTAAAGTTTTCTCCTTGGAAAAAGGTCATAGATTTATACAAAAGGGGAAGTTAAGCTCGCATTTCATATGATCATATGAAGTACTAGAGCGAATTTGGTCTTATGGCATATAGATTGAAATTACCACCAGAAAACGGAAAAGATTCATAATATGTTGCACGTATCCATGTAGAGGAGATCAATCAAATCCAAACATGTGGTACAAGTAGAAACCCTAAAGGTGGAGCTTAACTTATCTTATGAATAAGAGTCTATTCGTATTTTGGTAAGAGAAGTGAAAGAATTGAGAAATAAAAGAATTCCAGTGGTAAAAGTGCTATGGAGGAACCAAATATGGAGGAAGCCACTTGGGAGAGGCAGAACGTAATGAAATAACAATATCCTTAACTATTTGCAAGTAAGAATTTTAGGGACAAAACTTTCTAAGTGTGGGAGAGTTGTAATAGCCCGCCTAATGTAGGCCATATCAATATGTTGTTTGGTGTATAATTGATTAAGCCAAGGTAGAAAAAGGATGAGATTAATGAATCATCCGTTAAGTGTCGGGGAAGCATATTGCGTGGATTCGACTGTACGCCCTTTTTGAGGAGCGCCTCATTGGAATTCGCCATTTGGTGGACTCTAAGGTTTGGCAAACTCTTTCGTGAGATAACTCGCTAACCCTAAATACTTTGAGCGAGCGATAAAATTGTTTTCATTTTCTAGTAAGAAAATGATGGTTCGGTAGAGTTTAGTTGAGACCTAGTTGGAATTGAACTAGAATACTGTTGAGGACAACTTGACGTGTTTAGGTAATTGGATGCTTGTTTAATTGACTTGTTTTAGTGTATAAGTAACGTTTGACTACTCACTCAATTGATTAGTGGTAGTTGTTATGTTTGGTAAATGAATTCTCGAGTTACGGGGCTACAGTGGGATTTTTTAACCCTCCCACTAAGCTTTGTCCCCACTGTCTATGCTATATAAGGATATCGATAGCCGACATGTCTCACCTTTGTTTTCTCTTTGTTCTTCCCTTAGTCTTTGGAAAATTTTAATTTATCTTCACTAAAGAATACGAGGAAGGTTTCCAATAGCTAATAAAATACCATTGATAAGTACCAACTTACTAGTAATTCCTAGAAAACCCTTAGAATAACGTCGAGGGAAATTACATTTTTGCATTAGTGCATGCATGATTAAATTCTAGCAATAAAATAGTCTAATGATTATAATTGTTTCTTATTGAGGTCAAGAAGCTAGTGAATGTCTAAGCAATCGAGGAAAAGGACCAGTAAAGTAGATTTTGTTATGAATTTTTCCAGTGAGTTCCTTCTTACTTTGAGTTATGAAAATTCTTTGATATACGGGTTATGTACGGTAAGTTGTTTCTTCTATAAATGGTTCGATGTGTTGTGTTTGATTTTGTGTATAGTCAAAAAGTGTGTATGAGTGAGTATGGCCATTGTCGATTTAAAGTACCCTCATTATTGCACAAGCATAGTACCAATCAGCTTGTGATATGTGAAAATGTAGGAAAAAATATGTTTGTGATGCCTCCGGTAGGGCAACTATATTGCAAATCGGACTGGCTAATCATAGCCCGACCTTGTGGGAGAACACATGTTCAATTTAATAAAGATATTATGGTGAATACGAATATGAAAATGATGGGTATGTGATTTTGATTCTGAAATGTGGGTCTGAGGCTATCACAAGGATGGATCACAAGTAAACCAACATGATTGTGAGAGGTAAGTATAAGTTGGCAGTATGTGTCCGTCTGGGTACTATGGGTGTTATGTTTAAATTGGTGAGGTGTTGCCATAAAAAACTAAGGCTGATGAATCGATGTATTGTGTCGATAAGATTGAGTCTTATGAAAACATCTGTATTTCTCATGAGTACTGTTGATTGTGGATTATCGGTGTTCTTGTATTCATTTTGTATCTATTCAAAACTCACTAAGTTCAAATGTACTTACTCCGTTACTTTTCTTTCTCAAGTGTTTTGTTCTAGAAGAAGATCAATAGAAGGGGATTACGCCAAAGCTGTGTCTACGAGTGAGCTATTTATTTATTTCTGTATCATGCATGGCTATGTGGTGGATGGTGTATACATGTGTTTCGTAATTAAATTTTGCAATTAAATATGTTGTTTGTAATGTTTTATCTTAAAAGAGAATTGTTCCTTCTTTGAAGGTGTACGTCGAACCCTCTTGATTTGCTGATCATAAACTTCTATTATTTTCTTTAAAGATGTGTTATCTAATGAAAGAAGAAAAATGACTTTTACCCTAAGAAAAAATATTAATAATTGTTTTTCTAAAATTTTTAAGTTAAGTTGAATGATTTGAATCCATTAGTAATGCCTCAGTTCGTCGGGCGGTCTGTTTGGATGATTGTTACATACCATGCCTTCTTGATAGGCTAAGGGTGTTACACTAGTATTCCTACTAGGATTGTCACCCCTTCATATTCTATGAGGAGATTTTGGGCCTCTCTCACATAGGGTCCAATTACGAGTACTTTCTAGATTTTTCGACCTAGTACTTTGTAATTTTACCCAACTCAATTCTATTTTTCTATTTCTCAAAATAAAATTTTAATATTTTATATTAAATAATTTAATCATCCTAATTTTACCCTCGATAAAATTATGACAATTTAACCCTTGATAAAATTTCGAGAAAATATGTTTAATATTTCACCACTCAACATGTTCACTATGATCGAATAATTTATTTTCCTTTTTGGGCTTTAAAATAGCTCGAAAACATAAACTCATACTTCTGATCATTTCTGAGTAATGCATGTACATTTGCAAATGCATCATTTCTCTTTTTCATTTTCATTTCCATTTTGAGAAACCTACATTTATTTCCAAATGATTTCATTTCTCCATTTTTGAGAAAACCATAATCATTCTTAAATGTTTCCTATTTCTCTATTTCTATTCATTTTATTCATTCCGAATCAAACATGCAATTCATTTATGGTTTCAGTGAGCTAATGGAGGAACTGATTGAACAAATGTAATTAGGGCTTAAATTATTTATAATTAAGTTCTGGATTTTCGTCTATTAATTATAAGTTCTTTTAGTCATAAAGTCATTCCACTATAGTATCGTGACTAAGCTCTCCACAATAGCATACCATTACGAAAGCAACTACTTAGTGCTTATTTAATAACCTTGTCATAAGTGTGTTACGCTCATAGGATATCCTTAATCTCCTTGGGATAATATCTGCTCTCCAAATATGATCCTATTTTATCTCATGGTAACCATTACATCTTCCTTCATGAAAACTCAATCACTATCATATTATGATCAAGTCATTCATCAAAAAGACGGATGACTCGTGACCACATTTACTTTTCATCAACCATGTAATGCTAATGAGAGGATATCATTTACCCATGTCTCAGGCTATGTATTCCATTGTTGTGAATGATTCTACGTACTTTAGAAGTCGTACACCCAACGCACCAACTTTCGATTCCTTATCTATTCGAACTCAGGCTTTTACTTAAATCAAAGTGTACGAGACACGCTCAAATAGTTTTCCATCTACTTAGGATCTAGGTATGTCAAACTATGAATGTCACAAGAAAATAAATCCATAAACAGACTTAGAATCTATTTTTCTTGGGTCCTATCTGATGTACTGTTAGTCACATCTATGTCTCTATCTTCTAGGAGTCATTTACTCTAATGCCCAAGATAAAACATCTCCCTACTTGTAATATAAGTTGTACTGTTAATCTTTCAATCGGCTTGCTCATTTTCAATTAGACTAAGGACTTTTTTAGGTTTGTATTCTAATATAAGTTGTCTTTTTGTATTACTATTTGATCACATAATACTATTTACTATTAGTTAAAAATTAGACAACTAGTGGGCTAATATTTGCTTCTATTTTGCATTACATGCAAAAAACATGTGATGACGTTATACAAAATATATTAATGTAATTTATGAATAATTTTATTAACCAATCTATTCGAAAATATTACAAGTGTACTTAGACGAAAGTACTACATTTAGTGCACCAAATCCAACAATATAGTCAATGTAACCTGAACTCAATCAATCCTACGGAATGCCAATTATCTGACTTTGCCTAAATAGTTAATAGGGTAACCAATTTTTCAATTTCATCATATAGTTCAATTCATTTTCTATCATTCTCAATTCATCATCATCTTATCATATAATATAACTTGTTCAATTAAATTCCATATCAAATTTCATAAATCTATAGAGTCATGCTACTTTATATTCTATTCGATTCAGTCCATGTTGAGAATCTTTAATTTATTTGACAACATTGAATAGCAAATCTTTTGGGATTATATTAGATTTTTAGAGATTCTAATTAGAGATATTCTTTCCTTACACGATTCAATGCTTCATGTATATATATCTGCATATATTTCTAAGAAATACATAGTTTTTGAGTGAGTTTTTCCTTAATATATTACAGTATTTATCTCTAATTTCATCATGGTATCAGATTTTTTATCCTTTTTTTGGGATAATTTTTTCTAATTTTCAAAGTTTTATTCCTAAAACCTTAGAAACACTAAATTGACACTTTCTACCCTATCATTAACTTTCTCTCTCACCGCCCCTACCATTGGAATCTTCATCCATTCGCTAACGAGACCTTAGAGTTCGGTGACCAAAAGGCCCGCGTGTGGGTCTCATGCGTCATCACAAGGTTCTACCTCTTTTTTCACAAGTAGTCCGTGGTCTTTGCCTATTATTGTCATGTTTTTTTCAACACCATCGCAGTTCTCTCTTCTCCTTTCCAGTCATTCTCCTCTAATTGGTGGTTTATTTTGGCGAATGTTTTTTGTGGGATCTCTTTTGTGTTTTTGGAGTGGTTTTTATTATAATATTTCCAAGTATATTTTTTTAGGGTATTAGTTTTTATTATCATTATGTTGAAGGATAAGAAGCTCGTGATTTTAACCAATAATCTCTCATTGCATATTAGTCATGTAAAGCTTGATGGACGTAATTACCTTGCTTCGTCATGGTCTTGCTTGTTGTTTATCAAGGCTCGTGGATTCCATGGATACATAACTAGTACCATGTCGAAACCTGAACTCACTAATTCAACTTTAGTCAGTGGAATTCAACGAACTCTCTTACTATTGCATGGCTTATCAACTCTATGCAACCTCATATTTTCAAAACGTGTTTGTTGCTTGATACTATGTAAAAGATTTGGAATGTTGCTACTCTCACCTACTCTCATATTCAAAATGATGTGCAAATTTTTTAGATTCGTAATAAAGTCCATGTTGAAAAATAGAGGGATCAACGATTTCTCAATATTTTGTTGAATTAAGTGGCTTATGGAAGGAACTTGATTATTATCAAGATTTTCAGGCAACTTGTACTAGTGATGTTGGGAAATTTCAGAAGATAATGGAGAAAGAGTTAGTTTTTGATTTCTTGGCTAGGTTGAGTACTGAGTATGATCAGATCCGGGTTCAAGTTCTTTGCAAAACTTTGTTCCCTTCTCTCCATGAGGCATACTCATATACAACAGGAGGAGAGTCGGTGTGTTGTTATGCTTTATAATCCACCTATTGAGAAAGCTGGCCTCATTGCTAACCAGGATGGTCCATCAAGAGGTAAGTCTTATAAGGATGACTTGATGTGTGACTACTGTGGTAAGCCTCGACACACTAAAGAACCATGTTGGAAGTTACATGGTCACTTCACTCGAGGTTGTGGTGGAAAACGAGGAGGTAATTCTCTATCTCAAGCAAATTTGTTAGACTCTATGACAATGGAGGACAAGTCCACTTTTGCTCGGAGTTTTACCTTCGACAAGATTAAGCATCTCTGATGTCTCTTGTCTCAATTGGACTCTATCTCGAGGGCTAAATCTAATAATACAAAATCAGGTATTGGTTTAAATACTCCATCTACTTTTGAATCTTGGATTATTGATTCTGGTGCGAATAGAAATATGATAGGGTCAAATAAAATCTTATTTAACTATACTTTTTCCCCATCTAAAGATAGTGTGAAAATAGCTGATGGTTCTATTACCGCCACTATGAAATAAGTTCCATTATTTGTACTCTCAATATCACTTTATCCTCTATCCTCCATGTCCCTAACTTTCCGATTAACCTTTTATCTATTAGTACTATCATTAAAGCCTTAAATTGTAAACTTGATTTCTTTCTCGATCATTGTGTCTTTCAGGACCTCTAGACAGGGAAGATGATTGGTAGCGGTAGATTGTGTGATAGTTTATATATTCTAGATTGATCGTCTAATATGACTCAAGCCTTATTTGGAGAGAATATATGTCAATCGGGAGATAATTCAATGACATAGATGGTTAGAAAATCCATCATTTACTGCTTTTGCCAAGATGTTTCCTAGTATGTATTCAAGAACTCAGTTAGATTCTTTAGTTTGTGATGCATGTGAGTTTGCTAAGCATATAAGAAATAATTATCCTTTATGTAATAATAGAAGTGTTATTCCTTTTGAGATTATTAATTCTAATATTTGGGGCCCTACTCGCCTTACTTCTTTATCTGGTAATCGTTGGTTTGTTACATTTATTAACTGCTGCACTCGAATAACATGGGTTTTTTTTATTGAAATCCAAAAGTGATGTTTTCTTTTGTTTCTGTTATTTTCATAAATTGATTACTTCTTAGTTTGATGCTAAGGTTAAAATTTTGCGAACTAATAATGGAACCGAGTATAACTTTAATGATGATTTAGAATCATATGAGATTCTACAACTAGTTGTCCCGATGCAAGTGCTCAGAATTATGTTGGGAAAGGAAAAATCGGTATCTTTTGGAGGTTTCTAGATCACTTATGTTCACTACGAACCTCCCAAAGCATTACTGGGGGATGCGATTTTGGTTGTTGCTCATGTAAAAAATCGGATACCTCTTCAAGTCCTTGATTTTAAAAGTCCAAAACAAATCTTACAGGGCAAGACAGATTACTCAATTTCACCGAATGTATTTGGTTGTGTTTGATTTTTTCCATCTTCGACATGGGAGCAAACTGGATCCTCAAGTAGTCAAATGTTTTTTCATTGGATACTCTCCCATACAGAAGGGTTACAAATGTTATCATACACCATCTAGAAAGTATTACGTAAGCATGGATATAACATTTTGTGACGATGTACCCTACTTTTCTTCATCAAAACCATATTTTCGAGGGAGGTTATTGAAAATGAAAAGATGACTTCTTACTCTATTACCCTCTTGAGGGAGAATTTAGTTCTAGCAAAGACTTTGGTTCAAGAGAAGACTAGTGGATGGTTGTTGGATAGGTGATTGTGTCTGTAATGTCACAGCAATGTGCAAGCGGACACACGTCGAAGCAAGTATAGTTGATAGAACAATTCTATCAAATATCGATCCCATGAGGAATGGGTTTTGATGTTCAACTGCAGAAGCAACTAATACTAGAATTAGATGAAATGTTAGTAAAGATGTCAGCGCAATTAAGTTAGATCTGCACACTAAAATTGTTAATACTATCAATGCAATCACGGTTAATTGTCAAAGCAACTGAAAGTAAATCAAAATGTATTAAAGTGTTGAGTATTTAAAATGCATAAAAGTAAATGGTGGTAAAGTGTGAAGGTCTAGAGTGGATTGCTAACTTTGCTAAATCGCAACGCTGGATGCGTAGACAAGGTATTGTATAGATGAGTTGTCGCAGCACTGAGGTTCCAATAAAATCTTACCAACTACAGTTCTCTATTTAATCAAGGCTCAAGTACCCGCAATTACCCCATCTCTCGATATAGGCAATAGTGCACTTAAGAACAAGTGATATAATCTCTTCCAATCCCAAACAGCTCTCGCCTAACTTGCTTATTAACTCAACTTGTCACCGCATCTCTCGATGTCGATAGATTGCATTTTCACTCTCATGTTTAATGCAATTAAATTCAGGAATAAACAGATGAGAAAGATTAAGTAAGATTCAAAGCAATCTAACACTGAAAGATATTCTTATATTCATTCAATTGTCAAGAGTAATTCATCAACATAAAGAGAGGGGTCAACAAATACAATCGAAGCTTACTATCTCTAGACCACTAGGACTATTCCTTAATCCCTCCTCTTGTACCTGCATGGAGCACTCCTCGTCAGGAGTTGTTGCTCATCTACCCAGTCAGTTTACTAATCTCCAATAAAACTTTAAAAACACAAAGTAATTGTAGATTTAATTCCTTCCCTCTTGATGATTTCTTCCATATTCTTTCTTCTATTTATAACCTTCAAAACTTGCAGGTTTCGTCTCCTCATTCTCAGATCCAGATCCAGTTTTTTCAGCTATCAAAGTTAGTTACAGTACAGCTGTGCACTCGCGAAGATTTAATGTTTTCTTCAAAGATCTGCAGGTTCTCGCTGCATTGCTAGGCGCAATCTGAAATCGTTAATTGCGGCGACAACGTATGATCTTCTTGCGCTGGTGTTTCCAGGTGTGATTTTAGCTTGAATTCACTCATTTGAAGTTCAGGTTCTATGTGGCGACATCTCTGGTCATAATTGCAAACTGGTTTTATGGTTGCATTCTTCTTCCAGCATTGATCTTCTGAGCTAAGTTCCTGCGCTGACAATTCTAAGGCGCAATATATCGACTGTTTGTGGTGACATTAGTACAAGAAGAGATAAAAATAACAAGAATTTAAACTAAACTACAATGAGTTAGAAATATAAAAACTAAGTATGAAATGCTTATAATGCATGCTAAATAAAATACAAAAGAGACAATTAGAACATCAATTTAGGGAGTAAATATATGTCATTTGTAATGCTATCACACCCTCAAACTTGAGTTTTTAATTGTCCTCAAGTAAACAAAAATTAGCAAAGTCACAAGCAAAAAATGTCAGTGTAATCATTATTCTCACAAATTGAATTTTTTGAAATCCTAATGCACAAATTGTATTTCTATGATAGAATAATGTGTCGACAATTTATAGGCATGAACAATTAAAAACTGCAACTTTATAAATGTTTGTATCATGCATTGAATCCTAATATTCCTTGAACCAACACAACATTTATCATAAATGTTTTTCTTCTTTTTCTTTTTCTTCCTTTTTCTCATTTTTCTTTTTCAAGTGATTGAGAGATGTCATTGCATTACTCTACCTTTGTTCCTGCGCAGTAATGATGGGGTGCAACAAGCTTCCAGGAGGTATGTAATTGCGCCGACACCACACTTGTAGCAACAACCTTTGGCTAGATGATTTTCCTAAACCTGCAGTGGAGTGTTCTCCCTTGAAAAGTCACAATGCACTCATATTGGAGTGTCTTTTATTCATACAATGTCGCTGTAACTGGTCAGTTAGTTCAAGATTCAAGCATTCACACTATCCATTCATTACTGAAGAAATTCCAATTATTCATTCAAAAATAAAAGACTTACTATCCATTCACATTCATCCAATTTACACATCAGCATTCTCAGCAAATCAAGATTTACGCATAAAAATAAAAATTATGGGCACATTGTTGTCGAAATTTTGCATATTTTCATTAACACAAAGAAACAAGTAAAATTCAAATATGTGGGTGTAATTGCATTTCCATATCACAATATTCCCCCCAAACTTAGTGTCTGCATTATCCTCAATGTACTGACAATATTATACAAATATGATGGAAATGCAATGACAATGCAACTAAATTAACAAAAGAAATGCGCTAACAAAATAAAAATGCAATGACAAAATAAAAATGCAAGAAAGCTATCTACAAAGAAATGTACCAACTTATTCCTCGACAGTCGATGCAAAGGCTGCTTTTGTTTTCTTCTTCTTTCTTGGGCGCTCACCCTCTTTTTTATGCTTCCGCTTCTTATCCTTGTGCTGTTTCCTTTTCTTGTCCTTCGAACCAACCGGCTCAGCGAATGGCTCCTTTTCAGTAGGTTGAGTGGTGGCTTCACCGGTAGTTACTTTTGATGGGTGGATTTCAGCTAATGGTGCCACATAGGGCTCAATTGCAAGAGGATTAGGCTTCTCAATGCTGCTTGTAACAACCTTAGCCCTACTCGAATCAGGTAAAGCCTCATCAGTGCTAGATGCCCCACACTCACAGGTGTGTCGACAATATCCTCAGTGATATTTGTCGGGGCATCTTCTTCCTTCTTCTACTGCTCTACCATAGGGTCCTTCATGTCATTCTTTTCTTCTTTCTCTTATTCTTCATTCTTCTTCTTCTTGCCATCTTCTTGTTTGACACCTTCATCCTCAAGCTGCACCACTACTTCTACACCCATGGGTACAAATGGGGCGGCCACTACCTCCTTTATAGCCACACACTCAGCCATGTTTGTGCCAAGATTGTTTGAAAACTCGTCTTCAAATATACTGGCCATGGTTCGATAGCAATCCTCCTCAGCATTATAGTGCCCTTCTTGTTCTTCATCATTAGAGATATGAATCCTAGTTGGTGCTTGGGTAGGCCTACCATCAGGAGTAGGTTGGTTGGAGGATGAGGCGTACATCGGTCGAAAAATAGAGGGTAAGGCTGGGAAGTCTGGCAGTGAATTGGGGCTTATTTTGCGTAATGCGGTGACAATGGCCTCATTCCAGGCCTTTGTATATGCATAGAAGATATGCAGTCTGTAATCTATATCCTCTAATATGCTGACAGTGCGGATTATGTGCATATCAATTCGATCAAGGTGGACTTCCATAATAGCCAGTCTCTTTACCACTTGGGTATCTGTGGGCGCATCAGCTTGTTCTTCCTTCTTCTTCCCCTTGCCTTTATCCTTCTTCTTTGGTGCCTCTTTTTCCACCGATGTTTCTTGGCCGCTAGTCATCCATTCAACTGAGATGTCATTAATGGAACTCTTGTTCTCCAAAACTTCCTCGCCATCCCTAGGCATAATGCCCTTCTGTTTGCAAAGCAACATTATCAAAGAAGGGAATAGGAGTATACCATTTTTTTTGCCGCTGCTTCCGTTATTTGGTGGTGGAGGATTTCTCTAATGTCAATGTGACGGCCCTGTAGGATAGAGTGCAGAAGACACATACGGTCCAATGTCGTCGTAGTGTTGTTTGTGGATGGTAGGATGCGATTGTTCACGAAATGGAACCACACCTTTCTGATTGTTGTGAGTTACTTCCTATGCATGGTGTAGTTATGAAAGCTTTTACCTGTCTAGGTAGCACCATTAATGCAAAGGTCCCTCATGATCTGAGCAGTTACTTCATCATCCAATCGCTGCAAAAAAGGAGAGTGGTCGTCTATTCTCTCAGCAATCCGTAGCAGCACATTGATTTGGGTGGCACTCCATGAGATTAGTCCCTCCCTCATGAACACAAACTTTTGTTCTGAATCGACAGGGTTTGCATAAAACTCCCTTACCAGCATTGGGGAGTAGCTAGCGAGGTGTTCGTAGAAGAACTCCCAACCTAGACGGCTTATAGTCCTCGTTACTTACTTCCTTAAGGTCTAATGCGGGGATAGTTGCAGACCTTGCTCTGGGTGGATATTTCGCTTTAGCATAACATTTTGATAATGGTCTTTGATTACTGTGGTAAAAAATAAGACTGACCTTATGCATAATGGCGTAGTTGTGGTTGGAGTCGCTATGGTTGAAGTGGTAGGTGTGGTTTTAGAAGGAGTTTTGGAAGAATTCTTCGATGCTTTGGTTTTAGCAACTAAAAAAGGAAATTAAAGGAACTTACAGAGAAAAAGTTAAAACTTATGGACGTAAGAGAAAAATTGAGGCAATGAAAGAAAGAAGATGTAGCAATAATGGTGATTATGAAGAGAAAAGAAATCTGCAGCGAGGGGTTTTATAACCTAACCTTGGCAAAAATCGTGATGATTGCAAAAGATTATGGGAAAACATTGCGCCTACAGCCATTAAATGCCAGGCTGTAGATCGTACCTTTTCATTTGATCGAACGGTTGGGAGAGGAAAGAAATCAATCAGTGCAATTCTTGCTGAAAAAGCTCTACTGACTCATTGTGCTTCGATGCATCGACAAAAATACGATTTTTATTTTTGCAAAGAATATAAAACGAAGAAAGTAACATTGAAACAAATAAAAGAAAATGTAAAAATGCGTCGACATTATTTAAATGTGACCAAATCGATGGCCTTGTTTTGTTCCTTTACATCTAGGCTCACATAGTGTTTCAACCGTTGACCATTCACCTTGAATTGTTATCCATCTTTCATATTTTCAATTGTCACCGCACCACTTTGGAATGCTTCGACAACTTTGAAAGGGCCTGACAATCTCGATCGCAATTTACTTGGATGCAATTTTAAATGAGAATTAAAAAAAAGCACTAACTGACTAGGACTAAATTGTCGATGCAAGATGATATTGTCGTGCCATCTATTGATTTTTTCCTTGTATATTGTGTCATTCTCATAAGCATGGCGGCATATTTCTTCTAATTTAGTGATGTCCAACAATCTTTGTCTTTCGGCAGCATCGTAATCCATATTTACTTGCTTGATTGCCCACATGACTTTATGTTCAAGCTCAAATAGCAGGTAACAAGACTTACCAAACACTAACTGATACGACGACATTCTCAACGGTGTCTTATATGCAATGCAAAGTTCCCACAATGCGTCGTACAGTCGCGAAGACCAGTCCTTCATAGATAGGTTAACCACCTTCTCAAGGATGCTTTTGATTTGACGATTGGATACTTTAGCTTGACCATTAGTTTGTGGGTGGTATTAGTAGCTATACGATGCTTCACTCCATATCTCTTTAGTGCTGTCGCCACTTGATTGTTATGGAAATGAGTACCTTGATCACTTATTAACGCTCTATGTGTTTCAAACCGCGTAAGTATGTATGTGTGAAAGAACTTTAGCACCATTCGAGCATAATCTCCTGACACTGCAATTGCCTCGATCCACTTCGAGACATAGTCAACAGCAACTAAGATGTACACTTTCCCAAAGGAATTCAGAAATGGTCCCATGAAATCTATACTCCAGACGTCAAAGAGTTCTATCTCCATAATAGGCTGTTGAAGCATCTCATTGCGTCAAGACATTGAATCAGTGCGTTGACATTTATCACATTAATGTGTAAAGTTATGAGCATCTCAAAACAATGTGGGCCAATAAAATCCTGACTGTAAGACCTTTGCAGCAATTCTTACACCACCAAAATGTTCTCCATAAGGGGCATCATGGCAATGTCGTAGGATTGAAATCATTTCTTCTTCAGGTACACAGCGACGTATGATGTTGTCAACGCATACTTCGAATAGGTATGGCTCATTCCAGTGATATTTTACAGCATCGCACAAAAACCTGATCTTTTTGTGACTGGTGGCACTCAGTGGTAGCTTCCCACACACAAAGTAATTGACAACATCAGCATACCAGGGTGATGCATCGACAAAGAATAGCTGCTCATCTAGAAATGCTTCTACAATTTGGAATGTTTGCCCATCTTCACTTCCAACTTCCAATTGAGACAAGTGGTTAGCTACTTGATTTTTAGATCCCTTCCTATCTTTGGTTTCAACATCAAACTCTTGAAGGAGTAGGATCCATCGGATTAATTTAGGTTTGGCATCTTTTTTCTCAAAAAGGTATCTCAATGTAGAGTGATATATGTAAACTGTAATCTTTGTGTCGACAAGGTATGAGCGAAACTTGTCAAATGCAAAGACTACTGCTAGCAACTCCTTCTCAGTGGTTGTATAATTAACCTGCACTTTAGTTAGTATTTTACTAGCATAGTAAATAGAATGAAATACCTTTTCTTTACATTGGCCTAGTATAGCTCCCACAACAAAGTCACTTGCGTCGCACATTAGTTTAAACGGTTGTGTCTAGTCCAGTGTGACGACAATCAGAGCTTGTACCAGCTGCTTCTTTATTGTCATGAATGTGTCCAGACAGGCATCACCGAACACAAACTTTTTATTTTGCTCCAATAATGAGCATAAAAGTTTAGCAATCTTGGAAAAATTATGGGTGAATCTTGTGTATAAACCAGCATGTCGAAGAAAGCTTCTTATTGCTTTGACATTGGTAGGTGGTGGTAACTTCTTAATGATTTTAACCTTTGCTTTATTAACCTCAATGCCCTGACAAGATATCCGATGGCCGAGGACAATGCTTTTAGCTTCCATGAAGTGGCATTTCTCCTAATTCAGAAATAAATTTGTGTCCTCGCACCTTTTCAAAACTTTTGCTAGGTTGCATTGGTCAAAATTTTGTCCATAGACAGAGAAATCATCCATGAATACCTGTAGAGAGTCTTCGATCATGTCTGAAAAGATCACCATCATACAGCTATAGAATGTTGCTGACGCATTGCACAACGTAAATGGCATACGTCAGAAGGCAAAGGTCCCAAATGGACATATGAACATAATTTTTGCTTGATCTTCCTAAGCAATGGCAATTTGATTGTACCTAGAGTAGCCATATAGGAAGCAATAATAGGCTTTACCAGCCAGCCTATCCAGCATCTGGTAAATGAAAGGTAGTGGAAAATGGTCCTTCTTTGTGGCCGCATTCAATCGACGGTAATCCATGCATACTCGCCAGCCAGTCGCAATGCGAGTAGGGATCAACTCGTTCTTATCATTGCTCACAACAGTGAAACCACTTTTTTTAGGCACACATTGGACGGGGCTCACCCAATTGCTATCAGAAATAGGATACATGATGCCCGCGTCTAGCCACTTGATAATTTCTTTCTTTACTACTTCTTTCATGTTTTCTTTGAGCCTTTGTTATTGCTCAATGGATTGCTTCCCTTCATCTTCCAGCCTGATCTTGTGCATGCAAAAACAGGGACTAATACCTCTGATATCTGTAATGCTTCAATGTATGGCTCTTTTGTGCTCTTTCAAAATGGTGATGAGCTTATTCTCCTATGTTACGTCAAGTGATGCGTTGAAAATAACAAGTAGTGTATCGCTGTCACCAAGAAAGACATACTTTAAATGCGTCGGAAATGGCTTCAACTCTAAGGTAAGAGCTTGCTCAATAGATGGTTTAAACACAGGGATTATCTTGTTTGACAAATCCAAAGACTCTAATTGCCAATTCTGTCTTAGCTCACAATTATTAACCTCCTCCTTGTGGTCACATTCAGCTAGGATTTCATCAACAGATGTCACTGAATCTTCATCTAAGACGGCTAAACTTCTTTCATTAAATTCCTTGTGAACTATCTCATCTAGCATGTCGATGTGGTGGCATTGCTCTTTACTCTTGGATAGAGATGCCTCAAACACAATAAAGGTCAAATGATCGTCGTTATGACGCATGACAAGTTCTCCTTTGAACACGTCGATAAGCGTGAGTCCCGTGGTTAAGAATGGTCACCCAAGAATAATAGGCACCTCCTTGTCTGCCTCGCAGTCAAGGATTATGAAATCGGCAGGAAACACGAGCTTATCAACCTGGACAAGAACGTATCTGATCTGGCCCTTAGGTTGTGCTAAGGAGTTGTCTGCAAGTTGTAATGTTACCGCAGTGGTCTTCATTGATCCTATTCCTAACTTCTTGAAAGTAGACAAAGGCATAAGATTAATACCTGCTCCCAAATCACATAAGGCTTTACCTAAATAATGATTCCCAATTGAGCATGGGATTGTGAAGCTGCCAGTGTCTTTCATTTTTGGTGGCAACTTGTTAGTAAGCGCAGTGCTGCACCCCTTTATGAGCACAATCATCTTGATTTCAAAAAATTTGTTTTTTGACAACGGCTCTTTCATAAATTTCCCATAGCTGGGTATCTGCACAAGAGCATCAACAAGAGGTATGTTAATATGTAATTGTTTCAAAGTAGAAACAAACTTCTGATACTCTTTATCATGAACTTTCTCTTTAAATCTTTACGGAAATGGCAAAGGTATTGTAACAGTGGGTTGTTGTGGAAAACTCAATGTTGTCGACATTGTTAGTTGCATCGACAACTTTGTTGGGCACATGGTAGGAATAGATGGTACTATAGTTGGCTCTTCCTCATTTATTTTTGCTTCTTTTCCTTCAGCTGTAACTTTTTCTTGTTGCTATGGTTCAGGTGCGTCGACATGGTCCTTGTTAGAACTGCCTGGTTTAGCTATCTGCTTCTTACTTCTTAGTGTGATAGTTGATCGCATTTGTATTGTCATAGCGATTGTGGAAGTGAACACACGTCAATGCAAGTATAGTTGATAGAAAATTCTATCGGATATCGATCCAACGAGGAAATGGGTTCTTGATGTTTAAATGTCGAAGCAACTAATACTAAAATTAAGTAAAATGTGAGTAATGATGTCAATGTAATTACGTCAGATCTGCACACTAAAATAGTCAATATTATCAATGCAATCAGAGTTAAGTGTCAATGTACTGAAAGTAAATCAGATGTGTTAAGTGTTGAGTGTTGAATATTTAAATGCACGAAATGTAAATATGATCAAGCAAAAAGGATTGGAGTGGATCACTGATTTCGCTAAGTCATAATGCTGAATGCACCGACAAGGTATTGTATAGATGAAATGTCATAGCAATAACGCACCAATGAACTCTTACCAATAACAATCTTTCATTTACTTGAGACTTAAGTACCCACAATCACTCCACCTCTCGATGCGACAAACGTTGTGCAATCAAGAACAAGTAACTAGAATCTCTTCTAGTCCCAAGCAACTCTTATTATCTTACTTGTTATCCTAACCTGTCACTGTATCTCTCGATACCGGCAGACTGCAAAGCCACTCTCATGTTTGATGCGATTAGATCCAAGAATAAACAGATAAAAAGCATTAAATAAGAGTCAAAGTGATCTAACAATGAAAGATACTCTTGTATTCATTCAATTCTCATTAGAATCTATCAGCGTAAAATAAGGATTAAAGAATACAATCGAAGCTTACTATCTCTAGACTACTAGAACTATTCCTTAATCGTTCCTCTTGCTTTGCTCCAAGCACCTCTCATCAGAACTGGTCGCTCCCTTGCTCCATCAGTTCATCGTTCCAGCTAAAGTCTCAAAATCACACAGAAATTGCAGAATTTAATCCTCTACCTCTTGATCATTTCTTCCTTCTTCATTCTTCTATTTATAGCATTCAAAAGTTATAGGTTTCAACCTTCCATTCTCAGATCCAGATCTAGATTTTATAGTTATCAAAGTTAGTTAGAGTACAGCTATGCACTCACGCAGTTTTAATGTTTTCTTCAGAGATCTGTAGGTTGTCGTTGCATTGTTGGGCGCAATCTAAGATCGTAGTTGCGGTGACACCTGTGATGTTCCTGCACTTGTGCTTTCATATGTAAATTTAGCTTGAGTTTACTCATTCGAGGTTCAGGTTCTGTGCGACGACAATGTTGGTTGCAATTCCAAGCTGATCTTGTGGATTCATTCTTCTTCCAACATTAATCTACTGGACTGAGTTCCTGCGTTGAGAATTCTAAAGTGCAATACATTGGCCACTTTCGTCAACATTAGTACAAAAAGATATAAAAATAACAAAAATTTAAACTAACTAGCAATGAGTTAGAAATCATAAAAATTAAGTATGAAATGCTTATGATATATGCTAAATGAGATACAAAATAGACAATTAACACACCAATTTGGAGAGAAAATATATGTCATTTGTAATGCTATCAATAGCCTTGCAATGCTCCTTCCCTCTCTACGTTGGGTTCTTAGTATCACTAGGTAGAGTACCTGGTGACCTTGTGCTCAAATTAGAAGCCAACTATCCTAGCTGAGCTTCTAAAGCTCGGATGGAAGAAGAATTACCTTGCACTATTGCTTCAATTCTCGTGATATGCTCACGCATCAATGCCTCAAGAGCAGCCATAGGATCTGACTTTGGTTGAGAAAACTGTTGCTATTGTTGCTGATGCTGTCCTTGCATATGTGACAATACACACTGTTGTGGATGTAATCAAGATTGTGGTTGCATCTGGCTATGTATTTGCATCTGATCAGGGTGTGAATGTACTTACAAATTCTGATTATAATTCTGCTGTTGGTTGTTGTTGTAACTCCCTTGTCTATAGCTCCCTTGATTTGAGAAATTTACATATCTGAATGTGGAAGCATTTTGATTCCCCCAAGGTTATTGAGTTCGAATGTTATATGAGTTACCATAAGAATTCCCTCGAATGTTGTTAAAATAGAAAGCATTTTTCGCTTGTTGTGGACGATCCTCATAACTATGGTTGTCATCACAAATTTCACAAGAAAATGTTGGCACATCCATTTCTTGAGCCACATGAATTGGAGCAACATCACTTGTCCCTCTTCATATTCTTTATGATATTGGCCAACGAAGACACCTACGCACTCAAAGCAGAAATAGCATCTAATTCAAGAACACCAGGGTTAGTCTTTACCTGCGCAGAACGAGAGATTGGATACTGATAATCATTCTGTGCAATCCTCTCTAGAATTCTTATAGCTTTCATGTAGGTGTAATCCAACAAAGGACCATTAGTCGATGTGTCGACAATATTTCTTGTCTGGGCATTCAAACCATTGTAAAAGATTTCTATCTGGGTCTCTTGCTAAATTTCATTCATTGGGCAGCGTCGAAGTAATGTTTTGTAATGCTCCCACGTTGTATGTAAGTTCTCATCATCCAGCTGATGATAGGCTATAATGTCATTGCGCAACCTCGCGTTCATTGTCGGCGGATTAAAACTTAAAACAGAGTGAATTGCTAACGCATTCCAAGATGTAATGGATCCAGCCGACAATCCCAAAAACCATGTTCTTGCTTTACCCTGTAATGAATAAGGAAATAATTACATTTTCAAGGCATCATCAGAGACACCATATTGGCTAAATGATTCACAAATAAGAAGAAATGATTTTAAGTGTTCTCTTGCATCTTCATGAGGTAAACCGAAATATTGCCCATTCGAATTAAGCATCCGAAACATCATCGGTTTTAGCTCGAAATTACCAGCTTGAATAGTTAGTCCCACAACCCCTGGTTGAAAATCATCAAGGATACGAACAACAAAATCTCGGATTATCCTATTTTGCACTTGCTCAACTTGTGGAGGTGGTGGTGGTGGATTATTAATAACTTGTGGTTGTATTGGAGGGATCACATCTTATAGTAGTAATGGCGGTAAATTGTTGTTGTTATTACCAGCCATTTTCTTTTGTTCTTGCCTTTTCCTCCTTAACGTCCTTTCAAGCTCCGGATCAAAACTCACAATGTCCTTAGGATTTCTCCTTATGGACAAGCAACACCTAGAAAATTGAAAAAGAAAACAATAGAAAAGAAAACAGATAAGTAGAGATTAAAAGTTAAGTAAGTAAAATTAATTGCAACTACAAAAGAAAACATCAAACAAACGCCAATCCCCGGCAACAACGCCAAAACTTGACCGCGTCTATAATGTCACAGCAATGTGCAAGCAGACACACGTTGAAGCAAGTATTGTTGATAGAACAATTCTATCGGATATTGATCCCACGAGGAACGGGTTCTTGATGTTTATCTATTGAAGCAATTAATATTAGAATTAGATGAAATGTGAGTAAAGATGTCAGCGCAATTATGTCAGATCTGCACACTAAAATTGTTAATACTATCAATGCAATCAGGGTTAATTGTCAAAGCAACTGAAAGAAAATCAAAATGTGTTGAAGCGTTGAGTATTTAAAATGCATAAAAGTAAATGGTTGTCAAGTGTGAAGGTCTAGAGTGGATTGCTAACTTTGCTAACTCGCAACGCTGGATGTGTTGACAAGGTATTGTATAGATGAATTGTCGTAGCACTGAGGTTCCAATGAAATCTTACCAACTACAGCTCTCTGTTTAATCAAGGCTTAAGTACCCACAATTACTCCATCTCTCGATGTAGGAAACAGTGCACTTAAGAACAAGTGATATAATCTCTTCCAATCCCAAGCAGCTATCGCCTAACTTGCTTGTTAACTCAACTTGTCACCGCATCTCTCGATGTCGGTAGATTGCATTTCCACTCTCGTGTTTAATGCAATTGAATTCAACAATAAATAGATGAGAAAGATTAAGTAAGATTCAAAGCAATCTAACATTGAAAGGTATTCTCATATTCATTCAATTGTGAAGAGTAATTCGTCAACATAAAGAGAGGGGTCAACAAATACAATCGAAACTTACTATCTTTAGACCACTAGGACTATTCCTTAACTGCTCCTCTTGTGCCTACATCGAGCACTCCTCGTCAAGAGTTGTTGCTCATTTTTCTAGTCAGCTCATCGATCTCCAATAAAACTTTAAAAACACAAAGTAATTGCAGATTTAATTCCTTCCCTCTTGATGATTTCTTTCATCTTCTTTCTTCTATTTATAACCTTCAAACTTGCAGGTTTCGTCCCCTTATAATCAGATCTAGATCCAGTTTTTGCAGCTGTCAAAGTTAATTACAGTATAGCTGTGCAATCACGCATATTTAATGTTTTCTTCAAAGATCTGTAGGTTATCGCTACGTTGCTAGTCGCAATTTGAAATCGTTAATTGCGACGACAACGTGTGATTTTCTGCGCTGGTGTTTCTAGGTGTGATTTTAGCTTGAATTCACTCATTTGAAGTTTAAGTTCTGTGCGGCGACATCTATGGTCGTAATTCCAAACTGATTTTATGGCTGCATTCTCCTTCCAGCATTGATCTTCTAAGCTGAGTTCCCGCGCTGACAATTCTAAGGCGCAATATATCGGCTGTTTGTGGCGACATTAGTACAAGAAGAGATAAAAATAACAAGAATTTAAACTAAACTACAATGAGTTAGAAAATATAAAAACTAAGTATAAAATGCTTATAATGCATGCTAAATAAGATACAAAAGAGACAACTAAAACATCAATTTAAGGAGAAAATATATGTCATTTGTAATGCTATCAATAGGCCTGATTTAAAGGCATACACTAGAAAAGACAAGAAAGAAAATGTCTAATTGTAAATAATTTTAGTATTTTTATTTGTGTATTTTTGATAAATAGAGAGTTGTGGAAGAATTTGAGGATTTAAGTGCAAAGACTTTATTGGTTGAAATTGTCAATAGCCAAAATTAGATTTTAGTTATTTTCTTTTATTTTTTTTTATTTTATTTTCACTATATTCTCTTTATTTAGTTAATAGGAAAAATTTTAGGCATAGTTAAACTATTTTTAGCAAATTAATTGTGTATAAATACGACCTTTGGGTTTAATTGAAAGACACGCTTGATTTGAATTGAAGCAATTCTTGCTTTATATATTCTTTATTTTGCGTCAGTTGGTCTCTGCCATTTTTCAATTCAATTTCTTTCTTTTTCAAAATTATTTAATTGCTTTCTTAACCCTTTCTCATTTTCATCTTTCATAATTCCAATTAATCCGTCATCCTCAATCCATCAAGTATGATTAAATTGATGCACAACTAAGTCCTTTTTACCCTAAGCCCGGTTATCACTCCAACAAGAAAATAATTGTGGGTCATGAGACTGCACTAAAAACCTTTTCAACTCGATATTCGCTATCACTTCGATTTATGGGATAGTACAAGTTCATCCCTCAAAGTCAATTCAAATTCGATTCAGAAAGTGCACATTGGGTTGGAATAGTTTGTCGTACAGTTTGAAAGTCGAGGTGGTCGTGTTGCATTCGAGTTCCCGCGAACAAATTAGCTTGTCCAAATGGGAAACGACCTGTTCGATTTCGTTAAGGGAGATAGTGACCAGATTTAAACAACCTATGCGGCTGAGACCGTTAATTCGAGTTGGGCTTTCAGAGTGCAAGGCTATCAAAATCTTAAATTACGAGCAAGAGCGACGTGGTTAGACATTCGACAAGGGTCGGTTTGTAGGTCATATCGGAACCAACTATAAGAGGAAAAGTTAGCGGTTGGAATGCTCTCGAGTGCTAAAACCAACTTATCGATTTAAAAGCGAAATTCAATTTTTGAGGATTGGTTCAAGTTCGAAGAGAACCAAGGCTGAGGCTAAGCTGTATTAAATATATTTTCTCTCATTTATTTTATCTCGATTAATTTATTTTGCAACAAAATTTTATTTTACTATATTTATTTTGTTTTATTTTTAGTTTAATATTCTTATCTTTAAACCCCCTCTAATTTATTTTCAAGGAGACAGTCACAAGTCGCGGGCACGACCTTTCCCATAACAAAAACTTTGTCAACGAGAGGAAGCGAATTTAGACATCCAGTCCTTGTGGATTCGACCTTACTATACTACACTACTATTTTGTTTTATGTTTTTTAGGAATATTTATATTTGGTGGTTTCAACACCAATCAAATTTTGGCGTCGTTGCTGGGGACGTGGTAAAATTTTCTAATTTTTGTTTCTTTTCTTTATGAGAAGGTCTGAATAAAGACCTGTCGACAACTTTGAACTGGAGATAGAGAAATTAGCCCGATGGTTGAGAAAAGAAGCTCACAGTAAACGTCCACAAATCGAATTTGAAGAAGAAGCTTTTACTAAGGAAATTTTCGGTAACGAAGAAACGAAGATAATGGCAGATCAAACTATTCATCAACTCACGACAACACAAAACGAACAACAGCCCCTATGTATAACATATATAGCGAGAGAAACATCGTTCGAGTTGAAGTCAGGGTTAATCCATCTGTTACCCACTTTTCACTGAATTTAAAATGAAAACCCGTACACCCACCTATGGGAGTTTCATATGGTTTGCACGAGCATGAAACCTCAGGGAGTAACATAAGACCAAATTAAACTTCGTGCATTTCCTTTTTCATTAGTCGACTATGCTAGAGAGTGGTTATTTTATTTACCTCCGAGATTTGTTTGCACATAGGTTGACATGTCTCACTTATTTCTTGACAGGTTTTTCTCAGCAGCACGATCAGTCGAATTGAGATGAGACATTGTAGGAGTCTGGCAAAAGAAGATTTAATTGCTCTATGACTACTAGGAGCGATACAAAAAGTTATGTGCAAGTTACCCACAACATGACTTGTTTGAACAGTCACTATTGTAGTATTTCTACAAAGGGCTACTCCCTATGGAGATGAAGATGATTGACGTTGCTAGTGGAGGAGTACTTGTTAACATGACTCCCTAAAGAGCAAGGGAGTTGATTTCAACAATGGCTGCGAACTCTCAACAATTCCGATCGGTTACACCCTTGAGACGAGTTAATGGGTTAAGTTCTCTAACTTTAGAAGATAAAATATAGAAACTTACTAATATTGTGCAGAGTTTGCTTATAAATAAGACAAACCCAACAAAGCTGTGTGAAATTTATGCCATGTCAGATCACCCAACAGACTCATGTCCTATCTTACATGAGGATTTGGCAGAACAAGCGAATGCAGTCGAAAACTTTCCAGGTACACCCTAAAGATGATACGACCCCTACTCGAACACATATAATTCGGGGTGGAGAGACCATCCGAATATGAGTTATGGGTCAAATCCTCGATTCAATCGACCATATCAATAGAGGCCGCCTTCGAATCAATAATTACCACCTCCAAAGACATCCTTGGAAGCCATTGTTGAAAGATTAGCCATTAGTACTGAAAAATTTCAAGTAAAACTAGCATGCATTTACAGGAAATACACATGCAGGTGATCAATCTAGCACTCACGATTAGCCATTTGGAGTCTCAAGGAAGGCTAACATCTCAAATGAAACCCAACCCTCGACATAATGCAAGTGCTATGACGTTAAGGAGTGGTACTATCTTGGACCCATAACTGGTATGGGGCATGCCTACGACATTGGACGGGAAAAATAAAAACCAGATTCAAAGGCTCCAACAGAGTCGGTGCCATAGAAACCGCTTATTCTACAACCCTCATTTCTTGGAAGCTCGCCCAATGTAAAAAAGGAGCAAGAAGAGAAAGAAATCCTAGAGTCGTTTCGAAAGGTAGAAATTAATATTCCCTTACTCAATGCAATCAAACAGGTTCCACGCTATGCAAAATTCTTGAAGGAATTGTGCATTGGAAAAAAGAAGCTCCAAGGGAACGAGTGGGTGAATATGGGAGAAAACATCTCCACTGTGTTACAGAAGAAAAATCTGCCTGAGTGTAATGACCAAAATATGTTCTCAATATCCTGTAAAATAGGTAATGTTGGCATAAAGAAAGCGATGTGTGATTTAGGAGCATCCATTAATGTTATGCCTTTATCTATTTTTAAATCACTAAACGCAGGTCCTTTGAAAGAAATAGGGGTGATAATTCAATTGGCAAATAGGTCGTGCGTGTATCCAGAAGGGGTGTTGGAAGATGTCCTCATTAAGGTAAATGAATTAATCTTTCGTGCAAATTTTTATATGATAACTCAAAGAACTCTTTTGATATTTTACTCAAAAGACCGTTCCTCAGCACTGCTCCTACGAAGATTGATGTACGTAGTGGGACGCTTACTATGGAATTCAATGGTGAGGTAGTTAAATTCAATGTTTATGAGGCGATGGGTCGATCGAGTACAATGTCGAATGTTTCTAGTATTGATATTATTGAACCACTAATGAATTTGCATCTTGAATATTATGAGGAAGATGGGTTACAAACTATCTTATACAGGAGTTTAGATCTCGAAAATTTAGAAAAGTTGGAGGAATTAATAACGTTCGAAGATCCAGTTCTTGAAGTCGTTGTCTTAGGAGACGAAAACACTTTACCAATAATAGTTTCCTGCAAGCTTTCGACATTAGAGGAGGAAAATCTAGTTCGAGTCTTGAGGGACTATAAAGGAGCGATCGGATGGTTGATTATCGATATTAAAGGTTTAAGTCCATCAACATGTATGCATAGAATTCCAATTGAAGATTATGCAAATCCAAAGATGGAGGTCGTGAAAAAGGAAATTCAAAAGCTGCTTGATCCTGGGATGATCTATCCCATTTCTGACAGTAATTGGGTTAGTCCAGTTAACATGGTGCTTAAGAAAATCGGTGTGACCATAATTGAAAACTCAACAGGAGAGATGGTTCCCACTTGAGTCCAACACGGGTGGAGAGTCTGCATAGATTACAGGAAGTTGAACTCTTTAACTCGAAAAGATAATTTTCCACTTCCTTTTGTAGATCAAATGTTAGAACGTTTAGTAGGAAAATCTCACTATTATTGTCTTGATGGATACTTGGTCATGCTATGAACATCACAGCAAATGTGAAAGCAAACACTTGTCGATGCAAGTATAATTGATAGGTGTAAGCTATCAAATATCGATCCCACAAAGATGGCTGTCTATGTTTAAATTTTGTCGAAGCAAAATAAGTTGAAATAAGAAGAATTATCAGGAATAATGTTAGTGCAATTAAGTTAAAGACTACACAAATACAAGAGTTAAAACTGTTAGTGCAAATTTTGCAAAACTGTAATAGAAAATGTTATTGCAATTTAATAGAAAATGAAATGAATGTTGAAGATATTTTGTCAATGCAAATTAAGAAAATTAAAGAAAAAAATGATAAAGAGATGTGGGGATCCCTGACTTGATAAGTTGACAAACACTAAATGTGACTACAAGGTAATTAGTAGATAAATTGTCGCTGGAGTCAAGATTAATGAGATCTCACTAGTTTGACTTCCCTGCTTATCAAAGACTCAAAACACTCACATTAGCCACACCTTCCAGTGTTGGCAATGCTTTGCATTTGAGAACAAGTGGCCATAATTCCTTCGTGCCTCCAGCAACTTTCGTTGTTTTGCTTGTTAGTTTAACTTGTCACTGCACCTTTTAGTGCTTGAGATTGCAATCACACTTCCGTGGTCAAAACAATTAAATCCAAAGATAAACAGTTAAGAATATTTAAGCAGAAATCAAAATAGATCTAACATTAAGAGGTACTTCCATACACAATTAAAGTCATCAAAATTTATCAATGTTTAAGAGGAAATAAAGAACAAGTTGAAGCATTCTATTCCTAGCCTACTAAAAATTTTTCGTAAATGCTCCTCTTGCATCGCACTTAGAACACTCCTCGTTAGGAGTAGATGTTGCCTTCTCGTCGCGTCAGTTCACCCTTCAAGGATTAAGCTTCCATGGCAACTTGCTTAAGAAAAACCAGAAATGTAATTAATTTGACACGCGTTTGATGATCCCCCCCTTTATCTTCTCTCCTTCCTTAGTATTTATCTTCATTGCTCAATATAAGTGTCCTTATTTTCTCAGATCTAACTTCCTTGCAGCTGTACAAGTTAGTCAATCCAGCTCATGCAGATCTGGTGTATGAAGTAAGCAGTTGTAGGTTGTCGTGACATTTCTAGACGCAAATTTATACTTTAATTTGCTATGACAACTTTGACATCCTCATGCACTGGTACTTCTGAATATGTTCACATAGAAAAATCCCTGATGTAATGTAGAAGTACTTATGTAGTGATATGTTTGGGCACAAATCTGGATCAAACTTGTAGCGATAGCTTTGTACACTTTCCTGCTTTGATCTTCCAAGATAGATCCATGTACTAACATCTTAAGATGCAAAACTGACACTAAATCTAGCGACATTAGTAGCATAGCTGGGATAAAATAGAAAAAAATTAAATCAAACATCATTGACTTAGAAAATGCAATTATGACATATAAAATGCTAAAAATGCATGTTAAACATAATACAAAGGGAACAAATTATACTTTAAATAGGGAGAATTTAATGGTCTTTTCTAATGCTATCACATCCTTAAAGTTAAGTTTTTACTTGTCCTAAAGTAAACAAAAGCTAGCAAAGTCATAGCAAAATTCTTGTCAAAGCAATAATCATTCAAGCAACTTGAATTCTCTGAGATCCTAGTGTATAAATTACATTCATATGATAGAAAATTACGCTGACAATTTATAGGTATGAATAATTAAAACTGCAACTTCACTAATGCTAGCATCATGCTTTAAATCTTGAATCCTCTTAACCAGTATAACATTTATTATATTATATATACATATATATATATATATATATATTATTTTCTTTTTATCAGATTTTCTTTCTTTCTCTTTTCTTTTACGCGACTGAGAGATGTCATTGTATTACTATACCCTTGTTCTTGAGCAGTAACGATGGGGTGCAACAAACCCCCAGGAAGTATGTGTAATTTGGTCGACACATACTCTTGCAGTGACAGCCTTTGGCTAGATATTTTTTCTAACACTTGCCTTGGAGTGTTCCCCTTTGATAAGTCACAATGCACCCACATTGGAGTGTCTTTTATTAGTAGTTATAATTATATACATAGTTGCAAATGGCAAGTTATTCCAAGATTCAAGTAATGATACTACTCATTTATTACTAATGCAAATTCAACCATTCATCCAAAAATAGAAGTACACAACATTCATCCAATTCACGCATTAACATCTCAAATAATTCAAGAATTAAGCATCAAATGGAAAAAAAATTGTAGTCACATTTTTCATAACTTTGCATACTTTCATTAAATTGAAGGACAAATAATAGTTTAAAAATGTGGATACAATTGCATTTCCATTCCATACATATTTTCCCCCTAAACATAGAGCTTGCATTGTCCCCAATACACTGACAATAATACACAAATATACATGGAAATGCAACTACAATGCAAATGCATTGACAAATAAAATGCAGTGATAGTAAAAATGTGATGAGAACTACATGATATGCATAAAACTAAACTAAGTACAGAAAAATAAAGGCTAACTCAGTGTGTTGCAGCTGAAGGTGTGTCTGCCTTGGTCTTTTTTTTTCTTTTTGGGACGCTCCTCTTTGCGCTTTTTTTATCTTTGTGCTTACGTTTCTTTTTCGTTGGTTTAACCGGGGCAGTGGATTGTTCCTCCAGGTTCAGTTGTGTGCTTGCTTCATCGACTGTGACATCAGAAGGATGAATTTTAGCAATAGGTGCCACATAAGGCACTATAGCCAGAGGATTAAAATCCTCATTGCTGAATGTCACAGCCTAGGCCTGACTCGCAACAGATGGCGTCAGGGCTTCAGTGGTTGCACCTACATTGTCAAGTGCGGCGATAAATTCTTCAGGTGAATTTGTCGTGACAAAAACTTCCTCTTTTTCTTCTTCCTCCTTTTCTTCTCCTCCTCATCAGCAGCAACTGCCTTGTTAGCCATATTTGCCCCCAAACTATTAGATAATTCATCTTCAAAGAGGCTAGCAATATTGCAGACACATTCCTCAACATCCCTCGAATTTACATCCTGGTCCTCATTATTAGAAATGTGGACCATATACGAAGACTTGACAGAGTGATCCTTCCCCTCTAAAGTGACTTTCTCGATTGATTGTGTTGCTTCCTTAATGATAAGGGAAACACTTGGAATTTTGGCAAGGGCTGCTTGCTCATGCTGCGTAGCTTGCTGACGATTGCAATATTCCATGCCCAGGTGTAGGCATAGAATAAGTTCTGTGAGTACTCCATATCTTCCACTGCGGCAACAAGTTTAAGTTGCTTCAGACACATTCTATCCAAAGTGACCGTGGTGCTGTGAGTGGAAGGCAATAGTCGGTAGTTGATGAAATGGAACCAGACTTTACTCTAGACCGTAAGGAAATGACGACGCATTGTATAATTGTTAGGATTGTTTTTGATCCAAATAGCACCATCAATGCACAAATCATTCAACAGCAGATCAACACCTTCCTCTATTAGTTATTCCAGGAAAGTGACATGCTCATCCTCCCCCTCAATGATGTTGTACAGGGCATTTATATGGTCAGCGCCCCACGGTACTAGCCCCTCTCAGATAAAGACAAATTCTTGCTCCCTATCAATTAGATTGGGATAAAATTCTCTTACCAAGGACAAAGAATACCCTTTTAGATGATTGCAAAACTTCTCCCACCCCAGGCGCGAGATGGTTCTGTTGACTTGCTTTCCCAGTGTGAGTAGTGGAGATAGCTGGAATCCTTGCTCTGGGTGGTAGTTCCGCTTCAATATAGCGTCATGGAAGTGGTTTTTGGCGACTTTGGTTAAAAATAGGACTGGCTCTTTGGGTGGTGACTGCTCGACATTACGAACCACCGTCGCAGCAATAATGGTGGATGTGAGTGTGAAGAACATCGTCGGCATAATGGGGTGTTTTATAGAGGATAAAGATGAAGAGGCATGATGATTTCCACTACAGTGAGATGACACTGTGTCTGCATCTAATAAATGCAATGGCACAGATTTTCCTTTTTCTGAATCGATCCAACGATTAGGGAACAGGGTGAATCAATCGGCGTGATTCTTTCCTGAAACGTTTCACAGTGGTGAGTCAGTAATTTAAAATGCATCGACAAGTTTTGTTTGTGTGCGTCAATAAAAAGGATAACTTTTATTCCTGCAAAGAACTAAATAAGAGAGTTAAAATAAAATAAAATAAAAAAAGTAAATAAAATGAATGTGATGACATGTTAAGGAAATGTGACCAGGTTAATGGTCTCGTTCTGCTCATGGTTGTCTGGACTGAGATAGTTCTTCAATCGTTGTCCATTTACCTTGAATTGGTGCCTATCATTTAAACCTTTAATTCTCATTGCACCATAAGGAAATGCTTCGAAAACTTCCAATGGCCCTGACCATCTGGATTGTAATTTACCAAGATGCAGTTTTAAACGTGAATTAAATAAAAGAACTAACTGACATGTAGAAAATTGTCGCCGTAAGATAATGTTGTCATGCCAGAGCTTCATTTTTTATTTGTATATGGCAACATTCTCGTAAGCATTACGTCAAATTTCTTCAAGTTCCAAAATGTCCAACAATCTCTTTTTTCCAGCAACATCATAATCCATATTCACTTGTTTAATTGCCCACATGGCTTTATGTTCATGTTCCACAAGCAAGTGACAAGATTTACCAAAAACCAGCTGATACGGTGACATTCCTAGTGGTGTTTTGTATGCTATGCTAAGTGTCCACAATGCATCATTAAGTAGTGAAGACCAATTACGTCTAGATGGATTAACTACCTTTTCAAGAATATTTTTGATTTGCCGATTGGATACTTTAGTTTGGCCATTTGTTTGTGGATGATATGTGGTTGCATTTCTATGTTTAACACCATAACGTTTTAATGCTGTCGCAAATTGATTGCAATGAAATAGAGTGCCTTGATCACTGATTAATGCTCTCGATGTGCCAAATCGTGTGAGGATGTATGTGTGAAAGAATTTTAACATTATCCGAGCATCATCTTTAGGAACAACTATTGCTCGACCCACTTTGAAACATAATCAACAGCGACCAGAATATAAACATTGCCAAAAGAATTGGGAAATGGTCCCATGAAATCCATATCCCAGTCATCGAAAAGTTCAACTTCCATGATAGGCTGTTGTAGTATCTCGTTCCGTTGAGATACTGATCCGGTGTGCTGATAATTATCGCATTGTTGAACAAAATTGTGAGCATCTCAAAACAATGTTGGCCAGTAAAATCCTGACTGAAGGACCTTTGCAGCAGTCCTAACGCCACAAAAATGACCGCCATAAGGTGCGTCATTGCAATGGTTCAAGATAGAGAGCATTTATTCTTCAGGGACGTAACGATGAATAATATTGTCGGCGTAGACCTTGAATAGGTACGGCTCATTCCAATGGTACTTTACAGCATCTCAAAGAAATCTGACCTTTCGGTGACCATTTGCACTCAGCTATAGCTTCCCATAAACCAAATAATTTATGACATCTGCATACCATGGAGATGCGTCGACATAAATAGCTTCTCGTCTGGAAATGCGTCGACAATTTGTGAGGTATTTCCATCTTCATTGCCAGATTCCAAATGAGATAAATAGTCAACTACCTGATTTTTCGATCCTTTTCTATCTTTAATTTCAACATCAAATTCTTGTAATAACAAGATCCATCTAATCAGCCTGGGTTTGGCATCTTTTTTGACAAAGAGGTATCTGAATGCAGAGTGATCAATATAAATTGTAACTTTTGCTTCGACAAGATAAAAACAAAACTTGTCGAATGCAAAAACTACGGCCAGCAACTATTTTTCTGTGGTTGTATAATTTACCTGCATTTCAGTAAGGGTTTTGCTAGCATAATATATTGTATGAAATACCTTGTCCTTGCATTATCCAAGCACAACACCTACGGCATAGTCACTTGCATCACACATCACTTCGAACGGTTAGGACCAGTTCGGTGCAACGATAATAGGTGCCTGCACTAACTGCTGCTTAATTTTAACAAATGCTTCTAGACAAGCATCATCGAACATAAACTTTTTATTTTACTCTAATAGAGAGCAGAGAGGTTTTGAATTTTGGAGAAATCTCAGATGAATCGTCGAGAGAATCTGACATGGCCGAGAAAACTCCTTATTCCCTTAACATTGGTAGGTGGGGGTAGCTTTTCAATAATCTCCACCTTTACTTTATCAACTTCTATGCCTGACAAGAGATACGATGCCTAAGGACAATGCCTTTAGTTGCCATGAAGTGGTATTTTTCCTAGTTTAATACCAGATTGGTGTCCTCGCATCACTTCAACACTTTAGCTAAATTGTTAGCGCATTTATCAAACGTATGACCATAAATAGAGAAGTCATCCTTAAATACCTCTAACGAATCCTCAATCATATCAAAAAACATGGCCATCATGCACCTTTGGAATGTGGTCGGTGCGTTGCATAAACCAAATGACATTTGACGGAAAGCAAAGGTACCAAATGGACAAGTAAAAGTTATTTTGGCTTGGTCCTCCAACGTAATCACAATCTAGTTGTAGCTAGAATATCCATCAAGAAAATAGTAAAAGGCCTTACCAGTTAGCCTGTCCAGTATCTGATAAATGAATGAAAGTGGGAAATGATCATTTTTTTTGTGGCAGCATTCAAATGGTGGTAATCCATGCAAACTCGCTAACTTGTAGCAATGCGAGTAGGGATTAAGTCATTTTTATCATTACTTACCACCGTGATTCCACCCTTCTTTGGAACACATTAGATTGGGCTCACCCACGTGCTATCAAGAATCGGGTAAATAATGCCTACATCCAACATTTTATGATCTCTTTATTCACTACTTCATTTTTTCATTTAATCTATGTTATTGTTCAATGGACTACTTTCCCTCATCTTCTAGCCTGATTTTGTGCATGCAAAAAGAGGGACTAATGCCTCTGATATCCACAATACTCCAGGCGATGGCTCGCTTATGCTGCTTCAGTATTCCGATTAATTTCTCCTCTTGATTTACATTAAGATTTGTGTTGACAATTACTGGCAAGGTATCGTTGTCACCAAGAAAACATATTTTAGATGCGCTGGTAATGGTTTCAACTCCAAAGTTGGAGCTTCTTCAATGGATGGTTTGAAAATAGGGACCGTTCTATTTGTCATATCCAAAGATTCCATTTGCTAACCATGTCTAAACTCATAAATATTAGCCTCAACCTTGTGGTCGCAATCAGGTGAGAAATTGTCTTCAAATGTCACTGCAAATTCTTCTAGCATTACTGAACTACACTTATTAAATTTTGCTGTAATTAACTCATCTAGGACGTTAATGTGGTGACATTATTCTTTACTCCTGTAGGGAGTTGCTTCAAAAACACTGAAGGCAATGTGTTCATCGTTATGTCGCATGCTTAACTTGCCTTTGACAATGTCTATAAGAGTGCGTCTTGTAGCAAGAAATGAGTGTCCCAAAATTATAACCACCTCCTTATCAGCTTCACAATTAAGTATGATGAAATTTTCTGGGAACACAAACTTATCAACTTGGATGAGAACATCCTTTATTTGTACTTCAGATTATGCTAACAATCTGTCTGCTAATTGTAATGTCACCGCAGTGGGCTTCATGTGACCAATTCAAAATTTTCTTAATGTTGACAAAGGCATAAGGTTCATTCTTGTGTCACGGGTTTAGTCCTGTAATCCGTACAACCTTAGGCGATCCTTTCTTGCAAACACTCCTAAGTCAGCCTAACCACCACGATTGAGGATTCAGTAAGGGAATTCCTCCAAGGCACTAACTTGTATAGCGAAAGCGACTAGCCAAAAGAAGGCTCAAAAGACAGCAGAAAGTAACAGAAAACTAAGCACGAGAGGTGTTTGAGTAAATGCTGTCAACTGGTATTACTTTCTCTCAAAGAATACAAAGAATTATAATGAATGAAATGGAATGGAATGAGTTACAAATGAGGAGAGACTCCTATTTATAGATAAGCTCCCCCACAACCAATGATTAAGATCAAATTAAACCAAAGACCAAGAGATTAGCCTCTCCCTTAATTCATGGGATTTACAAGATTACAAATCTTATCTAATCCTAAAGATATGATTCTTCCTTATCTTCTAGGATTAGTTCCCATATTTGCCAAGATGCCTTTATGTTGCCATATTTTCATTATTGTGCCACCCAAGCTTCAATCTGATAGGCTTGACCAATAGCTCTCTGAATCGGGCCAACTCATGTGGACTAAATGATCCCAATGTCAATGATAGACCTCCATAGGACTCATTGTGTGTGATGGTCACGGGCTCTGAACTCTGGCTCATGACACTTGCTTCTAGATCATAAAGAGCTTTTCCTAAATGATGGTTTCCAATGGAGCATGGAATTGTAAAACTCCTAGGATCTTTCATCTTGGGTAACAGTTTATTTGTCAACACAGCGTTGTAACCTTTTGTGAGCGCAATTGTCTCGATGTCGGACAACTTTTTTTTCTTTGATAAGAGCTCCTTCATAAATTTCCCATATTTGGGAATCTGCACAAGAGCATCAATAAGAGGTATATTAATATGTAATTATTTCAAGGTAGTCACGAACTTTTGATATTCTCTATCATGTTCTTTCTCCTTGAATCATTGTGGAAACGACAAAGGTATATTGACATTGGGTAGCTATGATACAACCAGTTGCGTCGACAACTTCGAAGGTCGAATGGTTGGCATGGGAGTGATTACTGGTGGTTCCTCCTCATTTATTTCTAATTCTTCTTCGGATAAAACCTTTCCTCATTGCTCTGGTTCATTTGCGTTGACAGGTGCTGTATTGGAGCTGCTACTTTGGTTAACAGTTTGTTTCCCACTCCACAGAGTAATAGTCTCGCAATGCTCTTTTCTCTTTTGATTTGGATTCTTAATGTCACTGGGTAAAGCACCTGGTGGTCTTGTGCTCATATTGTAAGCCAACTATCCTAATTGTGCTTCCAACGCGCAGATGGAAGAAGAATTTCCTTGTACGATAGCTTCCGTTCTTGTAATATGCTCACGCATCAAGTCACAGCAGACTGCATCTAAGTATGTGATTGTATCTGATCATGATGTGTCTGCACTTGAGGATTATGGTTGTAATTCTGCTGCTGCTGATGGTAACTTGATCAGCCTGTAATTGTCACAGAAATTATGTGCAAGTGAATACTATCGATACAAGTATAGTAGATAGAGATGAATTTATCGGATATCGATCCCATGAGGATTGTGTTCTTGTTACTTAAATTTGTTGAAGCTATTAGAGTTTAAATGAAAAGAAATGTTAAGAGTAATGTCAACGCAATTTTGTAAGACTGCACAAATCAAAGAATTAAATCTGTCAACGCAAATAAGTAATAAATGTCAGAGCAAATTAATAGAAAATGAATAGTTGTGGAAGACATTGTAAATGTAAATTCAAAGAATTAAAAGAAATAGATCAAGTGTAAAGAAATAGGGGGATCCCTGACTTCACAAGTTGGCAACGCTAAATGTTACTACAAGGTAATTGATAGATGAATTGTCGCCGCAATTAAGTTCTATTGAGATCTCACTGTTATCAACTTCTCTATTTAACAAAGACCCAAGTACTCACAATTACCACACCTTCCACTGCTGGTAATGCTTTGCACTCAAGAACAAGTGGCCAGAATTCCTTCTTGCCTCAAGCAACTTCTGTTGTCTTACTTGTTAATCTAACTTGTCACTGCACCTTCCAGTGACTGTGACTGCAATCGCACTTCCGTGGTCAAAACAGTTAAATCCAAATGTAAAAAGATGAGAAGAATTAAGTAGAAATCAAAATATATCTAACATTAAGAGATACTTCCGTATACAATTAAAAGTCAATAGAATTCATTAACATTCAAGAGGGATTAAAGGATAAATTGAAGCATGCTATTCCTAGTCTACTAGAATCTTCCCGTGGCCGCTCCTCTTGCGTCGCACCTAGGCACTCTTCGTCATGAGTAGTTCCCTCCTTGTTGTGTCAGTTTACCCTCCTAGGAATCAAGCTTCCATGGCAACTGACTTTGGGAAAAGATTTGAAAATTTGTGGAATTGAATTCTTCACAGCTTGATACTGATCTCCTCTCACTTCCCTCTATTTATAATCATTCCACAACACAGATCTATCCCTATTCTCAGATCTAACTTCCCTTCTTACAGCTGTACAAGTTTGTTATTACCAGCTATGCACTCACGCATATCTAGTTTGTGCATTAGGCAGTTGCAAATTGTTGCGACATCTCTAGACGTAAATTATGATTTAAATTTACTGCGACAACTTGGCATTCTCCTACGCCGGTGCTTCTGAATGTGTTAGTAGCATAAAATCCCTGATAAAATGTAGAAGCATTTATGTGGTGACATCTTTGGTCGCAATTCTAAATTAAACTTGTGGCTGCAACTCTGAATGCTTTCCCATTCTGATCTTCTAAGGTGGATTTCTGCGCTGACAACTTTAAATGCAAACCTGATACTCAATATAGCGACATTAGTAGCACAAAAGAAGTAAAATGAAAGAAAGTAAGACCATACAACACTGATTTAGAAAATGTAAACACTAAGTATGAAATGTTTAAAATGTAGGCTAAATATGATACAAAAGGAACAAATTATACACTAATTCAAGGAGAAATTAAGTGTCACTTCTAATGCTATCATAACTCCCTTGTCTAAAATTTCCTTGATCGATAAAGTTCCATATCGGAATGTAGATGCATTTTGATTTCCTTAAGGTTGTTGAGTCCTAGTGGAACTGTTGTAAGAGTTACAATATGAGTTCCCTCGGATGTTATTGACATAAAATGCATTTTTTGCATGCTGTGGACAATCCTTGTAGCTATGGTTGTCGCCGAAAATTTCATAACAAAAATTCAGGACATCCATTTGCTGGGCTACTTGAATAATAGAAACATCACTTGTCGCCTTCATGTTCTTAATCATGTTAGCCAATGAGATACCTGTGCACTTGAAGCTGATATGGCATCTAACTCAATAACTCCAGGAATTGTTTTCACTTGAGCAGCTCAAGAAATCGGGTATTGATAATCATTTTACGCAATTCTCTCTAAAATCTACACAGCTTCATCATAGGTGCAATCCAACAAAGGACCTTTTGCATATTCATCGACAAGATTTCTTGTTTGCGCATTTAATCCATTGTAGAAGATTTTGATATGAGTTTCTTGTTGGATTCCATGCATGGTACAACGTCAAAGAAAAGTTTTGTAACGCTCCCATGTAGTGTATAGGTTCTCATCATCTAGCTGATGGTAAGAAGTAATATCATACTGCAATCGAGCATTCATCGTAGGTGGATTAAATCGTAAAACAAATTACGTTGCAAGTGCATTCCATGATGTAATAGATCAGCAGGTAATCTAAGAAACTAGGTACGCGCCCTTCCTTGCAAAGAATAAAGAAATAGCTACATCTTCAAGGCGTCATCAAGAACACCATGCTGACTGAAAGAAGCACAGATTAGCAAAAATGATTTAAGATGCTCACTTGCATCTTCATGAGGCAAACCAACATATTGCCCATTCGAATTTAACATTTGAAACATCACTAGTTTTAACTCAAAATTTCCCGCTTGGATCGTTGGTCTAACAACCCCTGGCTGCAAGTCATCTAACATAGGAACAACAAAATCTCTGATTGTTCTGTTCTGTATTTGTTCTTCTTGTGGAAACAATGCATTATTCACATTTTGTGGCTGTAATGGAGGGATAGGATTTTGTGGTGGCAACTGTGGTATATAATTATTTCAAGGTAAAGCCATATTTCTTTGCTCTTGTCTCCTTCTTCGAATGGTTCTTTTGATTTCGGGATCTAAGCCAACAATATTATTAGAATTCTCCTAGTGGTCATACAATACCTAAAAGAGAGCTAAAAAGAATTAACAAAAATAGAGCAGATTAGTAACAAATAAAAGTCAGGAAATAAAGAATAATTGCAACTACAAAAATAAACATTAAACAAATGCCATCCCTGACAACAGCGCCAAAACTTGATCGCGCTATGAACGTCACAACAAATGTGCAAGCGAACACTTGTCGATGCAAGTATAGTTGATAGGTGTAAGCTATCAGATGTCGATCCCACAAATATGACTGTCTATGTTTAAATTATTTCGAAGAAAAAAAAGTTGAAATAAGAAGAATTATCAGGAATAATGTCAGTGCAATTAAGTCAAAGACTGCACGAATACAAGAGTTAAAACTGTCAATGCAAATTTTGTAAAACTGTAATACAAAATGTCAGAGCAATTCAATAGAAAATGAAATGAATGTTGAAGATATTTTGTCAATACTGTAATACAAAATGTCAGAGCAATTCAATAGAAAATGAAATGAATGTTGAAGATATTTTGTCAATGCGAATTTAGAAAATTAAAGAAGTAAAACAATGATAAAGAGATGGGGGGATCCCTGACTTGATAAGTTGGAAAACACTAAATGTTACTACAAGGAAGTTGGTAGATAAATTGTCGCTGCAATCAAGATTAATGGCATCTCATTACTTTCGACTTCTCTGCTTATTAAAGACTCAAAACACTCACATTAGCCACACCTTCCAGTGCTGGAAATGCTTTGCATTTGAGAACAAGTGGCTAGAATTCCTTCGTGCCTCAGGCAACTTCCATTGTATTGCTTGTTAATTTAACTTGTCACTATAGCTTTTAATGACTATGACTACAATTGCACTTCCGTGGTCAAAACAATTACATCCAAAGATAAATCGTTAAGAAGATTTGAGCATAAATAAAAATAGATCTAACATTACGAGGTACTTCCATACACAATTAAAGTCATCAAAATTTATCAAAGTTTAAGAGGAAATAAAGAACAAGTTGAAGCATTCTATTCTTAGACTAGTAAAACTTTTTCATAAATGCTCCTCTTTCATCGCACTTAGAACACTCCTCGTTAGGAGTAGATGCTACCTTCTCGTCGCGTCAATTCACTCTCCAAGGATTTAACCTTCCATGGTAGCTTGCTTAAGAAAAATCAGAAATGGAATTAATTTGTCACGAGCTTGATGATCCCCCTTTCTCTTCTCTCTTTCCTTAGGTGTCCTTTTCTCAGATCTAACTTCCTTGCAGCTATACAAGTTAGTTAATCCAGCTACACACTCATGCAGATCTGGTGTATGAAGTAAGTAGTTACAGGTTGTCGCGACATTTCTGGATGCAAATTTTATACTTTAATTTGCTGTGGCAACTTTGACATCCTCATGCACTCAGTACTCAAGTTTCTTTTAGATTTTTGTGGCACCGGAGGACTAAGAGAAGACAACGTTTACATGTCCCTTTGACACATTCACCTACAGACGAATGTTGTTCGGACTTTGCAACGTACCACCCACATTTCAGAGATGTATGGTAAGCATATTTTTTGACTATGTCGAGAAAATAATAGAGGTATTTATGGATGACTTTACAGTTTACGTTAATTCCTTCAATGAATGTTTATTAAACCTTACAAAAATTTTGGAAAGATGTCTAGAATTTAATCTTGTTTTAAATGATGAGAAATGCCATTTTATGGTTGATAAGGGATTAATTCTGGGACATATCATCTCTGCCAAAAGGATTGCAGTTGATAAAGCTAAAACCAATGTTATTAACTCACTCTCATACCCCACAATTGTGAGGAAAATTCACTCTTTTCTTGGACATGTAGGTTTCTACAAACGCTTTATAAAGGATTTTTCGAAGATCTCGTGACCACTTTGTAACTTGCTGTAGAAAGAGAAGGAGTTTGAATTTGATGAAGCATGTAAGGACGCATTCGACACTCTCAAGAACAAGCTTGTCTCAGCTCCTATTGTGTAGCCACCGAATTGGGACTACCCTTTTGAGCTCATGTGCGACGCGAGTGATCATAGTGTGGGAGCTGTCCTTGGACAAAAAATTGAGAAAGAGCCGTACATCATTTCTTACGCCTCTTAGACATTAGATGCCGCCCAAAGTAATTATTCAACCACTAAGAAAGAAATTTTAGCCATTGTATTTACTTTGGAAAAATTTAGATCATATGTATTAGGCACTAAAATAATTGTTTACTCTGATCATGTAACGTTAAAGTACTTAATCAGGAAGAAGGAGAAGAAACTAATGCTGATTAGATGAATTCTACTTCTACAAGAATTCGACCTCAAAATTAAGGACAAAAAGGGATGCGAGAACTTAGTAGCAGATAATTTAAGTTGACTGATGACCTCGAAAGATAGCACGCCTCTGATAGGTGATTTTTTGGATGAGTATCTACTTTTGGCCCAAACAGCCTATTTGTAGTATGCGAATATGGTAAATTACCTCGCAACAGGTATTAACGCTTTTGACTTAACTCGTTCTAAGAAGGACAAAATCAAACAAGACTTGAGGTATTACATTTGGGACGATCCATATTTATGAAAACATTGCTCCGATCAGGTAATTCTACGGTGTGTAGCTGAAACAGAGGTACAATCTATCCTAACCTTTTGTCATACTTATGCTTGTGGAAGTCATTTCGGCTCTAAGTGCACTGTACATAAAATATTGGAATGCAGATTGTTTTGGCCACACATCTTTAATGATGCTTACTGATTTTGTAAGACTTGCGAGAGATGCCAGAAACTGGGAAATTTAAGCTGAAAAAAAGAAATGCCCTTAAATCCTGTACATGTATGAGAAATTTTTTATGTATGGGGCATCGATTTCATGGGTCTATTTGTGTCATCTTTTGGTAATGTCTATATTATTCTTGTTGTAGATTATGTATCTAAGTGGGTAAAAGCTAGAGCTACTCATCGCGATGATGCTAAAACTATAGTGGACTTTCTAAAGAATTTTATTTTTTCTAGGTTTGGCACACCGCGAGCACAAATTTGTGATCGAGGAATACATTTTTGCAACAAGGTAATCAGTGCACTATTGAAAAAATATGGGGTGACACAACACGTGGTCACGACATATCACTCGCAAACAAATGGTCAAGCAAAAATTTCAAATCGTGAAATAAAATCAGTTTTGGAGAAAACCGTGAAACCATATCGAAAGGATTGGAGCCTACACTTAAACGATGTATTATGGGCATATTGTACGGCATACAAAGGATTGTTGGGTATGTTTCCTTATTGACTCGTCTTTGGTAAACCATGTAACCTTCCAGTGGAACTAGAAAATAAGGTGTTTTGGGCGGTGAAACGATGCAATATGGAGTTAAACGCTGAAGGTGATTTCCGAAAAATGAATATTCAAGAGCTTTAGGAAATCTGGCACAATGCGTATGAGAACTGCTAAATTTATAAAGCCAAAACCAAGGTGTTCAATGATCAGAAAATTTCTCGTAAACAGTTCTCAGTTCGATAGAAAGTATTACTTTACGACCCTACACTGAGGATTTTCGCAGGTAAGCTTCGAACCAAATGGCTTGGTCCTTTTGTTTTCACTTAATTATTTCCTCATGGTGCAGTTGAAATTAAGAGCAATGAGTCTGGGAAATGTTTTAAAGTGAATAGAGCTAAAATCGTATTACGAGAATTTTCAAGTGCACGTGGTGGAAGATTTGACTTTAGAGGAGCCATTTAAATAAATCTTTGAGTCATCAAGCTAACAACGTTAAACAAAAGCACTTTTTGAAAGACAACCCAAATTTAAATTTATTTAATCTTGAATTTTATTTTAATATTAGGTCGAAAGTAATGGCTATTTGATTAGTTTCATGTGTTATTTTTTAGGATCGTTGGTGAAAGCTGCCAATTTTTTTGAAATATTATACTGATCGTGGTAAGGGCATACGGTGTTTAGTGTTACCAAAATACCTTTAATAACCAAATACACCAAAATCAATAAATACCTACTTGAAAAAAAACCAAATCCCAATCCATTATCCAACCCATTGCCTTCAAATCCAACTAAATCCAAAATTACAAACACACCAAAATAAACCCCCAAATAAAAACGAAACCCATGCCAAATAACCAATACCCTTACCAACCCAAAAAGACATAAACAAACCCAAGCAAACCCATCATACGTAACTAAACCCAATTCCCAACCAACCCAAATATAAGAGAAAAAAAAAGATATAAATAGGTAAAAAAGGGGAGTGCAATTGGGCTAAGTGAAAGAGAGAAAAAAAAGGAGTAAAAATTGGGGGTTAAAGGGGAGCCCAAATCGAGCAAGGAAAAGAGAGAATAAAAAGATGAGTAGCCTAATGCGAAAAAGAAGAAAATAGAAGGAAAAAAGGGAAAAACACCTTCAAACCCTAAAAGAACCTTATCTACCTTTCATTTCATTCCTCAAAACCTTAAAAAGTCACCTTTTTTAAGCAAGCCACAGGACACAACCACCTAGTGTAACACCCAAAATTCGAACACCGTATCCGGTTAGGATTTTCGGTGTTTTATTGTTCATTTATCACTAATCATCTTATCGTAATATTAAACAACTTTAATTATTAAAATATTTCACTCACATGTTACACATCGTTATTTAAACATAACCACAACTCAACAAGGGTAAAACTGACATTTTCAATATTTTGGGAGGCTTCTACCGGTACATGATGGTCAAGTATCGATAGTAGCCCTATAATTAAACAATTCTAAAATGATGCAGATTTCTACCGGTACCTGTGCTAGTTCTACCGATACAAGTATAATTTCTAGTGATACATGTCATGCATCTACTGATACTAAGAACTCCAAAGAGCTATAATTCTCACCCTATATCTTCTACCGATACAAGTATGCAAACTACCGATACATCTATGCATATAACTACCGATACTCACAATTCAACTACCGATACATCTATGCATATAACTACCGATACTCACAATTCAACTACCGATACATCTCAAGTCAGTGAACAACCTCTCTCCTACCTTGTACTTTTACTAAAACTTACATGAGATCTACCGAAACAAGTATGCAAAATCTTAAGACTTATATCAAATTCAAGTTCATTAATCTTCATCCATACACAACTTTAAGTATGCATTTAAGTCAACACAAGTACATGATTTTTTTGTCAAACAAGGTACTTAAGTCTACTTTCAACATTTCATCAACCATAACAAGGTTTTTCACAAACTCAACCTCAACTCGCATTGATACTCATGATGACACAAAATCATCGAACCCTTAATCCATAATGGAATTCATTTCTTTTAATACTCACTATGACATATAGTTATCGGACCTCTTGTTTCGTAAAGGAATTCATATACTCACGATGACACTTAGTCATCGAACCTTATAATCCGTGAAGGATTCATGTACTCACGATGACACTTAGTCATTGGACCTTATAATCCGTGAAGGATTCATGTACTCACGATAACACTTAGTCATCGGACCTTATAATCCGTGAAGGATTCATGTACTCACGATAACACTTAGTCATCGACCCCTTTTTCATTTACGGCTCAAAGCCCGTTTCCTTTCTTTGCTTTATTCTTGTCTTCCAACTTTTGATCATCATTTCAATTCACTACAACGGTTTATAATACAAAAATTTACAATTCAAATTGAAATTTAATCATACCAACTTACCGAACTGGATTGCGGTTGTGAATGGATTTCAAGGACTACTCCATTAATTTTTTTTTTCCTTGATCTGTGGCACGATCGTAATCTACATTCACAAAACATTCCATTTCTCATATTAAATCACACAACCAAGTCATTTAACACAATATAGTCCTTTTTGGAAAATTATGATTATACCCCTAATAGTTTCCTTTTATTCAATCTGGTCCTTTCAACATAAGACATGCAAAATAATCATTCTCTCATACAACTAACTATAATCGAATTCTCTTAAGTATCTATTCAACCCATTCACACATTTATTTTCACAAGAATACATATAATTTCACCATTTTCACACTTTAGTTCTTAAACCCTAATTTCATAAAAAATCTCTTTACAAAAAGATTTAACCCAAGTATCAAACACTCAAATATATCAAAAGCTTTCAAGAACAAGCAATTTCAACAATGGAAAATTTTCTAGCATTTGACAAATTCACAATTTAGTCCCTACATAAGCTAGATTAAGCTGATACAAACTCAAAAACATAAAAATTACTAAAAATGATCAAGGTTTGCTTAACCAAATCAAAGCTCAAAGATTGGAATTGAAAACCCTAGATTTTTCCCTCTTAGTGCCTTGTGAAGAAGAAAGAAGAAAGAAAATGGGATGAAATTCACAATTTCTTTCTTTTAATTTCATATATATATAAATGGCAATTTTGTAATTATTGAGACTTTCATCATTAAAATTTAATTAAACATTTTTAAGCTTTATTAAACCTATTTATAATCAATATAATTCAAACCAATCCACCCATTAACACTTCCTTGGTTAATTTATTCCTTTGGTCCTTTTAATTAAACATTTATACTTTTACCCTTTTTATGATTTAGTCCTCTTTATTCAATTAACTATCTAATCAATGAAATTTTCGAATCATAATTTTATACGATGCATATATCACCAGAAATATTTAAAATAAATAAATTTATGACTCGACTCATCGGATTTGTGGTCCCGAAACCACTGTTTTCGACCCCATTGAAAATCAAGCTGTTACAACTCTCCCCTTTAAGGAAATTTCATCCCGAAATTTTTTACCAGTAAACAGGTTAAGGTACTGTGACCTCATCGAAGTCTCCTTCTCCCAAGTAGCTTCTTCAAGCCTGTGTCGATTCCACAGTACCTTCACTAATGGTACCTTTTTATTTCGTAATTCTTTCACCGTACGAGCTAAAATCCTTACCGATTCTTTCGAATATGATAAACAATCACATGAAAAAGATCTGATCTATATCGTCTCAGCATCGAAACATGAAATACATTATGGATCTTCTCTAGTTCCGGTGGTAAAGACAGCTTATATACCATAGGACCAACCCGTTCAATGATCTCATACGACCCAATAAACTGTGGACTGAACTTTCCTTTTCTGCCAAACCTTAGCACTTTCTTCCAAGGTGAAACTCTCAAGAACACTCGATCTCCCACTGCAAATTTTATATCTTTCCTTTTAAGATCTGCATAAGACTTCTGTCTATTAGATGCTGCTTTCAAATAGTCGCGGATCACCTGTACCTTATCTTCAGTCTCCTAAATCAAGCCGATGCCAACTAACTTGTTTTCACTCAATTCTTACCAAAACAAAGATGTTCTGCATTTCCTACCATATAATGCTTCGAACGGGGCCATTTTTATTCAAGTTTGATAGTTGTTGTTATATGCAACCTCTACCAATTGTAGATACCTTTCCCAGCTACCCTCAAACTCAAGTATACAACACCGTAGCATCTAAATAGTTTATCATTTTGTTATCAACTTTTGGTCTTTGAATTAAAAACTTATTTACGTGAAAATTATTTCTCTCTTGGTTCTTGGACGAACTTCCCAACTTGTCAAACTTTTACGAGTTCTCTTGGTTCTTGAACGAACTTAAGAACCTGTCAAACATTTATAAGATCGTTTATTACTTCGGTTCTTTAAAGGTATTGAAGATGATCCATACCTTCGAACAATTTTTCGAACATTCCATGCTTGGGAAATTGAATCATTTTGTCTAAATAGTTTGTGATTTGTAAAGATGTATTGGCCTTTGAATTAAAAACTAATTTACGTGAGAATAGTTTCTCTCTTGGTTCTGGGACGAACTTTTGAACTTGTCAAACTTTTAATTTGGTACCTTAAAGTATTCAAGACAATCCATTCCTTCGAGTAATTTTTTGAACATACCATTCCCGGGAAATCGGATCATTTGGTCTAAATAGTTTGTCATTTTGTAAAAAAGTTTGTGTCTTTGAATAAAAAATTTATTTATGTGAGAATTGTTTCTCTCATGGTTCTTGGACGAACTTAACAACTTGTCAAACTTTTACGAGATCCTTTATTACTTCGGTTCTTTAAAAGTATTCAAGATAATCTATTCTTTCGAGCTGTTTTTTGAACATTACATGATACGAGTCGTAAGGTCCAAAATCCAGCATATGAACGTGATGGGCTCAATCTTCCTCAAGGACCAATAACGAGGTCAAAAGCCAAGCAAATTCGGGCAAAATTGAACGGGACCATCCAAGACTTCGTTACCAAGGCCCTAGATGCGCACATGATTGAAAAATAAAATCAAGATTCACTTTCTTATTTTCAAGAAAATCAAGAAACCGAATCTTGGTCTAATTATGCTATTTCAAACAATTTCAAGAATCAAGAAAATCAAGATTTCAGTTCTTCGAAAAAGAAACCGAATCTTACAGCCAAGGCACATTGGATTTCTTGTACGACCTTGAATGAGCCAATTTCGAGAGCAAATGGATCACAAGACCAAGTTCTTGCAAAAAGGCCAATTAAGATATCTACAAGTTCATCTTGAAGTTTAGAAAGTAATTTAATTGAATATCAGGCCAAATATTAAAGTGGCCCAAATTGAAAAGTATTTAAATTTAGGACAAATTTTTATTTTAAAAAGTGGATCATCATGTAAGAATTAAGCCGAAGGAGCCCATTCAAAGCCCTTTGGCCGAAATTCCCCATATATAAATATTTTTAAAGGACTCACAAGATTAATTCTTACCTCATTGAGAATTTAATTTTTCTTTTTGAGTGCATAACGGTGAGGTTTGTTTAATTTTTTTTTTTTGAGTGTTGTGTTTTCTTTTCCAGATTTGTCACAATGTCTCATAGTAGAAAAGGGAGTGATGACCAAATTGATAAACCGCTAGTTAACATCGAAAATATTGTTGGTGTAGCAACAAAGTTAGATCTCCATGCCATCACTTGTAAGTTCGAAACCATGTCCAATCAGTTGAACAATACCTTAAACCAGTCAAACTTCCGAACATGTCAAACTTTTAAAAGTTCATTTACGTGAGAATTGTTTCTCTTGGTTCTTGGACGAACTTCCGAACATGTCAAACTTTTAAAAGTTCTTTTATAACTTCGGTTCCTTAAAGAATTCAAGATGATCCATTCCTTCGAGCAATTTTTCGAACATTCCATGCTGGGGAAACTGCATAGTTTTGTCTAAATTGTTTGTCATTTTACTATCAACTTTCGATCTTGAATTAAAAACTTATTTATGTGAGAATTGTTTCTCTATTGGTTCTAAGATTAACTTTCGAACTTGTCAAACTTTTACGAGTTCTTTTATAAATTCGGTTTCTTAAAATATTGAAGATGAATAATTCCTTTGAGTAATTTTCCGAACATTCCATGCTCGAGAAATCACATCATTTGGTCTAAATAGTTTGTCATTTTGTAAACAGATCTTTTTCTTTGAATTAAAACTTATTTAGGTGAGAATTATTTCTCTCTTGGTTCTGGGACGAACTTCCAAACTTGTCAAACTTTTACTTTGGTACCTTAACATATTCAAGACAATCAACTGCTTCGAGCAATTTTCCGAACATTTCATTCTCGTGAAATCGCATCATTTGGTCTAAATAATTTGTCATTTTGTAAAAAAGTTTGTGTCTTTGAATTAAAAAATTATTTACATGAGAATTGTTTGACTCTTGGTTCTTAGACGAACTTCCGAACTTGTCAAACTTTTACGAGTTCTTTTATAACTTTGGTTCCTTAAAGAATTCAAGACATTCCATTCCTTCGAGCAATTTTCTGAACATTCCATGCTCAGGAAATCACATATTTTTGTTTAAATAGTTTGTCATTTTGTTATCAACTTTTTATCTTGAATTAAAAAGTTATTTATGTGAGAATTGTTTCTCTATTGCTTCTGAGATAAACTTCCAAAATTGTCAAACTTTTACGAGTTCTTTTATAACTTCTGTTCCTTAAAATATTGAAGACAATCCATTCCTTCAAGCAATTTTTTGGAACATTCCATGCTCTAGAAATCGCATCATTTGGTCTAAATAGTTTTTCATTTTGTTATCAACTTTGCTCTTTGAATAACTTATTTACGTGAGAATTGTTTCTCTCTTTGTTCTTGGACGAACTTTTGAACTTGTCAAACTTTTATGAGTTCCGTTATAACTTTGGTTCCTTAATGTATTCAAGATGATCCATTCTTGCGAGCAATTTTTCGAACATTCCATGCACAAGAAATCGCATCATTTGGTCTAAATAGTTTGTCATTTTCTAAAGAAGTTTTGGTCTTTGAATTAAAAACTTATTTACGTGAGAATTGTTTCTCTTGGGTTCTTGGATGAACTGAAGAACTTGTCAAACTTTTACAAGATCCTTTATTACTTAGGTTCCTTAAAAGTATTCAAGACGATCCATTCCTTCGAACAATTTTCCGAACATTCCATGTTAAAAAAATTGAATCATTTTGTGTAAATATTTTGTCATTCCTGTAAACAAGTTTTGGTTTTTGAATTAAAAACTCATTTACGTGAGAATTGTTTCTCTCTTGGTTCTGGGATGAACTTCCGAATTTGTCAAACTTTTACTTTGGTACCTTAAAGTATTCAAGACTATCAATTCCTTCGAGCAAATTTCCGAACATTCCATTCTCGTAAAATCACTTCATTTGGTCTAAATAGTTTGTCATTTTGTAAAAAAGTTTGTGTCTTTGAATTAAAAACTTAGTTACGTGAGAATTGTTTCTCTATTAGTTTTGAGACAAACTTCTGAACTTGTCAAACTTTTACGAGTTCTTTTATAACTTCGGTTCCTTAAAGAATTCAGGATGATCCATTCCTTCGAGCAATTTTCCAAACATTCCATGCTTGGGAAATCGCATAGTTTTGTCTAAATAGTTTGTCATTTTGTTATAAACTTTTGATCTTGAATTAAAAACTTATTTACTTGAGAATTGTTTCTCTCTTGGATCTTGGCTGAACTTTCGAACTTGTCAAACTTTTATGAGTTCTTTTTATAACTTTGATTCCTTAAAGACTTTAGGACGGTCCATTACTTCGAGCAATTTTTCGAACATTTCATGCTTGGAAAATCGCATAGTTTAGTCTAAGTAGTTTGTCATTTTGTTATCAACTTTTGGTCTTTGAATTAAAAACTTATTTACGTGAAAATTCTTTCTCTCTTGGTTCATGGAGGAACATCCGAACTTGTCAAATTTTTACGAGTTTTTATATAACTTAGGTTCCATAAAGTATTCAAGATGATCCATTCCTTCAAGCAATTTTCTTAGGAAATCACATCATTTTGTTTAAATAGTTTGTCATATTCTAAACAAGTTTTGGTCTTTGAATTAAAAAAGTATTTACGTGAGAATTGTTTCTCTTAGTTCTTGGATGAACTAAAGAACTTGTCAAACTTTTACAAGATCCTTTATTACTTCGGGTCTTAAAAAGTATTCAAGACGATCCATTCCTTTGAACAATTTTTCGAACATTCCATGCTCGGGAAATTTAATTATTTTATCTAAATATTTTGTCATTCTGTAAGCATGTTTTTGTCTTTGAATTAAAAATTCATTTACGTGAGAATTGTTTCTCTCTTGGTTTTAGGATGAAGTTTTGAACTTGTCAAACTTTTACTTTGGTACCTTAAACTCTTCAAGACGATCAATTCTTTCGAGCAATTTTTCGAACATTCCATCCTCGTGAAATCGCATCATTTTCTCTAAATAGTTTGTCATTTTGTAAACAAATTTTTGTCTTTGAATTAAAAACTTATTTACTTGAGAGTTGTTTCTCTCTTGGTTATTGGACGAACTTCTAAACTTATTAAACTTTTACGAGTTCTGTTATAACTTCAATTCCTTAATGTATTCAAGACAATCTATTCCTTCGAGCAATTTTTCGACAATTCCATGCACAAGAAATCGCATCATTTGGTCTAAATAATTTGTCATTTTCTAAATAAGTTTTGGTCTTTGAATTAAAAAAGTATTTACGTGAGAATTGTTTCTCTTAGTTCTTGGATGAACTAAAGAACTTGTCAAACTTTTACAAGATCCTTTATTACTTCGGGTCTTAAAAAGTATTCAAGACGATCCATTCCTTTGAACAATTTTTCGAACATTCCATGCTCGGGAAATTTAATTATTTTATCTAAATATTTTGTCATTCTGTAAGCATGTTTTCGTCTTTGAATTAAAAATTCATTTACGTGAGAATTGTTTCTCTCTTGGTTTTAGGATGAAGTTTTGAACTTGTCAAACTTTTACTTTGGTACCTTAAACTCTTCAAGACGATCAATTCTTTCGAGCAATTTTTCGAACATTCCATCCTCGTGAAATCGCATTGCATCATTTTCTCTAAATAGTTTTTCATTTTGTAAACATATTTTTGTCTTTGAATTAAAAACTTATTTACTTGAGAATTGTTTCTCTCTTGGTTATTGGACGAACTTCTAAACTTATTAAACTTTTACGAGTTCTGTTATAACTTCAGTTCCTTAATGTATTCAAGACAATCTATTCCTTCGAGCAATTTTTCGACAATTCCATGCACAAGAAATCGCATAATTTGGTCTAAATAATTTGTCATTTTCTAAATAAGCTTTGGTCTTTGAATTAAAAATGTATTTACGTGAGAATTATTTCTCTTGGGTTCTTGGACGAACTAAAGAGCTTGTCAAACTTTTACATGATCCTTTATTACTTTGGTTCCTTAAAAGTATTCAAGACGATCCATTCCTTCGAACAAATTTCTAAACATTCCATGCTCGGGAAATTGAATCATTTTGTCTAAATATTTTGTCATTCTGTAAACATGTTTTGGGCTTTGAATTAAAAACGCATTTACGTGAGAATTGTTTCTCTCTTGGTTCTGGGACGAACTTCCGAACTTGTCAAACTCTTACTTTGGTACCTTAAAGTATTCAAGACTATCAATTCCTTCGAGCAATTTTTTGAACTTTCTATTCTCGTGAAATCGCATCATTTGGTCTAAATAGTTTGTCATTTTGTAAAAAGGATTGTGTCCTTGAATTAAAAACTTATTTACATTAGAATTGTTTCTCTCTTGGTTCTTGGATGAACTTTCGAACCTGTCAAACTTTTACGAGTTCCTTTATAACTTCGGTTCCTTACAGTATTCAAGATGATCCATTCCTTCGAGTATTTTCCGAACATTCCATGCTCGGGTAATCGAATCATTTGGTCTAAATAGTTTGTCATTTTGTAAATAGGTTTTGGTCTTTAAATTAAAAACTTTTTATGTGAGAATTATTTCTCTATTGGTTCTGGGACGAACTTCTGAACTTGTCAAACTTTTAATAGTTATTTTATAACTTTGGTTCCTCAAAGTATTCAAGACGATACATTCCTTCGAGCAATTTTCTCGAGAAATCGCTTCATTTGGTCTAAATAGTTTATCATTTTCTAAACAAGTTTTGGTCTTTGAATTAAAAACGTATTTACGTGAGAATTGTTTCTCTAGTGTTCTTGGATGAAATTAAGAACTAGTCAAACTTTCATGAGATCCTTTATTACTTTGGTTCTTTAAAAGTATTCAAGGTGATCCATTCCTTCAAAAAATTTTCTAAACATTCCATGCTTGGGAAATTGAATCATTTTGTCTAAATAGTCTGTCATTTTGTAAAGATGTTGTAGTCTTTGAATTAAAAACTCATTTACATGAGAATTGTTTCTCTCTTGGTTCTGGGACAAACTTCCTAACTTGTTAAACTTTTACTTTATTACCTTAAAGTATTCAAGACGATCCACTCCTTCGAGAAATTTTCCGAACATTCCACGCTTAGGAAATCGCATCATTTGGTCTAAATAGTTTGTCATTTTGTAAAAAAGTTTGTCTTTGAATTAAAAACTTATTTACGTGAGAATTATTTCTCTCTTGGTTCTTGGATGAACTTTCGAGCTTGTCAAACTTTTACGAGTTTCATTTTAACTTCGGTTCCTTAAAGTATTCAAGACGATCCATTTCTTCAAGTAATTTTCCAAACATTCCATGCATAATAAATCACATCATTTGGTCTAAATAGTTTGTCATTTTGTAAAAAAAAATTTGTCTTTGAATTAAAAACTTATTTACGTGAGAATTGTTTCTCTATTGGTTCTGAGATGAACTTCCGAACTTGTCAAACTTTTACGAGTTCTATTATAACTTCGATTGCTTAAAATATTGAAGACGATCCATTCCTTCGAGCAATTTTCTGAGCATTCCATGCTCGAAAAATCGCATCATTTGGTCTAAGTAGTTTTTCATTTTGTTATAAACTTTTGTCTTAGAATTGAAAACTTATTTGATTTCTCTCTTGGTTTTTGAATGAACTTTTGAACTTGTCAAACTTTTACGGGTTTCGTTATAACTTCGATTCATTAATGTATTCAAGACGACCCATTTCTTCGAGCAATTTTTCTAACTTTCCATGCACAAGAAATCACATCTTTGGTCTAAATAGCTTGTCATTTTGTAAACAAATTTTTGTATTTGAATTAAAAACTTATTTATGTGATAATTGTTTCTCTATTGGTTCTGAGACAAACTTCCGAACATGTTAAACCTTTACGAGTTCTTTTATAACTTTGGTTCCTTAAAGAATTCAAGATGATCCATTCCTTCGAGCAATTTTTTGAACAATCCATGTTCGGGAAATCGCATTGTTTTGTCTACATACTTTTTCATTTTGTTATCAACTTTTGATCTTGAATTATAAACTTATTTACGTGAGAATTGTTTCTCTCTTGGTTCTTGGACAAACTTTTGAACTTGTCAAACTTTTACGACTTCTTTTATAACTTCGATTCCTTAAAGAATTCAAGACTATCCATTCCTTTGAGCAATTTTTCAAACATTCCATGCTCGGAAAATCGCATAGTTTAGTCTAAAAAGTTTGTCATTTTGTTATCAACTTTTGGTCTTTAATTTAAAAACTTATTTACATGAGAATTATTTCTCTCAAGGTTCATGGACGAACATCGAACTTGTCAAACTTTTACGAGTTCTTTTATAACTTTGGTTCCATAAATTATTCAAGACGATCCATTCCTTCAAGCAATTTTCTCCGGAAATTGCATCATTTTGTTAGATAGTTTGTCATATTCTAAACAAGTTTTGCTCTTTGAACTAGAAATGTATTTACGTGAGAATTGTTTCTATTGGTTCTTGGACGAATTGAAGAACTTGTCAAACTTTTACATGATCCTTTATTACTTCGGTTCTATAAAAGTATTCAAGATGATCCATTCCTTTAAACAAATTTTCAAACATTTCATGCTCGGGAAATTGAATCATTTTGTCTAAAAATTTTGTCATTCTGTAAACATGTTTTGGTCTTTGAATTAAAAACTAATTTATGTGATTCTCTCCTGGTTCTGGGACAAACTTTCGAACTTGTCAAACTTTTACTTTGGTACCTTAAAGTAGTCAAGACGATCAATTCCTTTGAGGAATTTTCTGAACATTCCATTCTCGTGAAATCACATCATTTGGTCTAAATAGTTTGCCATTTTATAAAAAAGTTTGTGTCTTTGAATTAAAAACTTATTTACGTGAGAATTATTTCTCTCTTGGTTCTTGGACGAACTTCTGAACTTGTCAAACTTTTACGAGTTCCTTTATAACTTAAGTTCCTTAAAGTATTTAATATGATACATTCCTTCGAGCAATTTTTCAAACATTCAATGCTCGGGTAATTGAATCATTTGGTCTAAATAGTTTGTCATTTTGTAAACAGGTTTTGGTCTTTAAATTAAACACTTTTTACGTGAGAATTGTTTCTCTATTGGTTCTGGGACGAAGTTCCAAACTTATAAAACTTTTACCAGTTCTTTTACAACTTCTGTTCGTTAAAGTATTCAAGATGATGCATTCCTTCGAGCAATTTTCTCGGGAAATCGCTTCATTTGGTCTAAATAGTTTGTCATTTTCTAAACAAGTTTTGGTCTTTAAATTAAAAATGAATTTACGTGAGAATTGTTTCTCTTGGGTTCTTGGACGAACTTAAGAACTTGTCAAACTTTCACGAGATCTTTATTACTTTGGTTCCTTAAAAGTATTCAAGACGATCCATTCCTTCGAAAATTTCTTGAACACTCCATGCTCGGGAAATTGAATCATTTTGTCTAAATAGTTTGTCATTTTGTAAAGATGTTTTACTCTTTGAATTAAAAACTCATTTATGTGAGAATTGTTTCTCTCTTGGTTCTGGGACGAACTTTCGAACTTGTCAAACTTTTACTTTGGTTTTTGAAACTATTCAAGACGATCAATTTTTTGAACAGTCCATTCTCATGAAATCACATCATTTGGTCTAAATAGTTTGTCATTTTGTAAAAAAGTTTGTTTCTTTGAATTAAAAACTTATTTACGTGAGAATTATTTCTCTCTTGGTTCTTGGACGAACTTCCAAACTGGTCAAACTTTTATGAGTTCCTTTATAACTTTGGTTCCTTAAAGTATTCAAGATGATCCATTCATTCGAGCAATTTTTTGAACATTCCATGCTTGGGTAATCGAATCATTTGGTCTAAATAGTTTGTCATTTTGTAAACAGGTTTTGGTCTTTAAATTAAACACTTTTTACGTGAGAATTGATTCTCTATAGGTTGTGGGATGATCTTCCGAACTTATTAAACTTTTACTAGTTCTTTTATAACTTATGTTCCTTAAAGTATTCAAGATGATGCATTCCTTCGAGTAATTTTCTCGTGAAATCACTTCTTTTGGTCTAAATAGCTTTTCATTTTCTAAACAAGTTTTGGTCTTTTATGTGAGCATGGGAACGACCTGAGTTCCAAATGTGAAGGTTCCAATAATTGAAGATGCGTTGCATGTACCTATGGGACCAATTACAAGGGCGAGGGCTAGAAAGCTTAGGAGTCGCTTAATGTTCTCATACAAGCCATTTGGGCTGCATTGGAACAATCTACATTTCAATTTGAATTAAAAAAGGAGCATCAACTTTGCAACATATTATCAATTGCTTATTAAGCATTTTAAGCTTATTTGCAGAAAGTTGTGTTTTTCTTTACTTAAGCTTCATAAATAAAGTTGTTTATTTATGCTTCATTAAGTGTTTTTGTGCTATATGCATCTTTGTTTAATAATCTGCATCATTAAGTGTTTTGTTTGCTAAATGCATCTTTGTTTAGTAATCTGCATTATTAACTATTTTGTTTGTTAAATGCCTTGCATTAATGCATCAACATCTTTAAAAATCTGCATTATGTGTTTTTATATTAAATAAGTCATGCATTAATCATCTCATTTGTTAAAGTAAGGTTTAAGTTGCATGTTTAATTAATTCATGTGCATGAGTGCTATTAAATATGTTTTTTTATAAGTGTTTTAAGTTATTATTTAATGCTTAAATATCTATTTTTGCAGGTGACCTTTTCCTATGACTAAAGACTCTTCAAGTTAGAAGGTTTCAAAGTTTTTTAAAGAACATTATGGAGGTTGTTTAATGGACCATAGGAGACTCTTCAAATCTGAACATTTTTGGAGTCTTTAACTTTCATCAAGATGCCATTTAAGAGGTTTTTACACAAGCTAATACAAATCAGTTTCAAAGGAGCTGAAGAGACACATTAAGGATACAATAAGTCTTCATTAAGGAGAAATGCCATGCCTTTTCAGCTACATCAAATCCTAATGAAGAGACATGACTCATTGGCTTTCCTACAAGAGTTAAAAATGAAATTGCCACTCCTTTTTAACTACATCAAATCCTAATGAAGAGGCATGATTCATTAGCTTCCCTACAAGGGTTAAAATGAAATTAGTGCTTGTATTAACTTTAGTTAATGGCTGAATGTGAAAGGTCTCACATGGGCATTTGAATAGTCACAAAAGTGTCTATAAATAATTTGTAAATAGAACCTTGTTGAAATGAAGAATGAATATACAATTTGTGAGAAATTCTCTCTTGAGTTCTTTAGAACAAACAAACTGAACTTATCAAGGCTTATTGCTTTGTGGTGTTCTTCTTTCTTTTCTATACTTTCAGTTCTTGTTTCTTTCATAAACAACGGGTCAGGGTCTATTCGATTCTATTCTTATTTTCGATTATTTGTTATATAGAATGTGGGTCATGTTCCAATAACACTGGTTCTTTTCTCGTACAAGTCGTTGGTTCAAGATTCCTATCATATTTCTTTAGTTATCAAGTACCTGTTTAGAAACGGTCGGGCAATCGAGTGACTTGTAATTCTAAACCGATTACGAGCTCATATCAGTCTTTGAGTTAAAAATGTATTTATGTGAGAATTGTTTCTCTTGGGTTCTTGGACGAACTTAAGAACTTGTCAAACTTTCACGAGATCCTTTATTACTTTGGTTCCTTAAAAGTATTCAAGACGATCCATTCCTTCAAAATTTTTTTCAAACACTCCATGCTTGGGAAATTGAATCATTTTGTCTCAATAGTTTATCATTTTGTAAAGATGTCTTACTCTTTGAATTAAAAACTCATTTACGTGAGAATTGTTTCTCTCTTGGTTCTGTGACGAACTTTCCAACTTGTGAAACTTTTACTTTGGTACCTTAAACTATTCAAGACGATCAATTCCTTCGAGCAATTTTTCGAACATTCCATTCTCATGAAATCGCATCATTTGGTCTAAATAGTTTGTCATTTTGTAAAAAAGTTTGTCTTTGAATTAAAAACTTATTTACGTGAGAACTGTTTCACCCTTGGGTTTTAGACGAACTTCCGAACTTGTCAAACCTTTACGAGTTCTTTTATAACTTCAGTTCCTTAAAGAATTCAAGACGATCCATTCCTTCAAGCAATTTTTCGAACATTCCATGCTCGGGAAATCGCATAGTTTTGTCTAAACAGTTTGTCATTTTATTATCAACTTTTGATCTTGAATTAAAAACTTATTTACTTGAGAATTGTTTCTCTATTGGTTTTGAGACGAACTTTCGAACTTGTCAAACTTTTACGAGTTTTTTTATAACTTTGGTTCCTTAAAATATTGAAGACGATCCATTCCTTTGAGCAATTTTTCGAACATTCCATGCTCAAAAAATCGCCTCATTTGGTCTAAATAGTTTTTCATTTTGTTATCAACTTTGGTCTTTGAATAACTTATCTACGTGAGAATTGTTTCTCTCTTGGTTCTTGGACGAACTTTTGAATTTGGCAAACTTTTATGAGTTCCGTTATAACTTTGGTTCCTTAATGAATTCAAGATGATCCATTCCTTTGAGCAATTTTTCAAACATTTCATGCACAAGAAATAGCATTATTTGGTTTAAATAGTTTGTCATTTTCTAAACAAGTTTTGGTCTTTGAATTAAAAAAGTATTTACGTGAGAATTGTTTCTCTTGGGTTCTTGGACGAACTTCCAAACTTGTCAAACTTTTACGAGTTCCTTTATAACTTTGGTTCCTTGAAGTATTCAAGACGATTCATTCCTTGGAGCAATTTTTCTAACATTCTATGCTCGGGTAATCGAATCATTTGGTCCAAATAGTTTGTCATTTTGTAAATAGGTTTTGGTCTTTAAATTAAAAACTTTTTACGTGAGAATTGTTTCTCCATCGGTTCTGGGACGAACTTCCTAACATGTCAAACTTTTACTAGTTCTTTAATAATTTTGGTTCCTTGAAGTATTCAAGACGATGCATTCCTTCGTGCAATTTTCTCGGGAAATTGCTTCATTTGGTCAAAATAGTTTGTCATTTTCTAAACAACTTGGTCTTTGAATTAAAAACGTATTTACGTTAGAATTGTTTCACTTGGGTTCTTGGACGAACTTAAGAAATTGTCAAACTTTCACGAGATCCTTTATTACTTTGGTTCCTTAAAGCATTCAAGATGATACATTCCTTTGAAAAAATTTTCGAACATTCCATGTTCGGGAAATTTAATCATTTTGTCTAAATAGTTTGTCATTTTGTAAAGATGTTTTACTCTTTGAATTAAAAACTCATTTACGTGAGAATTGTTTCTCTCTTGGTTCTGGGACAAACTTTCGAACTTGTCAAACTTTTACTTTGTTACCTTAAAGTATTCAAGAAGATTCATTCCTTCGAGCAATTTTTTGAACATTCCACGCTCAGGAAATCGTAACATTTGGTCTAAATAGTTTGTCATTTTGTAAAAAAGTTTGTGTCTTTGAATTAAAAACTTATTTGCATGAGAATTGTTTCTCTCTTGGTTCTTGGACGAACTTCTGAACTTGTCAAACTTTTACGAGTTCCGTTATAACTTCGGTTCCTTAACGTATTCAAGACGATCCATTCCTTCGAGTAATTTTTCGAACATTCCATGCACAAGAAATCGCATCATTTGGTCTAAATAGTTTGCCACTTTGTAAATAAATTTTTGTCTTTGAATTAAAAACTTATTTACGTGAGAATTGTTTCTTTATTGGTTCTGAGACGAACTTTTGAACTTGTCAAACTTTTACGAGTTCTTTTATAACTTCGGTTGCTTAAAATATTGAAGACAATCCATTCCTTCGAGCAATTTTCTAAACATTCCATGCTCGGGAAATCGCATCATTTGGTCTAAATAGTTTTTCATTTTGTTATCAACTTTTGTCTTAGAATTGAAAACTTGTTTGCGTGAGAATTGATTCTCTCTTGGTTCTTGGACGAACTCCCGAACTTGTCAAACTTTTACGAGTTCCATTATAACGTCGGTTAATTAATGTAATCAAGACAATCCATTCCTTCGAGCAATTTTCCAAACATTCCATGCACAAGAAATCGCATCATTTGGTCTAAATAGTTTGTCATTTTGTAAACAAATTTTTATATTTGAATTAAAAACTTATTTATTTGTGAATTGTTTCTTTAATGGTTCTAAGACAAACTTCCGAACTTGTCAAACTTTTACGAATTCTTTTATAACTTCAATTCCTCAAAGAATTCAAGACGATCCATTCCTTCGAGCAATTTTTCGAACATTCCATGCTCGGGATATCGCATAGTTTTGTCTAAATAGTTTGTCATTTTGTTATCAACTTTCGATCTTGAATTAAAAACTTATTTACTTGATAATTGTTACTCTCTTGGTTCTTGGACTAACTTTCGAACTTGTCAAACTTTTACGAGTTCTTTTATAACTTCAATTCCTTAAAGAATTCTGGATGATCCATTACTCTGAGCAATTTTTCAAACTTTCCATGCTCAAGTAATCAAATCATTCTAAATAGTTTGTCGTTTTGTAAATAGGTTTTGGTATTTAAATTAAACATATTTTACCTGAGAATTGTTTCTCTATTGGTTCAGGGATGAAGTTCCGAACTTATCAAACTTTTACTAGTTCTTTTATAACTTCTGTTCCTTAAAGTATTCAAGACGATGCATTCCTTCAAGCAATTTTCTCGAAAATCACTTCATTTGGTCTAAGTAGTTTGTCATTTTCTAAACAAGTTTTGGTCTTTGAATTAAGAACGTATTTACGTGAGAATTGTTTCTCTTTGGTTCTTGGATGAACTTAAGAACTTGTCAAACTTTCACGAGATCCTTTATTACTTTGGTTCCTTAAAAGTATTCAAGACGATCCATTCCTTCAAAAAAAAAATTTGAACACTCAAAGCTCGGGAAATTGAATCATTATGTCTAAATAGTTTGTCATTTTTTAAAGATATTTTACTCTTTGAAGTAAAAACTCATTTACGTGAGAATTGTTTCTCTCTTAGTTCTGGGACAAACTTTCGAACTTGTCAAACTTTTACTTTGTTACCTTAAAGTATTCAAGACGATCCATTCCTTCGAGCAATTTTTCGAACATTCTACACTCAGAAAATCACATCATTTGGTCAAAATAGATTGTCATTTTGTAAAAAAGCGTGTCATTGAATTAAAAACTTATTTACTTGAGAATTGTTTCTCTATTAGTTCTAAGACAAACTTCCGAACTTATCAAACTTTTTTGAGTTCTTTTGTAACTTTGGTTCCTTAAAATATTGAAGATAATCCATTCCTTTGAGTAATTTTTTGAAAATTCCATGCTTAGGAAATCGCATCATTTCATCTAAATAGTTTTTCGTTTTGTTATCAACTTTTGGTCTTTGAATTAAAAACTTATTTGCGTGAGAATTGTTTCTCTCGTGGTTCTTGGATGAACCTCCAAACTTGTCAAACTTTTACAAGTTCCATTATCAGTTTGGTTCCTTAATGTATATTCAAGATGATCCATTCCTTTGAGCAATTTTCCAAATATTCCATGCACAAGAAATCGCATCATTGTCATTTTGTAAACAAATTTTTGTCTTTGAATTAAAAACTTATTTACGTAAGAATTGTTTCTCTATTGGTACTGAGATGAACTTCTGAACTTGTCAAACTAGTTTTTCATTTATAACTCCAGTTCCATAAAATATTGAAGACAATCCATTCCTTCGAGCAAGTTTTTGAACATTCCATGCTCGGGAAATCACATCATTTGGTTCAAATAGTTTTCATTTTGTTATCAACTTTTGGACTTTGAATTAAAAGCTTATTTGCGTGAGAATTGTTTCTCTCTTGGTTCTTGGACGAACTTCTGAACTTGTCAAACTTTTACGAGTTTTGTTATAACTTCAGTTCCTTAATGTTTTCAAGACGATCCATTCCTTCAAGTAATTTTTTGAACATTCCATGCACAAGAAATTGTATCATTTGGTCTAAATAGTTTGTCATTTTGTAAACAAATTTTTGTCTTTGAATTAAAAACTTATTTAAGTGGGAATTATTCCTCTTTTGGTTCTGAGACAAACTTATGAACTTGTCAAACTTTTACGAGTTCTTTTATAACTTCGGTTCCTTAGAATATTGAAGACGATCCATGATGCGAGCATGAGTACTGCAAGCTCTTATAATGTGAGCTTAGAAGATGCGAGCACTGGTGTAGTGAGCACTCATGTAGCGAACACTGGAGCTGTGAACAATCATGTTGCAAACACACATGACGCGAACACTGATGTTGCAAACACTCACGTTGAGAGCATGGATAAAGGGAAAGTCTCGCACGATTCAATCAAGCTACCTTGAGGACCAATCATGTGAGCACAAGCCAAGAAATTTAATCAGGCTGCTATGGGTTTAATTAAACGAATTTGGGAAGACACTTCATGTATTCCATGCATTTCATACAACCCGTCATGCATTCCATGCAATGTGCTGCACATTCAACTTTAATTTTAATCTAATTAAATTACTGGAAAATAAAGTATTAAACATTTAGTTAATTTAATCCATGTCTTAATTATGTTTTGTGTTATTTTGATAAGTCTTTTAATATGTCCTAAACCAGCATGTTTAAAATGATGTAGGGATGTTCTTGGCTGGCTAACACAAGCTTTTAATGCACCTATCAACATTTAAATTGCTGAAAACACCTCTCCAAAAGGGCATTTCGTGATCAGCAAGGGAATTCATTGTTCTCTTCATGCATGGTTGATTGGGTTTATCGAAGGTCTCAAGGTGTTTAAATGCTCAAAGGCTGATCATAGGAGCATAAAAAGTGGCTGTTCGATTTACTCAAAATCATTAATGCATCGCCCATATTGATTCCAAGTGCTTGGGGAATTTCAGCAGAATTTAAGAACACTTCTTCCTAGCCAACCAAGTACTAAATTCGGCCAACTACTCCATTAAAGAAGCCACCACATTAACTTAAAGTGGATGGGGAATATTGGACGAATTTATGGTGTAATTTTGATTAGTTATCTCATGTCTTTTCAGTTGGTAATTTGTGATATGATCCTAGTATAATCTCGTTTTATTGAAATACCAAAATGTTTGTATTGCCCTGATCGTTAAATCCGTAACTTTATGTTTAAGGCTTACAACGAAATTTGGATGGTTTTATATGCTTGAAGGATAACTGATGAAATGAATGTTGGAAATTAAAAGGATAGTAGTGTGGATGATGGATGATTGTAGGGATGGTTGGTGGATGATGGCATTGGGGTTTAGGACTTGAGAGATGAATCGACACTAAAAAGTGAAGACCCGAACTCTATAATAGTCACTAAACAAAAGGATCTTGACCCGCTAGTTATGAAGATCTAGGAACCAAAGATATCAAGGGTTGATTCAACAAGCAGCACTTGAAGGATCGATAAAGTTCTATAAAAGAAAAGAAGAGATAAAACTCTAAATATATTGAATTTCAATTGTCTGTTACAAATGGAGAAGATAGCCTCTATTTATAAGCTTTACAAAATGAAAGTGAACAACCATCATTCATCATTCATAAATGAATGCATTTATTCATTTAAAAACTCTTGAATGAAACATTGAATGTGAACAACCATCATTCATCATTCATAAATGAATGTGTTTATTCATTTAAAAACTCTTGAATGAAACATTGAATGTGAACAACCATCATTCATCATTCATAAATGAATGTGTTGATTATTTAAAAACTCTTGAATGAAATATTGAATGTGAACAACCATCATTCATCATTCATAAATGAATGTGTTGATTCATTTAAAAACTCTTGAATGAAACATTGAATGTGAACAATCATCATTCATCATTCGTAAATGAATGTGTTGATTCATTTAAAAACTCTTGAATGAAACATTGTATCCCTCCATATGTGTGTTGAATGGATATCATTTGAATAAGTGTCTCTTGGCTTGAAAAGATGTGTCTCTTGGTGTAAATAATCTGATTCAATTAACATAATTCTTTCTGTCCATAGATCCATGCATGTTATCCACTCCTTTTCCAAGAGTCTTCATGCTTTGAATCATCTCATCCAATAGTTGTGTCCCTTCATTGTACCTTGCACCACACACATACATATATATAAGTCTTTTATGATCAGCATAACACACACAACACACATATACTTGTATATTATGAATGTAACTCTTAATAAAAACAAACAACAAACTAATGCATCAAATGCCTCCCATGCCTATATATATATATCAAACATGTAACAATTATATATTATATGATACAAACAAAATATTTAAACAATATATCAAACATGTGGCAAACGTAAACAGAATTTTAAACATGTGCATTCTTAAAAGAAACGTAATGCATGCATAAAAAATAAACATGTCGCATGATGCATGGCTTCCCTTTTGCATTGTATGATTCTTCCATGTTGCATGAGCCAAATCCTACATTGCATGGCATGGTTTGGACGTTGGCAACCTCATTGATCTTCCAAGCTTGAATACATTTATTAGTAACAGCATCTCTGAACCTCCTAGACCTTACAAGAGTTATTGGGCCTAAAAGAAATTCCTCCGGGTCCTTGAGTGGTGACGCCACCATGATCTTATCATCCTCCCCTTCTTGAGAGTGATTTGTCCTCAAATCGTCACATGGCTCATAGAGAGATAAATCTGAAATGTTAAAAGTTGCACTGACACTGAATTGTCCCTGGATATCTATCTTGTATGCATTGTCATTGATCTTTTCTAAAACTTGAAATGGTCTATCCCTTTAGGTGAGAGTTTGGATTTTCGTTGTGTTGAAAATATTCCTTTCTGACATGTACACAAACCCAATCTCCTGGTTCAAAGGTAACTTTCCTTCGTCCTTTATTTACTTGTTGTTCATATTTCTTTGTTCTCTTCTCAATGTTCTCTTAAACCTTTTTAGGAAGTTTTTTCACAAATTTAGCCTTGTCTTTCCCATCCTTATTTAATACTTGATCAATGGGAAAAGGTAACAAATCCATAGGGGACAATGGATTAAATCCATAAATAACCTCAAACTGTGTAAACTTGGTGGTTGAATGGATGGATCGATTGTAAGCAAATTCTAGATGTGGCAAGCTTTCTTCCCACGATTTCAAATTCTTGCTTATCAATGACCGAAGCAAAGTTGAAAGCACTTGATTTACTACTTCGGTTTGGCCATCAGTTTTGGGATGACAAGTTGTAGAAAATGCCTTGGTCCCAATTTTGCTCCATAAGGACCTCCAAAAATGACTCAAAAACTTCGTATCCCGATCTAAAACAATTGTTCTTGGTAGTCCACGTAAGCGCACAACCTCCCTGAAAAAGAAATTAGATATTGGAAGCATCATCAATTTTGTGGCATGGAATAAAGTGCACCATTTTTGAGAACCTGTCCACCACGACGAAAATGGAATCTCTACCATTCGTTGTTCTAGGGAGTCTTAAAACAAAGTCCATGGAAATGTCAACCTAAGGCTCATTAGGAATTGGTAATGGCGTTTACAGCCCTTGAGGTTGTAGTTTAGATTTTGCCCTTTTGCAAGTGATACATCTCGCACAAATTCATTCCACATCCCTTTTCATTTTTGGCCAATACAAATGCTTTTATAGGATGTTTAATGTCTTGTTAACTCTAAAATGTCCCATAAGTCCTCTGCTATGGGCTTCCTTTACTAAGACCTCACGTTCACTACTTTGAGAGATGCAAAGTTTCCTTTCTTTGAATAAGAACCATCATGCCTATAAAACTTGTCAATTGCACCTTTCTCTCATGCATTAAAGATTTCTCAAAATCAAGATCAGTAGCATAAAGTTCTTTAAGAAATGCAAATCCAATCAATTTAGATTCAAGAGAATTAAGAAGAACATACCTTCGAGAAAAGGCTTTAGCAACAACGTTCTCTTTTCCCTTTTTATATTTGATGACATATGGAAATGACTCAAGGAATTCAACCTATTTGGCATGTCTCTTTTATGTGAGCTTCCAAACTTTGAGTGCTCGGAAAACAGCTTGTTGGAAGAATCATCTTGAAATGGTTCATAAGGTAGAAACCTTAATTAGAAGCACTTGAATTCTCTAAGGAACCATAGCTATATTAAAACTATGACCCGCTTAAACTTGACCATATACTCGAATCTTGGTGTATCGAAGTCACCACACCCCGAGATGGTAACCAGAGTGATAATACAAATTTTGAACGCCACAAACTTTGAAGAAAGTTTGATAAGTTCGAACAATTCAACAAAGAACTAAGAGAGATATATTCTCACAAATGATTCAAATTTAAGCAAAGTTTTTTTTTAACATAGTGATTTAAATTCACCGGTTGTCTTTATTGCTTGTGATGCCATGAATTGGCCTTTAAGTGCTTAAAACCGATCAAATTTGAAGAGCCACTCTTGGTCCATTTGAATAGTCACAATGCATCAATATTGAAAGCTTATTCTTGAATGAATTTTGTGCATTTATTCACCTTCAAAATTCACAAAAAATGTCCTCTTCTTGTACTAGCAAATTAAGTGACCAAATGCAAACCTTTTCATGCCAAAACTGAACAGCCTTTGTATGTGAACATCCCTAGATCTTCTTATCAGCCTTAAATCATTCCTAAAACATATTAAACATGCATTAAGACAATTAAACATGCCAATAAGATAAAATGAAGTGAACAGTCACCTAGACAAGAATAAATGAATATTTAAACATTTGCAACCTGTTCAAATTCTTATTTAACTTAAAACACTCTATTATAATAAAAAATAAACATACTAACTCATGTTTAAACACACAAGATGTTTTAATGAATGGTTTAATGATGCAAACTAAATGAACTAATGGATTACTAAATGCATGACTTGATTTAATGATGCATTTAACTAACATGGGAGTTACATAATGCATGATAGGATTTATGATGCATATTTAACTAACACGTAAGTTACTTAATGCATGTCATTATTTATGATGCAAACTTAACTAATCATGAGAGTTAATGAATGTCATTACATAATGCACGATTTTATTAAATGCAGATCACATAATGCATGTCATATTTAAAAGATGTAGATTAATAATGCATGACATAATTAAATCACAATCTTAATAAACATAGGAGATGCTTTTATGAATGACTTAATTAAATGCAAAACACTTAATGCAAGACATAATTAAAGATTTAAACACTTATTAAACTAAAATAAAACTTAAATAAAATTAAAAAGTCCTTAAAAACATTAGCCCAATAACCAACCAGGCCTTTGAGATGTTTCATTTTGCACTTGGGCCCCTCGTGTTTGGGCCAATCTCGATATCTTCTAATTGCATCATAACATGATGTGACCGTGCTTACATCACTCTTGTTGAGCTTATGCTATCCCTTGATGTGTTTCAACATCTCATGATCTATGTGCATAACAAATTCCTTTGGCCATAGATAGTGTTACCATGTTTCCAAGGCTTTAATCATAGCATACATTTTCTTGTCGTATGTTAGGTAGTTCAATGTTGCTCCACTGAGTTTCTTGCTATAGTAGGCCATTGGACGCCCCTCTTGTGACAAAACAATTCCGATTCCTAAACCTGAAGAATCACATTCGATCTCGAATGTCTTGTCAAAATTTGGTAAGGAAAGCAAAGGTGCCTTTGTTAAGCACTCCTTAATTTGATTGAAAGCCTATTCTTGCTCATCATTCCAAACGAAACTTGCATTCTTTTTAATTACATTAGTTAAAGGAGAAACAATGGTACTAAAATTAGGGACAAACCTTCGATAAAAATTGGCAAGTCCATGGAAACTCCTTACCTGGCTAATGTTTGTAGGCGTCTGCCACTCTTCAATTGCCTTCACCTTTTCGTGATCAACCTCTAGTCCTTCATAACTCACTATAAATCCTAAAAACACAAGTTTATTTGTACACAAAATGAACTTTTTGAAGTTAGCATATAGTTTTTCCTTTCGAAGTGTATTCAAAACAAACCTGAGATGCATTTCATGATCCTCTACGGCACGGTTGTAGATGAGAATGTCATCGAAGTAAACAACACAAAACTTATCAATATAAGGACGTAAGATGTAATTCATTAACCTCATAAAGGTGTTGAATGCATTTGTTAAGCCGAAAGGCATCACAATCCACTCATACAAACCTTGTTTGGTTTTGAAAGTTATTTTCCATTCATCACCTTCCCTCATTCTGATTTGGTGATATCTGCTTTTAAGATCAATCTTCGAAAATACATTGGATCCACTCAATTCATCCAACATATCATCTAGGTGTGGTATAGGATGTCGATATTTGATAGTGATCTAATTGATTTTGCTCGACAATCCACACACATGCCCCAGGACCTATCTTTCTTGGGTACCAACAACACAAGAATGGCACATGGGCTTAAGCTCTCCTGAATATAACCTTTTTCCATCAATTTTTATATTTGTCGGGGTAAATCTTTTGTTTCCTCGGGGTGACTCCTATATGCTGGCCAATTGGGTAATGTAGCACCAGGAATAAAATCGATTTGATGTTCCATACCAAGAATAAGTGGTAAACCTTCGAGAATATCATTGGGAAAAACATCTTCAAAATCCTACAAAAGAGAGATAATAGAAGAAGACAATGTTGCATCGAGTTCGTTAGTGTTTAGAAAATTCTCCTCGTACAAGAGTACAAGAAGTGTTTGCCTTGCCAAAACACATTTTCTAATCTCACTACCCCTCGATTAAACACTCATTTTTAGGTTCTCTCCCTTGCTTTCAATTTCATTCTGTCCCTTCCCTCTTTTCCTAGCACTTGCTATTTTTCTCTATATTTCTTGATTATTTTTCCCCTCAATTTTAGTTTTTTTTTCATTTTTGTTCTCTTTTTCTTTCAGTTCTTCAAAACTCTTTTTCAAGTGCATCTGATCATTGTGCACTTGTTGTGGTGATAAAGGGGTCAGCGTGTGCTACCTTCCTTTAAAAGTGAATAAATATCGATTGCTATACTCGTCATGATTCACTCTTCGATTGAACGGCCAAGGCCTCCCAAAAAGTAAGTGGCCGGCGTGCATGGGTACAACATCACATAGGACCTCATCCTTGTATTTTTCGGTGGAAAATGGTATGATCACTTGCTTGGTTACCTTTAACTTTCCACCATCATTAAGCCACTGAAGTTTATATGGATGTGGATGCTTTGTCGTTGCCAATCGACGCTTTTCTACCATTAATGTTCTGGCAACATTAGTACAACTACTGCCATCAATAATCACAAAACATACCTTCCCATTGATATGACATCGTGTATGGAATATGTTTTCACATTGTTGATCGCCTTGCATAACTTGTGTATTTAGACTCTTCTTCACAACGAGCACCTCTCCTTCAATGGGAAGGTCTAAGTCTTCATCTTCTTCACTCATAACGTCAACCTCCTTTTTTGATTTTGATTCTATTTCACCCCCTTCTCGAATCACCATTGTAAGCTTATTTGAACACTGATTGGTTATATGCCTCCTTTCAAGGCATTTGAAGCATTGTATATCCCTAAATAAATTTGGTGTATTCTGTTGCTTTCCTTTGTTCACGTCAACAACCTTGTTGGGTTTGAAAGTCCCAACGTTATCCTTGGCTTGATTTGGCTTGTATGACGTCTTAGGAGCATTTTGTCCCCATTTAGAATTTTGACTCCATTTAGAAGTAGAAGAGTTGTTTCGAGACGTACCTCTATGTTTAAGTTTCTATTCGACCTTCATGGACAAGTGAACCAATTCTTCAAGGTCCACATAATATTACAATTCTACAATGTTGGCAATCTTTTGATTAAGGCTCGAAATGAACCTAGCCATGGTAGATTCAGTATATTCTTCAATATTTCCTCAAATCATCGCCAACTCCATCTCCTTATAATAATCCTCCACACTCATATTGCCTTGAGTGAGATTCAGGAGTTTTGGTAATAATTCCCGATGATAGTAAGCTGGTATAAACCTCTTTCGCATTATGCCTTTCATTTCCTCCCAAGTGGTTACCGAACGTTCTCCGTTCTAACATTTGTTAACGGTTAACTGGTTCCACCAAACTATTGCATAATTAGTGAATTCAAGGGCTGCTATATTCGCCTTCTTTTGTTCAGAGTAATTGTGACAATCGAAAATGTTTTCGATCTTCTTCTCCCATTCAAAATAAGCCTTTGGATCTATTTTCCCTTGAAATGGTGGAATGTTCATTTTTATATTCGCAAGATTATCATGAAACCTCTCTTGATTCCTCTGTTGAGGGCGTCAGTTTTGTACAATGGCAGGTTGTTTGTTGTCGTCCACAATTTGCACAAACTCCCCTTCTTGAATGCCTTGCCCTTGATTACCTTGTGCAAGAATAGTGTGGTCTCCTACGGATCTCTCTTCTAGGTCATCAATGTGTTCATGGATGGCTTCGAGTTTCTGGTCCATAGGTTGTCCTAATTCTCTAATAAGTTCTTGGAATTGCAAGTTCATAATTTCTCTTGATTGTGCGTCACTAGTTTCCTCGGTGTTCTTACCTGTATTCATGATTAGTGCAAAAGAAAAAAAAGCGAAAGCCTCATTGATCACTCCAAGAAAATTCACTCGCTCTCTTTGGGTTTTACCCTCTGATGCTCTCACTCTCTCGTGCCTTTTACCGCTCAATTTATCTTAAAACTTCTTGAATCGAACTTACTCAAAATCCTTCAAAACACTTGTGAATCTACTGCAAAATAGATGTTAGGTTTGGAAATATATGGTGTAAAGGCAGGCTTAGACAGAAAGGATTATGGGTTAAGATTAGAATAATAAATAAATAAATGACGATCTAGAAAATTCTCAAAAAAAAAATAATCAACCTTGCTGTTGGATTTCTTTTTTTTTTTTTGAATTTGATATTCTTCATTTCATTTCATTTTATTTCTTTTCGTTTCGTTTCTTTTTTTCCTTTTCTTTTCTTCCAAACAGCAAAAGCCAAAGAACACAAAGACTTACTTGGATTTAGCCTATGCTCTGATGCCAACTGATATGATCTTGGTATAATCTCGTTTTGTTGAAATACCAAGATGTTTGTATTGCCCTGATCGTTAAATCCCTAACTTTATGTTTAAGGCTTACAATAGAATTTGGATGGTTTTTTTTGCTTGAAGGATAAATGATGAAATGAACTTTGGAAACTAAAAGGATAGTAGCGTGGATGATGGATGATGGTAGGGATGGTTGGTGGATGATGGAATTGAGGTTTAAGACTTGAGAGATGAACCGACACTAAAAAGTAAAGACCCGAACTCTATAACGGTCACTAAACAAAAAGATCTTTACTCGCTAGTTATTAAGAACTAGGAACCAAAGATATCAAGGGTTGATTTAACAAGTAGTACTTGAAGGATCGATAAAGTTCTATAAAATAACAGAAGAGATAAAACTCTAAATATATTGAATCTCAATTGTCTGTTACAAAATGAAAGTGAACAACCATCATTCATCATTCATAAATGAATGTGTTGATTCATTTAAAAACACTTGAATGAAACATTGAATGTGAACTACCATCATTCATCATTCATAAATGAATGTGTTGATTCATTTAAAAACTCTTGAACGAAACATTGTATCCCTCCATATGTTTGTTGAGTGGATATCATTTGAATAGGTGTCTCTTGGCTTGAAAAGTTCTGTCTCTTGGTGTAAATAATTTGATTCAATTAACATGATACGAAACGAAAGTGGACGAGGATCGTAAAGTTGTCAAGTCATAGATCTACCCTAAAATTCTAGACAAATGTAATCTTGGACCTCAAGAAATCGTCCCAACCAAATCTGGAAAATAAAAAAACAAACTGATTAATTAGAAGTGATTTAAATATGAAAGCAAACTGTTTGGACAAGAATGATTGAATCTCCTAAATGTTGATGTGTTTCTTGATGGATCGTGGTAGGAAAACGTCCCTCTTGAAGCAATTTCAACCTAGAACAAACATCAACTAAATCAGAAACAGATACGAGACGCGGGCGGAAGAGGATCGTAAAGTTATCAAGTCACAGATCTACCCCAAAGCACTAGAAATATGTAATCTGAAACGAAAACAAAGAATGACAGATTAATTGGCAAGAAGAATAATCAAACAAAATTAAAATGAAAGAAAGAGGAATGGTTGGTAACGGATCCGATACTGAATGAAATTAGGGTTTCTTGGATGAAAAAAACCATCCTTGGACCTCAAGAAAATGTCCCAACCAGATCTGGAAAATAAAACATAAACAGATTCGTTAGAAGTGATTTAAAAGATAAAAGCAAGCTGTTTAGGCAAGAATGAATGAAACAGCAAGAAAAGATTGAATCTCCTAATTTTTTTTGTGTTTCCTAATTGATCAAGGTAGGAGAATGTCCCTCTAGAAGAAATTTCAACCTAGAATGAAAACAACTAAATCAGTAACCCTAAACAATAAGAAATAAACTGATCAAACTAGAACGATAGATTAAAGATAGAAAAGAGAAGATAACGTCCTAAGAAACCTTCGAAACAATAAGAATCCACAACTCCCTTCAATGGCTCTAATTTCACTCCAAGAAAGAGATCTTGGCAAGAAAAAGCTTGAAGATGATTCCCACAACCTGAAAGATTGTTAAAACAACTTTTAAAAAAAAAAACTCAAGAGCAATTCTTAAAGAAAAACTCAAAGAGAATTATTATTAACTCAAAATAATCAAAATCAAGTGTTCTTTGTTTACAATTCCAAGGCCTATATATAGGCAAGCTAAATAAATCTAAATAAAACACTTAATTATACTAGAACTCTAACTAATCTAAACAAGAAGTAGTTTTAAACTAAACTTTCTTGTTGACATAAAACTCTTAAAAACTTAAACTAAATAATTATTCAAAATTCGGAAAAAAAATAACAACTAAAATAATAAGAGCTGATAATACAATATTGGGCTCATATATAATAAAAATTAAACCTAAAACCCGAACCCAATATGATTTAAAATCGAACTAAAAGCCTGAAACTCGTAGTTCCCGTCATAATCACGTCCAGAAATTCTGCCCGCGCAGTTTTATTAAAACGATCATAACTTGAGCTCCTGAACTTGAAATCAAGTGATTCAAAGTGTGTTTCAAAAATAATAGATAGGTATTCAAAATCCATGCAGATATCTCAACCCATAAATTCTTGGGTCCCATACAAAAAGTCGTTGCAAGTCTACTGATTTCCCCAACTTGAAAATTGGTAGCTTCGATTTCTTGGACCAAGATTTCCAAGATTTTAAATCTTGATTTTCTTGATTCTCGAAATTTTTTGGAGTGAAAAAATTGGACCAAGAATTGGTTTCTTGATTTTCTTGAAAACAAGAAAGTGAATCTTGATTTTTTTTCGGCCATGTGCGCATTTAGGGCCTTGGTAACAAGTCTTGGATGGTCCCGTTCAATCTTGCTCAAATTTGCTTGGCCTTCGACCTCGTTATTGGGCCTTGAGAAACTATGATCTCATCACATTCATAAGCTTGAATTTGGGCCTTGCGACTCGTGTCATTCCCCACTTCCTCAAGAAGATTCGTCCTCGAATCTTTAGCTCTCTCCCACAAGTAATGTGTCAATCAATGGTAGAGTAATGTAATTGGAAGTCCGCCAATGGATCTTTAAAATCCTATAACAAGGAAACACCACTAAACAAATTCGAGTTATGGTTAGTTAAAACATAATTATTCCTCACTTTTGTATGGGTATCTTCTTGTTTTTCATATTCTTTTTCTTCTTGTTTTTCATTTTCTTTTTTCTATTGAGAACTCTCCAATTTTATATCATATGGATTATTGCTCACCAAATTTGGACAATCAAGTAGACTTTTATCACTCAAGATCTCTTTTCTCTCGGCCTTTTCACATATGTTTTCTCACTTCCCATATCCCCCTCACAAGTATTTTGAATATTCAATTCAGTACAAGGCATCTCAGTAGGAGTACATGACATTTCTACTTCCTCTATAGATTCAAGGGAAAGTTTCTCATTATCATCTTTTTTCCGGTTCACAAAGTTCGCCATCACAACAAATCTTTTTTTCACTAGAGTAAGAGTCAACAAAAGGCACAAAGTCATACTTACTTTCTTTTATAGTTTTTCTCGTGTTTGAACCACTAGAACTGGGTTGCTTAGAAGGTATTGGTGTCTTCATAGGAGCCCCACTCTTCCAATCTAATTTCTTAGTATCACCACTTGAAGAAGACTTATTAGCAGTAAAAGGTGGTTTCAAATACCTAAAGTCAAAATTGGAACTGTTACCTTTGTAATACTGTGAAGTAGAGAATGAACGAGGACCTTGTTCCCTCAATTGTTGTTCAATTTCAATGGCTTTGTGAACTGCCTCTTTGAGATCTATATAAGTTTGTAACCACAAAGTGTTGGCTATGGGTTTGTTCAAACCATCAATAAAACATATCATAGTGGTCTCATCATCCTCTTCCAGATTTGCTCGTTGAATGAGCATCTCCATCTCCTTGAAGTACTCATCAACTGACCTACTTCCTTGAACAAGTCGTTGAAGTCTAGTTTTGATGTCCCTATAATAATGTGTAGGAATAAAGCGTTTCTTTATAACTTGTTTCAACTCATCCTATGTAGTAATTTCTCTCTCGTAGTTTCGTTGGCGACTTGTACCAAGTTGAGTCCACCAACTCAACGCATAGTCTAAAAACTCAAGGGTCGCCAATGGAACTTTCTCATCTTCTAGGCATTTATAGTAATGAAACATAAGCTCTATTTTTTATTCCCACTCACAGTATGCTTTAGGATCATTCTTTCCACGAAATTGAGGAATTGTGAACTTCGACTTTGCTAACGAAGGCTATCCACGATCATCGAGAACCAAAGGATCTTCATCCACACAAGGGACACGCCTAGCTTGATGTCTAAGAGCACAAGATTGTTCAACCCCATCATCATCCAGTAAGATTTTCGATGTTAACTAGCGGTTTGTCACTCTGGGCATCACTCTCTTTTCTACTATGAGCCATTGTGACAAAACTGGAAAAAAAACACAGCACTCAAAAAAGAAAAAATTAAACAAACCTCACTGTTATGCAATCAAAAAGAAAAATTAAATTCTCAATGAGGTAAGAATTAATCTTATGAGTCCTTTAGAAGTATTTATATCTATCAATCAGGATTTATTAGAATCAAACTAACAAAGTAATATTAATAGCACTATGAGTCCAAAATCAACTAGACACCAAAGAATTGTGTTGCACGAAGGAAGGAAGGTGCAACGTTCGTTAACCTACTAACACAAGAAATAAGAAAGTGTTAGAATGTGTAAAGAAACAATAAAAAGCAAAAACAAATGAAAACCTAAAACTAAGAATCAATAAAATTGCAGAAACCCAAAAACCCAAAAAATGAAAAACAACTTGACAAACTTCGTTCGAGGTGTTCCCGATTTTCAAAAATCACGAAATTTAAATTAGAGCCTCTAGAAAAATGTGCTTTTGATCTAGAAATTTTCGGCACAAAATTCAACCCACGGACTATTTTTTTATTTTCTCTATTTCTCGTATTTTTCTTTTTTTGTACTTTTTTATCACTTTTTTGTGGGAAATATTTTTTTACACTGTAATATGGTGCCAAAAACCAGTATATAAAATTTCAGATCAACTGAAAAATGTTTACCCACTCAAAATTATTTTTTTCTGAAAAATTTACTGGGTTAAAACTGCTAGTTGACTATGAGTAATGGAAATCAGTGTAGAAAGCAACGAAGAACACCTAAAACACCCAAAATCTGATACCAAATGATACGAGACGCGGGCGGAAGAGGATCATAAAGTTGTCAAGTCGCGGATCTACCCCAAAGCTCTAGACAAATGTAATCTGAAACGAAATCAAAGAGACAAATTTGGCAAGAAGAATAATCAAACAAAATTAAAACGAAAAAAAGATGAATGGCTGGTAACAAATCCGATAGAGAATGAAATTAGGGTTTCTTGGATGAAAGAAACCATCCTTGGACCTCAAGAAAACGTCCCAACCAGATCTAGAAAATAAAAACATAAACAGATTCGTTAGAAGTGATTTAAAAGATAAAAGCAAACTGTTTAGGCAAGAATGATTAAAACAGCAAGAAAAGATTGAATCTCCTAATTTTTGATGTGTTCCCTGGTGGATCAAGGTAGGAGAACATCCCTCTTGAAGCAATTTCAACCTAGAATGTAAACAACTAAATCAGTAACCCTAAGCAGCAAGAAATAAACTAGATCAAACTAGAACGATAGATTAAAGATAGAAAAGAGAAGATAACGTCCTAAGAAGCGTTGGAAACAATAAGAATTCACAACTCCCTTCAATGGCTCTAATTTCCCTCCAAGAAAGAGATCTTGGCAAGAAAAAGCTTGAAGATGATTTCCACAACTTGAAAGGTTGTTAAAACAACTTCTAAAAAAAAAACTTAAGAGCAATTCTTGAAGAATAACTCAAAGAGAATTATTATTAACTCAAAATGATCAAAATCAAGTGTTTTTTGTTTACAATTCCAAGGCCTATATAAAGGCAAGCTAAATAAATCTAAATAAAACACTTAAATTAACAAGAACTCTAACTAATCTAAACAAGTAGTTTGAAACTAAACTTTCTTGTTGACATAAAACTCTTAAAAACTTAAACTACTTAATAATTATTCAAAATTCGGAATAAAAATAACAATAAAATAATAAGAGCTGATAATACAATATTGGACTCATATATAATAAAAATTAAACCTAAAATCTGAACCCAATATGATTTAAAATCGAATTAATAGCCCGAAACTTGTAATTCCGGTCATAATCACCTCCAGAAATTCTGCCTACGCAGTTTTATTAAAATGATCATAACTTGAGCTCCCTAACTTGAAATCAAGTGATTCAAAGTGTGTTTCGAAGATAAGAGATAGATATTTGAAATCCATGCAAACATCTCAACCCATAAATCCCTGGATCCCATAGAAAAAGTCGTTGCAAGTCTGCTAATTTCCCCAACTTGAAAATTGGCAGTGGTTTCTTGGACCAAGATTTCCAAGATTTTAAATCTTGATTTTCTTGATTCTTGAAATTGTTTGGAATGTCAAAATTGGACCAAAATTTGGTTTCTTAATTTTCTTGAAAACAAGAAAGTGAATCTTTATTTTTTTTCGGTCGTGTGTGCATGAAGGGCCTTGATAATGAAGTCTTGGATGGTCCTGTTCAATCTTGCTCGAATTTGCTTGGCCTTCGACCTCGTTATTGGGCCTTGAGAAACTTTGATCTCGTCACATTCATAAGCTTGAATTTGTGTCTTGCGACTCGTATCACCAAAACAGCAAGACATAAACTAGATCGAACAAGAACGATAGATCAAAGATAGAAAAGAGAAGATAACTAACCTTGGAAACGATAAGAATCCACAACTCCTTCAATGGCTTTAATTCCCCCTCCAAGAAAGAGATCTTGGCAAGAAAAAGCTTGAAGATGATTCCCACAACTTGAAAGATTGTTAAAACAACTTCTAAAAAAACTCAAGAGCAGTTCTTGAAGAAAAAACTCAAAGAGAATTATTATTAACTCAAAATAATCAAAATCAACTGTTCTTTGCTTACAATTCCGAGGCCTATATATAAGCAAGCTAAATAAATTTAAATAAAATGCTTAATTAAACTAGAACTCTAACTAATCTAAACAAGAAGTAGTTTTAAACTAAACTTTCTTATTGACATAAAACTCCTAAAAACTTAAACTACTTAATAATTATTCAAAATTTGGAATAAAAATAACAATAAAATAATAAGAGCTGATAATACAATATTGGGCTCATATATAATAAAATTAAACCTAAAACTAGAACCCAATGATTTAAACTCGAATTAAAAGCCCGAAACTCGTAATTCCCCTCATAATCATGTCTAGAAATTCTACCCACGTAGTTTTATTAAAACGATCATAACTTGAGCCCTCGAACTTGAAATCAAGTGATTCAAAGTGTGTTTCAAAGATAAGATATATATCTTCGAAATCCATTCAAACATACCAATCCATAAATTTCTAGATCCCATACAAAAAGTCATTGGAAGTCTTCTGATTTCCCTAACTTGAAAATTAGCAGCTTCGATTTCTTGGACCAAGATTTCTAAGATTTGAAATCTTGATTTTCTTGATTCTTGAAATTGTTTGGAATGGCAAAATTGGACCAAGATTTGGTTTCTTGATTTTCTTGAAAACAAGAAAGTGAACCTTGATTTTCTTTTCCGGCCGTGTGCGCATTAGGGTCTTGGTAACGAAGTCTTGGATGGTCCTGTTCAATCTTGCTCAAATTTGCTTGGCCTTCAACCTCATTATTCGGCCTTGAGAAACTTTGATCCCATCACATTCATAAGCTTGAATTTGTGCCTTACTACTCGTGTCATTCCCCACTTCCTCATGAAGATTCGTCCTTGAATCTTTAGCTCTCTCCCACAAGTAAATGTGTCGATCGATGGTAGAGTAATGTAATTGGAAGTCCGCCAATGGATCTTTAAAATCCTATAACAAGGAAAAACCACTAAACAAATTTGAGTTCTGGTTAGTTAAAACATAATCATTCCTCACTTTTGTATGGGTATCTTCTTCTTTTTCATTTTCATTTTCTTCTTGTTTTTCATTTTCATTTTCCTCTTAAGAACTCTCCAATTTTATATCATATGGATTATCACTCACCAAATTTTTACAATCAAGTAGACTTTTATCACTTAAGATCTCTTTTCTCTCAGCCTTTTAACATATTTTTTTCTCACTTCCTATACCCCCTCACAAGTATTTTGAATATTCAATTCAGTACAAGTCGCGAAAAATTTCTCATTATCATCTTTTTCTGATTCACAAAGTTCGCCATCACAACAAATCTTTTTTTCACTGGAGTAAGAGGCAACTAAAGGCACAAAGTCATACTTTCTTTCTTCTCTAGTTGGATATTGGATTGGACATCGAAAACTCTCATGATCTTTTGAACTACACCAATAACATTGCTGAAAATGTGAGATATCTCTTGGAATCATCCTTTCTTTTGGCCATCTCTTCGTGAAGTACTCATCAACTGATCTACTTCCTTGAACAAGTCATCAATGTCTGGTTTTAACCTCCCTATAATAATGTGTTGGGATAAAGCATTTTCACATAACTTGTTTCAACTCATCCCATGTGGTAATTTTTCTCTCGTAGTTTCGTTGGCGACTTATACCAAGTTGAGTCCACCAACTCAACACATAGTCTGAAAACTCAAGGGGTCGCCAATGGAACTTTCTCATCTTCTGGGCATTTATAGTAACGAAACATAAGCTTTATTTTTTATTCCCACTCACAGTATGCTTTGGGATCATTCTTTCCACGAAATTGAGGAATTGTGAACTTCGGCTTTGCCAACGAAGATTGTTCGCAATCATTGCGAAATAAAGGATCTTCATCCACACGAGGGACACGTCTAGCTTGGTGTCTACGAGCACGAGGTTGTTCAACCCCATCATCATCATTAGCACCCCAATGTTGAGTCCTTTACTCAGTTCGCAACTGATTTAAGGTATTGCTCATTGTCTGAAATATAGCATCCAATTGTCTTTGTACTATCGCTTGATGGTCTAGACTTTGTTTCAACTGATTGAACATGGTTTTGAACTTATCAGTGATGTCATGGAGATCTAACTTTGTTGCGACACTAGCAAGATTTTTTTTGTTAACTAGCGGTTTGTCACTATGGTCATCACTCCCTTTCCTACTATGAGACATTGTGACAAATATGAAAAAAAAAACACAACACTCAAAAAAGAAAAATTAAACAAACCTCACCATTATGCACTCAAAAAGAAAAATTAAATTCTCAATGAGGTAAGAATTAATCTTATGAGCCCTTTAGAAGTATTTATGTCAATCAATCAGGATGTATTAGAATCAAACTAGCAAAGTAATCCTAATGGCACTATGTGTCAAAAATCAACTAGACACCAAAGAATTGTGTTGCATGGAGGAAGGAAGGTGCAACGTTCGTTAACCTACCAACACAAGAAATAAGAAAGTGTTAGAATGTGTAAAGAAACAATAAAGAAAAAACAAATGAAAACCTAAAACTAAGAATCAATAAAATTGCAGAAACTCGAAAACCCAAAAACTGCGAAACAACTTGACAAACTTCGTTCGAGGTGTTCCTGATTTTCAAAAATCACGAAATTTAAATTGGAGCCTCTAGAAAAAAATGTGCTTTTGATATGGAAATTTTCGGCACAAAATTCAACCCACGAAATTTTTTTATTTTTTTATTTTTCTCGTATTTTTCTTTTTTCTTTACTTTTTTGATCACTTTTTTCTGAGAAATATTTTTTTATACTGTAATATGGTGCCAATAATCAATATATAAAATTTCAGATCAATTGAAAATCGTTTACCCACTCAAAATTATTTTTTTCTAAAAAATTTACTGGTAAAACCTGCTAGTTGGCTATTTGTTATTGAAATAAGTGTAGAAAGCAACGAAGAACACCCAAAAAACCCAAAATTTGATATCAAATGATACGAGATGAAAGCGAAAAAGTTTCGTAAAGTTGTCAAGTCACGGATCTACCCTAAAAATCTAGACAAATGTAATCTTGGACCTCAAGAAATCATCCCAACCAAATCTGGAAAGTAAAAACACAAACAGATTCATTAGAAGTGATTTAAAATATGAAAGCAAACTGTTTAGACAAGAACGATTGAAACAGCAACAAAAGATTGAATCTCCTAATTGTTGATGTGTTTCTTCATGGATCAAGGTAGGAGAATGTCCCTCTTGAAGTAATTTCGACCTAGAACAAAAATCAACTAAATCAACAACCTAAAACAACAAGAAATAAACTAGATCAAACAAGAACGATAAATCAAAGATAGAAAAGAGAAGATAACGTCCTAAGAAGCCTTGGAAACGATAAGAATCCACAACTCCCTTCAATGGCTCTAATTCCCCCTCCAGGAAAGAGATCTTGGCAAGGAAAAGCTTGAAGATCATTCCCACAACCTGAAAGATTGTTAAAACAACTTCTAAAAAAACTCAAGAACAATTCTTGAAGAAAAACTCAAAGAGAATTATTATTAACTCAAAAGAATCAAATTCAAGTGTTCTTTGTTTACAATTTCAAGGCCTATATATAGGCAAGATAGATAAATCTAAATAAAACTCTTAATTAAACTAGAACTCTAACTAATCTAAACAAGAAGTAGTTTTAAACTAAACTTTGTTGTTGACATAAAACTCCTAAAAACTTAAACTACTTAATAATTATTCAAAATTCAAAATAAAATTAACAAGAAAATAATAAGAGCCAATAATACAATATTGGGCTCATAAATAATAAAAATTAAACCTAAAACCCGAACCCAATATGATTTAAAATCGAATTAAAAGCCCGAAACTTGTAATTCCCGTCATAATCACGTCCAGAAATTTTGCCCACGCAGTTTTATTAAAACGATCATAACTTGAGCTCCCTAACTTGAAATCAAGTGATTCAAAGTGTGTTTCGAAGCTACGAGATAGATATTCGAAATCCATGCAGACATCTCAACCCATAAATTCCTACATCCCATACAAAAAGTCATTGCAAGTCTGTTGATTTCCTCAACTTGAAAATTGGCAGCTTCTGTTTCTTGGACCAATATTTCCAAGATTTGAAATCTTGATTTATTGATTCTTGAAATTGTTTGGAATGGAAAATTTGGACCAAGATTTGATTTCTTGATTTTATTGAAAACAAGAAAGTGAATATTGATTTTCTTTTTCACTCGTGTGCACATCTAGGAGCTGGGTAACGAAGTCTTGGATGGTCCTGTTCAATCTTGCTCAAATTTGCTTGGCCTTCAACCTTGTTATTGGGCCTTGAGAAACATTGATCCCATCACATTTATAAGCATGAATTTGGGCCTTACGACTCGTATCATAACATAAACCTTGCTGTCTATAGATCAATGCATGTTATCCACTCCTTTTCCAAGAGTCTTCACGCTTTGAATCATCTCATCCAATAGTTGTGCCCCTTCATTGTACCTTGCACCACACACATATATATGAGTCTTTTATGTTCAGCATAACACACACCACACTCATATACTTGTATATTGTGAATGTAACTCTTAATAAAAGCAAACAACGTACTAATGTATCAAATGCTTCCCACGCCTAAATATATATATCAAACATGTAACAACTATATATTATATGATGCAAACAGAATTTTAAACATGTGCATACTTAAAAGAAATGCAATGCATGCATAAAAAAAAAACATGTAGCACGTTGCATGGCTTCCCTTTTGCATTGCATGATTCTTCCACGTTGCATGAGCTAAATCTTACGTTGCATGGCATGGTTTGGACGTTGGCAGCCTCACTGATCTTCCAAGCTTGAATGCATTTATTCATAACAGCATCTCTGAACCTTCTAGACCTTGCACGAGTTATTAGGCTTAAAGGAAATTCCTCTGGGTCCTTGGGTGGTGACACCACCATGATCTTATCAATTTGTAAGCCTATAAATATGAGGCTTGGAACATTTTGTAACAACTTTTGATGAATTTTAATCTTATTGTGAGTTTGCAAACTCCTTGTTCTTATTTGACTCAAATTGACTTATCAGGTAACCCTTGTGGTATCAATCTGATTCTTTTGAAGTTATCACTTCTTTGAAGTGTGGTGTTCACCCTTATACCGATTGTTTCCTATCTCTCTATAGATAGAGGGTCACAATTCTTCTTATTTTCATTCTAAGAACTAATATATGGATTGGGTCAATATTCCTTTATAATATTGGTTCGTTCTTGAATCCTTAAAACTGAATTCAAGCCAATTCATCTATATCCTTTGCATATCCATCCATCCATCCTTCTACAACCCGCCATTATCATTCGCCAACCATCACAACATCCATTATGAACGATACTTCTTAATTTCGATCAGGAACTCACGTGACTCGTAATCATCCCTTGAGGACGAGCTCGCATCTTTCCATTCCTTCGAGCAACTTTTTGAACATTCCATGCTCGAGAAATCACATCATTTGGTCTAAATAGTTTTTCATTTTGTTATAAACTTTTGTCTTAGAATTAAAAACTTATTTGCATGAGAATTGTTTCCCTCTTGGGTCTTGGACAAACTTTTGAACTTGTCAAACTTTTACGAGTTCCGTTATAACTTCGGTTCATTAATGTATTCAAGACTATCAATTCCTTCGAGTAATTTTTCGAACATTCCATTCTCGTGAAATCAAATCATTTGGTTTAAATAGTTTGTCATTTTGTAAAAAAGTTAGTGTCTTTGAATTAAAAACTTATTTACATGAGAATTGTTTCTCTCTTGGTTCTTGGATGAACTTTCGAACCTATCAAACTTTTATGAGTTCCTTTATATTGCAGCTCCTTAAATTATTCAAGACGATCCATTCCTTCGAGCAATTTTTCGAACATTCCATGCTCAGGTAATCGAATCATTTGGTCTAAATAGTTTGTCATTTTGTAAATAGGTTTTGGTCTTTAAATTAAAAACTTTTAACGTGAGAATTGTTTCTCTATTGGTTTTGGGATGAACTTCCAAACTTGTCAAACTTTTACTAGTTCTTTCATAACTTTGGTTCCTTAGAGTATTTAAGACTATGCATTCCTTCGAGAAATTTTCTCGGGAAATAGCTTCATTTGATTTAAATAGTTTGTCATTTTCTAAAGAAGTTTTGGTCTTTGAATTAAAAACTTATTTACGTGAGAATTGTTTCTCTTGGGTTCTTGGACGAACTTAAGAACTTGTCAAACTTTCACGAGATCCTTTATTACTTTGGCTCTTTAAAAGTTTCCAAGATGATCCATCCTTCAAAAATTTTTCCCAACATTCAATGCTCGAGAAATTGAATCATTTTGTCTAAATAGTTTGTCATTTCGTAAAGATGTTTTAGTCTTTGAATTAAAAACTCATTTACATGAGAATTGTTTCTCTCTTGGTTCTAGACGAACTTCCGAACTTGTCAAACTTTTACTTTGTTATCTTAAAGTATTCAAGACGATCCATTCCTTCGAGCAATTTTTTGAACATTCCATGCTCAAGAAATTGCATCATTCAGTCTAAATAGTTTGTCATTTTGTAAAAAAGTTTGTGTGTTTGAATTAAAAACTTATTTACGTTAGAATTGTTTCTTTCTTGGTTCTTGGACGAACTTTTGAACTTGTCAAACTTTTACGAGTTTCGTTTTAACTTCGGTTCCTTAATGTATTCAAGACGATACATTTCCTTGAGCAATTTTCCAACCATTCCATGCACAAGAAATCGCATCATTTGGTCTAAATAGTTTGTCATTCAGTAAACAAATTTTTGTCTTTGAATTAAAAACTTTTTTACGAGAGAATTTTTTCTCTACTTGTTCTAAGACGAACTTCCAAACTTGTTAAACTTTTACTAATTCTTTTATAACTTCGGTTCCTTAAAATATTGAAATGATCCATTCCTTCGAGCAATTTTTTGAACATTCCATGCCCGAGAAATCGCATCATTTGGTCTAAATAGGTTTTCATTTTGTTATCAACTTTTGTCTTTGAATTAAAAACTTATTTGCGTGCGAATTGTTTCTCTCTTGGTTCTTGGATGAACTTCCAAACTTGTCAAACATTACGAGTTCGATTATAACTTCGGTTCATTAATGTATTCAAGATGATCCATTCCTTCAAGCAATTTTTCGAGCTTTCCACGCACAAGAAATTGCATCATTTGGTCTAAATAGTTTGTCATTTTGTAAACAATTTTTTGTTTTTGAGTTAAAAACTTATTTACGTGAGAATTGTTTCTCTATTGGTTCTGAGACAAACTTCCGAAGTTGTCAAACCTTTACGAGTTCTTTTATAACTTCGGTTCCTTAAAGAATTCAAGACGATCCATTCCTTCGAGCAATTTTCCGAACATTCCATGCTCGAAAAAATATATAGTTTTGTATAGTTTTTCATTTTGTTATCAACTTTTGATCTTGAATTAAAAACTTATTTACGTGAGAATTGTTTATCTCTTGGTTCTTGGATGAACTTTCGAACTTTTCAAACTTTTACGACTTCTTTTATAACTTCGATTCCTTAAAGAATTCAAGATGATCCATTCCTTTGAGTAATTTTCCGAACATTCAATTCTTGGAAAATCACATAGTTTAGTCTAAATAGTTTGCCATTTTGTTATCAACTTTTGGTCTTTGAAATAAAAACTTATTTACGTGAGAATTGTTTCTCCTTTGGTTCATGGACGAACATCCAAACTTGTCAAACTTTTACGAGTTTTTTTATAACTTCGGTTCCATAAAGTATTCAAAACGATCCATTCCTTCAAGCAATTTTCTCGAGAAATCACATCATTTGGCTTAAATAGTTTGTCATATTCTAAACAAGTTTTGGTCTTTGAATTAAAAATGTATTTACATGAGAATTGTTTATCTTGGTTCTTGGACGAACTGAAGAACTTGTCAAACTTTTATAAGATCCTTTATTACTTCTGTTCTATAAAAGTATTCAAGACTATCCATTTCTTTGAACAATTTTTCGAACATTCCATGCTCGGGAAATTGAATCATTTTGTTTAAATATTTTGTCATTCTGTAAAAATGTTATGGTCTTTGAATTAAAGTCTAATTTATGTGAGAATTATTTCTCTCTCTTGGTTCTGGGACGAACTTCCGAACTTATCAAACTTTTACTTTGTTACCTTAAAGTATTCAAGACGATCCATTCCTTCAAGCTATTTTCTGAACATTCCATGCTCGTAAAATCACATCATTTGGTCTAAATAGTTTGTCATTTTGTAAACAAATTTGTCTCTGAATTAAAAACTTATTTACATGAGAATTGTTTCACTATTGGTTCTGAGACGAACTTCCGAACTTGTTAAACTTTTACGACTTCTTTTATAGCTTCTGTTCCTTTAAATATTGAAGACGATCCATTCCTTCGAGCAATTTTTTGAACATTCCATGCTCGGGAAATCACATCATTTGATCCAAATAGTTTTTCATTTGTTATCAACTTTTGGACTTTGAATTAAAAGCTTATTTGAATGAGAATTGTTTCTCTTTTGATTCTTGGATGAACTTCTTAACTTGTCAAACTTTTACGAGTTCTATTATAACTTCGGTTCCTTAATGTATTCAAAATGATCCATTCCTTTGAGCAATTTTTTGAACATTCCATGCACAAGAAATTGCATCATTTGGTCTATAGTTTGTCATTTTTCTAAACAAATTTTTTTTTCTTTAAATTAAAAACTTATTTACGTGAGAATTGTTTCTCTATTGGTTTTGAGACAAACTTTCGAACTTGTCAAACTTTTACAAGTTCTTTTATAACTTCGACTCCTTAAAGAATTCAAGATGATCCATTCCTTCGAGCAATTTTCCAAACATTCCATGCTCGGGAAATCGCATAGTTTTGTCTAAATAGTTTGTCATTTTGTTATCAACTTTTGATCTTGAATTTAAAACTTATTTACTTGAGAATTGTTTCTCTCTTGGTTCCTGGACAAACTTTCAAACTTGTCAAACTTTTATGAGTTCTTTTATAACTTCAGTTCCTTTAAGAATTCAAGACGATCCATTCCTTCGAGTAATTTTCCGAACATTCCATGCTCAGAAAATCGCATAGTTTAGTCTAAATGGTTTGTCATTTTGTTATCAACTTTTGGTCTTTGAATTAAAAACTTATTTACATAAGAATTGTTTCTCTCTTGGTTCATGGACGAACATCCGAACTTGTCAAACTTTTATGAGTTCTTTTATAACTTTGGTTCCATAAAGTATTCAAGACGGTCTATTCCTTCAAGCAATTTTCTCGGGAAATCGCATCATTTGGTTTAAATAGTTTGTCGTATTTTAAACAAGTTTTGGTCTTTGAATTAAAATTGTATTTACGTGAGAATTGTTTCTCTTGGCTCTTGGACGGACTGAAGAACTTGTGAAACTTTTACAAGATCCTTTATTACTTTGTTTCTTAAAAAGTATTCAAGACGTTTCATTCCTTTGAACAATTTTTTGAACATTCCATGCACGGGAAATCGCATAGTTTTGTCTAAATTATTGTCATTTTGTTATCAACTTTTGATCTTGAATTAAAAACTTTTTTACATGAGAATTGTTTCTCTATTGGTTCTGAGACGAACTTCCAAACTTGTCAAACTTTTACGAAATCTTTTATAACTTTGGTTCTTTAAAATATTGAAAACGATCCACTCTTTCGAGTAATTTTCTGAACATTCCATGCTCGGGAAATCGTATCATTTAGTCTAAATAGTTTTTCATTTTGTTATCAACTTTTGGTCTATGAATAACTTATTTACGTGAGAATTGTTTCTCTCTTGGTTCACGGATGAACTTCTGAACTTGTCAAACTTTTACGAGTTCCGGTTATAACTTTTGTTCCTTAATGTATTCAAGATGATTCATTCCTTCAAGTAATTTTCCAAACATTCGATGCACAAGAAACTGCATCATTTGGTCTAAATAGTTTGTCATTTTGTAAACAAATTTTTGTCTTTGAATTAAAAACTTATTTACGTGAGAATTGTTTCTCTATTGGTTCTGAGATGAACTTTTGAACTTGTCAAACTTTTACGAGTACTTTTATAACTTCGGTTCCATAAAATATTGAAGACGATCCATTCCTTCGAGCAATTTTCTAAACATTCCATGCTCGGGAAATCACATCATTTGGTCCTAGTAGTTTTTCATTTTGTTATCAACTTTTGGACTTTGAATTAAAAGCTTATTTGCATGAGAATTGTTTCTCTCTTGGTTCTTGGATGAACTTCTGAACTTGTCAAACTTTTATGAGTTTCGTTTTAATTTCGATTCCTTAATGTATTCAAGATGATCCATTGCTTTGAGCAATTTTTCGAACATTCCATGCATAAGAAATCGCATCATTTGGTCTAAATAGTTTGTCATTTTTGTAAACAAATTTTTGTCTTTGAATTAAAAACTTATTTACGTAAGAATTGTTTCTTTATTGGTTCTGAGACAAATTTCCAAACTTGTCAAACTTTTACGAGTTCTTTTATTACTTCGGTTCCTTAAAGAATTCAAGACAATCCATTCCTTTGAGCAATTTTCCAAACATTCCATGATCGGGAAATCACATAGTTTTGTCTAAATTGTTTGTCATTTTATCATCAATTTTTGATCTTGAATTAAAAACTTATTTACTTGAGAATTGTTTCTCTCTTGGTTCTTGGACAAACTTTCGAACTTGTCAAACTTTTACGAGTTCTTTTATAACTTTGATTCCTTAAAGAATTTAGGACAATCCATTCCTTCAAGCAATTTTCCAAACATTCCACACTCGAAAATCGCATAGTTTAGTCTAAATAGTTTGTAATTTTGGTATCAACTTTTGGACTTTGAATTAAAAACTTATTTACGTAAGAATTATTTCTCTCTTGGTTCATGGATGAACATCTCAACTTGATACGATCTCGAGTTTGTGGAAGTATTCGAGTCGTAATTGTACCCGATTGTTAAATGGAGAAGTATCGTTCTGAGTTTGAGTTTGAAGGAATTTGGCTAAGTATGGATGTAGTTTGGCTAGGAATGAAACGAAGTAAGGCAAAGATGGAAAGTTGTAGTGGATAAGTAAGCTTAAGGTAAAGAATGAACCAATATTATGAAGGAGTATTGACGCGAGACTTATAAGACACTTAAGGTGATGGAAGGGTGATAGAAAGGACCTTGACCCACTACCTATGAAGAGATAGGAACCAAAGGTATCAAAGGTGAATGCCACACTCGGTTTAAGAGTGATAAGTTCAAAGAAACAAGGATGACGCCACTAGTAAGCTAGATGAGTCAACTTGAGTCTTAAACGAAAATTAAGAGTTGAATAAACTCACTAAGATATCAAAATTCATCAAAGTATCAAAAAGTTTGCAATACAACTAAAGAGCTTCATATTTATAGCTTAATTACATGGCTAGCTGAATAGACACTTAGGGAACCGAATGGGCAGCATGTGTTCAGCTTAATGGAGCTGGAAACTTCTTTGAACATTCTCTAGCATTGGTGATGCCATTAGACAAGTCCCTTGATGTTTCCAATCAGCTTAAATTAAATGAAATTAAGTAAAGAGCTGAATGGAGCTACATGGAGCTAAATGGACTAGGTTAGATTCAGCCAAGAGGTGTGAAAGGCTTTTAAGGGGTTGCCTTGAATATTTGGAGAGTCTTGCAGTTTAAATGGTAGCTTGAGACACTTCAACAGCCTTGGAGTGTGAACACATGAATTTGAACAGCCATGAGTGTTAAAGGAACCTCCAGCAAATGTGAAAGCACTTAAGCAACTAAATGGACAGCTTTGGGAAGACAAATCAGCAGCTCAATGGCTCTTGGCATACACGAAGAGGTGCTTGGAGCATTTCAATCAACAACACACCATACTCAAGCCATCCATACATGTACCTGAAATATATTAATCAGCTAATTGCATGTACCTGAAACACATTAATCAGCTAATTAATTTCAGCTAGGACATATTTATTCAAACATGAAATTAATTTGTCTCAAACTTAGACACATTAAAAACAACTATTAAATATGTATCAAACTAAGACACATTAAAACCCCATTTAATAAAAATGTCCAGATTATGACACATTTAATAACTTAAACTAAATAACTAAATTAACTAAAACAAATTAAATATTTATTCCAGCAAAATAATGCTAAGTTAAAAATGAGCTGAAGTTGAGTTCAATGAGCTACGAATGAGCTAGATGAACTTGTAGGAGGTTGCAAGGCCGACTTAGTTGACTTGTCCAAGATTGATCGATAAGCCCCGCAATGGTTTCTCCCCACGCTCAATCAATTAGAGTCGAAACAGCCTCCTTGAAACGTTTGGCTCGTGCTCGAGTTATAGGTCCTAAGGGCAACTCAAAAGGTTCCTTGTTAGCACTTGGTGAGTCTCAGACCGTGGCCGTATCAGAACTTGTCAAACTTTTATGAGTTATTTTATAACTTCGGTTCCATAAAGTATTCAAGACAATCCATTCCTTCAAGTAATTTTTTCGGGAAATCACATCATGTGGTTTAAATAGTTTGTCATATTCTAAACAGTTTTGGCCTTTGAATTAAAAACGTATTTATATGAGAATTGTTTCTCTTGGTTTTTGGACGAACTGAAGAACTTGTCAAACTTTTACAATATCCTTTATTACTTTGGTTCTTAAAAAGGATTCAAGATGATTCATTCCTTTGAAGAATTTTTCAAACATTCCATGGTCGCATAGTTTTGTCTAAATAATTTGTCATTTTGTTATAAACTTTTAACCTTGAATTAAAAACTTATTTACGTGACAATTGTTCCTCTATTGGTTCTGAGACGAACTTCCGAACTTGTCAAACTTTTACGAGTTCTTTTATAACTTCGGTTCCTTAAAATATTGAAGACGATCCATTCCTTTGAGCAATTTTTCGAACATTCCATTCTCGGGAAATCGCATCATTTGGTAAATAGCTTTTCATTTTGTTATCAACTTTTGGTCTTTGAATAACTTATTTACGTAAGAATTGTTTCTCTTGGGTTCTTGGACGAACTGAAGAACTTGTCAAACTTTTACAATATCCTTTATTACTTTGGTTCCTTAAAAGTATTCAAGACAATCTATTCCTTCGAACAATTTTCCGAACATTCCATGCTCAGGAAAGTGAATCATTTTGTCTAAATATTTTGTCATTAGGTAAACGTGATTTCGTCTTTGAATTAAAAACTCATTTACATGAGAATTGTTTCTCTATTGGTTTTAGGATGAACTTCCGAACTTGTCAAACTTTTACTTTGGTACCTTAAGTATTCAAGACTATCAATTCCCTCGAGCAATTTTCTGAACATTCCATTCTCGTGAAATCGCATTATTTGGTCTAAATAGTTTTTCATTTTGTAAAAAATTTTGTGTCTTTGAATTAAAAACTTATTTACGTAAGAATTGTTTCTCTCTTGGTTCTTGGAGGAACTTTCGAAATTGTCAAACTTTTACGAGTTCCTTTATAACTTTGGTTCCTTAAAGCATTCAAGACGATCCATTCCTTCAAGCAATTTTTCGAACATTCCATGCTCGAGTAATTGAATCATTTGGTCTAAATAGTTTGTAATTTTGTAAACAAATTTTGGTCTTTAAATTAAAAACTTTTTACGTGAGAATTGTTTCTCTATTGGTTTTGGGACGAACTTTTGAACTTGTCAAAATTTTACTAGTTCTTTTATAACTTCGGTTCCTTCAAGTATTCAAGACAATGCATTCCTTCGAGCAATTTTCTCAGGAAATCACTTCATTTGGTCTAAATAGTTTGTCATTTTCCAAACAAGTTTTGGTATTTGAATTAAAAATGTATTTACGTGAGAAATATTTCTCTTGGGTTCTTGGATGAACTTAAGAACTTGTCAAACATTTACAAGATCCTTTGTTACTTCGGTTCCTTAAAAGTATTCAAGATGATCCATTCCTTCGAACAAATTTTCGAACATTCCATGCTCGGGAAATTGAATCATTTGGTCTAAATATTTTATCATTTTGTTAACATGTTTTGGTCTTTAAATTAAAAACTTCTACGTGAGAATTGTTTCTCTATAGGTTTTGTTACGAACTTCCGAACTTGTCAAACTTTTACGAGTTTCGTTATAACTTTGGTTCCTTAATGTATTCAAGATGATCCATTCCTTCTAGGAATTTTCCAAGCATTCCATGCACAAGAAATCGCATCATTTGGTCTAAATAGTTTGTCATTTTGTAAACAAGTTTTTGTCTTTGAATTAAAGACTTATTTATGTGAGAATTGTTTCTCTATTGGTTTTGAGACAAACTTCTGAACTTGTCAAACTTTTACAAGTTCTTTTATAACTTCAGTTCCTTAAAGTATTCTAGACGATCCATTCCTTCGAGCAATATTTTGAAAATTTCATACTCGGGTAATCAAATTATTTGGTTTAAATTGTTTGTCATTTTTTAAACATGTTTTTGTCTTTAAATTAAAAACTTATTTATGTGAGAATTGTTTCTCTATTAGTTTTGGGACGAACTTTCGAACTTGTCAAACTTTTACTAGTTCATTTATAACTTCGATTCCTTAAAGTATTCAGACGATGCATTTCGTCGAGCAATCTTCTCGGGAAATCGCATCATTTGGTGTAAATAGTCTGTCATTTTCTAAACAAGGTTTTGTCTTTCAATTAAAAACATATTTACGTGAGAATTGTTTCTCTTAGTTCTTGGACGAACTTAAGAACTTGTCAAACATTTTTAAGATCCTTTATTACTTCAGTTCCTTGAAAGTATTCAAGACGATCCATTCCTTCGAAAAATTTTCCGAACATTCCATGTTCGAGAAATTGAATCATTTTGTTTAAATAATTTGTCATTTTGTAAACATGTTTTGGTCTTTGAATTAAAAACTCATTTACGTTAGAATTGTTGCTTTCTTGTTTAAGGACAAACTTCTAAACTTTTCAAACTTTTACTTTGTTAGCTTAAAGTATTCAACACTTCGAGCAATTTTTGGAGCATTCCATGCTTAGGAAACCATATCATTTAGTTTAACTAGTTTGTCATTTTGTAAAAAAAGTTTGTGCCTTTGAATTAAAAACTTATTTACGTGGGATTTATTTCTATCTTAGTTCTTAGACGAACTTCCGAACTTGTCAAAATTCTGCGTGTTCCTTTATAACTTTGGTTCCTTAAAGTATTCAAGACGATCCATTCCTTCGAGAAATTTTTCGAACATTCCATGCTCGAGTAATCGAATCATTTGGTCTAAATAGTTTGTCATTTTGTAAACAGGTTTGGGTCTTTAAATTAAAAACTTATTAACGTGAAAATTATTTCTCTATTGGTTTTGGGACGAACTTCCGAACTTATCAAACTTTTACGAGTTCTTTTATAACTTCGATTCCTTAAAGCATTCAAGACGATCCATTCCTTCAAGCAATTTTTCAAACATTCCATGCTCGGGAAATTGCATCACTTGGTCTAAATAGTTTTTCATTTTGTTATCAACTTTTGGTCTTTGAATTAAAAGCTTATTTACGGGAGAATCGTTTCTCTCTTAGTCACGGATGAACTTTTGAACTTGTCAAACTTTTACGAGTTCTTTTATAACTTCGGTTCCTTAAAGCATTCAAGACGATTCATTCCTTCTAGCAATTTTTCGAACATTCCATGCACAAGAAATCGCATCATTTGATCTAAATAGTTTGTCATTTCGTAAACAAGTTTTGGTCTTTGAGTTAAAAACTTATTTACGTGAGAATTGTTTCACTATTGGTTCTAACACAAACTTCTGAACATGTCAAACTTTTTCGATTTCTTTAATAACTTCGATTCCTTAAAGTATTGAAGACGATCCATGATACGATCTTGATTCTGCGAAAGTATTCAAGTCATAGTTGTGCCTAATCGTTAAATGGAGAAGTATCGCTCTTAGTTTGAGTTTAAGGGAATTCGGCTAAGCATGGATGTAAGCAAGGCAAAGATGAAAGTTAAAATGGATAAGTAAGCTTAAGGTCAAGAATGAACCAATACTATGAAGGAGTATAAATCCTAGACTTATAAGACACTTAAGGTGATGGAAGGTTGATAGAAAGGACCTTGACCCACTATCTATGAAGAGATAGGAACCAAAGGTATCAAAGGTGAGTGCCACACTCGGTTTAAGAGTGAATAAACAAAGATGACACCACTAGCAAGCTAGATAAGTCAACTTGAGTCTTAAACGAAAATTGAGAGTTGAATAAACTCACAAAGATATCAAAATTCATCAAAGTATCAAAAAAAAAGTCCTCAATACAACTAAAGAGCTTCGTATTTATAGCTCAATTACATAGCTAGCCAAATAGACACTTAGGGAACCGAATGGGCAGCATGTATTCAGCTTATGGAGCTGGAAACTTCCTTGAACCTTCTCTAGCATTGGTAACGCCATTAGACAAGTCCCTTGATGTTTCCAATCAGCTTAACTTAAATGAAATTAAGTAAGGAGATGAATGGACTAGGCAAGATTAAGCCAAGAGGTGTGAAAGGCTTTTAAGGGGCTACCTTGAATATTTGGAGAGTCTTGGAGTTTAAATGGCAGTTTGGGGCACTTCAACAGCCTTGGTGTGTGAACAAATGAATTTGAGCAGCCATTGAGTGTGAAAAACTCAAAACTGAACAACCATGAGTGTGAAAAGAACCTCTAACAAATGTGAAAGCACTTAAGCAACTAAATGGATAGCTTTGGGAAGAAAAATTAGCAGCTCAATGGCTCTTGCATACACGAAGAGGTGCTTGGAGCATTTCAATCATCAGCACACCATATTCAAGTCGTCCAAGCATGTACCTGAAACACATTAATTAGCTAATTAAATTCGGCTAGGACATATTAATTCAAAAATGAAATTAATTTGTCTCAAACTTAGACGCATTAAAACAACTATTAAATATGTATCAAACTAAGACACATTAAAACCTCATTTAATGAAAATGACCAGATTATGACACATTTAATAACTTAAACTAGATAACTAAATTAACTAAAATAAATTAAATATTTATTCCAATAAAATAATGCTAAGTTAAAAATAAGTGGAAGTTGAGCTCAATGAGATATGAATGAGCTAGAAGAACTTGTAGGAGGTTGCAAGGCTGACTTAGTTGACTTGTCCAAGATTGATCGATAAGCCCCGTAACGATTTCTCCCCACGCTCGATCAATTAGATCCAAAACATCCTCCTTGAAATGTTTGGCTTGTGCTCGAGTTATAGGTCCTATAGGTAGCTCCAAAGATTCCTTGTTAGCACTTGGTGAGTCTCGAACCGTGGCCGTATCAATCCGTTCCTTCGAGTAATTTTTTGAACATTCCATACTCAGAAAATCGCATTATTTCGTCTAAATAGTTTTTCATTTTGTTATCAACTTTTGATCTTTAAATTAAAAACTTATTTACATGAAAATTGTTTTTCTATTGGTTCTTAGACGAACTTTCAAACTTGTCAAACTTTTACTAGTTCTTTTATAACTTCATGATGTGAACACGATCACATCATGTTATGATGCAATTCGAAGATAACAAGATTGGCCCAAACACGAGGGGCCCAAGTGCAAAATGAAACCTCTCACTGGCCTGATTGATTATTGGGCTAATATTTTTAAGGACTTTTTAATTTTATTTAAGTTTTATTTTAGTTTAATAAGTGTTTGCATCTTTAATTATGTCTTGCATTAAGTGTTATGCATTTAATTAAGTCATTCCTAAAAGCATCTCCTATGTTTATTCAGATTGTGATTTAATTATGTCATGCATTACTAATCTACATCTTTTAAATATGACATGCATTATGTGATCTACATTTAATAAGTCATGCATTATGTAATGACATCCATTAACTCTCATGATTAGTTAAGTTTGCATCATAAATAATGACATGCACTAAGTAACTTACATGTTAGTTAATATGCATCATTAAATCAAGTCATGCATTTAGTAATCCATTAGTTCATTTAGTTTGCATCTTTAAACCATTCCTTAAAACATCTTGTGTGTTTAAACATGAGTTAGTGTGTTTATTTTTATTATAAATAGGGTGTTTTAAGTTAAATAAGAATTTGAACAGGTTTCAAATGTTTAAATATTCATTTATTCTTGTCTAGGTGACTATTCAATTCATTTTAGCTTATTGGCATGTTTAAATTGTCTTAATGCATGTTTAATATGTTTTAGGAATGATTTAAGGCTGATAAGAAGATCTAGGGACGTTCACATACAAAGGCTATTCAGTTTTGGCATGAAAAGGTTTGCATTTGGTCACTTAATTTGCTGGTACTAGAAGAGGATGTTTTTGGTGGATTTTGAAGGTGAATAAATACGCAAAATTCATTCAAGAATAAGCTTTCAATATTGATGCATTGTACTATTCAAATGGACCAAGAGTGGCTCTTCAAATCTGATCAGTTTCAAGCACTTAAAGGCCAATTCATGGCATCACAAGCAATAAAGACAACCGGTTATGGAAGATGAAGGGACTACAAACAACACCTTTAAGGACCATTTAGCTTTCATAAAGAAGATGACTTTTAAGCTAACCATGGAATATGAAAAGACATGACCTCTCATCTCCTTAAAGACAAGTGAAGAGACATGGCTTTTGGGCTAGCTATCATGAGTTAATTCAAATCTAATGGTCTGTTTTTAAGTTAGTTAAATGACCGAATTTGAAGAGTCATATAGGAACTTGACAGGTCAATTCAGGCCTATAAATTTCATCCTAAATCACTATGTTAAAAAAAACTTTGCTTGAATTTAAATCATTTGTGAGAATATTTCTCTCTTGGTTCTTCGTTGAACTGTTCGAACATATCAAACTTTCTTCAATGTTTTTGGCATTCAAAATTTTTCTTATCACTCTGTTTACCATCCCAGGTTGTGGCGACTTTGATACACTAAGATTTGAGTATATGGTAATGTTTAAGCGGGTCGTAGTTTTAATATAGCTACGGTTCCTTAGAGAATTCAAGTGCTTAGAATTAATGTTTTCACTTTCTTGTGAACCATTTCAAGACGATTCTTCCAACAAGCTGTCTTCCGAACACTCAAAGATCGAAAGCTCACATCACTTCGGTTCCTTAAAGTATTCAAAACGATGCATTCCTTTAAGCAATTTTCTCGAGAAATTGCATCATTTGGTCTAAATAGTTTGTCAATTTCTAAACAAGTTTTGGTTTTTCAATTAAAAACTTGTCAAACTTTTTCGAGATCCTTTGTTACTTCGATTCCTTAAAAGTATTCAAGATGATCCATTCCTTCGAAAAATTTTCCGAACATTCCATGCTTGGGAAATTGAATCATTTTGTCTAAATAGTTTGTCATTTTGTAAACATGTTTTGGCCTTTGAATTAAAAACTCATTTACGTTAGAATTGTTTCTCTCTTGGTTCTAAGATGAACTTTCGAACTTGTCAATCTTTTAATTTGTTACCTTAAAGAATTCAAGACGATCCATTCCTTCGAGCAATTTTTCGAGCATTCCATGCTCAGGAAATCACATCATTTGGTCTAATTAGTTTGTTATTTTTTTTTAAAAATTTGGTCTTTGAATTAAAAACTTATTTACATGGGAATTGTTTCTCTATTGGTTCTTAGACGAACTTCCAAACTTGTCAAACTTTTATGAGTTCTTTTATAACTTCGGTTCCTTAAAGTATTGAAGATGATCCATTCCTTTTTGAGAAATTTTTCGAACATTCCATGCTCGGGAAACTACATCATTTGGTCTAAATAGTTTGTCATTTTGAAAACAAATTTTAGTCTTTGAATTAAAAACTTATTTAAGTGAAAATTATTTCACTATTGGTTCTGAGACAAACTTTCGAACATGTCGAACTTTTACGAGTATTTTTATAACTTTTGTTCCTTAAAGTATTGAAGACGATCCATTCCTTCGAGTAATTTTCTAAACATTCCATGCTCGGGAAATCACATCACTTGGTCTAAATAGTTTTTCATTTTGTTATCAACTTTTGGTCTTTGAATTAAAAACTTATTTACGTGAGAATTGTTTCTCTCTTGGTTCTTGGACGAACTTCCGAACTTGTCAAACTTTTACGAGTTCTTTTATAACTTTGGTTCCTTAAGGCATTCAAGACGATCCATTCCATAAAGCAATTTTTTGAACATTCCATGCACAAGAAATCGCATCATTTGGTCTAAATAGTTTGTCATTTTGTAAACAAATTTTGGTCTTTGAATTAAAAACTTATTTACGTGAGAATTGTTTCACTATTAGTTCTGAGACAAACTTCTGAACATGTCAAACTTTTACGAGTTCTTTTATAACTTTGGTTCCTTAAAGAATTCAAGGTGATCCATTCCTTCGAGCAATTTTCCAAACATTCCATGCTCAAGAAATCGCATAGTTTTATGATACGATCTCGAGTTTGTAAAAGTATTCGAGTCGTAGTTGTGCCCGATCGTTAAATGGAGAAGTATCGTTCTGAGTTTGAGTTTGAAGGAATTCTGCTAAGTATGGATGTAGTTTGGTTAGGAATGAAACGAAGTAAGGCAAAGATGAAAAGTTATAGTGGATTAGTAAGCTTAAGGTCAAGAATGAACCAATACTATGAAGGAGTATTGACCCGAGACTTATAAGACTCTTAAGGTGATGGATGGGTGATAGAAAGGACATTGACCCACTACCTATGAAGAGATAGGAACCAAAGGTATCAAAGGTGAATGCCACACTCGATTTAAGAGTGTTAAGTTCAAAGAAATGAGGATGATGCCACCATCAAGCTAGATAAGTCAACTTGAGTCTTAAATGAAAATTCAGAGTTGAATAAACTCACTAAGATATCAAAATTCATCAAAGTATCAAAAAGTCTGTAATACAACTAAAGAGCTTGATATTTATAGCTCAATTACATGGCTAGTTGAATAGACACTTAGGGAACCGAATGGGCTGCATGTGTTTAGCTTAATGGAGTTGGAAACTTCCTTGAACCTTCTTTAGCATTGGTGATGCAGTTAGACAAGTCCCTTGATGTTTCCAATCAACTTAAATTAAATGAAATTAAGTAAGGAGTTGAATGGAGCTGAATGGAGTAGGCTAGATTCAGCCAAGAGGTGTGAAAGGCTCTTAAGGGGCTGCCTTGAATATTTGGAGAGTCTTGGACTTTAAATGGCAGCTTGGGACACTTCAACAGCCTTAGAGTGTGAATACCCGAATTTGAACATCCATGAGTGTGAAAGGAACCTCCAGCAAATGTGAAAGCACTTAAGCAACTAAATGGACAGCTTTGGGAAGATAAATCAGCAGCTCAATGGCTCTTGGCATACACGAAGAGGTGCTTGGATCATTTCAATCAACAGCACACCATATTCAAGCCATCCATACATGTACCTGAAATATATTAATCAGCTAATTACATGTACCAGAAACACATTAATCAACTAATTAATTTCAACTAGGACATATTAATTCAAACATGAAATTAATTTGTCTCAAACTTAGACACATTAAAAACAACTATTAAATATGTATCAAACTAAGACACATTAAAACCCTATTTAATAAAAATGTCCAGATTATGACACATTTAATAGCTTAAACTAAATAACTAAATTAACTAAAACAAATTAAATATTTATTCCAGCAAAATAATGCTAAGTTAGAAATGAGCTGAAGTTGAGTTCAATGAGCTACGAATGAGCTAGATGAACTTGTAGGAGGTTGCAAGGCCGACTTAATTGACTTGTCCAAGATTGATCGATAAGCTCGCAACGGTTTCTCCCCACGCTCGATCAATTAAATTCGAAACAGCCTCCTTGAAACGTCTGGCTCGTGCTCGAGTTATAGGTCCTAAGGGCAGCTCCAAAGGTTCCTTGTTAGCACTTGGTGAGTCACGGACCGTGGTCGTGTCATTCGTTTCAGATTACTTTTGTCTAGAGCTTTAGGGTAGATCCATGACTTGACAACTTTATGATCCTCTTCTGCATTCGTTTCATATCATTTGGTATCAGATTTTGGGCATTTTAGGTGTTCTTCGTTGCTTTCTACATTGATTTTCATTACAAAGAGCCAACAAGCAGTTTTTACCCAATAATTTTTTTTGGAAAAAGATATTTTTGAGTGAGTAAAAGTTTTTCAATTGTTCTAAAATATTATATACTGATTATTGGCACTATATAACAGTATAAAATATATTTTCCACAAAAAAAGTGATCAAAAAGTCGAGAAAAAGAAAAATATGATAAAAATAAAAAAATATTCTGTGGGTTGAATTTTGTGCCAAAAATTTCATGATCAAAAACACATTATTTGGAGAGGCTCCAATTTAAATTTCGTGATTTTTGAAAATCAGGAACACCTCGAACGAAGTTTGTCAAGTTGCTTCGCAGTTTTTGGGTTTTTGGGTTTCTGCAATTTTATTGATTCTTAGTTTTAGGTTTTCATTTGTTTTTGCTTTTTATTTTTTCTTAACACATTCTAACACTTTCTTATTTCTCGTGTTAGTATGTTAACGAACGTTGCACCTTCTTTCCACTGTGCAATACAATTCTTTGGTGTCTAGCTGATTTTGGACTCATAGTGCTATTAGGATTACTTTGTTAGTTTGATAGTAATACATCCTGATTGATTGATATAAATACTTCTAAAGGACTCACAAGATTAATTCTTACCTCATTGAGAATTTAATTTTTCTTTTTGAGTGCATAACGGTGAGGTTTGTTTAATTTTTTTTTTTTTTCACTGTTGTGTTTTTTTTTCCAGATTTGTCATAATGTCTCATAGTAGAAAAGGGAGTGATGACCAGAGTGACAAACTGTTAGTTAACATTGAAAATCTTGCTGGTGTCACAACAAAGTTAGATCTTCATTCCATTACTGATAAGTTCGAAACCATGTTCAATCAGTTGGACAATACCTTAAATCAGTTGCTAACTGAGCAAAGGACTCAATGTTGGGGTGCTAATGATGATGATTAGTTTGAACAACCTCGTGCTCGTGGACGTCAAGCTAGACGTGTCCCTCGTGTGGATGAAAATCCTTTATTTCCCAATGATCACGGATAGCCTTCATTGGCAAAGCCGAAGTTCACAATTCCTCAATTTCGTGGAAAGAATGATCCCGAAGCATACTGTGAGTGGGAATAAAAAATAGAGCTTATGTTTCGTTACTATAAATGCCCAGAAGATGAGAAAGTTTCATTGGCGACCCTTGAGTTTTCAAACTGTGCGTTGAGTTGGTGGACTCAAGTTTGTATAAGTCGCCAACAAAACTACGAGAGAGAAATTACCACATGGGATGAGTTGAAACAAGTTATGCGAAAACACTTTATCCTAACACATTATTATAGGGAGGTCAAAACTAGACTTCGTCGACTTGCTCAAGGAAGTAGATCAGTTGATGAGTACTTCACGAAGAGATGGCCAAAAGAAAGGAGGATTCCAAGTGATCTCTCACATTTTGAGCAATGTTATTGGTGTAGTAAAAAATATCATGAGAGTTCTCGATGTCCAATCCAATATCCAACTAGAGAAGAAAGTAAGTATGACTTTGTGCCTTTTGTTGACTCTTACTCTAGTGAAAAAAGATTTGTTATGATGGCGAACTTTGTGAACCGAAAAAGGATGATAATGAGAAATTTTCCCTTGAATCTATAGATGAAGTAGAACCGAAATTTGTGCCGTCTTGATGCAAGATAAAAGGCCAATAGCATATTTCACTGAAAAACTAAATGGGGCACAACTGAACTACTCAACGTTCGATAAAGAATTATTGGCACTGGTGCAAGCTCTCCAAGTGTGGCAACATTACTTGCTGCCCAATGAGTTCGTTATACATACAGATCATGAGTCCCTCAAATGGCTAAAGGGCCAAGGTAAGTTAAGCAAAAGACATGCAAGATGGGTGGAATTTATTGAAACATTCTCATATGTAATTAAGTACAAAACAGGCAAAGAGAATGTAGTTACTGATGCCTTATCTCGTAGATATTCTTTGATAACTACATTACATTCTAAAATCTTAGGATTTGAGCATATAAAATATTTGTACCCAAATGATGCTGATTTTTCAAATATCTTTGCTAATTGTGGGAATAGTGCCCTAGACAAATATTATCTTGTAGATGGATTTCTTTTTCGCCTAAACAGGTTATGTGTGCCACATTGCTCCATGAGGGAGTTACTAATTCGTGAGGCCTATGGTGGAGGCTTAATGGGACACTTTGGTGTCGCCAAAATGCTAGATGTTCTACAAGAACACTTTTATTGGCCGCACATGAAGAAGGATGTTGACAAGTTATGTTCTAAATGCATTGCTTGTAAACAAGCAAAATCTAAGGTAATGCCTCATGGACTCTATACTCCTTTGTCGATTCCTTCTTCAACATGGGTAGATTTATCTATGGATTTCATTCTTGGTTTTCCTTGAACTAAAAAGGGTCGAGATAGTATATTTGTTGTTGTTGACAGGTTCTAAAAAATGGAACACTTTATTCCTTGCCACAAAATAAATGATGCTACACATGTGGCAGATTTATTCTTTAGAGAGGTGGTGCGACTACATGAGATACCTTGCACAATTGTCTCTGACAGAGACGTAAGATTCCTCAGCCACTTTTGGAAGGTATTGTGGGGTAAGCTTGGTACTAAATTATTATATTCCACTACATGTCACCCCCAAACTGATGGACATACAGAAGTAGTAAATCGAGTTTTAGGCACTTTGCTGCGAGCTATTGTGAGTAAGAACCATAGGAATTGGGAAGAATATTTACCATTTGTTGAATTTGCATATAATCGATCTATTCACTCTACAACTGGCTATTCATCATTTGAACTTGTTTATGGTTTTAACCCACAAACTGTACTTGATCTTGTACCATTTCGTATAGAAAATATTTCTAGTTTGGATGGTGTGAAGAAAGCTGAATTGGTTAAGTCAATGCATGAAAAGGCAAAACAACGGATTGCCAAAACAAATGACATGAATTCCAAAAGAGCTAACAAGGGGCACAAACAAGTTATCCTTGAACCCGGTGATTGGGTTTGGCTCCATATGCGCAAAGAGCGATTTTCAAGTAAAAGGAGGACTAAATTGGACCCTAGGGGTGACGGACCTTTCCAAGTGCTAAAACGGATCAATGACAACGCCTATCAAATAGATCTACCCGGAGAGTACAATATAAGTTCTACTTTTAATATTATTGACTTCTCTCCTTTTGATGTTTCAGATTCGAGGATGAATCTTTTTGAGGAAGAGGGGAATGATACGAGTCGCAAGGCCCAAAATCAAGCGTATGAATGTGATGGGCTCAATCTTCCTCAAGGACCAATAATAAGGTCAAAAGCCAAGAAAATTCGAGCAAAATTGAATGGGACCATCCAAGACTTCATTATTAAGGCCCTAGATGTGCACATAATCGAAAAACAAAATCAAGATTCACTTTCTTTTTTTCAAGAAAATCAAGAAACCGAATCTTGGTCCAATTATATGCTATTTCAAACAATTTCAAGAATCAAGAAAATCAAGATTTCAGTTCTTGGAAAAAGAAACCGAATCTTGCAGCCAAGGCACATTGGATTTCTTGTACGACCTTGAATGAGCCAATTTCGAGAGCAAACGGATCACAAGACCAAGTTCTTGCAAAAAGGCCCATTAAGATATCTACAAGTTCATCTTGAAGTTTAGAAAGTAATTTAATTGAATATCAGGCCAAATTATTAAAGTGGCCCAAATTAGAAAGTATTTAAATTTAGGTCCAAATTTTATTTTAATAAGGGGATCATCATGTAAGAATTCAGCCCAAGGAGCCCAGTCAAAGCCCTTTGGCCGAAATTCCCCATATCCATACTTAAATTTATTTTGTTTTTGTTATTTTATTAGCTGTCATGGTTAGAATTCTATTAGGGTTAGGAAAGCTTATTTTGGGGGCCTATAAGTAGCATGGTCGTTCCCCCCTTGAAAAGATACTTAATTTTGATTATGTTGAGTTAATAATAATTCTCTTTGAGTTTTTCTTCAAGAATTGCTCTTGAGTTTTTTTTAAGAAGTTGTTTTAACAATCTTTCAGGTTGTGGGGATCATCTTCAAGCTTTTTCTTTCCAAGATCTCTTTCTTGGAGGGGAAATTAAAGCCTTTGAAGGGAGATGTGGATTCTTATTGTTTCCAAGGCTTCTTAGGACGTTATCTTCTCTTTTCTATCTTTAATCTATTGTTCTAGTTTGATCTAGTTTATTTCTTGCTGTTTAGGGTTACTGATTTAGTTGTTTCTGTTCTAGGTTGAAATTGCTTCAAGAGAGACATTCTCCTACCTTGATCTGTCAAGGAACACATAAAAAATTAGGAGATTCAATCTTTTCTTGTTGTTTCAAACGTTCTTGCCTAAACAGTTTACTTTCATCTTTTAAATCACTTCTAACGAATCTATTTTGTGTTTTTATTTTCAGATCTAGTTGGGACGTTTTCTTGAGGTCCAAGGACAGTTTCTTTCATCCAAGAAACCCTAATTTCATTCTCTATTGGATCCTTTACCAGCTATTCATCTTTCTTGTGTTTTAATTTTTGTTTGATTATTCTTCTTGTCAACTAATCTGTTTTCTTTGTTTTCGTTTCAAATTACATTTGTCTAGAGCTTTAGGGTAGATCCGCGACTTGACAACTTTACGATCCTCTTCTGCCCGCTTTTCATATCATTTGTGCCACAAAAAATGGACCATATCTGAAGAATGTCAAAATTGTCTTTTATGTCGCAACACGAATATAGTGTGTCACGACAACACCTGGGAAATTCACCAAAGGTACGGACTGTCTTTTACATTGCGACACAGCTCCTTTGTGTCACAACATCGCCTCCTAAAGACGAAATTAACACCTAGTCAAGGGTGTTTCAGTCTTTACAATGCCACTTAAACAGGAAGAACGATAGTTGACCTAGGGTTAAGGAAAACGACCGTCCAAAGGCTATAAATAAGGCCCTTTAGCACTTAGCTTTACACATCTTCTGCTTAGCATTTAATTTCCTTTGTAATTTAGGTTTAGTCATTTTTTTAATTTCTTTTGTTATTTCATTTCAGTTTCATGTGGGAAAAAGATTTGTAACTTCGCATAAATGATTGTGGATTTTTCCCAATAGATCGCTATATAAGTCTTAGCTTCTTTCAATTTATATTTTCAATCTTGAAATTCATGTTTACTTATATTATTGAATCTATGATGTTCGAATAAACCATGAAGAACTAATCCTACTGTGAGGGATTAGGGAGTGGAAGTATGATTATTTAATTATTGTTTACAGGGATTTTCAATGGATCAATTGTTTAGAAAAAAAGAACTAGAAACAAACCCTAGGGCTGACAACCTTAAGAAGACATTTAGGTGAGAATTAACCCAAAATTGGTATTGCCCATTCACGAACACCTTTACCCCAAACTAATCTAGACTGTGACATTGAAAGATAAGTAGTCTCTGTTGACTCGTTATGTTGGTGGAAGATCGGAAGATCCTGCTAGGGTAGCGACTAGTTGATTGAAGAAAGATCCCCAAAATCAACAATTAAAGAACCCATACTAAAACAACCTAATCCCCCTTAAATTTGTTTAACGAGTTTTCACATCTCTTTCTTTATTTCTTTGCTTTTTATGTCCTTAAAATTAAACCCAAACTCTTCTATTTTATTTTTGTACTATAACCCTAAAAAGAATACTGATTACTTCTTTTCTTTACAGGGATTTATCTCACTATTGCTTAGCCTCCCTTAGGTATGATCCTTGGAGTACTCAAGTACTTTGTTGTAACTATATTACAACTCAACCCGTATACTTGCGGAAGCCCAAAATATATACACCAAACCAGAGTACATTTGGAGGGGGTTAATGACTTGTTTGCATAGTGGTTATTCTGGGCATTCACTAAGCTTGTTTAAGCTCATCCACTCATTTTAAACCATTGCAGATAAGAAGTGTCAGTGTTGATTCAAGCCAAACTTTTTAGTTTTTATTAGTAGGTGTTGATCATTTATTTATGTTTTTGGGAATAAAAGGCAATGTGGTAGTTTAATTATGGTTTTGATATGATTTTAAGTTTTCTTACATGATTATTTTGCTTAGAACCCATGGACTTAAAGTATGCTTAGCATGTTCTAGTGATGATTAATATATGTTTGTCTTAAAATTTGTATAAATGCTAAGATAAAAAGATGTTTGTATAAAAATTGACAATTCATGATGTGTATGATGTGAGATGGTGGTGTAATGTCCTATTACTCAGGCTCGACGATCGGGCTGGGTATAGGGTGCTATATAGACGCCTTAAAAAACCCTAGTAGTTTAGGAGTAAGACTGGATTATTTTCCTTTTGTCTTTTCAAAACTCTTTTGTTTTTCCTTTTGGAATTAGTTTTAATCTAAGAGTTTATTTATATTAATGAAGTACTTTAGTTTACTTGTTCTTGCATTCAATTTAATTCTTTATTCCAATCAAGTGATTCGTTACTCCGTTCCACATTCGGATTCAATCCATGATTATTGAAAAAAATTTCTTTCCCAAATCAATTGTGTTATTTACATGATCTATTCAATTGAGATAAGATTATGAACAATATGATTGACTAAATCCCTTAGGGGAGATTAACAAGTGGATGGAGATGTGATTAAGAAAGGATTTAGGGTTTTTCGAAAGGGTTTAGTTGGTATGAATTACGTGTTCTTAAACCCCTAGGATTGACAACCCTAGGAAGTTATCATAGGCTACATAAGGTCGGGAGATAAGTCGAACCAAGTAAATCATAATTTATCCTAGTTGAGAAAGTGAGGTCAAGAGATAAGTGAGTACCGACCAATTAATTAGTTAATTAGAGCCTGAGAGGTAATAATTGGTTAGTCGATAGCTAGTCCACCTTAAAACACTAATACGAAGTTAGTTACAAACTCTAAAGCGAGTTAATGTTCCTTATTGGTTTATTGATTTTTATCATTTGTTTATTTTTCTTATTTATTTTATCTCATTAATCTATAATATGGTTTATTATAATATAGTAATTAATTGCTACTACTTAGACTTGTTATTGTAAAAGTTTTTCAAAATTTATTTCATCCTCTCTTGGGTACGATTCTCGAAATACTTTCAAATATTTTTTTGTACAAACTATATTATAATTTGACATATGCATTTGTGAACACTGTCATTCTAATTTTTTTATATATATTTTATGTTATATTTTACTATAAACGATAACTCATTTATAGGCGATTAGTCTATAAAATATAAATAAGATATCAAATTACTCAAATACAAGCTAACTAAGTATTGAAAAGAGCTTAATTTTCCACAACGATTTGTGGTAGATTAATTACCGAATTGATAGTTATTTGGCCACAAATGATCAAAATTCTACCTTGGGATCACATTATCTTTATTTTCTTTATTGTCATGTGCATCTGAACTTGATTCACTTACTCGTTTTAGTCCTAGATCACCCACTATCGCATGTAAAATAGTATTGCTGTAGCATGTGCAAGTGTACACAACGTTCAAGTAGTAAAGTGATAAGTAAAGTATCGTACCCACAGAGAGATTGGTATTCAGAAGAAATTACTAAGACTGTTGACAAAAGAACTGTGCATGCAAAATAAATGTGATAACAAGATAAGTTGTGATTACAAAGTGCGTGTCATAACAAAATGCAAAAACAGTAAAATGATCGAGAATCAACCAAGAAAAGCATCAGATCTACTAAGTACTCATCACTCTTAGCATAAATGATTGGCAAAATCTTCAGTACAGGACTAAGTTGCTATAAATAAACTTGGAATATTTCGGATCTAAGTCTAGATCTACAAATGTTATAGCAAATACTTGTTTCTACAAATTTCCTAGAATGACTAAGCAATGACGTGCTATTTTTATGTAGCAACCTTTACAGTGAACAAATATTATATTCCTATAACATGTATTTTCCCAACAAAACTTATCTCAACCTTAATGAACACAACTCATCTTTCAGAGATACTACACATATCTTTCGACACATGCTCATTACACAAATTTATGCTTCAACAAATCTGTCCTGCTTTCAGTCAAGATTATGCACATGCAAAAAAAAAAAGCTCATTCCTAACATTGCTAGCATGTAGAATTGACAACAACTGAGTCATAAATCAATGAAGAGATTTAATAGAAAGATATCGATAATTCATTCATGGAAATAAAACAAAGTATCAAAAATATTTAACCCTTAATTAGTCAAAATAAGGGTGCAAAATGTTTTTTAAACAAATTAACTAATAGACTTAAAGATCAAGAGTACTCCTTATTGAGACCCAAAAAGAACATTAGGCCGTATTCTTGATTCTGCTTCGGTTCGCTACAACAATGTATCTTTGCTCAGGTGGTTTTGCTACAGCATTGTCGAGCTCCGCTCCTAGCGATGGCTAACAATTCTGTCTCTTACACTTCAGATCTATCATCTGACTCTCCCGATTCTCCTCCTTCCGGAGTATATTGCAATAGCACTCTAGCCTTAGCTTGATTAAATTCTTTGACATCTGATTTCTTCATCAGGATGCTGCTTTTATAGAAGCTTGGCAACCCAATACACATTCGTCAGATCCAGATTTCTAGGGGTTCTAGAGCCCTCCTAGAGCATTCTAGTGCAGACCACAATAATTTGGGCTTGCTTCAGTAGAATCTTGCGTGCCTGGTACTGCCAGAGCATTTAGCAGCTGCAAAGTTTTGCTACTTTCTCTCCCCAACGGTGCTTCATTATTGGGCCTCATACTCTTCTCTTCCTTTACCTATTCCTTCATCATGAAAACACATACCGACATGCATAGTTTACTACAACAAAAAGGGTAAAAAAGTATATATTTTTCTAGTTAAGTGCATTACATCTCTGAAGACAAAAATACATAAAAATACTACTAATGTTGTAACAAATTTACTAAAGATCAAACAAAATGTTCTAGAAAAAAGTATGTAATATAACTCTTTTTCAAGAGTTATCACACCCCCAAACCTGAACTTTTGTTTTTCCTCAAGTAAAATAGGTTGCTCAAGTCAAATAGGTTGATGCATGTATGCATGAAAACAAAGATTACTGCCTTGACAATTTTCATAAAAATTTTGCTTCTACCTTTCAGTGTACATATATCTCAGTTGTCAACAACCTTTATAATTGCCAGATTTTGCAGTAGCATTGTAGATAAATCCAGAAAATTCAATGTACCAATTTCAATCTAAAAAATAAAGAAATTTTAAATTAACATGCAATTAGTTTTAAAACAAATAATTTCCTAAAACTGTTTATTTCTTCAGGTAAGTTTTTCATTTACTTTACTTTGGCATCTTATTTTTTGCTCTTAAGGAATTCATCTTGTCATGCAACGTTATACTTGACAACTATAGTGGAGCAAACACTTAATTGCCATGCCAACAATCACATCGCAATCTGAATTTACAGTTATGCAACTTAAAGATTTCAACTAAAAAGATGGATGGAGTAAACAACTACCTCCTTAGCCTACTCTGCTTTTTGCTACAGCGAAGTGTACCTAAAAAAATATTTTTCTTTTTACAAATTTTTCTTTTAACATTTTTCTCTTTCTTTATTCTCTTTCTTAAACATTCATACTTAAACATATTCTTTTCTCATCAATAATACGATGGAGCAAACAAAGCAATGCTGATATACTCAGAACAGTTAAGGATTGGAATGACAAAATTTTTCTTTTTTTCATTTCATGCCTTAGCATTCCACATTTAACACTTAGCTTAAAGAAAATCTAAGTTTTATTAAGAAATATTTACTTTAAAATAATCATAAAGACTTCAAAATCAAATTATCTTTAAAAATAAATTTTCAACACTATCCTAATCTGAATTTCCTACTTCATTCCTACAAAAATTTTAAATTTTAATGTTTAATTTCCTCATCAAACATGAAAAATATATGTATACCTTCCTGGCTTTTAACTTTCTACAAAAATATGTCATGGTAAAAATCTCAATATGACAAATTATATGTAATTGAAACCAATAAAACAGAACTATGTACTAACAAATATATACCTATATGCAACTAAATGGAACAACACACCTCCAAACCTAGGAGTGCATTGTCCTCAATGCATGAACACAATGAATGTAAATACAAAAACATGTAATAACAAATGAAAAACAAAAACACATATATCACAAAAACGAAAACAAATTGGAGTTGCAAAAAATTAAAATTACCCTTTTAGTTGAGGCGAAGGGACTTTTAGCAACCTTCTTGCCCTTAAGCTTTCGGTTTCTTGGTGTAACAGCCTCCTCCTCATCGTCTTCATCCATCTTTGTCATTTTTTCAATCAGTCGATTGACTTCCTCTTCCTGATCTAGTCCTTTGGATGGTGTAGCAAAAACCTTTGGCATGACAGGTTTCTTCGGTGTTACACTTTTTGTTGGCAGTGTCGCGATTTTCTCTTTCTCAACGAGACTATCCTCAATATCTTCAACCTCGGGATCTTTCTTTTTTTCTTCATCATCCACAACTAGATGGTACTCTTCACCAGATGATGACTTTCTTGATGCCGACTATTGTGTGTAAAATAGTATTGCAATCGAAAATGTGTAAGTGTACACAACATTCAAGTAATAATAGTGATAAGTAAGTATAATACCCATAGAGAGATTGGTATTCAAAAGAATTTGTTAAGACTGTTGACAAAAGAATACAAAATTAAATGTGATAACAAGATGAAGTGTGTTTGAAAAGTGCGTGTCATAACAAAATGCAAAACAAATAAAGTTGATCAAGATTTATCTAAGCAGAACATCAAATCTACTAAGTACTTATCAGGCTTAGCAGAGATGAGTAGCAAAATCTTTAGAACAAGACAAAGTTGTAATCAACAAATCTGGAATATTACAGATCCATGTTCTAGATCTATGAATGCCTTATCAAATATATGCTTCTACAAAATTATCTAAGAATGACTAAGTAATGATGTGCTTGTTTAATGCAGCAACATTTTACAGTGAACACACATTGTATTCCTATAACATGCTTCTACTGACAAAACTTATCTCTCCCTTAATGAAACTCCTAAGTGTTACTACACATATCTTTCGATATATGCTCATTACATTGACTTAAGCTCCAGGAAATCCATCCCGTTGTAGGTAAAGATTATGCACATGCAAAATAAGAGCTTCTTCCTAACATTGTCAGCACATAGAATTATCAACAACAGAGTCACAAATCAATGAAGACATTTAATAAAATGATATTGGTATTCTTTCATAAACATAAAACAAAGTTTCAGCAATATTCATTCCTTAACAAATAAATGCAAGGGCACAAATTCGTTGTTCACACAAATTCAAAGATAAAGAGTACTCCTTGTTCGAGACCCGAAAAAACATCTAGCCCGTATTCTCAATTTGCTTCACTTCACCACAACAATATATCTTTGCTTTGGTGATTTTGCTACACCATTGTTGAGCTCCGCTCCCAGCGACGGCTGAAAACTCTACCTCTGCACCTCGGATCTACCGTGTGACTATCCTGATTTCCCTCCTTCCAGATTCTAATGCAATAGCACTCAAGGCTTACTTGAATAAAATTCTTGATATCTTTTCCTTCTTCCAAGTGATGTTTATATAGGAGTTTTGGCACCACAAATAACATTGTCAGATCCGCTTTTCTAGGTGTTCTAAAGCCTCCTAAAGCTTCTAGTGCAGACTACAAATAGATCAGGCTTGCTTCAGCAGAATCTTGTGCGCCTGGTTGCCAGAGCATTTAGTAGCTACAAAGTTTTACTGCTTCCGCTCCCTAACAATGCTTTGTTTTTGGGCCTCGTACTGTCATCTTCCTCCACCTTCACCTATACCAAAAGCATGTACTAGCAAGCACAGTTTGCTACAAAAAAAAAGGGTAAAATGTAAATATTCTTCCAATTTAAGCGTACCACAGCTCCAATGAAAAAAACACATAAAAACACTACAAATGTTATAACAAATTTACTTGGAAATGGAAAAAATGCTCTAGCTAGAGTATGTAATATAACTCTTTTTCAAGAGTTATTATATCCCCAAACCTTAACTTTTGCTTGTCCTCAAGTCAAATATGTCGATGCAAGTATGCATTAAAACACAGAGATTACAGCCTTGACATTTTTCTTAAAAATTTTGCTTCCACATTCCAGCATGCATATATTTCAGTTCTTAGCAACCTTTATACTTGCAATATTCTATAGCAACATTGTAGAACAATCTAGAAGTTTCAAATTACAGAATAAGAAATTTTAAATTCACATGCAATTAGTTTTAAAGCAAATAATTTCCTAAAACTTGTTTATTTCTTTAGCTAAGTTTTTCACTTACTTTGCTTAGGCATTTTATTTTGCTCTTAATGAATTAATCTTGTCATGAAACGTTATACTTGACAACTACAGTGAAGCAAACACTTAATTGACATGCCAACAATTACATCACAATCTGAATTCACACTCATGCAACTTAAAGTTTTCGACTAAAAAGATGGATGGAGCAAACAACTACCTCCTTAGCCTACTCTTCTTTTTTGCTACAGCGGAGTGTTCCTAAAAAAATATATTTCCTTTTACAATTTTTTCTTTTCTCTTTAAACACTCATACTCAAACATATTCTTTCTCATCAACAGTACGATGGAGCAAACAAAGCATTGCTAACGTATTTCGAGCAGTTAAGCATTGGAGTGACAAAATTTTTCTTTTCTACATTTTATGCCTTAACATTTACATTTATCACTAAGCTTAAAGAAAACCTAAGATTTATTAAGAAATATTTACTTCAAAATAATCACAAAGATTTCAAAATCAATTTTGAACACTTTCCTAATCTTAATTTCCAGCTTAACTCCTACAAAAATTTAAGTTCTAAGGTATAATTTCCTCATCGAACATCAACAATATATTTATACTTTCTTGTATCCACAAACTCTTCACAAAAAAATTTGTCAAGGCAATATCTCAATGTATCAAATGATATGCAATAACAATCTATAAAAGAAAATTATATACTAACAAACATATATATATATGCAACTAAATGGGACAACACACCCCCAAACCTAGAGTGTGCATTGTCCTCAATGCATGAACACAATGAAATGCAAACACAAAAGTATGCATGAACAAACAACCAAACAAACATATATATCACAAAAACAAAAACAAAAACAAATTGGAGCTGCAAAAATTTAGATGTTACCCTTTTCAGTTGAGGCATAACAGCCTCCTCCTCATCTTCATCTTCCGATTTCGTCATCTCGTCGATCAAGTGATCAACTTTTGCATCTTGGTCAGGTCCTTTGGATGGCATAGCAAACACTTTTGGAGTTACAGGCTTCTTTGGTGTCACATTCTTTACTGGCAGTGTTGTAGATTTCTCCTTCACAATAGGGCTATCCTCGATATCATCAAGCTCATTTTCCTTTGTCTCTTTTTCTCCTCTTCGATCGGATGGTATTCTTCCCCTAAAGATGACCTTCTAGATGCCGACTGAGTCTTCGTGTCACCAACATTGTACTTCATCGTTACCGTTTCATCATAGAGAATCCTCAGAAAATCTGGAAACCTTAGGACTTTGACTTGGATCTGTTGTAGTGCCTGGCGTATCGCTTCATCACAAATACATATGTAACCCTACAAGGCCTCAGTCTTGCAGTGAAAATCCTCTAAAACTTTATCAATTTTCTTGAGATGATTAATAACATTAACACATTTATCATCAACATGACCCAAATGAGATAAAGTAGATAGTTAAAAAGGGTTACTAAATGATGCTTTCGCAAACACTAGTGGATTCGAACTAACATGCTGCTTAAATGGTGGTGATGTAATCACATCCTCCTTTTGTTGTTGGATCACCTATTGCTTGGTGATGGCACCTTTCTTTGGCAACATATTTTCATTCTCCTCTAAAGCAAGACCTGCTTGTAAAGATAATGCACAAATAAAATTATAACATATCAAATTACCTGAATTCTTTTGGGCACATTTATACACTTCATCGCGAATGATCTGGCCCACATTAATCTTCTGTCCAATCATGATAAAATGCAACAACAACAACCTCTCTCTTCTAATGGTGGTTGTGGGCATAGTAAGCATCAATCCGATTTTCAGAAAACTTATCTAGATTTTACCCTCGGGCTTCAAATATTTCTTCTCAATCGTAAATCAATCAATTTCTGACTTATCCCATGTGGTTCCTGGAACACAAACGTCTCATAACACCTTTTCCAAATTTTCCTCCAAAATTCCATGCACAAATCTCGTATGCACGTCCTTTACGTTATCGAGTCCATAATAATCGTTGATTTGATCTGCATAAAAAAGAATCAAAATGCCCTGAACATATACGAATGGGCTGTCAATAGTTAAATGGGAATAGAACTCCCTTACCATTTTAGAATATACTTCATCTGGATGGCAGCAGAACATATCCCATCCATGAGTTCTTCATCAAAACCCATATATTTCTCTTTCGTAAACACGAACCCTTTCTCTAGTAGTGGTTGACATTTCAAATAGTTCTCTTGGAACTTTGCTTCTATGTTCTAGTCGTATAACTTTCTTGCAATGATGAGCATTGGCTGTTGTGGCATCTTTCCTTTGCGCCTCATTTTTTGTACCAGCAAACTATTCAGAGGAAACATAAACGTTTAAAAGAATAATAACCCTAGCAAATAAATAAACAAAGGTTACATATAGGGAATAAAAAATAAAAGCAAAATAAAAGGAATTTAAAATCACAAAAAATTAGCTAAAACGTGTGGCACGTGGGTGCGAAATTTGCATCGATTACTTTGCCATTTTAGCTTTGTTATGACAGAGACCCAGTCGCCTCTCATTGGTCCAACAAAACCCCACGTCAAATTTATTTACTGCAAATGTTGTTTAACTAACCTGTAACTAAATAAAAAATTCAAAATTTTCATTAACACCAAACCTAAATAAAAACAAAACAAATTCAAACTCTTCTGACATCACGGAATGTAATAGCAAAGTTTTGTTGTAACATCGGATCATTGTAATCACGCTTTAGACACTGTCCATTAACTTTGAACACATTCCTTGTCGTGGCATTTTTAATATCAATTGCACCATGTGGATAAGCAAAAACTACCTCAAATGGCCCAATCTACTTAGACTTCAACTTTCCTAGGAATAATTTGAGCTTTGAATCAAACAGCAAAACTTACTGACCTGGTTCAAAATGCTTTGGCAATATCTTACTCTAATGCCATCTTTTCATTTTCTCTTCATAAATTCGAGCATTTTCATATGCCTGTAGATGAAACTCCTCTATCTCATTCAAACCCATCATCCTTTTCTCTCCTAAAACCAACCAAACACCATTTTTCTTTTTAATCGCCCAAATAGCTCTATGCTCCAACTCAACAGGTAAATGGCAAGGCTTCCCATAGACAAGTTTAAATGTTAACATCCCTAAAGGTGTTTTAAAAGGCAATCCTATACGCCCACAAAGGCTCGTCTAATCTCAATGCCCAGTCCTTTTGTGTAGGATCTACAACCTTCTCTAAAATCGATTTAATCACCCTATTCGATATCTCTACTTGTCCATTCGTCTAGGGATGATATGCGATCGCAATTTTATGGTTTATTTCATACCTTGTTAAGGCATCTTTGATGTAATGACAATCGAATTGTGAACCTTCATCGTTGATTATCACTCTTGGCATTCCGAATCTTGTAAAAATATGCTTGTGCAAAACCTTCAGCACTGAATTTCCATCATTAGTAGGGAGTACAACTGCCTCAACCCACTTTGAGAAATAATCAACAGCGACCAAAATATAGATATTTCCCCATGATGGCGAAAATGGTCCCATAAAATCCATACCTCATACATCAAATTATTCGACCTTAACAATTTTTTGCAATGGCATCTCATTCCTTCTCAAAATGTTACTTGTCCGTTGACACCTATCACTGGAACGATAAAAATTATGTTCATATTTAAACAAGGTAGGCCAAAAGAAACCTGATTACAAACTTTGGCAGCGATTCTTTGTCCTCCAAAATGTCCTCTGTAAGGCGCAGCATGGTAGTGTTGTAAAATGCTATGGCATACATCATCTAGAATACATCGCCTTATGATTTGATCTGCACAATTCGTAAACAAAAATGGCTCATCCCAATAATAGAATTTAACATCATGCAAAAACTTTTTCTTCCCATGGTTAGTTAAATCAGTGGCAATAATCCATAAACTAAGAAATTCACAATATCAACGTACCATGGCAATGTTGTCACAACAAACAATTACTCATCTAGAAATTCCTCTTTTATAAATCTAGCATCACCATTGGTAATATCCACTTTTAACCTTGATAAATGATCCACAACTTGATTCTCTGAACCTTTCCTATCTTTTATCTCCAAGTCAAATTCTTGCAACAACAAAATCTATGGAATCAACCTTGGCTTAGCATCTTTCTTTGCTATCTATTATTTTATTACAGCATGATTCGTATAAACTGTTACTTTTGTGTCAATCAAATACGAATGAAATTTATCAAATGCGAAGACCACTGCCAACAACTCCTCCATTGTTGTGTAGTTGATCTGTGAATCATTAAGCATCCTACTCACATAATAAATTACGTGAAACACCTTCTCTTTCCTTTGGCCTACCACTGCTCCTACAACAAAATCACTTGCATTGCACATTAATTCAAATGACAGATTCCAATTAAGAGCATTTACAATTGGCGCAACAACCAATTGCTTCTTCAAAAATCCAAAAGCTTTTAAACATTCTTCATTAAAGACAAAAGTTTTATCATGTTGCAGTAATTCACATAAGGGCTTAGATATTTTCGAAAAATCTTTTATAAATTGCCTACAAAAACCTGCATGCCTAAGAAAACTACGAATACCTTTCACCAATTTAGGTGGCGATAGCTACTCAATTAACTCAATTTTTGGTTTGTCAACTGTTATCCCTTGCTTCAAAAATTTGTAACCAAGCACAATGCCTTCACTCACCATAAAATGGCATTTCTCCTAATTTAAAACCAAGTTTGTTTCCTCACAGCTCTTTAGAACAACCTCCAAATTCTTCAAGCAATCCTCAATTGTATCTCCAAAAAAAAAAAATCATCCATGAAGACTTTTAAAAATTTCTCCATCATGTAAAAAAAATTGCCATCATACAACGTTGAAAAGTTGCTGGCGCATTACACAGTCCAAATGGCATTCTTATAAAAGCAAAAGTTCCATACGTACACGTGAATGTAGTCTTTTCTTGATTTTCAGGTGCTATGACAATTTGATTGTAACTTGAATAACCATCAAGGAAATAATAATATGCCTTACCTATAAGTCTATCCAACATTCGATCTATAAACAAAAAAGGAAAATTGGTCTTTCCTCGTAGCTTTGTTGAGTTTCCTATAGTCCATGAAAACTCTCCATCTTATGGTAGTCCTAGTAGGAATCAACTCATTATTGTCATTACATACGATTGTGATTTCTCCTTTTTTTGGAACACATTGAACTAGACTAACCCAAGAACTATCGATATTACGTAGATTATTTTGACATCCAGCCATTTTATTACCTCCTTCTTGACAACTTCTTTCATAATCGGATTCAGCCTTTTTTGCTGCTCTATCGAATTGCTATGACAATCTTCCAGCAAATTTTTGTGCATGCAAAACGCACGACTAATTCCTTTAATATCAGCTATAGTCCAACTGATAACTTTTGAAAAAGAGTTATATTACATTCTTGCTAAAACATTTTATCTGTTTCCAAGTAAATTTGTTATAACATTTGTAGTGTTTTTATGTGTTTTTATCATTGGAGCTATGTTGGGTTTAAAGTGGCAAAATATATACATTTTACCCTTTTTATTATAGCAAAATACGCTTGTTGGTATATGTTTTTAGATGCAGGTCAAGTTGGAGGAAGATGAGAGTACAAGGCCCAATAACGAAGCACTGTTAGGAAGCAGAAGCAGCAAAACTTTGCAGCTGCTAGTCACTCTAACAGTACCAAGCACGCAAGATTCTGCGTAAGCAAGCTCGATCCATTTGTGGTCTGCAATAGAAGCTCTAGGAGGCTCTAGAACCCTTAGAAAAGTGGATCTGACGAAGTGATTTGTGTGGCCAAAGCTCCTATATAGACAACATTTGGATGAAGGAAAAGATATCAAGAATTTTATTCAAGTAAGGCTTGGGTGTTGTTGCGTTAGAATATGGAAATAGGGAAATTAGGAGAGCTCATGGCAGATCCAAGGTGCAGAGGTAGAGTTGTCACCCGTCATTGGGAGAGGAGCTCGACTTTTTTGTAACAAAACCACTAAAGCAAATATATGTTGCTGTAGCAAAGCAAAGCAGAATCGGGAATGCGAGCCTGATGTTGTTTTTGGGTCTTGAACAATGAGTACTCTTTATCTTTGAATCTGTTGGTTAATTTGTGTGAACGACAAATTGCTGCCCTTACATTTATTTATTTTGGGGTGAATATTGTTGCAACTGTGTTTTATGTTTATGAATGAATTACTAATATCGTTCTATTAAATGTTTTCATTGATTTGTGACTTAGTTGTTGATCATTCTACATGCCGGCAATCTTAGGAATAACCTTTTGTTTTACATGTGCATAATCTTGATCTACAACGGGATGGATTTGCTGGAGCATAAGTCGATGTAATGAGCATATATTGGAAGATATTTGTAGTAACACTTAGGCATTGCGTTCATTAAGGATGAGATTTGTTGGTAGAAGCATGTTATAGGAATATAATGTGTGTTCACCGTAAAATGTTACTGCATTAAACAAGCACATCATTGTTTGGTCATTCTGAGATAATTTTGTACAAGCAAATATTTGCTAAGGAGTTCATAGATCTAGAACTTGGATCTGCAATATTCCAGATTTATAGATTGCAACTTTGTCTTGTGCTTAAGATTTTGCCACTCATTTCTACTAAGCTTAATAAGTACTTAGTAGATTTGATGCCCTACTTGGATAAATCTTGATCAGCTTTATTTGTTTTGCATTTTGTTATGACACACACTTTGCAAACACACTTTATCATGTTATCACATTTTATTTTGAATGCAAAAATTCTTTTGTCAATATTTTAACAATTATTGCTGAATACCAATCTCTCTATAGGTACAATACTTTACTTATCACTGTATTACTTGCATTTTGTATACTTGCACATTTGCAATTGCAATATTATTTTACATGCGACAAGTTCTTGGTGCTGTTGCTAGGGAGATCGGTGTAATTTAGTAAGATTTTTTGTTATATTATTGAGCTAACATTTAATTTAGTTATTTTTAATCTTGTTTGTGTTTTTGTGGTTAGAGATTTTTGTAGGAATTTTATGAGAATAAGTGGAGATAATTTACCATTAGATCCAGAAATTTAGAGAACCTTGGGAAGACACAGAAGAGAGTTACGAGAGCAAGAAATGGAAAGAATTGAAGGACGGGTGAATCCTGAAGTTCATGTTCCAGTTGTTCATGAGCTAGAAGTTGTTAATGTTACACAAGTAATTCATGATAGAGATAGACCAATTTGAGAGCATGTAGTGCCAGTTCTTGATAATCTCGATCTAGGTATTTTGCAGCCATAAATTGATTCTACTCATTTTGAGCTTAAACCTATTATGTTCCAGATGATGCAAACTATTTCGTAGTTTGGAGGATTGCTTACGGAAGATCAAAGGATGCAATTGGGATTGCTTTTGGAGGTATGTGATTCTTTAAGACAACAAGGTGTTCCTAAAGATGCCTTGCGATTGAAACTATTTCCTTATTCTTCATGTGATCGTGCAAGAGCATGGTTAAATGCTTTGCCATCGGGTACGATTTCGACTTGGAATGAGTTATGTCAAAGATTTTTGCTACAATATAATCCGTCGAATATGAATGCAAAGTTGAGAAATTATATTACAACATTTAAGCAATTGGATGATGAAGCACTTTACGAGGCATGGGAGATATATAAGGATTTGCTTAGGAAATGCCCTATACATGGTTTTCTGCATTGGACGCAAATGGAAATGTTCTATAATGGGTTGAATGCGCATACAAGAATGGTAGTTGATGCGTCAGTAAATGGTACATTGCTAGACAAGACGTATAATGAAGCATAATAAATATTGGAGGGGATTACGAATAATGATTATCAATATCCAATTACAAGAATGAGTTTTGGTAGAAGAAATGCTGGTACAACACAGTTTGATGCAATTATATCAGTTACAACACAAGTATCTTCGTTGGCTAATATGATCAAAACTATGCAAAAACTAGGTATGGCTAGAGAAGTGCAAGTTGCTGAATGTGTGTATTGTGGAGATGATCATATTTTAGAAGAGTGTCAATCCAATCCCGCAGCTGTTTGTTACATGGGGAATTTCAAAAGAGGTAATCATAATCCTTATTCTAACACATATAATGTAGGTTGGAGACAACATCCAAATTTTAGTTGGAGCAATAATCAAGGTGCTAGTTCGGGTAATGTTGTTCAACAAAATATTGACAGAGCGCCTGGATTTGAGCCTAATTTGCCAAAGCAAAATCAATAGCAAAATGGAGGTTTGTTGTCAATAAAAAATTTGTTGAAAGAATATATATCTAAAAATGATGCAATTATTCAGAGTCAAGCTGCTTCATTGAGGGCATTAAAAAATCAAGTTTAGCAAATTGCTAATGCAATGAGTTCACGTTCGTAAGGAGCGTTGCCAAGTGATACTGAGAATTCGAGGTTGTAAGGAAAAGAGCATTGCAAAGCCATTTCTCTTATAGGTAATCAATTATTTGTTGATGATGTTTATGATTATGAATTTGCTATAATAGATGATAAAGTGAGTCAAAAATTATATGCTGGAGTAAGAAGTAACATTGAAGCAAAAAGAAAGTTGGAAGATGTTATGTTAGAAGCTGAAAGGAAAGTGTTCGGAAAGAGGTAGAGTTCAGTAAAGAGGAAAAAAATGAGATTGTTGATGTTAAGGATAATTACAAGACAAAATCTTGTCATTAGGAAAAAGAAAGGATTGCGCCATCATTTTCGCAAAGATTTGAACAGTCGAAGCAAGATGTTCAATTTAAGAAGTTTTTGAAAGTGTTGAAATTGCATATTAATATCCCTCTTGTAGAAGCATTGGAACAGATGCCCAATTATGTGAAATTAATGAAAGACATTCTATCCAAAAATAAAAGATTGGGTGAGTTCGAGACCGTCGCACTTACTGAACGGTGCACGACGATGTTGGTGAATAAGTTGCCACCAAAGTTAAAAGATTTAGGGAGTTTCACTATTCCCTATGCTATTGGTAACAACTACATTGGTAAAGCATTATGTGATTTAGGTCCTACTATTAATCTAATGCCAATGTCAGTTTTTAGGAAACTAGGAATTGGAGGAGTGAGACCTACGACGGTGATGTTACAATTAGTAGATCACTCATTCACACATCCGTAGTGTAAGATTGAAGATGTGTTGGTAAGAGTTGATGAATTTATTTTCCCTGCGGATTTCATTATTTTAGAGTTTGAGGCTAATAAATAAGTTCCCATAATTTTGGGTAGACCGTTTTTAGTTATGGGTAGATCTTTAATAGATGTGCAAAAAGGAGAATTAACTATGAGAGTTAATAAGCAGCAAGTTTAATGCATTAAAGTATGCAAATGATACTAAAGAATACCATATGATCAAAGTAGAAGAGGTAGTTGTGGAAGAAAATTTAGCAAATTTTTGTTGTAGCAATGCTAATGTTGTTATAGAAATTTGTGAAGACATTGAAGCTGAAGTTTCAGGAATTTTTTATGTCAAGCATTTTGTAGAAAGGCCAGGAAGAAGGTTTAAATATTAAGATTTATCTGATCCTGGTTTCAAAGTACCAAAGCCTTCTATTATTGAACCTCCAACACTTGAGTTGAAGCCTTTTCTAGTACATTTAAAATATGCATTTTTATGTGATAACGAAACTTTGCTAGTAGTTATTTCTGCAGGTTTGGAGAAAGAGCAAGAAGAGCAACTATTGGGAGTTTTGCAGAAGTTTAGAAAGGCAATAGGTTGGACTATAGCTGTGATCACATCTGAAATGTTACAACAATGTGCAAGCAAACACAGGTCGGTGCAAGTATAGTTGATAGAACAATTCTATCGGATATCGATCCTACGAGGAATAGATTTTTGATGTTCAGATGTCGAAGCAATTAATATTGGAATTAGATGAAACGTGAGCAAAGATGTCAGCGCAATTAAGTCAGATTTGCACACTAAAATTGCTAATACTGTCAATGCAATCAGAGTTAAATGTCAAAGGTAAAATGTTACAACAACAGAAAGTAAATCAAAATGTGTTGAGTGTTGAATATTTAAATGCAGAAAATGTAAATGTGATCAAGTGCGAAGATCTGGAGTGGATCACTGATTTTACTAAGTCGCAACGCAGGATGCATCGACAAGGTTTTGAATAGACAAACTATTACAGCAATGAAGTTCTAATGAATTCTTACCAATAACAATTCCCTGTTTAGTCACGAGTCAAGTACCCATAATTTCTCCACCTCTCGGTGTGAACAACATTATGTACCCAAGAACAAGTGATCAGAATCTCTTCTAATCCCAAGCAGCTCTTGCCTAACTTACTTATTAACCTAACTTGCCACCATATCTCTCGATGTCGGTAGACTCCAAAGCCACTCACATGTTTGATGCAATTAGATCCAAGAATAAATAGATAAAAAGCATTAAATAAGAATCAAAGTGATCAAATATTGAAAGATACTCTCATATTCATTCAAATATTAATAATAGTTCACCATCCATAAGAAAGGAGTTAATGAATATATCGGAATATATTATCTCTAGGCTACTTGGATTACCCCCTAACTGCTTCTCTTGCTTAGCATCAAGCACTCCTTGTCAGGAGTTATTACTCAGCCAACTCACCAGTCTCCAGCAATAAACTCCAAAAACACAAAGTAATTTGCAAATTTAATCCTTCCACTCTTGATAATTTTTCCTCCTCTTCTTTCCTCTATTTATAGTCTTCAAAGGTTGCAGGTTTCATCCTCCTCTATTCTCAGATCCAGATCTAAATTTTTCATCCTCCTCTATTCTTAGATCCAGATCTAAATTTTGCAGCTGTCAAAGTTAGTTACAGTACAACTGTGCACTCACGCATATTTGATGTTTTCTTCAGAGATCTGCAAGTTGTCGCTGCATTACTGGGTGCAATCTTAGATCGTTAATTGTGGCAACAACTTGGGATTTTCCTGCGCTGGTGCTTTCAGGTGTGAATTCAGCTTGAGTACTCTCATTCGAGGTTCAGGTTCTGTGCAGTGACATTTTTGGTTTCAATTCCAAGTTGATCTTATGGCTACATTCTTTTTTCAACATTGATATTCTGAGCTAAGTTTCTGTGCTGACAATTCTAAGGTGCAATATATCGACTTCTTGTGGTGACATTAGTATAAAAAGAGATAAAAATAACAAGAATTTAAACTAACTAGCAATGAGTCAGAAAAATATAAAAACTAAGTATGAAATGCTCATGATGCATGCTAGATAAGGTACAAAAGAGACAATTAAAACACCAATTTAGGGAGAAAATATATGTCATTTGTAATGCTATCAAGCTGATATTAAAGGAATCAGTCCTACGTTTTGCATTCACAAAATTTTGCTGGAAGATTATCATAGCAATTTGATAGAGCAGCAAAGGAGGCTGAATCCGATTATGAAAGAAGTTGTCAAGAAAGAGGTAATAAAATAGTTGGATGCTGGAATAATCTACCCAATACATGACAGTTCTTGGGTTAGTCCAGTTCAATGTGTCCCCAAAATAGGAGGAATTACGGTCGTACATAATGACAATAATGAGTTGATTCCTACTAGGACTGCCACAGGATAAAGAGTTTGCATGGACTATAAGAAAATCAAATTGTAGGTAAGGCATATTATTATTTCCTTGATGGTTATTCAGGTTACAATCAAATTGCCATAGCACCTGAGGATCAAGAAAAGACTACATTCACGTGTTTGTATGGAACTTTTGCTTTTAGAAAAATGTCATTTGGACTGTGTAATGCACCAACAACTTCTCAACGTTGTATGATGGCATTTTTTTCAAACATGATGGAGAAATTTTTAGAAGCCTTTATGGATGATTTTTTATTTTATTTTTGGAGATACATTTGAGGATTGCTTGAAGAATTTGGAGATTATTCTAAAGCGTTGTGAAGAAACAAACTTGGTCTTAAATTGGGAAAAATATCATTTTATGGTTTGTGAAGGCATTGTTCTTGGTCACAAAATTTCGAAGCAAGGGATAGTAGTTGACAAAGCAAAAATTGAGGTAATTAAGAAGCTTTTGCCAGCTACATCAGTGAAAAGTATTTGTAGTTTTCTCGGGCATGCAGGTTTTTATATGTGATTTATAAAATATTTTTCAAAAATATCTAAGCCTTTATGTGAATTGCTGCAACACGATAAAGCTTTTGTTTTTAATGATGTGTTTAAAAGCTTTTGAATTTTTAAAGAAGCAATTAGTTGCTGCGCCAATAGTAATTGCTCCTAACTGGAATTTTCCATTTGAATTAATGTGCAATGCAAGTGATTTTGCTATAGGAGCAGTGCTAGGCCAAAGGAAAGAGAAGGTGTTTCACACAATTTATTATACGAGCAGGACTCTTAATGATTCACATATTAACTACACAACAACAAAGGAGTTATTGGAAGTGGTCTTTGCATTTGATAAATTTCATTCATATTTGATTGGCACAAAAGTAACAGTTTATACAGATCATGTTGCCATAAAATGTTTAGTAGCAAAGAGGATGCTAAGCCAAGATTGATTCGATGAATTTTGTTGTTGCAAGAGTTTGGCTTGGAGATAAAGGATAGAAAAGGTTCAGAGAATCAGATGTGAATCATTTATCAAGGATAGAAGTGGATATTGTTGATGATGATGTTAGATTCATAAAAGAGGAGTTTCTAGATGAGCAATTATTTGCTATGAAAGCATTGCCATGGTACATTGATATTGTCAATTTCTTAGTTAGTGGATTATTACCCCCTGATTTAACTAACCAGAGGAAGAAAAAGTTTTTGAATGATGTTAAATTCTATTATTGGGACGAGCCATTTTTGTTTAAGAATTGTGCAAATCAAATCATGAGGTGATGTGTTTCAAATGATGAATGCCATATCATTTTACAATACTACCATGCCGCGCCTTACGGAGGACAAATTGAAGGACAAAAGAATTGTTGCCATAGTTTTGCAATTAGGTTTCTTTTGGCCTACCATGTTTAAAGATGCACATAATTTTTTATGTTCCTATGATTGATGTCAACTGACATGTAACATTTCAAGAAGGAATGAGATGCCATTGTAAAACATTATTGAGGTTGAACTATTTGATGTATGGGGTATGGATTTTATGAGACCATTTTCACTATCATGGGAAATATTTACATTTGGTCGCTGTTGACAATGTCTCGAAGTTGGTTGAGGCTGTTGCACTCCCTACTAATGATGCAAAGTCAGTGCTAAAGTTTTTTCGCAAGCATATTTTCACGAGATTTGGATTGCCAAGAACGATTATTAGTGATGAGGGTTCACACTTCGATTTTCGTTACATCGAAGAGTTGTTAACAAGGTATGGGATAAACCATAAAATTGTAATTGCTTATCATCTGTAAACGAATAGACAAGCGGATATATCAAATAGGGAGATTAAATTGATTTTAGAAAAGGTTGTTGTCCAATGTGAAAGGATTGGGTGTCTAGGTTAGATGAAGCTTTATGGGCGTATAGGATTGCCTTTAAAACACCCTTAGGGATGTCGTCGTCTAAGCTTGTGTATGGAAGCCTTGTTATTTACCTGTTCAGTTGGAGCATAGAGCTTTTTGGGTGATTAAAATGATAAATGGTGATTGGTTTGTTTCAGGAGAAATGAGGATGCTAGATTTAAATGAAATAAAGGAGTTTCGGTTGTTGGCATATGAAAATGCTCAGATTTATAAAGAGAAGAGAAAAAGATGGCATGACAGTAAAATATTGCCAAAGCATTTTGAACTAGGTCAGCAAGTTTTGCTATTTGATTCGAAGCTCAAATTATTTCTCGAAAAGTTGAAGTCTAAGTGGACAAGGCCATTTGAGGTAGTTTTTGCTTATCCACATGGTGTTGTAGATATTAAAAATGCCATGACAGAGAGTGTTTTCCAAGTTAATGGACAACATTTGAAGCATTATTACAATGATCCGATGTTGCAACAAAATTTTTCTATTACATTGCGTGATGTCAGAAGAGTTTGAATTTGTTTTGTTTTTATTTTAGTTTGGTGTTAATGCAAAATTTGAATTTTTGAATTAATTGTAGGTTAGTGAAACGACATTAGACGTTAGTAGTAAATGAGTTTGGTGTGGGGTTTTTTTGGAGCAATGAGAAGCAATTGCGTCTCTTCATTACAAAGCTGAAATGGCAGAGTAATCCGTGTAAATTTTGCACCCACATGCTGCACATTTTGTCTAATTTTTGTGATTTTAAATTCCTTCTATTTAGCCTTTTATTTTTGTTTCCTTATATATATCATTTGTTTCTTTATTTGCTAGGGTTTTTTTTCTTTTAAACATTTTATGTTTCCTCTAAATAGTTTGTTGGTACAAAAGATGAGGCACAAAGGAAAGTTGCCACAACAGCCGATGCTTATTGTTGTTAAGAGGTTCTACGATCGGTATGCAAAAGCAAAGTTCCAGGAGAATTATTTGAAGCATCAACCTTTGCTGGAGAAAGGGTTTCGTTTACACAAGAGAAGTATATGAGTTTTGATGAATACATTGCGAGGGTGATTGAAACTCATTGATGGAATATGTTCTACTACCATCCTGATGAAGTATATCCTAAAATGGTAAGGGAGTTCTATTCCCATTTAAATACTGACAGCCCATTCATATATGTTCGGGGTATTTCAATTTTTTATGCAGATAAATCAACGATTATTATGGTTTCGATGACATGAAGGATGAGCATACGTGATTTGCACGTCGGATTTTGGAGGAAAATCTTGAAAGAGTGTTAAGAGATGTTTGTGTTCCAGGAACCACATGAGATAAGTCAAACAAGGATCGATTTACGATTGAAAAGCAATATTTAAAGCCTGAGTGTAAAATCTGGATGAGTTTTCTAAAGACTAAATTGATGCCAATTGTGCACACGACCACCATTGGAAGAGAGCTGTTGTTGTTGCATTCTATCATGATTGGAAGGAAGATTAATGTGGGGCAGATAATTCACGATGAAGTTCATAAATGTGCCGAGAAGAATTCAGGTAACTTGATATGCCCTTATCTAATTTGTGCACTATGTTTACAAGTAGGTGTTGCTTTAGAGGAGAATGAAGATATGTTGCCAAACAAAGGTGCCATCACCAAGCAATCAATGATGCAACAACAAAAGGAGGATGTGCTTACATCGACACCATTTAAGCAGCACGTTAGTTTGGAGCCACCAGTGTTTGCAAAAGCATAATTTAGTAACCCTTTTGAACTAACTGCTTTATCTCATTTGGGTCTTATTAATGATAAATGTTTTGATGTTATTAATCGTCTCAAGAAAATTAAGAAGGTTTTAAAGGATTTTCATTGCAAGACTGAGGACTTGTGGGGTTACATGCGTATTCATGACGAAGCGATACGTTAAGCACTACAACAAAACCAAGTCAAATTCCCAAGGTTCCAAGATTTTTTGAGGATTCTTTATGATGAAATGGTAACAACGAAGTACAATGCTAGCGACATCGAGATGCAGTTGGCATTTGGAAAGTCGTCTTCCGGGGAAGAATACCATCCGACCAAAGATAAGGAAGAAGAGAATAAAGACCATGAACTTTATGACATTGATGATAATCCCATTGTGAAGGAGAAGTCTACAACACCGCCAGCGAAAACTGTGACACCCAAGAAACTTGTAACACTAAAAGTGTTTGTTACACCATCCAAAGGACCAGACCAAGATGCGGATGTCAATTGACTGATTGACGAGATGATGAAATCGGATGATGAATATGAGAAGGAGGTAGTTACGCCATGAAAGGGGGAGATGAAAGGCAAGAAACTTTTTAGGAAGTCCATCTGCCTCAATTGAAAAGGGTAACTTTAAATTTTTCAGCTCCAATTTGTTTATGTTTTGTGATATATTTTTGTGTTTGCATTTCATTGTGTTCATGCATTGAGGACAATGCACGCTGTAGGGTTGGGGGTGTGGTTGTTCCATGTAGTTGCATATAGGTATATGTTGTTAGTATATAGTTTTGTTTTATAGGTTGCGATTACATATCATTTGAGACATTGAGATATTACCATGACAATTTTTTGTGAAAAGTTTGTGAAAGCTAGAAAGTATAAATATATTGTTGATGTTCGATGAGGAAATTATACCTTAGAACTTTAAATTTTTGTAAGAGTTAAGTAGGAAATTCATATTAGGAAAGTGTTGAAAATTTATTTTTGAAGATAATTTGATTTTGAAATCTTTGTGATTATTTTAAAGTAAATATTTCTTAATAAAGCTTAAGTTTTCTTTTAGCTAAGTGATAAATGTGAATGGTAAGGCATAAAAATGTAGAAAATAAAAAGTTTGTCATTCCAATGCTTAACTGTTCAATGTACGTCAGTATTTCTTTATTTGCTCCATCATATTGTTGATGAGAAAATAATGAGTGCTGAAAAGAAAGAAAAAATGTTAAAAGAAAATTTTGTAAAAAGAAAAATATTTTTTTAGGAACACTTCGCTACAACAAAAACAAGAGTAGGCTAAGGAGGTAGTTATTTTCTCCATCCATCTTTTTAGTTGAAAATTTTAAGCTACATGAGTGTAAATTCAGATTGTGATGTAATTGTTAGCATGACAATTAAGTGTTTGCTCCACTATAGTTGTCAAGGATAACATAGCATGACAAGATGAATTCCTTAAAGCCTAATAAAATGCCTAAGCAAAGTAAGTGAAAAACTTAGTTGAAGAAATAAACAAGTTTTTAGGAAATTATGTGCTTCAAAACTAAGTGTATGTGAATTTGGAATTTCTTTATTCTTTAATTTGAAATTTATACACTGAATTTTCTAGATATTTTTACAATGCTGCTACAGAATATTGCAAGTACAAAGGTTGCTGAGAACTGAAATATGTGCATATTAGAATGTGGAAGCAAAATTTTTACGAAAAATGTCAAGGCTGTAATTTTTGTGTTTTCATGTAGACCTGCATTAGCATATTTTACTTGAGGACAAGCAAAAATTCAACTTTGGAGGTGTGATAACTCCTGAAAAAAAGTAATATTACATACTCTTGATAGAGCATTTTGTCTGTTTTGAAGTAAATTTGTTATAACATTTGTAGTGTTTCTATGTGTTTTTGTCATTGGAGCTGTGTTACACTTAAACTGGCAGAATATATACATTTTACCCTTTTTGTTGTAGCAAACTATGGTTGTTGGTACATGTTTTTGGATGCAATTGAAGGTGAAGGAAGATTAGAAAACGAGGCCCATTAACGAAGCATTGTTGGGGAGCGAAAGCAACAAAACTTTGCAGCTGCTAAACGCTCTGGCAGTACTAGGCGTGCAAGATCCTATTGAAGCAAGCCCATTCCATTTGTGGTCTACACTAGAAGCTCTAAGAGGCTCTAGAACCCCTAGAAAAGCAGATCTGACAACGTGATTTGTGTGGCCAAAGCTCTTATATAAACAACATTTGGATGAAGGAAAAGATATCAAGAATTTTATTCAAGTAAGGCTTGAGTATTGTTGCGTTAGAATCCGGAAGGAGGGAAATTAGGAGAGTCACACAGCAGATCCAAGGTGTAGGGGTAGAGTTGTAAGCCATCCTTGAGGGCGAACCTCGACTGTGCTGTAGCAAAACCACCAAAGCAGAGACATGTTGCTGTGGCAAAGCAAAGCAAAATTGACAATTGATAGCTTTAGAAAAGACCATTAATTTCTCCTTACTTATGGTATAATTTGTTCTCATTTGATAATCTTTAGTATGCATTTTTAGTCTTTTTAACATAGTTATTGCATTTTCTAACTTAGTGAAGCTTGGCCCAATTTTCTTTAATTTTATCATATTTTCACTAATAATGTCGCTACATTAGTTGTTCAATATTGCACCCAAAGATGTCACTGCAGGAACCTGTCTAGAAGGATCAATGAATGAAGGTGTATAGAGTTGTCGCTGTAAAATAACATTCAAATTTGCATCCACAACTGTCGTTGCATGAGCACTTCAAGATTGTACTCAAAATTGTCACCGCATGAATATTTCCGGAATACACCCAAGACTGTCACTCCATAAATATTCTTCAATTACATCTAAGACTATCGCTGCATAAGTACTCTTCAATTGCACCCAGGAATGTCGCTGTATGAACATGTCTAGAATTTTCGCTACATGAACGTGTCTAGAATTGCGCCCAGAATTATCGTTGCATCTGACAGCTTCCTATATAAGAACAAAAATGTGTGACCAGTCCAATCTGGAATAACCAATTTGTACAACCAGAGACAACTCAATTTTGCAGAATAGACACCTGTTTGGACTAAATATAAACACTCACAAGGAAAGAGAAAGGAGTCTCTTTTCTTTAGTCTCCCATTTTGCAATATTATCTTCTTCAACCTAGCTTTTGAGCTTTTTGGCTATAGAGGCATGAGACCTCTCAGGTGAATCAACGTGAAGGCGATGAAGACCAACTCCTAACGAGGAGTTTGTAAGTGTGACACAAGAGGAGAGTAAGAGGGAAAGTCGAGTAGCCTAGACATAGTATTCTCCATTTTTTCTTTTATATTTCTTTCTTAAACGATTATAATTGATGTTATTTCAAGATTTATGGAAGTATACTTGATATTTAGACTAATTGATATTTTTATCCAAGCTTGTCTTTACTATTTAATCTTTGGGTTTGAATGATTTTAGCATGAAAGTGTTATTGCAGTCACAGTCACTGGAAGGTGCAATGACGGTTTAAACTAACAAGCAAGACAACGGAAGTTGCTTGGGGATTGAAGGAATTTGGTCCACTTATTCTTAAGTGTGTTGCATTGCCAGCACTGGAAGGTGTGGTTAGTGCGCCTACTAAAGTCATAGATCTAATAGAAAAGTCAAGTTTGGTAAGATGTTCATTGCACCGAAAAATTACCTATTATTCTTAGCCTTGTAAGCCACACTTAGTTTTCCACTGACTATTCACGTTGTGGATCCCATTTTACCTTTATTACATTTTATCTTTATTTTCAAATTATTGCTCCGACAACCATTCTCACATTTTATTGCATTTTACTTATTCAATGCACCGAAAATTTTAGACAATAGACATCCATCCTCGTGGGATCGATATCCAACGGATTCACTTATGTCTACTATACTTGCATCGACAGTGTACGCTTCCACGTTGCTGTGATGTTCATAGCGTGATCAAGTTTTGGCGTCGTTGCCAGGGATAGCGTTCGTTTGTTGTCTAGTTTTGTCTTTGCATTTTATTCTTTGTTATCTAAATTTTATTTGTCACTAACTTGTTTCCTTTTTGTTGTTTACTTTTAAATTTTTCGTTTAACGAAATATGTCTAGGAACGAGGTGTATAGAACCTCAAGATGTTCAAATAGCATAAGTGAGGCTATAGAAATGGAGCTCGATGCCATATACGCCTAGGTATCTTCTTTGACTAATATGAGTAATTCAATGCAAAATGCTACAGCAATTGCAGAATGGAAATTTGCTGTGACAATTTGCGATTACTGTGGAAGCAACCATGAGTTTGAACAATGCCCATCAAATCCAGCAAATGTGTACCACATGGGAAATTTCGGTCGAAATGAAAATTCATATTCCAACTCCTACACTCCAGAGTGGGAGCAACATTCAAATTTTTGTTGGAACAATCAAGACCCTGGAAGTATAAACAACAATGTTAGATCCGAGTGGACACTACCCAATTATGATCAACTCTTGTCAAGGCAAAATACCTAGCAAGATGAAGCATCAAATTTTTCATCAATTGAAAATTTGCTTACACAATATTTTTCCAAGACTAAAGTTGTGCTTCAGAGTCAAGCTGAATCCATACGAGCTCTAGAATATCAATTTGGCCATATTGTGAGCACAATAAATTTGCGACCACAAGAATCTTTTTAGATTGATGTTGAGAATTCGATATCACAAGGGCAAGAGCATTACAAGGGACTCTTTCCCAGAAGTGAGACTCAACTAATTGAAGTTGTTACAGATGCTACAGAAAAGGAAGATAATTCAGATCTCAACAATGGAAAGATGTCAGAACAATCTAAAAATCAAACTACTGCTAATGAGGTTAAACAAAATATTGTGGAGACAAAATCAGATCATTTTGTTGCCACAAATACTACAACAAAATAGCCTCAGAAACTTGAAGATACATTGTCGAAGAAGAAAAGATTGGGAGAAGTCGAAGCAATCGCACTTACTGAAGGGTGCACTACCATGACAATTAAGTTTCTCCATGAATTTAAGGATCCTAAGAGCTTCTCAATACCGTATTCCATTGGTGATTTGTATATTGGAAAGGCATTATGTGATGGCAACGTAAGCATAATTTTGATGCCTATATCCGTAATTAAGAAGTTACGAAATTTGAAAAAACACAAGAAAGAGTGGAAATTTTTTTTTGGATAGTGTGGAAAATAAAAGAGTATGAAGCACTTGAAGAAGAAGGAACAAATACTGTGTCTGCACCGATTGAGGAATAAGTAAACACCAATGTCGACGCATTAGGATTACATTGTCAGCGCAATTTTGTACAACTATAATGTACCTACTGACTTAATGCTGAAAATAGAAGAAGTTCATGTAGAGGAAGAAAAAGATGAAGAAATAGATGTCGAGGCAAATTTAACTGAGAAATTTGTCCCGCACCTAAATTGTGGGTGCAATAACTAAAGGTTTGGCACAAGATGGAGCGAGTTAGGCGGAAGTTGTGGATGAAATTAATGACGACCACAAACCCTTAGGTGATAGTGGTCTATACTGGACCAAAGAATGAAGCAGCTGATGATGCCGGAGCAGAGATGGAAACTGAGTAGCAGTCCACAGACTATGCGAAGCTCAAACAAAATAAAAAGAAGAAAGAAGAGAAGGACCTGATGTCGCGACAAATTTGATTGAGGAATTTGTCACCACACCTGAACTTTTGGGTGCATCATCTAATGAATTGGTGCCACCTGAAACGAGTCAAGTGGAGGCTATGATGGTCAATAATGAGGACTGTAATCCTCTAACCATGGTCTTTTTGTTGCACCACTTGCTGAAATACACCTACCTGATGTCACGGTCAATGATATCGGGGCACAGCCTAAAGTTGAGGAGAAATTCAAATATTCGACTAAGCCAAAGGAACAAAAGAGGAAGCACACCAAGGACAAGAAGCGACGCAAGGAGGAGCGTAAGCGCAAGAAGAAGAAGACCCATGCAGCACATTGAGTTAGTTTTTCTTTTTGGTACTTAGTTTAGTTTTCATGCATATCATGTAGTTGTAATTTAATTGTCATCACATTTCCTTTGTCATTGCATTTTAATTATCACTACATTTGCGTTATCATTGCATTTCCATTTGTCAATGCATTGAGGACAATGCAGACTTTAAGTTTGGGGGAATGTCTATGGGACTAGCAATGCAATTGCACCAAATTTCAAAAATTTTTCTTTTTGAGTTGAATGGCGCGTGCAAGGTTATTGAAAATATGCTTGAATTTTTTTTTCATTTGATTCTTAATTCTTGAATCATATGAAATACTAATGAATGAGTTAGTTGAATTTGATTGAATGTTGTATCTTCAATTTTTGGATGAATGATTTAGATTGCATTAGTAATGGATGAGTAGTATCATTATTTGAATCTTGAATCAATTTTCCATTTACAGTTGCTTGTATATAAGTATAATTATGAATAAAACAAACACTCCAAAGTGGGTGTATTGTGAACTATCAAGGGGGAACACTCCAATGCAAGTGTTAGAAAAATAATGTAGTCAAAGTGATATGAGCTCGTAATCAGTTTAGAATTACAAGTCACTCGATTGCCCGACCGTTACTAAATAGGAATTTGATAACTAAAGAAATATAATAGGAATCTTGAATCCACGACTTGTACGAGAAAAGAACCAGCATTATTGGAACGTGACCCACTTTCTATATGACAAATAATCAAAAACAAGAATAGAATCGAACAGACCCCGATTCGTTGTTTATTAAAGAAACAAGAACCAAAAGTATAGAAAAGAAAGAAGAACGCCACAAAGCAATAAGCCTTGATAAGTTCAGTTAATTTGTTCTAAAGAACTTAAGAGAGAATTTCTCACAAATTGTATATTCATTCTTCATTTCAACAAGGTTCTGTTTACAAATTATTTATAGACACTTTTGTGACTATTCAAATGCCTATGTCAGACCTTTCACATTCAGTTATTAACTAAAGTTAATACAAATACTAATTTCTTTTTAACTCTTGTAGGAAAGCCAATGAGTCATGTCTCTTCATTAGGATCTGATGTAGCTGAAAAGATATGGCATTTCTCCTTAATGATGACTTATTGTATCCTTAATGTGTGTCTCTTCAGCTCCCTTGAAACTGATTTGTATTAGCTTGTGTAACAACCTCTTAAATGGCATCTTGATGAAGGTTAAAGACTCAAAAACCGTTTAGACTTGAAGAGTCTCCTATGGTCCATTAAACAACCTCCATAATGTTCTTTAAAAAGCTTTGAAAGCTTCTAACTTGAAGAGTCTTTAGTCATAGGAAAAGTCACCTGCATAAAAATAGATATTTAAGCATTAAACAATAACTTAAAACACTTATAAAAAAAACAACATATTTAATAACACTCATGCACATGAATTAATTAAACATGCAACTTAAACCTTACTTTAACAAACGAGATGATTAATGCATGACTTATTTAATAAAAACACATAATGCAAATTTTTAAAGATGTTGATGTATTACTGCAAGGCATTTAACAAAAAAAACAGTTAATAATGCAGATTACTAAACAAAGATGCATTTAACAAACAAAACAATTAATAATGCAAATTACTAAACAAAGATGCATTTAACAAACAAAACACTTAATGATGCAGATTATTAAAAAAAGATGCATTTAACAAAAAAAAACACTTAATGAAGCATAAATAAACAACTTTATTTATGAAGCTGAAATAAAGAAAACTAAAACTTTATGCAAATAAGCTTAAAATGCTTAATAAATAATGGATAAAATGTTGCAAAGTTGATGCTCCTTGTTTAATTCAAATTGAAATGTAGATTGTTCCAATTCAGCTCAAATTGCTTGTATGAGAACATTGAGCGACTCCTTAAGCTTTCTAGCCCTCACCCTCGAAATTGGTCCCATAGGTACGTGCAACACATCTTCAATTATCGGAACCTTCACATTTGGAACTAAGGTCATCCCCATGCTCACATCACAAAGGTTGTCACTGCAAGAGTGTGTGTTAATGTAATTACATACTCCCTGAGGGTTTGTTGCACCCCATCGTTACTTCCCAAGAACAAGGGTATAGTAATGCAATAGCATCCCTTAGTCACATAAAAAAAGAAGAAGAAGAAAAGAAAAGAAAAGAAAAAGAAATACATTTATATTAGTGTACAATAAATGTTGTATTGGTAGATGGAATTCAAGATTTGACGCATGTTGTTGGCTATGATGAAGTTGCAATTTTAATTATTCATACCTATAGATTGTCAGTGCAATATTCTGTCATTTGAATGTAATTCATGCATTAGGATTTCAAAGGATTCAAGTTGTTAGAATGACTATTGCTTGACAAAAATCTTTGTTATAACCTTACTAGCTTTTGTTTACATGAGGACAAGTAAAAATTCAAGTTTGGGGGTGCGATAGCATTAGAAAAGACCATTAATTTTTCCTTACTTATGGTATAATTTGTTCTCATTTGATAATCTTTATCATGAATTTTTAGTCTTTTTAACTTAGTTACTGCATTTTCTAACTTAGTAAGCTTGACCAAATTTTCTTTAATTTTATCATGTTTTTACTAATAATGTCGTTGCATTAGTTGTTCATTATTGCACCCAAAGATTCCACTGTAAGAACTGTCCAGAAGGATCAAGGCATGAAGGTGTATAGAGTTTTCACTGCAAAATAACATCCAAATTTGCGCCCAAAATTGTCGCCGCATGAACACTTTTAGATTTCACCCAAAATTATCACCGCATGAATATTTTCGGAATGCACCCAAGACTGTCACTGCATAAATATTCTTTAATTGCATCCAATACTATCGCTGCATAAGTATTCTTCAATTCCATCTAGGAATATCGCTGCATGAACATGTCCAGAATTGTCGTTGCATGAACGTATCAAGAATTACGCCCAGAATTGTCGCTGTATCTGATAGCTGTCTAGATAAGAACAGAAATGTGTGAGCTATCCAATTTGGTATAACCAACTTGTACGACCAGAGACAACTCAATTTTACAGAATAGACACCTGCACAATTTGGGCTAAATATAAAACACTCACAAGGAAAGAGAGGAAAGGGAAAAGACTCTCTTTCCTTAGTCTCCCATTTTGAAATATTATCTTCTTCAACCTAGCTTTTAAGCTTTTCGACTATGGAGGCTTGAGACCCCTCGGGTGAATCAACGTGAAGGCGATGCAAACCAGCTCCTGACGAGGAGCTCCTGAGTATGACACAAGAGAAGAGTAAGAGAGCAAGTCGAGTAGCCTAGACATAGTATTCTCCATTTGTTCTTTTATATTTCTTTCATAAACGATGGTAATTCATGTTATTTCAAGATTGTATGGAACTACACTTGATATTTAGATTAATTGATATTTTATCCAAGTTTACCTTTACTATTTAATCTTTGGGTTTGAATGATTTTAGCACGGAAGTGTTATTCCAGTCACAGTCACTGGAAGGTGTAGTGACGGTTTCAACTAACAAGCAAGACAACGGAAGTTGCTTGGGGATTGAAGGAATTTGGTCCACTTGTTCTTAAGTGTGTTGCATTGCCAGCATTGGAAGGTGTGGTTAGTACGCATACTAATGTCTTAGATCTAATAGAAAAGCCAAGTTTGGTATGATGTTCATTGCACTTCATTGCGCCGAAAAATTACTTGTTATTCTTAGCCTTGTAAGCCACACTTAGTTTTTTGCTGACTATTCACGTTGTGGATCCCATTTTACCTGTATTACATTTTATCTTTATTTCCAAATTATTGCTCTGACATTCTCACAATTTATTGCATTTCAGTTATTCAATGACCACCAATTTTAGACAACAAACACTCATCCTCATGGGATCGATATCCGATAGATTCACTTCTATCTCCGATACTTGCGTCGATAGTGTACGCTTGCACATTGCTGTGATATTCATAGCGCGAACAACAATGCAGGCCTGATGCTCTTTTTGGGTCTTGGAAAAGGAGTACTCTTTATCTTTGGATCTTTTAGTTAATTTGAGTGAACAACAAATTACTGCCCTTACATTTATTTGTTAAAGGGTGAATATGGTTGAAACTATGTATTATGTTTATGAATGAATTATCGATATTGTTCTATTAAATGTCTTCATTGATTTTTACTCAGTTTTTTATCATTCTACATGTTGGTAATCTTGGGAATAAGCTCTTGTTTTGCATGTGCATAATCTTGACCTACAACGGGATGGATTTGCTGGAGCATAAGTCTATGTAATGAGCATATATCATAAGATATGTGTAGTAACACTTAGGTGTTGCATTAATTAAGGGTGAGATAAGTTTTGTTGGTAGAAGCATGTTATAGGAATATAATGTGTCTTCACCGTAAAATGTTATTGCATTAAACAAGCACATCATTGCTTGATCATTCTGAGATAATTTTGTAGAAGCTGATATTTGCTATGCCATTCATAGATCTAGAACTTGGATCTGCAATATTCCAGATTTATAGATTGCAACTTTGTCTTGTGCTAAAGATTTTGCCACTCATCTCTGCTAAGCTTGATAAGTACTTAGTAGATTTGATGCTCTGCTTGGATAAATCTTGATCAACTTTTATTTGTTTTGTATTTTGTTATGACACACACTTTATCTTGTTATCACATTTTATTTTGAATGCACAAATTCTTTTGTCAACAGTTTAACAATTACGACTGACTACCAATCTCTTTATAGGTACGATACTTTACTTATCACTGTATTACTTGTGTTATGTGCACTTGCACATTTGCGATTACAATATTATTTTAGACGCGACACAAACCTATTGCCTTCTTAAACTTTCACAAAACTCCTAGTAGTTGTTCTTCTTTCTCTTTCTCCAAACCTGCAGAAATAATTACTAGCAAAGTTTCGTTATCACATAAAAATGCATACTTTAAATGAACTAGCAAAGTCTTCAACTCAAGTGTCGAGGGTTCAATTTAGTAGATTCAAACCTTCTTCCTAGCCTTTCTACAAAATGCTTGACATCAAAAAAATTTCTGAAACTTCAGCTTCAATGTCTTCACAAATCCCTGTAACAACATCAGTATTGCTACAGCAAAAATTTGTTAAATTTTCTTCCACAACTACCCCTTCTACATTAATCATGTGGCACTCTTCAGCATCATCTGCATACTTTAATGCATTAAACACATTAAATGTAACTTTCTCATTAACTCTCATAGTTAACTCTCCTTTTTGTACATCTATTAAAGCTCTACTCGTAGCTAAAAACAGTCTACTCAAAATTATGGGGACTTCTTTATCAGCCTCAAACTCCAAAATAATGAAACCCATAAGGAAAATTAATTCATTAACTCTTACCAACACATCTTCAATCTTACTCTCCGAATGTGCGAATGAGCGATATGCTAATTGTAATGTCACCGTCGTAGGTCTCGCTCTTCCAATTCCAAGTTTCCTGAAAACTGACATTGACATTAGATTAATACTAGCACCTAAATCACATAATGCTTTACCAATGTAGTTGTTACCAATGGCACAAAGAATAATAGTAAAACTCTTTGGATCTCTAAACTTTGGGGGCAACTTATTCACTAACATCACCGTGCACCCTTCAGTAAGTGCGACAGTCTCGAACTCACCCAACCTCTTCTTTTTGGACAAAATATCTTTCATGAATTTCATGTAATTGGGCATCAGTTCTAATGCTTTTACAAGTGGGATATTAATATGCAACTGTTTTAGTACTTCCAAAACCTTCTTAAATTGAACATCTTGCTTCGACTATGCAAATCTTTGCAGAAATGGTGGCACAATCTTCTCTTTTGCCTAATGGCAAGATTTTGTCTTGACATTTTCCTTAACATCAACAATATCATGCTTTTCTTCTTTACTTTACTCATCCTCTTTCTGAACACTTTCCTTCTCAACTTCTAACATAACATCTTCCATCTCTCTTTTTGCTTCAACATTACTTCTTGCTCCAACATCTAACTCTAGACTCACTTCATCATCTATAACAGTAAATTTTTTACCATAAACATCATCAACAAATAATTTATTACCTGTAAGTGAAATGGCTTTGTAATGCTCTTTTCCTTGCAATCTTCAGTTCTCAGTATCACTTGGCTACGCTTCTTGCTAATGTGAACTCATTGCATTAGCAATTTGCCCAACTTGATTCTCTAATGCTCTCAATGAAGCAGCTTGACTCTGAATAATTGCATCATTTTTAGACATATATTCTTTTAACAAATTTTCTATTGACGACAAACCTCCACTTTGCTGTTGATTTTACTTCGGCAAATTAGGCTCAAATCCAGGTGCTCTGTCAATATTTTGTCGAACAACATTGCCCGAACTAGTACCTTGATTATTTCTCCAACTAAAATTTGGATGTTGTCTCCAACCTACATTATATGTATTAGAATAAGGATTATGATTACCTCTATTGAAATTCCCCATGTAACAAACAGATGCGGGATTAGATGGACATTCTTCAAAAATATGATCATCTCCACAATACACACATTTTGCTTCAACAACTTGCACTTCTCTAGGCATACTCGATTTTTGCATAGTTTTGATCATATTAGCCAATGAAGATATTTCTACTGTAACTGATGTAATTGCATCCAACTCCATTGTACCAGCATTTCTTCTACCAGAATTCATTCTTGCTATTGGATATTGATAATCATTATTCATAATCCTCTCAATTATTTCATACGCTTCATTGTACGTCTTATCCGGCAACGTACCATTTGCTGACGTGTCAACTACAATTCTTGTGTGCGCATTCAACCCATTATAGAACATTTCCATTTGTGTCCAATACGAAAAACCATGCATAGGGCATTCCTAACTAAATCCTTGTATCTCTCCCAAGCCTCATAAAGTGTTTCATCATCCAATTGCTTAAATGATGTGATATCATTTCTCAGCTTTACATTAATATTCGACGGATTATATCGTAGCAAAAATCTTTAGCATAACTCATTCCAAGTTGAAATCGTACCCGATGGCAAAGCATTTTAATCATGCTCTTGCACAATCACGCAAAGAATAAGGAAACAATTTCAATCGCAAGGCACCTTCAGGAACACCTTGTTGTCTAAAAGAATCACATACCTCCAAAAACAATCACAAATGCATCCTCAGATTTCCATAGAAAATCCTCCCAACTGCCCAATAGTTTGCAACATCTGGAACATAACTGGTTTAAGCTCAAAATGAATAGCATCAATTTGTGGCCGCAAAATACCTATGCCAAGATTATCAAGAATTGGCACTACTTGCTCTCGAATTGGTCTATCTCGATCATCAATTACTTATGGAATATTAACAACCGTTGGCTCACAAACAACTGGAACAAGAATTTCAGGATTCACCCTTCCTTCAATTCTTTCCATTTCCTGCTCTTGCAACTCCCTTCTCCGTCTACCTAGTGTTCTTTCTAGTTTTGGATCTAACAGCAAATTATCTCCACTTCTTCTAATAAAATTCCTACAAAAATCTACAACAACAAAAACACAAACAAAATTAAAAATAACTAAATCAAATGTCAGCTCAACAATATAACAAAAATCTTACTGAATTATATCGATCTCCCCGGTAATAGCGCCAAAAACTTGTAGCGTGTAAAATAATATTGCAATCGCAAATGTACAAGTGTGTACAACGGTCAAGTAATAATAGTGATAAGTAAGTATCATACCCACAGAGAGATTGGTATTGAGAAGAATTTGTTAATATTGTTAACAAAAGAAAAAAAAATTAAATGTGATAACAAGATAAAGTGTGTTTGCAAAGTGCGTGTCAAAACAAAATGCAAAACAAATAAAGTTGATCAAGATTTATCCAAACAGAGCATCAAATCTATTAAGTACTTATCAAGCTTAGCAGGGATGAGAGGCAAAATCTTTAGCACAAGACAAAGTTGCAATCAGTAAATCTAGAATATTGTAAATCCAAGTTCTAGATCTATGAATGCCTTAAGAAATATCTGCTTTTACAAAATTATCTCAGCAAATCCATCTTGATGTAGGTCAAGATTATGCACATGCAAAACAAGAGCTTATTCCTAATATTCTCAGCACGCAGAATTATAAACAACTGAGTCACAAATCAATGAAGACATTTAATAGAATTATATTGGTATTCAGTCATAAACATAAAACAAATTTTCAGCAATATTTATCCCTTAACAAATAAATCTAAGGGCGCAAATTCGTTGTTCACAGAAATTTAACAAACAGATTCAAAGTAAAGAGTACTCCTTGTTCGAGACCCAAAAAGAACATCAAGCCCGCATTCCTAATTCTGCTTCGCTTCGCCATAGCAATATTTCTTTGCTTTGGTGGTTTTGTTACAGCATTGTCGAGCTCCGCTGCTAGCGACAGCTAACAACTCTTCCTTTGCACCTCTAATCAGCCATGTGACCCTCCTGATTTCCCTCCTTCTGGATTCTAACGCAACAACACTCAAGCCTTACTTGAATAAAATTCTTGATATATTTTCCTTCTTCCAAATCCTGTTTATATAGGAGTTTTGGCCACACAAATCACGTTGTCAGATCCGCTTTTCTAGGGGTTCTAGAGCCTCCTAGAGCTTCTAGTGCAGACCACAAATAGATCAGGCTTGCTTCAGTAGAATCTTGCACTCTTGGTATTGTAAAAGTGTTTAGCAGCTGAAAAGTTTTACTACTTTTGCTCTCTAATAGTGCTTAATTATTGGGCCTTGTACTCTCATCTTCCTCCACCTTCACCTACATCTAGAAACATGTACCAACAAGTATAGTTTGCTATAACAAAAAGGGTAAAATGTATATATTCTGCCAGTTTAAGTGCAACATAGCTCCAACGACAAAAGCACATAATAACACTACAAATGTTATAACAAATTTACTTGAAAACAAACAAAATGCTCTAGCAAGAGTATGTAATATAACTCTTCTTCAAGAGTTATCACTGACTAACTCTCAGTGTCACCTACATCATACTTAGTCGCAACCGTCTCATCATAAAGGATTCTTGGGAATTCTGGAAATCGTGAGACTTTAACTTGATTTTACTGTAGCACCTAGCGAATAGCATCATCGAGAATGCGCATGTATCCTCACAAGGCCTCCGTTTTACAATGAAAATCCTCCAACATTTTATCAATTATCTTAAGAGGAGTAAGAACATCATAACATTTCTCATTAATATTTCCCGAACAAGATAAAGATAACAGTTCAAAAGGATTACTAGAAGAAGCTTTTGCAAACAATGGTGGCTCAGAATCTGATGGTTGTTTAAGTGGTGTGGTTACAATGACATCCTCTTTTTACAGTCACATCATCAATTGCTTGGTGATTGCGCCTTTATTCGGCAACATGTCCTCATTCTCCTCCAGTGCAACTCCTGTTTGCAAACATAAAGCACAAATCAAGCTAGGACATACAAGATTACCTGAGTTTTTCTAGGCACACTTGTGAACCTCATCTCAAATGATTTGTCCAACATCAATCCTCCTCCTCGTCATAATCAAATGTAACAATAATAAACACTCTCTTCCAATAGTAGTAGTTTGAACCATCAACATCAATCTAGATTTTAGAAAACTTATCCAAATATGACATTCAGGCTTCAAATATTGCCTCTCGATCGTAAAACGGTTATTCTTTGATTTATCTCAGGTAGTTACTAGAATACACACGTCTTCTAAAACTTTTTCCAAATCGTCTTCCAAAATATCTTGCACAAAGCTTGCGTGTTCATCCTTTACGTTGTAGAGTCCAAAGTAATCATTTATCTTATCTACATCAAACAAAACTGAAATGCCCTGAACATATACGAATGGGCTATCAGTAGTTAAGTGAGAATAGAACTCCCTTACCATCTTCAGGTAAACTTCATTTGGATGGCAACAGAACATTTCCCAGCCATGGGACTCGATCACTCATACGATATCCTACTAAAACCCATAAACTTTTCTTGTTTAAACAAGAAACCCTTCTCCATTAAAGGTTGGCGCTTCAAATAGTTATCATTAAACCTCTCTTCCGCAGTTCGATTATAGAACTTTCTTGCGGTGATGGGCATAGGTTGTTGCGGCATCTTCCCTTTTCTTCTTATCTTTTGGACAAACAAACTATTCAAAGGAAACATAAACTTTCAAAGAAAATAACCCTCTTAGATAATAAATCAATAGCTAAATATAAGGGAATAAAAATAAAAGAAATCAATGCATCTAAATAACAACCAAAAATTGTGCAGTACGTGGGTGCGGAATTTATGCCGATTGCCCTGCCATTCTAAGATTTGTTATGATAGAGACACAATCACATCCTATTGGTCCAACAAACCTCATGTTGTCCTTCATTTATTGCTAAAGCGACTGTCGTTTCAACTCACCTGCAAAACTAATTCAAAAATTCAAATTCTAAACTAATAACAAAACCAAAATAAAAATAAAACAATTTCAAACTTGTAATAGCCCGATTTTCAATGCTGTCAAAAACGATGGTTTCAGGACCACAACTTCAATGAGTCGAGTTAAAATTTATTTCTTTTAATGATGTCATTAGCATTGCATTAAAATTTGGATAAGAAATTTTAATGTCTAGATAGTGAATTGAGTAGAAAGGGCTGAATCGTAAAAGGTTCAAAAGTAGAGTTAATAAGTTAGAAAGACTAAATGGACAAATTACCCTAAATGATTTTAGTAGGTGCCTTATCATGAGAAATATTAGATGTAAATATAATTAATTAAAGCTTAACAAGTGATTAACTAAGCTAATTATGTCACTAAAATTACAATTATGCCATTAAGTATATATATGAATTAAAATGATAAAAAAAAAAGGAAATTTCCTCTTTTCTTCATCTTCCTCGCGGTATGGACAAGGGAATGTTAGGGCTTTTCATCCAAAACTTCAAGCTTTGATTTGAGTAAGCACCTTTTAATCGTTTTTAGTAATTTTTATATTTTCGAATCTGTATTAACTTAATCTAGCTAATTTAAGGACCAATTTGTGAATCTGTCAAATGTTATAAAACTTGCCATTATTGAAAATACTTGTTCTTGAAATCTTTTGATAAATTTGAATGTTTGATGCTTGGGTTAGATCTTTTTGTAAAGTGATTTTTGGATTAAATTAGGGTTCAAGGACTAAAATGTTAAATAGAGAAATTTATGTGTATTTGGTGTGAAGTAATTGAAGTGTAGGGACTTGTGGAGACCTATGGTTACTCGACTGGTATTGGTTGTCCAAGAGAAAGGTTATTTTGCATTTCTCATGTTTAAGGACTAAAATGAATAAAAGTGAAAGGTTAGGGGTAAAATCATAATTTTACCAAAAAAGACTAGATTGTGTTAAATGAATTGATTGTGTGATTTAAAGTGAGAAATTGAATGATTTGTGGATGTAGACTACGATCGTGCCATCGAATTCGAAAAAGGAAAATTAGAATAATAGTCCCTAAAGTCTAACCACAACTGCAATCCAGTCTAGTAAGTTCGTAATGTTAAATTCTTACTTGTAACTGCTTATAACTGTCTTCTTTATAGTTGTTAATGATTGGAACAACAAATTGAAAACGTGAAGGATAGAAACGACAGAAAAAGAATTACCCGGCCTTGTGTCAAAGTTCAATGGTCCGATGACTGAGATCCTACATTTGTTGTGAATTCTCTATGGCATCGTAAGTCATTGTAAAGCGAATAGAATCCAAGAATGGATTACAGACCCTACGATAGCTGTGATTTATGCCTGATTGCATACTTTCATCAGCATAGTGTGAGCAACATCGTAGGGAACAGTTATACCGTATCGATGACTGAGAACAGTATGGTATACTAGTAACAGGCATGACATTTGGGTCAACAGGGAGTAAAATAAGTATCATGACCTTTAGGTCAATAGGAAGTAAAACGAATAACTATCACTGAAGTATAGTTATGTTCTGGCTCGACGGATTTACAAATTTGTTTATCACATTTTATTCAGTAAACTGATAAATCTTACGAACTTATTAAGCTTTGAAGCTTATAAGTGATATTGTTGTTGTTTTATAGATTCCATTTTGCAACTTGAAGATCGGACCATCTTGAAGACATCACACTATCTTGGGAGTTTGTTCGATAGTATTTTACATCACTTGGTTATATGGCATGTACTAGGATGAAATGACTCGTACTACTTGTACGGATGAATGAATCTTTCGTTGTGAATTCTAGATAAATGTTGAACAAGTTGGTATGTTAGTTAAATGTGATATACATACTATATGAGATGTATGCAATGTCTTGAAGCTATGTACACTGTATTAGTATAATTCATTTCAAGTTATGAAGTGATGAATGTTTGATAAACTTGTAGTTTATGCATGATTTATTGAATTATGTGTACTTGTTTCTGTAGAAGTACAGGGTAAGAGAGAGGTTACATTCTGACTTGCATTGTATCGGTAGTAACAATTGAAGTATCATAGTTTTGTTTACTCAGGTATCAGTAGTCGAGATACTTGCATCGGTAGAAGTTGCAGGGTTAAATTTCTTAGTTTTCTGGAGTTTTTAGCATTGGTAGATGTATGGCTTGTTTCGATAAAAGAGTCTCTTATATTGGTAGAACTGTCACTTGTATCGATAGAAGTCTGCACTGTTCTTCAATTGCTCACTAACTTGACTACTACCGATACTTGTCCAACAAGTATCGGTAGAAGTCTCCTAAATTCGTGGAAATGACATTTTTGCCCTTTTTGAGTTATGTTGACATTCAATTGATGATTCATGTTGTGTACTTGTATGACTCTATTAAAATGATTAAAAGAAATAATAACACGAGATAAAAATGCAATATAAGATCAGATAGACATCGGGACCCTAACCAGTGACGGTTTCTAGTGTTGGGTGTTACAAAACTCATCTGGAATCTCGTAATGTAATAGCAAAATTACACTGCAGCATCGGATCATTATAATAACGCTTTAGACGCTATCCATTTACTTTAAACACATTCACTTTCGTGACATTTTTTATACCACCAGCACCATGTGGATAAACAAAAACTACTCCAACTGGTCCTACCCACTTAGACTTCAATTTTCTCTGAAATAATTTGAGTTTTGAATCAAACAACAAAACTTTTTTCCCTAGTTCAACATGCTTTGGCAAAATCTTGCTATCATGCCATCTCTTCATTTTCTCTTTATAAATCCTAACATTTTCATATGCCTGTAATCAAAACTCTTCCATCTCATTTAGCTCTATCATCCTTTTCTCTCTTGAAACCAACCAATCAGCATTTATCTTTTTAGTCGCCCAAAAAGCTCTATGCTCCTATTCAAAAGGTAAATGACAAGGCTTTCCATAGACAAGCTTAAACAATTACATCTCTAACATCGTTTTAAAAGCAGTCCTATATGCCCACAAAGCTTCATCTAATCTTGACAACCAATCTTTACGTGTAGGATCAACAACCTTCTCTAAAATCGACTTAATCTCCCTATTTGATATTTTTGCTTGCCTATTCGTGTGAGGATGGTATGATGCAGCATTTCTATGATTTATCTCATATCTTGTTAAAGCATTTTCAAAGTACTTACAATCGGAGTGTGAACCTTCATAACTAATAATTGCTCTTGGCGTTCCAAATCTCATAAAAATATGCTAATGCAAAAACTTCAACATTGACTTTGCATCATTAGTAGTGAGTGCAATTGCCTCAACCCACTTTGAGACATAATCTACAGCAACTAGAATATAGGTATTTCCCCATGATGGAGGAAATGGTCCCCCATACCCCATACATCAAATAATTCAAATTTAACAATGTTTTGTAATAGCATCTTATTCCTTCTCGAAATATTACCTGTTCTTTGACATATATCACAAGAATGACAAAAATTATGTGCATCTTTTAAATAAAGTAGGCCAAAAGAAACTTGATTGCTAAACTTTGGCAGCAATTCTTTGTCCTCCAAAATGTCCTCTGTAAGGCAAAACATGACAGTGGTGTAAAATGCTATAGCATTCATCATCCGAAACACATCACCTTATAGTTTGATTTGCACAATTCTTAAACAGAAATGGCTCATCCCAATAATAGAATTTAACATAATGCAAAAACTTTTTCTTCCTTTGGTTAGTCAAGTCAGGGGGTAACAATCCACTTACTAAAAAATTGACAATATTTGCGTATCATGGTAATGCTGTCACATCTAACAATTGCTCGTCTAGAAATTATTCTTTTATGAACCTATAATCACCATCTCCAATATCCACTTCTAACCTCGATAAATGATTCTCCACTTGATTCTTAGAACCTTTTCTTTTTTTTATCTCCAAGTCAAATTCTTGCAACAGTAAAATCTAACGAATCAAGCATGGCTTAGCATCCTTCTTTACTATCAAATATTTTATGGAAGCATGATCTGTATAAACCGTTACTTTATGCCAATCAAATATGATCGAAATTTATCAAATGCGAAGACCCTTACCAACAACTCCTTCTTCGTTGTTGTGTAGTTGATCTGTGAATCATTAAGGGTCCTGCTCGCATAATAAATTACGTGGAACACCTTCTCTTTTCTCTGTCCTAGCACTACTCTTACAGCAAAATCACTAGCATCGCACATTAATTTGAATGGCAAAATCTAATTAGGAGCAATTACTCTTGGTGCAACAACTAATTGCTTCTTTAAAAATTCAAAAGCTTTCAAACATTCATCATTTAAAACTAAAGCTTTTTCATGTTGCAACAATTCACATAAGGGCTTAGATATTTTCAAAAAATCTTTTATAAATCTTATATAAAAACTAGCATGCGCTAAAAAAAATTGAATACTTTTCATCGAAGTAGGCAACAAAAGCTTCTCAATTACCTCAATTTTTGCTTTGTCAACTGCTATCCCTTGCTTTGACATTTTTTGACCAAGCACAATGCCTTCACAAACCATAAATGACATTTCTCCCAATTTAAAACCAAGTTTGTTTCTTCACATAACTTTAAAAAAATTCCAAGTTCTTCAAACAATTTTCAATTATATCTCCAAAAATAAAAAAATCATCCATAAAGACTTCCAAAAATTCTTCCACCATGTCCAAAAAAATTGCCATCATACAGCGTTGAAAAGTTGCTGGTGCATTGAATAGTCCAAATGGCCTTCTTCAAAAAGCAAAAGTTTCGTACAGACACATGAACATTGTCTTTTTTTTATCCTCAAGTGCTATGGAAATTTATTTGTAACCTGAATAACCATCAACAAAATAATAATATGCCTTACTTGTAAGTCTATTCAACATTTGATTTATAAATACAAAGAAAAATGGTCTTTTCTTGTGGCTTTGTTTAATCTCCAATAGTCCATGCAAACTCTCCATCCCGTGACAGTCCTAGTAGGGATCAACTCATTATTGTCACTACGTACGACCGTAATTCCTCCTTTTTTAGGGACACATTGAACCGGACTAACCTAAGAACTATCAGATATTGGGTAGATTATTCCATCATCCAACCATTTTATCACCTCGTTCTTAACAACTTCTTTCATAATCGGATTCAACCTCCTTTACTTCTTTATTGAATTGTTATGACATTCTTCCAGCAAAATTTTGTACATGCAAAATATAGGACCGATTCCTTTAATATCAGCTACCGTCCAACCTATTGCCTTCTTAAACTTCCTTAAAACTCCCAATAGTTGCTCTTCTTGCTCTTTCGTCAAACTTGCAAAAATAAATATTGGAAAAGTTTCGTTATCACATAAAAATGCATACTTTAAATGTACATGCAAAGGTTTTAAGTCAAGTGTCGGGGGTTCCACAGTAGAAGGTTTCTATACTTTAAAAGCACGATCAGATAAATGTAAAGATTCAAACCTTCTTCTTGGCCTCTCTACAAACTGCTTGACATCACAAATTTCTAAAACTTTAGCTTCAACTTCTTCACAAATTCTTGTAACAACATCAGTATTGCTACTACAAAAATCTGCTAAATTCTCTTCTACAACTACTGCTTCTACATTAATCATGTGGCATTCATCAGCATCATCTGCATAATTTAATGCATTAAACACATTAAATGTAACTTGTTGCTCATTAACTCTCATAGTTAATTCTTCTTTTTGTACATCTATTAAAGCTCTACCCGTAGCAAGAAACAATCTTCCCAAAATTATAGAGACTTCCTTATCAGCTTCAATTTCTAAAATTATAAAAATCTATAGGAAAAATAAACTCATCTACTCTTATCAACACATCTTCAATCTTACCCTCCGGATGTGCGAACGAACAATCTACTAGTTGCAGCATAACTGTCGTTGGTCTTGCTCTTCCAATTCCTAATTTCCTGAAAGTTGACATTGGCATCAAATTTTATGCTAGCACATAAATCACATAATGTTTTACCAAAGTAATTATTGCCAATAGCACAAGGAATAGTATAAATCCCTGGATATTTCAATTTCGGTGGCAATTTATTCACCAACATCGTCGTGCACCGTTCAGTAAGCGCGACGGTCTCAAACTAACCCAATCTTTTCTTCTTGGATAAAAAGTCTTTCATAAATTTCACGTAATCGGGCATATGCTCCAATGCTTCTACAAGAGGAATATTAATATGCAGTTGTTTTAGTACCTCCAAAAACTTCTTAAATTGAACATCTTGCTTTGACTATACAAATCTTTGAGGAAATGGTGGCGGAATCCTTTCTTTTGTCTGATGACAAGGTTTTGTCATGGCATTTTCCTTCACATCACCAGCATCATGTTTCTTTTCTTTTCTCAGCTCAACCTCTTTCCTAACACTTTCCTTTTCAGCTTCCAACATAATATCTTCAATAACTTGCTTTGCTTCAACATCTAAGTCTGGACTTCCTTTATCTTCTGTTACAGCAAATTCATTATCATAAACATCATCAATAAATAATTGATTACCTGTAAGTGAAATGGCTTTGCAATGCTCTTTCCCTTTCAATCTCGCATTCTCAATATCGCTTGACAATGTTCCTTGTGGACATGAACTCATTGCATTAGCAATTTGCCTAACTTGATTCTCTAACGCTCTCAACGACGTAGCTTGACTCTAAATAATTGCATCATTTTTAGACATATAATCTTTCAACAAATTTTCTATCGACGAAAAACCCCCATTTTGTTGCTAATTTTGCTTTGACAAATTTGGCTCAAATCCAGTGCTCTGTCAATATTCTATCGAACAACATTGCTCGAACTGACTACTTGATTATTGCTCTAACTAAAATTTGGGTTCTGTCTCCAACCTAAATTATATATGTATTAGAATAAGGATTATGATTACCTCTATTAAAATTTCCCATGTAACAAACAGATGTTGGATTGGACGGACATTATTAAAAAATGTGATCATCTCCACAATAAACACATTTTGCTTCAGTAATTTTAACTTCTCTAGCCATGCTCCGTTCCTGCATTGTTTTGATCATATTACCTAACGAAGATACTTGTGTTGTAATCGCATCCAACTCTATTGTACCAGCATTTCTTCAACCATAATTCATTCTTACTATCGGATATTGATAATCATTATTTGCAATTCTCTCCAAATTTTCATACGCCTCATGATACGTTTTATCCAGCAACATACTATTTGCTGATGAATCAACTACCATTCTTGTGTGCGCATTCAATCCATTGTAAAACATCTTCATTTGATTCCAATGTGGAAAACCATGCATAGGACATTTCCTAAGTAAATCTTTATATCTTTTCCATGCCTCATAAAGTGTTTCATCATCCAATTACTTAAATGATTTAATGTCATTTCTCAAATTTGCATTCATATTCGATGGATTATATCGTAGCAAAAATCTTTGACATAATTCATTCCAAGATGAAATCCTACCCGATGGAAAAGCATTTAACCATGCTCGATCACGCAAATAATAAGGAAACAATTTTAATCAAAAGGCATCTTCAAGAACACCTTATTGTCTAAAAAAATCACATACCTCCAAAAATAATTACAAATGCATCCTTGGATCTTCCGTAGGCAAACCTCCTAACTGCCCAATAGTTTGTAGCATCTAGAACATAACCGGCTTGAGCTCAAAATGAGTAGCATCAATTTGTGGTCGCAGAATACCTGGATCGAGATTATCACAAATTGGTACTGCATACTCTCGAAAATTGGTCTATCCCTATCATCAGTTACTCGTGGAACATTCACAACCTTTAGATCATGAACTTCTAGAATAGGAGCTACAAGATTTTCCCTTCCTTCAATTCTTTCCATCTCTCGCTCTTGCAACTCTCTTCTACGTCTTCTCAATGTTCTTTCTATTTCTAGATCTAACGCCAAATTATCTCCTCCACACTTTCTCATAAAACTTCTACAAAAATCTGCTATAACAAAAATCAAAACAAAATTAAAAATAACAAAATCAAATGTTAGCTTAACAATTTAATAAAATCATACTGAATTACACTAATCTCCTCGGCAATGCTGCCAAAAACATGTCGCATGTAAATTAATATTGCTGTAGTATGTGCAAGTGTACACAATGTTCAAGTAATAAAGTGAGAAGTAAAGTATTGTACCTACAGAGAGATTGGTATTCAAAAGAAATTGCTAAGACTGTTGACAAAAGAATTGTGCATACAAAATAAATGTGATAACAAGATAAGTTGTGATTGCAAAGTGCGTGTCATAACAAAATGCAAAAACAGTAAAATGATCAAAAATCAACCAAGCAAAGCATCAGATCTACTAAGTGCTTATCATTCTTAGTAGAAATGATTGGCAAAAAATTCAGTACATGACTAAGTTACGATCAATAAACCTAGAATATTTCGAATCTAAGTCTGGAACTACGAATGTCATAGCAAACATCTCTTTCTACAAATTTCCTAGTATGACTAAGCAATGACGTGTTATTTTTATGTAGCAACTTTTACAGTGAACACATATTATATTCCTATAACATGTATTTTCCGAACAAAACTTATCTCACCCTTAATGAACTCAGCTCATCTTTCAGAGATACTACACATATCTTTCGATACATGCTCATTACACTAATTTATGCTCCAACAATTTTTTCCTGCTTTCAGTCGATATTATGCACATGCAAAACAAGAGCTCGTTCCTAAGATTGCTAGCATGTAGAATTAACAACAACTGAGTCATAAATCAATGAAGAGATTTAATAGAAAGATATCGATAATTCATTCATGGAAATAAAACAAAGTATCAAAAATATTCAACCCTCAATTGCTCAGAATAAGGGTGCAAAATGTTAACAAATTAACTAACAGACTTAAAGATCAAGAGTACTCCTTATTGAGACCCAAAAAGAACATCAGGCCGCATTCCCGATTTTGCTTCGCTTCGCCATAGCAACGTATCTTTGCTTAGGTGGTTTGTCGAGCTTCGCTCCCAATGATGGCTGACAACTCTGCCTTTTGCACTTCAGATTTGTCGTGTGACTCTCCCGATTCTCCTCCTTCCGGAGTATATGCAATAGCAATCTAGCCTTAGCTTGATTAAATTCTTTGATATCTAATTTCTTCATCAGAATGCTGCTTTTATAGTAGCTTGGCCACCAATACACGTTCGTTAGATCTAGATTTTTAAGGGTTCTAGAGCCCTCTTAGAGCTTTCTAGTGCAGACCACAATAATTTGGCTTGCTTAAGTAGAATCCTGCGTGCCTAATATTGTTAGAAAATTTAGCACTTGCAAAGTTTTGCTACTTCCACTCCCCAACTATGCTTCGTTATTGGGTCTCGTACTCTTCTCTTCCTTCACCTATTCCTGCATCATGAAAACACATACCAACAAGTATAGTTTGCTACAACAAAAAGGGTAAAAATGTATAGATTTTGCCAATTAAGTGCATTATAGCTCCGAAGACAAAAATACATAAAATTACTACTAATGTTATAACAAATTTACTAAAGATAAAACAAAATGTTCTAGCAAAATTATGTAATATAACTCTTTTTCAAGAGTTTTCACCCACTTTAAGTTTCCCCTTAAAAAAACTTAGGTTGTAACAAAGAAACAAACATGTTTACACTTTTAATGCACTTTGAATTACAAGTTCACTATAGCAAAATAGGTTATTAGTGGCATTTTTAGCGGCGTTTGGGCAGAAAATGCCTCAAAAATTAAATCAATAACGGCGTTTTTCCATAAACGCCACAAAAGGTAAAGCAATAGTGGCGTTTTTACATAAACGCCACAAAATGTAAAGTAATAGCGACATTTGTAGGAAAAACCCGCTAATGCTCTGACCTTTCGCGGTATTTATGAAAAAACACCACTAATGCTCTGATCTTTAGTGGTGTTTTCTCAAAGGTTAGAGCATTAGCAGCATTTTCTAGGCGTTTATTATAAAACATCGCTAAATGTCAGAGCATTAGCAGCGTTTATTATAAAACGCCGCTAAAGGTTAGCGCATTAGCAGCGTTTATTAGAAAACACCACTAAAGGTTAGAGCATTACAGACGTTTATTAGAAAACATTGCTAAAGGTCAGAGAATTAGCGGCATTTATAGGAAAAATGTCACTAAAGGTTAAGCAATAGCGGTGTTTTCCCATAAACGCTGCTAATTTATTTACATTTTATATATCTTAAATTAAATTAGGGATAAATATCAAAATTATACATGAACTATGGTTTAATGTGCAGTATACATAAAGTTTGATTTCGTATGTTTTTATACATGAAAATTTGATTTGATTTGATTCTTGTAAACTATTAACAAAAATATTATTATAACATCATTTTATGTTTATATATTGCATACATAAATAATTATATTTATCCAATATAAAAATAAGTTAATGTATTTATTTCTTTAAATGTGTATGATTACATCAAAATTAAAGTTTCATGTATGCATGTGAACCACAATTAAAAATTCATGTGTATAATTGCACCAAATTAAAGTTCATGTGTATAATAGTACATTAAATCAATATTGTAATAGAATTTTGCTATATATTACTAGTTAGTATAATATTTTTGGCTTAAATTTATATCTATTTATATTTTTCATTTTAAATTTATTTTTTCAGCTAAAAATTTCATAACACTGTAAAAACGAATTAGAGTCATTTTAAATTAAATTTTTTTCTCTTAATTTTTAGCATTTTTAATTGAATTTGAATTTTTCCAAGCGTAAAAAGCTGAAAATGAAGAGGAAAATTTTGATTTATCGTTTTCTTAGTGGAAAGGGATAGGATGACGTGGAATCATAGTTTCATAGAATGATTTAATATTTATAATTTTTTGTCAATTTAGTCTTAATTTTTTTGAGTTAAGTTTGGCATTCAACCTTTTAGAAAGAGTTTAATTTGACCATTAACCTTTAAAAAAAGAGTCAAATTGTTATTTTAATAGACATACTAACGAAAATGTTAAAATTTTAAATATTACAACACACACGAATTTTACTATAGAATATATAAAATACTTTAATAAAAAAATTAAATATGTCAATTTCTTTTTAACATGTTAAATCTAAATTATTATTCTTTGATAGTGTGGAGGAAATGGTGGTGGCAATAAAGTGATTAACTCACTTGTAATAGGCGAAAAGTCGAAGTATCTAAAGAGAAGTAGGAGGAAAAAGAAGAGGGATCAAAGTTGCTGATAGGATAAAGATATCATCTTATCATGATTGTGTCCAAGGGTGTATATATAGGGAGAAGATCCTCATATAATAATACCACATCATCGACACTACGAGTGGTAGTCCACTTGTGTAGTCAATTAGGTGATGTATTTGTTGTGTGTTGGTTATTGTCAAGCAGTGAACTACTTCGATATTTTTTTTGTTAAGATAATACGAAATTGTTATGTCTTAATTGTCCTTTAAGAGTAAATGCATGCATAACTGTTAATAACGAGTGATCTAATGAGGATGTGAAACACGCGAATGGTTGATCGATGGATGAATGAAAGATCATTTAGGAATGTTTCTTAGGTTGTTTATCCATTGCCACATGTCCAAATCAAGTAGAAATAAGAGTAAATATACATGAATTTGAAAGTACTTAGTCTTATGATATTATAATTTTTTTTAACTTTACTTTATACAATAAAATTATCGAATTATATTAGTTGATACAAGCACCCAAGAACATTTAAGAATGAAGCATTCATATATGAGGTTCACCATCAATATTTTAAATATATGCATCAACCGATAATAAACCATATTATAAATTTTCTAAAAATTTTAAGGAGATCAATAAGAATTTTTAAAAAAATTAGAGGTCAAGCAATAGCGGCGTTTATGGGAAAAACGCCGTTAAAGGTCAAGCAATAGCGGTATTTATGGGAAAAACGTCGATAAAAGTCAAATAACAAATAAACGCCGCAAAAGCTATAGAGCAATAGCGGCGTTTTTGGGAAAAAGCCGCAAAAGGTTCAAAGCATTTACGGTGTTTTTCCCATAAATGCCGCTAAAGGTATTGTAATAGTGGCGTTTTTACATAAACACCATTAAATCATTTACATTTTATTGAAACGACGTCATTTCACGTCTTTTGCCTTCTCCTTCTCCAAAAGCTAACTCGAAAATTCCTCGTTCATTCCTTATCAAAAAAATTCCTCATTTATTTCTAAATTCCTAATTCATTTCTAAATCCCTAATTTCCACCAACACCCATCCTTTGCCTCCTCCGTTTCATTCTCCACTCTAATCTACACCAACACCCACTGGCCGAGCACTACCATCATCTCAAAATTTTGCCACTAATTCCTTAATTTCCGCCAACACCCATCGTCTGCCTCTTCCATTTCCTTCTCCATTCCAATCTCCACCAAAACCCACCGGTCGCCTACCACCATCATCACAAAATTCAGCCACTAGTCATCACAAAATTCTGCCTCGTACCAGTCATCTTTTTGGTATTTCCCTTGTACCACTAAAGGTGAGTTTATCTGGTTTGTTTAGGGTTTATCTTTCGAAATCTCACTGTGTTTTTGTTTCCAGAACCAAACATTCAATACTAATAAAACTAGATTTTTGCATTTTACTTTCTCTCTTCTTTAGATTCGACAACTTAAAAGCGTCGTGTTTCTGTTTTAAATTTTTCTTTTCCTTTCTTTTGATTTCTTAGCAATCCAACAGAGTTTCTGTTTTTTTATGCTTTTTAATTTTCACATTTTTTCAGATATTTCGAAATAAAAAACACATTAATTTATTTTTTTAATTGTTTTGAGTTTGTAACAGGTCCTTGCAAATGGCAGAAGCTTCTAAAGTCATTCATGTTTGCAACGTTGGCCATTAAATTTCTGAAGTAAAGCCTCTTTTCCTCTTATAGTTTACTCATTCTCTTTACTGCTAATTTCTACTGAGTAATCACAATGTTGTATTTTTGATTGATCATGATTATTTTTGAGTGTAACTGTGTAATCATGCAAGTTAGTCTTGTGTGCTTGTTGTGTCTGAAACTGTTTGACTGCTAATTTCTAAACTTAATTTTCTTTTTGATTGTTAATTTCTACTGCTAATTTCTACTGAGTAATCATGTAAGTTATATAATGAAATCTTTTAATATACTGTGAAGCTTACATCTTTGATGAGTGTATTTTTTAGTAACAGTGAAGGAGGGACAACCTCACTTGTATTTGTTCTTGTTGCATATTGGTTCTCTGCGTGCTTGTGTTCTTTTGCTACTGTTTAGCTTCTTTGTATTGGTTAATTTTGTTTATACTAATTGATCTTCTTTTTCTTTCAAATGGGAAAGATTTGAGTTGATATCCTCTTGGACTTGTTATTTTCAATAATGTTTAATCTTGTGTGCTTGTTGTGTCTGAAACTGTTTGATCCAAATTGGAAATATTTGAAGGTTTGAGGCCTAATCAAAGGGCTATGTGTTAATCCACTTGGGTAGACAAACTTTTAAACATGATTAAGGATAATACTTGTTTAGTACTAGGCTGATGTTTGGTTGTTTCTTTTCAAAGATTATATTAAATTACTATTCTCAAAGCTTAAATTAATTCATTAAATAAATCATAATTTAATTATTCCTTTAGTGTGTGAGTTTTTGGAATTGCTGACACAAGATATATTTTTCATTGCATCATTATGATCATACATGTTCATAATTAACATGCAAAAGTTAAGCAAAAAGACAATATGTTAGCTTTTTAGCAGTTAGAGAAAAAAAACAACATTTTTCTTCAATATCCAATATTTTTAATAAGGTCTGTGTGGAAGTTTTCAGACAATTCAATCAAGTTATGAGTTTTAATTAGTATTGGACATGAATATTTGGTCTCCAGGCTAGCAATTCTTTGTCCTTGGGATCCTTCATTGATTCAATATATCTTCTATTGTTGCATTCAATGTAATGCATCGAAGTGCTAAGAAAACGGTAATCATTAGCATTTTTTTTCCTCAATAGATCTGTATCAAGTATTTGAGGAAAAAAAGATGACAGTAGTACTATAAGTCTTCCTTAAAGTGGAAAGTATGTCAATAAATATATTGAACTCCAGCTATATGCTTATATATAAAATTTCTAAATTCTAACCTAAACAGTTTGTTGCAGTTGCATCCTTGCATTAAAATTGAAAATCAAAAGGTTTTCAATGTTGTTAGAGCTAAAGCTTTCATAGGAAACTATCATGAGTTGTTGATGTAGAAGTAGTAGACAAGGGTCAAAAATCATTCTTGTTGAAAGTTCCTTTCAATACATACATACACACAGCTTGATTAATTTAATGAACACCCTTGTGAGTCTAAAGCAAAGGGTTTATGATAATAGCTAAGAAAATCAAGAAATGAAAAATGAAAAAGGCGAATGTCACAAGCCATTATATATAGTGTAGCTTCATCATCATCATATATATAATTTTGCATGTAGCTAGGGCCGACTGAATACGGAATATGTGTGTGTGTGTATATATATATATATGTGAGTTGCAATGATTCTGCATATATGGTGTGGTTCAAAGAGACTATATCAATCTATTTGGTTTCTTTGGATATTAATCTTCATGTGTCAATAATTCTCAATCTCTCTCACTCTCTGATGTAGAAAAATAAGCCTATACAACATACTGTCCGAGAACTTAGAGCATTAGGCTTGACTCCTCATCTGCCAGATCAAGTACTATGCCTCACGTGTACTTCTTGCAGTAGATGATATTTTGACTAGAATCGTTTGGAGAATTGCATCATTGCATTTTATCTTTTTGGAGTATTATTACGTTGGTTCATTGTAGCATTTTAGGCATTTTTATTAGTTTTTAAATGTGTTGGCATGAACTTATGTAATCACTATCATCTTTGTGGTTTCAATAAGTCTTGCTGCAAACTGTTATTGAACTTGTCATATATAACTTGGCATCGTATCTGTAGCATTCATATCGTATTTGCTACTAAAAAGCCTCATTGCTACTTATGTATTTGCTAGCTATGCATTTTTCACCCAAAAAAGTAAGTTAAAATATGAACTATAAAATAAATTTGACAGAAGTTTACTCATTCCTATTGCTTTATGAAATGAAATCCCATTAGTATCCATGTAGAAAAATATTGCTAATAAAAATATCCAAGTATGAAATGAAATCCCATCAAATTACTGCACGTGGAAGGAAATCAGTAGTGCACAAGTTCTTCTATTCATTTATTTCTTGTATCTAATGCGAATGCTACTTCCCTTATGAATTCATTGTATTTTCCAAACCTCACAGGCATTGTTTAAAATGCATATGATTTCTATTATAAATTAATAATTTACAATAATTTATTATAAATTAATAATATATACAAATTCCTCTAATGAACAAATTGGAACTCTCTTCACTCTTATGCCATTTGATAACCAAGTCTTTCATATATATATATTAGTTAATTAAATATTTAATTCAAAATATTTAATTATTTAGTTATTTTTAGTTATAAAAAAACAACCCAAATATATTCAAATATTTAATTATTTAATTATTCAATTAGTTATTTATTAAAAAATAACCCAAATATAACAACTAAATATAAATATATGCGGAAAACATGCCACAACTTGAATATCAAATAATAAATGACTTTGTTAAACATCTTAGCATTCATAACGGGTTTGTCTTTAGCGTGACCGCTAATTGGATGGTTTTTGGTTGTTGTTCCGGTCCAACCTGCTGATCTTTTATGGTCATCGTCTCGGGTGGTTTTTCATTTTTCTTTGGTGTTTCGACGTGGTAAGTGCGTTTCTGTTTGAGCTCTGGGGTCGCCTTCTTCTTGGTTTCCTTCTTGGTTACCTGGGGTACTCAAGTGTTTTTTTTTACGTTTTTCTTGGCTTGTTGGAGTGGTTCCTTCCTTTGTGCTGGGGCTTGGTTTTGTTTGCTTGGCAGTGGTCTTTGCCCGATTGGAAGTGGGTTTTTCAAAGGAGGAAGACATCAATACTTTAATGGCAAACGTGAAATTCTCTGAGGAAGAAACTATAAAAGTAGACTGCCAAGTAGCGGAGGGATTAGAAATATGTGGTTACAAGGCTTGGGCAGTAGGAAAGTTTTTATCGAGTGACAAGATAAACAAAGAAGCCATGTATAAGGTGTTACGTTCTCTATGGTTCACAAAAGAAATGGTGAGCTTTGTGGGGGTGATCAAGAGAGTGTTCTTGGGCAAATTTGGAAGGGTGGATGATAAAGAAAGGACTTTGAGTTTAGCACCGTGGCTCTTTGACTAGAGTCTATTCTTGTTAGTCCCGTTTGAAAAGACAAGAGCTTTGAAACTTACGAGTTTAACTTTGTTCCTTTTTGGATCCGTATTTTTAACGTGCCTTTTGGGTGTATGGATCGTATTGTGGCCATGGAGGTTGGAAAGGTTGTGGGAGAAGTTTTGGCCATTGACTGGCGAGATCGAGATGGTTGCTAGACTAAATATTTGAGAGTTAGGATTAAACTTGACACTACCAAAGTGCTCAGACGTGTGGTCCACATGATTGGGCAAGGAAAGAGGGAATTCATGTGTTTGATAAAATATGAAAAACTTTCAACTTTCTACTATATTTGTGGAAAGATTGGTACACCCAACACTGTGAACGATTTTCAGGGGAAATAAATAAAGATGATTATCAGTATGGTTCTTGGTTACATGCTCATATCAGTCCACCAGTTCAAGGAAATGGTAGATGGAGGAATGGCATTGAAATTATACAAGATAATAATATGGAAAAGTCAGAAGAGAGACTGTCTCGTAGTGAAGGAACCGGTGGGAAGCAGGTGGTTTCGAATAACAAAAAGATCAAGGGTAATCTAATGCGAAAACATCAGATTCATGCTCTCCATCAGGAAATTGATTGCCTCTGATGATTAGAGATAAGGAGGGGAAACAATGGAGTAAAAGAAAGAAGGGGAAGGGTAGGTTTGAAGGAAATGAAATAAGCCCAATTCGACATGTGAGTAGGAAGTTAGCAGAAGAGGATTCACCTTTCAAGGCGGTGACTGGTAACCAGCCCCGTCGTGAGTAATAAAGTCTTTTTGTTAGATCTGTCATGGGCTCGAGAATCCTGCGACAGTTGGCGAGTTGAGGCGGCTGCTTGCTGCTAACCTTCTTGATATTATCTTTTTGTGTGAAACCAAACTTCATTCTAATGAATTTGAAAAAATTCGCAGGGGTTGCAAAATGGATAGTTGTTTCGTGGTGGATGCTGGGGGACGTAGAGGTGGTCTTATTTTGCTGTGGCATGAGGAGATTGAGGTTACGATTCAAAGTTTTTCTAATAATCATGTGGATACTATTATTCAGATGAGGGGATGGATCAGTTCCGTTTTACTGGGTTTTATGGGTTTTCAACGATGAGTCAATGCCACCTGTCTTGGGAGTTGTTGAAAAGTTTAAGTAGAAACGGTTCGGTTGATTGGGTTATAGGTGGCGATTTCAATGAGATTATGGACGATAATGAAAAAAGTAAGGATAAGAGGAGGGCGAAGACTTTGATGGACGAGTTTAGAAATGTTACGAATGACGTGGCTCTGGTGGATATTAAGACTGATAAAGATTGGTTTACCTGGTCTAATAATAGAGGTGAGGATGGTTTGGTTAAGGAGCGATTGGATCGTTTTCTTGTTTCGACAAGCTGGGTCTGTAATGTTCCCTTTTTATCTACTGAGGTAATTAGGCAGGTTAGCTTGGATTATGATGCTATAATCCTGGATACTATGGGTCGCAAACCTAGGAGAACAAGGTTGGATCCAAGGCTTTTTTTTAGGTTTGAAGAGTAATGGGCTAAGGAGAGGGAAGCTAAAGTTATCATAAAGGATGCATGGAGTAATAATGAGAAGGACATATTGAGTAAGATGGAGTACACTCTTGTTCGACTTGGTAAGTGGCAATTTCAAAGGTACAATGACAGTAAAGGTTGCATTAAACAATTGCTAAAAACAATTGATGATTTCATGGATGGTCCTAATAATGGAAATAGTACTAAGTTGCTGTGTAATGCTCGATAAAAATTGAGTGATCTTTATAACTCGAAAGAAAAATACTAGGATCAAAGGTCTTGTATTCGAGGGCTTAAGGAGGGTGACAAAAATACTAAAATTTTCCATGCCAAAGCTTCTCATCCTCACAAGAAAAATAGAATTGAAGGGTTATGCAATGAGGAAGGTTCGTGGGTTATGGATGGTGTGGGAATTTGTACTATTACAAAAAATTATTTTGAAAACTTGTTTAAATCTGAGTGTAATGGTCTGTTTACGAATATTATGGATACGATTCCTAGTAGCATTATGGAGGATATGAATGCTAGGTTAGATAATCCGGTGTGTGAAAAAGAAATTATAGATGCGTTTCAACAAATGGACCCAAGGAAAGCACCTGGTAGTGATGGTCTTATCGAGCTTTTTTACAAGAAAAATTGGGATACGATCGAAAATGATGTGGTTTAATTTTGTAAAAAGGTTTTTAATGGAGGTAAAAATGTCGAGGAGATTAATGATACGATTTTTGTTTAAATTCCAAAAATTCCCAACCCTAAAGACATGACTCATTTTAGGCCCATTAGTTTATGCCGGGTTATTTACAAAATCATTCCTAAAGTGTGGGCTAATAGACTTAAAACCTTTTTATCGAGTTGTATTAGCCCGAATCAGAGCGCTTTTGTCCCTGGAAGGATGCTCCACGATAATGCCATGATCGCTCATGAATTGTTGCACTATCTCCAAAGTAGCAAAAATGGGTCGAATAAGGGTTTTGTTCCCAAGCTCGATATGAGCAAGGCTTATGATCGTGTCGAGTGGGATTTTCTCGAAGCGGTTCTACTTTAAATGGGTTTTTCTTCCCGTTGGATTAGGTAAATCATGATTTGTGTTCGTTCAGTTAAGTATACTATTAAGTGTAATTCTTGCTTAACGGATACGATCACCCCTAAATGTGGCCTCAAACAAGGAGACCCTTTATCCCCTTACTTATTCCTTTTTTGTATGGAAGCTTTACCGTGTTTATTATTACGTGCTCAAAGTAACGGTTTAATTCGTGGTATTAGGGCTAGTCAAAATGGTCCTCGTATTAATCATCTTTTCTTTGCCGACGATGTTTTATTATTCGTTAAAAACAAAATTGAGGATGTTATTGTTATTCGTAATATCTTAAATTTGTTTCAGCGTGCCTCAGGTCAAAAAATTAATTTCTCTAAGTCTATGATTTATTTTAGTCCTAAGACCTCTAGTGCCCAAAGATCTATTTTGGGCAATACCTTGGGCATGCGTATTGTGGAGAACATGGAAAACTATTTAGGTCTCCCTTTAGTTATTGGTAAAAATAAATCTGTGGCTTTTAAACACATTTGTGATAGGATTCCCAATAAAATTAATGGGTGGTCTAAGCGTCTTCTTTCCTATGTGGGAAAGAAATTTTTATTAAAACCATTCTTCAATCTATTCCTACTCACTATTTATCTATGTTTTTACTTCCTAAGAGCATCATTGAGTCCATGACTTCCAAGATAAGAGCCTACTGGTGGGAAAGCAAAAAAGCAGGGAAGAAGCTAGTCCTACTTAAGTGGGACAACATTTGTATTCCTAAAGGAATGGGAGGAATTAGCTTTCGGGATTTAAAGCTTTTCAACTTGTCTCTTCTTGGGAGACAGATCTGGGGTTTGGTTAATAACAAAGATACGTTATGCTACCGTGTTTTTTGCTCCAAATATTTTCCTGAAGGAGATATTTTTAAATTTAAGCATGTGGATAGACCCTCCTTCATTTGGACTAGCATTTTAGCTACTATGAAGAACCTTGGAGCTGGCTTTGGATGGCAAATTGGGAATGGTCAACATGTTAGGATTAAGGAGGACCGATGGAGTTTTGAAGGGCTTAGTGGTGATTCTTTAGTCAACCATTCTGCTGTTAGGGATACATCGTTTGTGAAGGAACTTTGGATCCTTGGGGAGAGGTTGTGGAATAGGGAAAGAGTCCGAGCGCTTTATGGTGAGATAATGGGGGATAGGATTTGTGAGTTGCCATTCCTAAGGAGGAGTTCTCAGACAGAATTGTTTGGTTTCATGCCAAGAATGGGTGCTATACTACTGAGTCTGGCTATAATTGGCTCTTGTTACAAAAGATTGGTATGGGCCCTCATAAAATGTTTTGGAAATAGATCTGGAAGTTGTGTATTCCTCCGAAGGTGCGTATGTTTGTTTGGAGGGTTGGCCATGATATTCTCCTTACTAACCTGAAAGTTGTTTCGGTTAACACTGAAGTCAGCAACATTTGCCCAAGGTGTAGTATGACTGTTGAATCCACTTTACATGCTTTACGTGAATGTCTTAAAGCGAGGGAGATTCTGATTGTTGGCAATATTGATGGGAGATTACTAGATGTCATATGGGATAGAAGTATTGATTGGTTAGAAGACTCTATGCGTCACCTGGATAGATTGGCCTTTGAAAGCTTGGCTATTACTTTATGGAACATTTGGAACAGTCGTAATAATGTCCTTTTTAGAGGTGTTGGTGAATCTACAACCTCTGTGTGGGAGAGAGCTAAGCAGTTCCTAAAGGAGTTTCATCTCCATAATTTTAATAATTATCCATTGATTCCCAAGCCTACTAGAGCCTTAAAATGGACAAAACCTAGAGATGGGTTTATTAAGGTTAACGTGGATGCTGCTTGGGAAAATTATAGGGCTGGTCTTGGTGTGCTGGGTAGGGATAATGATGGTTTTGTTTTAGGTAATTGCATGTTTTTTAAAGACCACGTGGTGAATAGTACTTGGGCTGAGTTTAAAGCGGTGGTAGCTGGTTGTATGTGGGTGATAAATAATCATGTTAGCCACGTAATTTTAGAAAGTGATAGTGTTGATGTCATTAACAGGTTCAAGAGCAATAATGAAGATATTTCCATCATGGGTTTATATGTTGCTGACATCAAAAAGAGCATTGCAAGCATCAATTTTAGTTTTAATTGGTGTGCTCGCTCCAGTAATAGAGTTGCTGATAAGTTGAGTGAGATGGTTCTTAGAGATTTTTGAAACATGTCCTTTGATATGGATTATCCAAGAGATATCCATGACATTGTAATTTGGGATTCTTTTTAATATAAGTTTTTGCTTTCGGGTTCTGTTTTGATAAAAAAATAAATAAATATAAGTGAGATTTAACTAAAAAAATTAACTTTGATAATTTTCTATAGTTTGATACAAACAAAGTACTTCCATAAAATTTTGCCAACACTATAGGCTAGAGGTGTCATATGACACTATAGGCATAAATTTTTCTTACTAAGATTTAAGTAAAATGTTGTCACTAATATATATTTTTAAATTTAAATCTATTTACAACACTTAAGTAACCATAATTTATTGTCAACTTTAGACTTCAAGAACTACGAAATGGATAAGACTTGGATGCAATTGTCAAGGGTAAGCAACGACTATCGAAATGGAGTGCAAAGTTTTCTAGATTTTGCATTTCAAAATGCAAGCCAAGAGAATATGATTCTTTACCCGTGTAAGAAGTGTGGCAACATCAATTGGAATATTCGTGAAGTTGTCTACGAACATCTAATTGTTGATGGCTTTATTCGGGATATAAAAAATGGATTTTCCATGGAGAGTGTACACCTAGTAGAACTTCTTCAACGATTAATCCAGGTTATCCTCATTATGCTCATCATCAATATGGTATAGAAGATGACATGGAAGGTATGTTGCAGGATGCATTTAATATGCACAATAATGGTTTGCATTCGTTTCCACTTGAATTTATTGCATCCGATAAATGTGATATTGGTGGAAATGCTTTTACTAAAACAGGAACAAGTTCACCTGATGAAGAGCCAAATGGAGAAGCGACAAAGTTCTACAAGTTACTTAATGAAATGAATGAACTTTATGAGGGGTCAAAATTTTCAAACCTGTCCTTCTACATTCGTCTTTTTCACTTAAAATGTTTGGAGGGTGGACTGAAAACTCTTTTACGCTGCGTTAGAATTTTTGACAGATATGTTTCCGTTTGCAAAAATCTCTCATTCATGCAAAGATATGAAGAAATTGATAAAGGATTTAGGCCTTGGGTACGAAAAAATTCATAGTTGCCCAAATGACTGCATGTTGTATTGGGGTGATCGGAGAAACAAACAGTCTTGTCATGTTTACGGTACATTTCGTTGGATGAATAGGAATGCAAAAAATGTGAATGAGGATAAAGGTGAGGAACAGTCAATAAAGGAGTCAAGTCTATGAGGTGGCATCATGATGAACGTACCAATGATGGATTATTAAGGCATCCCACGGTTTCTTTAGCTTGGAAATCATTTGAAAGTAAACTTCTAAGCTTTGCAAGCGATCCTCAGAATGTGAGGCTTGTGCTAGTATCTAATGGATTTAATCCATTTAAACTCATGAGTAATTCATACAGTACATGATCTATAGTGCTTGTTCATTATAATTTGCCTCCGTGGATTTGCATGAAGCAATTTTGTTTTATCTTATCTATGATTATCCCTAGAGAGAAAGGCCCCGAGAATGATATTGACATTTATATGCAGCCACTTATTGAAGAGTTGAAACGGTTATGAGTGGGTGTTGAAACATATGATGTCTTCAGAAAGGAGAAATTTTTTTTACGTGCAACTTTCTTGTGGGCTATTAATGATTTTTTAACTTATGTCAATTTATCTGGTTGGAGTACCAAAGGATGTTATGCTTGTCCTTGTTGTGCAATGCAAACATGTTCGAAGGGGTTATATAATGGGAAGAAGTTCTCTTATATGGGGCATCGTCGGTGGTTAGATAGAAATCATAGATTTAGATTTCAAAAGATTCAATTTGATGGTACTAAAGAGTTCAAAGAAGCTCCTGAGCAGACCATTGGATTTGAAATCTTGTTCATGTTGAAAGATATAGATTTCAGTTATGGGAAGATGAATCAACCATCCAACATGCAAGGAAACAGAAGATCGAGGGAGGCGTATGTTGGCGATATTGACCGGGAGAGTGATGATGAATCTGATGAAGAGGATGATCCTAATAAGGCGGAGTTGTGAAAAAAAAAATATTTTTTTGATTTGCCTTATTGGGAGCATCATATTTTACGACACAATCTTGATGTCATGCATATTGAAAAGAATGTTTGCGAGAACATAATCGCGACAATTCTTAATGTTGATAGGAAATTGAAAGATAATCTTAAGAGTCGACTTGATCTAGTTGACATGGGAATTCGTCATAATCTTCATCCCCAATTGCTTCCGAATGGAAAATGTCAGTTGCCGCCTTTTATTTTTACAATGTCGAAGAAAGAAAAAGAATTGTTTTGCAGGGTGTTGAAGGATATAAAGGTCTCAGATGCATATGCATCAAATATATCTCGATGTGTGAGTCTTAAAGATCAAAGACTATATTCCCTAAAATCACATGATTATCACATCTTGATGCAAGATTTACTGTCAGTTACTTTGCGGTGTTGTATGTCAAAAAAGGTGACGTCTTGTATAATTGAACTATCCAATATAATGAAAGTTATTTGTAGCAAAGTTTTGGATGTTGAAGAACTTGAGAAAGTACAAGATCGAGTCGCCTTGACGTTATGCAACTTGGAGAAGATCTTTCCACCTCTGTTCTTCACTATTATGGTGCACTGTTAATCCATCTCCTTCATGAAGCAAAACTTTTTGGACAGGTTTTCTATTAGTGGATGTATCCTATAGAGAGGTGCTAATTAATTTGCAAAATTTTCATTCATTCATTAATATACCTTTAGTTACAACTTTTGATAATGTTGTATATCGTGTTTAGGTTCCTATGCAATTGAAGTCTTATTGTCGTAATAAGCGTTATCTAGAAGGATCGGTTGCTGAAGGTTACTTAGCAAAGGAGTGTATGACTTTCTGCTCTAGATATTTAGAAGATGTTGAAACAAGACTGAATAGACTAAGTAGAAATGTTGGGCTCAATAATGATCATAGCTTAGGTAAAACTTATCTTTTTCGAAGTTATTGACAATCAATCGGGAAAGTTAAAATTGCACACTTAAATGATATATCTTGGGTACAAGCACATCGATATGTTCTTTTTCACCACAATTCAATTGATCCATTACGCAAGTAAGTTTTAGAATTTGATAAATATTCATCATTTTCATTTGTTTATTTTTTCTCTAACCAATTTATTCACTTTTTAACATAGTGAGTATATAAACAACTCTTGAGATCTCGTTCACGCTCCCAAAGATTACAACATCTAGAGATTCATAAGTTATTCACAAAATCTTTTCATGAATTGTTAGGGCAGACAGTATGCAACTGAAGCTTTCAAAGACAAATAATAATATTTTCGTATAACATTATAATTAATCAATTTACTTTCAATTCGATAGGTTTGGAGTGGAAAAGACGTTAGTGAAGAAGTTAAATGGCTTTCCTAAGGTCCGAATAGAGTAGTAAAAAGACATAATGCCTTATTGATTCATGGATTCAAGTTTCATATAAAATCTCGCGAAAGATTTAGGAGGATTCAAAATTGTGGAATAGTTGTTAATTCTTCAGTTGCAAGTTATGCTAGTGCTAGGGACAATAATCCTGTTGAGGGAAATGTAAAGTATTATGGACTTCTTACGAACATTATTGAGTTGGATTACTACGAAAAATGGAAGGTTGTTTTATTTCGATGTGATTGGGCTGATGTTAATACTGCTCGTGGAATTAAAAAAAGATCAATTTGGTTTTACAATGGTGAGCTTCTCTCGTTTAGTTCACACTGGGCAAAAATTGATGGATGAGTCGTATGTATTTTCTTCTCAAGTCAAACAAGTTTTTTACTCGAAAGATCCAACTGATGAGGGTTGGTACGTTGTACTCTGTAACACCCCTAGAGACTTGTTTGGCATGGGCAATGGGAGTAGAGTTGACATGGACAAAAGATCAGAAACTTTGCCTTTTCTAGAATAAAACTTAAATGAAACTATCCTTAGTACTAGTACACAATTTCAATGGTTTCGCCAGGATGTGGATGAAGATATTTATGAATCATAATGTAATAAGATTTTATGTTTTTTAATAATATGTAATATTATAATTTAAATATATTCATTACTATTATTATTGTAATTAGTTACTAATATTTCAACTATTTTATGTGTATTGCAGATAATATGCCTAGAAGAAAATTTCGAGATCTAAGTATTATTCAAAATCCTCCGAATTCGGAAGAAACAAATAGTGATCAACAGATTGCTATTGGATCTTCAAATGTTCCGGAAACTATAAAACATCAAGGTAATGTTAAGTTTAATTTTCATGCATGTTCACTTTTATTTTTTAATTTTGTTTCAAATTCTAATGTTATCATATACAATTTTTTTAGCTGAAAATTCTGAGAGGCGCAGAACTTGAGGCGTACCCTATTAAAGGATTTATACAGTCTAAATCCCGAGGAGCATGTCAAAGTATCTATAAATAGTCATGGTCAGCCTGTTGGATTAGAAGCTTGACTTTTGGGAGGATACTTAGGCATTGTAGCACGAAATGGCAATCTGTTGCCAATCAACGAGTCATGGCATCATATGCCTAATAGTAACAAAAATCAATCTCTCGATAATATTAAGGTAATAAGGTGAATATAATTTATAATACTTTAGTTTAATTTTAATATATATTTATTTTCTAAACTTGTGTTATTTGTAGGAGAGATTTATTTTAGAGGTCTCGAACGACTATGTGAAGAAAACATTAGGAAAGAAATGGAGAGATCATAAGAGTACTATAAAGAAAGATTATTTTAAGAATAATATGAGCCTCGAAGAGAAATTACGAAATGTCCCGTCGGGAATGCTGAGATACCAATGGGAAGAACAAGTTAGATTTTGGAGCTCAAAGAAATGAGAGGTATTATATACTACTAAACTCTTATAAATTTTTCGGTTTATAGTATTTATTATATACGTAATAATAATAATTAATGTAGGATCGTGAGTGTGTTGGAACTATAAGTAGGCAAAAACAAAAATTCACGCACACAGTTGGATCGAGAAGTTTTGCTTGTGTAGCTGATGATGAGGTATTTTGAATTTATTAATTGTGTCAAATATTAATTACTTTCTACTAATTAATATTTTTCCTACTATAATGTTGGAACAGTTGTCAGGTCAAAAAGTTGGACGCCTTTAGCTTTTTGACAGTACACATAGAAAGAAAGATGGATCTCCTATGACTTGTGAAGCTGCAAAAATTATGGTATATTTACTTAAAAATTTTGAATTATTTTAAATCTTTATCATATTTAATTATAATGGTTTAATTCATCGTTTCTAATGCACATAATGCCAAGTTATGTTTCATTTGTTTCATTATATATTTCGTTTCTAACTCCTTGACTGACTTATTAGGATAAATTAAAGGATAAGAAGGCGGAGTATGAAGCGATGGCTTCAAGTGATAGTTCAGTTAATCTAGAGGACACTAATAACCGAGTTATTACTGAAGTTTTGGGTCCTGAAAGGTATGGTCGGGTTCGATTTCAAGGATCTTTTGTTAGCCCATCCCGATATTTTGGATCCAGCTCGCAGAGATACATGCCTTCGGGGAGTCAGGATCAAGCTGAAGTTCAGAGGTTAAGAGATCAAATAGCTCAGATGCAAGTGATCACAATTGAGCAAATTGCTCAACTTAAAGCGGAGGCAGTAGCGAGAGAAGTAGAGACTCAAAGAAAATAAGATGAACTTCAGCTACAACTTCAAAATATATTGAAAATGTTTCAGCAGAATCAACCGTAGAATCCGCCATCTTAGACTTTTGTTTTTTCTTATTGTGAGAATAATATACACAATACTACTTTTGAATATATTTTTCATTTATTTATTAATTTAAATCATATGTATATTTCTTTTGTAATAGGTATCATTTACATTTAGATTTGAAGTTATTGGTTGGATTTGAATTTATAGGAAAAAATGTTGAAAATTCGAGTTCTATATAAATTAAAATGAGCTGTTAAAATCTATTAATTTTAGTGGCGTTTGTGGAGAAAATGCCGCTAAAGAACATTATCTATAGCGGCATTTGTGGGAAAAGTGCCACTAAAGGCCATGTTCTTTAGCGCGTTTGTGGTTGAATCGCCGTTAAAGATCATGTTCTTTAGTGGCCTTTGTGGGAAAAGCGTCGCTAAAGACCATGTTCTTTAACGGCGTTAATGAGAAAAGCGCCGGTAAATACCATGTTTTTTAGCGACGTTTGTGGGAAAAGCGCCATTAAAGATCATGTTCTTAAGCGGTGTTTATAGGAAAGTGCCGCTAAAGACTATGTTCTATAGCAGCATTTTTCCTCATAAACGTCGTGATTTTTAGCGGCGTTATCTTTAACAACTATAAGCCCAAAAAAAGGCCACTAAAAACCTATTTTCCTGTAGTGGTTCCTCAAAGAACAGATAAACGCTATATAACTCTCGATAACAAACATATATACAAGCTTCTTCAAAAATATTAGAGTTTGAATTTTAATATTTTACTAGATCAATTATAATCAATTCTCCTAAAATAAGCTATAGCTAAAATAACATACAATATATTAATAAAGTCCAAATTAAAGTAGGAACATTGAAGATAAGTTTTCAATGCAAACCCGATTCAATTTCTTTATTTCAAAGGATTTAATTACTTGATCCAATTCGATTCAATCTTCAAAATATGTTGCATCAAATGAATTATTGTTTATAAATAGACTAATCATACTTTCATAATCAACAAGGTTCACAACTCAGATTTTGATCAGAAGATTGTGAACGCCAAAAATGGTATGTGATACTTTCCTGTCACAGTGATACCCGCAATGACCATAGCACGAGGCACTGCGCAAACCAATAGCTCAACAAAAATATTAAAAAACAGTATAAAGAATAAATTTGGAAAATGTAAATCTGATCACTTTTATAGAATTTAATCTTCATATTCCGTTTTGATACTTAATTATGTAAAAAAAAAAAAAAAGAGGCAAAATTAATTTTGCTACATTATTAAGTTTGAGCTTTGAGAACTTGAATTTATGTCATTTATTTCTAAAAAGACGCTATACCAAATTACAATTTGAATCACAATATTTTTCTTTTATTCAAGAAATAGACTAACAATTTATGTTATTTTTCACTGCCATAATCAAGCGTTTTACATTCAATATTTTACTTCTTTATGACAAATTTGTGTATTATCGTTTTCAATTGGTTTAATATAACATTTGATATATGAACTTGACATTTTTTTCGAATTTAGTATTTAATTTTTTTGGACTTAATTTGGTATCTAAATTTGACATTTTTTCCTAATTTGGTACCTAAATTTATTAAATATTATAAAAATTACTCAAAACAATAACGGTGTTGAATTTTTTTTGTTATACTACAAAAATATTATCAGTTTTAGAGAAAATTCATGTTAAAAATAAATATTGGACTATGTTTAACGAATTAATATTAAAAAAAATTTAATTACCAAATAGAAAAAAAGGGTCAAGTTCAGGTTTCAAATTGAATCCCAAAAAATTTAAGTACCATCTTAAAAAAAAGGTGTTAAGTTTAGGTACCAAATTAAAAAAAATGTCAAATTTGATGACTAAATTTGACCAAAAAAAGTTTAACTATCAAATTAGAAAAATGTCAATTCATTTACCAAATGTTATATTAAACCTTTCAATTTTTTCGAGTCCTATTCTAGTTATTTCATTGTTCAAAAAATTTCAAACTCTCAGCAGCCTGTTATTGTTATTGTTATTGTTATTATTTTAAATCTAGCCTTTGTGGTCAGTATAAAATGAGAAATTAAGAAGAAATATGAAATGCTTAACCTGCTTGGATGAAGGCAAAGTGAATGATATGATATAACATAGTATAATATATCCTGATACTAGTGAACTATAAATAGAAATTAATACTGTTGAAAGTTGCATTTCTTTGCCATATTTATCCGAGAACGAAACGGGAAAAAGGTAGGCAAAGGAGTCGTTTTTTCCATGGCATAAACATCATTGAAGTGTTTTAATCTCCTTAAACAACCCCCTTTACCTAGCCGGTTGATCAGGTTCCCATGTCTTTTTTTACAATAACAGTTTTTGCAGCATTACTAAATTGCCTATAACTACAGCAACTCAACTATTCTAACAAGTAGAGATTTGTCGTTGCAGTTCGATTCCGTTGGCCAAAAATTATTTAAAATCCTAATGCATGAAAACCTAGTAAGTGAAATAATTAAGTAGAGGGCGTAGGCCTTTGAGTTTCATTCATACTTGTCTTTGCTCTTTGTTAGAGGAATTGTTCTTTGTATGGTTCAAAAATGGCTACCAATAATGCCCCGACTGCTCCTGTGTGCCCGGCACCAATGAAGGCAACGTCCAATGGAGCTTTTCAGAAAGAAAACCCACTCGATTTTGCTCTCCCATTGCTCATTGTTCAGATAATTTTGGTGGTCAGTTTTACCAGACTCCTTGCTTTCCTTCTTCGACCTTTAAGGCAACCTAGAGTCATTGCAGAGATCATCGTAAGTCTTTTTTACCTTACTTTTGCTTGTTATTATATCGAAAAGACCCGCTTAATAATTAATTAATTTAGACGTGAGCTCAAAAAGGGTATCAACACCATGTTAAATTGTTATTATCCAACTTCTACCCCAAGCAGTTTTGTATAACTAAACAAATGTGTTATTTATATTGGGGAAATGTTCGTTATCGAAGTAATGAGTATGTATCCAGGGAGGAATTTTGCTTGGTCCTTCAGCCTTGGGAAGATACGAGAAGTTTTTGGACACAATTTTCCCCAAGAAAAGCATGACGGTGTTGGACACTTTAGCTAACGTTGGGCTGCTTTACTTCTTGTTTTTGGTGGGACTCGAACTCGACATTCGAGCAATTCGTCGCACAGGCACCAATTCCTTAATAATAGCCGTTGCAGGGATCAGTCTTCCATTTATTTTAGGCATTGGGACATCAGTTGTTCTTCGTTCCACCGTGAACAAAGGAGTTAGCAACATAGTGTTCCTTGTTTTCATGGGGGTTGCTCTCTCTATAACGGCTTTTCCGGTCCTCGCTCGTATTCTGGCCGAACTCAAGCTTCTAACGACTGATGTGGGGCGGATTGCAATGTCCGCAGCAGCTGTCAATGACGTCGTTGCCTGGATACTTCTTGCACTCGCTATTGCACTCTCGGGATCCGACACCTCTTATCTTGTCTCTGTATGGGTGCTGCTTTGTGGAACAGCTTTCATTGTGTTTTCCATTTTTGTATTGAAACCGATACTTTCAGTGATGGCTAGGCGATCCCCCGAGGGCGAGCCAGTGAAGGAGCTGTACATTTGTATTACACTATCAATAGTACTGGCTGCAGGTTTAATCACGGATATAATAGGCATTCATGCACTCTTTGGGGCTTTTGTGGTGGGCATAATAATACCAAAAGACGGTCCTTTTGCTGGCGTGATGATAGAAAAGATCGAAGATCTAGTTTCGGGGCTTTTCTTGCCTCTTTACTTCGCATCTAGTGGATTGAAAACCAATGTTGCAACGATAGAAGGAGCCCAATCATGGGGTTTGCTAGTGCTTGTTATATTCACTGCTTGTTTCGGGAAGATTGTTGGCACAGTTGTTTTAGCAATGCTGTTCAAGGTACCATTCATCGAAGCTTTGGCACTTGGAGTCCTCATGAACACTAAAGGCCTGGTGGAACTCATTGTTCTCAATATTGGCAAGGACCGCAAGGTAATATCTATTTATTTATATATTCGAAATTACTGTCTTGAAAATGCTCCACAACATAGGTATTAATCTATCTCGAATGCAGCTAAAGGTGCGTATTTTTTGATCGCAGGTGCTAAACGACCAAACTTTCGCTATCTTAGTTCTAATGGCATTATTTACAACCTTCATCACAACACCAATTGTGATGGCGGTATACAAGCCTGCCAGAAAGGGAAAGCCCTACAAAAATCGAAGGATTCAGAGACAAGACCTCGATACCGAACTTCGAGTCCTTGCATGTTTCCATAGTACTCGTAACATCCCGACGCTGATCAATCTGATTGAATCGTCTCGAGGGACTAGGAAGAAGGGACAGCTCTGCATATACGCTATGCATCTTATGGAACTCTCTGAACGATCATCGGCTATTTCAATGATCCACAAGGCGCGCAAAAATGGACTACCCTTTTGGAACAAGAAACCTGGGGATCAAAATCAAATGGTGATCGCATTCGAGGCCTATCAACAGCTAAGAAGTGTTGTTATCCGCCCGATGACTGCAATCTCACCACTGAATAGCATACATGAGGATATTTGCACCAGTGCGGACCGAAAGCGAGCTGCCTTGATTATCTTGCCATTCCATAAGCACCAAAGAATAGATGGAACAATGGAATCTTTAGGACACTCATTCCATCTAGTCAACCAACGCGTCCTCCGACATGCCCCTTGCTCGGTCGGAATCCTTGTAGACCGTGGCCTGGGCGGCACCACCCAAGTCGTCGCCAGTGAAGTGTCGTACTCAGTGGTGGTTCCTTTTTTCGGCGGCCAAGATGATCGTGAAGCACTTGCATATGGAATGAGGATGGCTGAGCATCCTGGAATCAAGCTCACCCTTCTTAAATTTACACCCAAACCTGAAACGGTACTTAATCCTCCCAAGGCTGATGTGGGAGAAGAATCCAACAAAGACAACGAGATTTTCTCGGAGTTCCTTAATTTAAGCAAAAGCAGAGAGTCTGTAAAACATGAAGAGATAACAATGGGAAGCAGAGAAGACGTAATTGCAGCTTTGAGATCAATGAGCAACTCTACACTGTTTTTGGTAGGAAGAACGTCTCCCGCTATGCCTTTGTCAGACAGGAGTTCAGATTGTCCTGAACTAGGTCATGTCGGGAGCTATTTAGCCTCATCAGATTTCTCCACTACTTCATCCATTTTGGTTATCCAACAATATGACCCTTCCATAAACGCCATGGAAAAGCCTCTCGATGACATCAATGAGGCTGCAAATAAAGTAGAGCCAACTGCTGTATGAGAGATTCAGAGCTCCAATTGCTTTGATAGATTCCATCCTTGATGGTGAGAAATAAATCTTAGGGAGAGAGAAAAGGTCAACTATACGTTCAGTTACATGGTCTATGCAATAATGGTTGTTATGATTGTACCTGGGAGGCTATGATTATGTATCCCACATTTTATTAGGAATACTTTGTCATAAAAGTGCACTCGATCATTGCGATTATTGTAATTGGAAAATGAATTATAAAAGGACAAAAATATAAATGAAAAATTGATCCGGTACATCAAATAAATTTTTTTTATAAAATTTGTTTATGATATCGCATTACTTGGCATTACAACTTTTGTGGTAAGGTCGTTTTGTCTCAAAAATTGGATTCTATCGGGAAACCGCAAAAAATTATAGTTATAAAGGTAATACGTTAGGTAGAAATTTTCATAACAATAGTTTATTCTCTTTTTGTTGTGAAAGATAACCAGGTAAAGCTATTTCCAAGCTACAATGTCTTTATCTCGAGTTAGAATAATGTGGTTGTGTCATGGGTCTCAAATCAAAGCCCGTCAACATTCCACATAGAATGTTCCATTGTGGTCAACTTATTAAATGGGTCTCATTTGACTCACACGAACTTTTCTGACTCGTGGAACCCATGAAGAAGCCCATAAACATGAAGCATTGGTGGCTCAATGAAACACTCTAGTAAAATTAGAATTACTTGGGTAAATAGCATAAATCATAAAGGGATAAGATTGTATAGAGTTTAAATCTCTTAGGACTCTTAGTTGTATATAGGCTCTAATCTCGACCATTGATGTAACTCAATATGTATTGTTGGTTTTGGAGGAGCTCAACTATAAATAAAGGTCTTCCCCCTCATTTGTATTGACTTAGTTGTAATCCTTAATGGTAATTGAATACTGTTAAGAGTATTTACTCAAACACTTGGTGTGCACTATTTTTCTACGGCTTTTTGTTCGTTTGTAGCTTCTTTTGTCTTTCGAGTTTGCTTCCGCTTTGCTGTAGTGCCTTGGAGATTTTTTTTCAAGAATTCTCATTTTTCGAGAGTAGCCTGACTTAGGCAAGGTTTGAACTCAAGAAATCGTCTAAGGTCACATGGTTTGTCCGACTAAAGATCTAGCCTCATGACATTTGGTATTAGAGCTAGTTTTCGAAGGCGACAATTGAGATGACAAAAGGAGGATATGAGTAGAATATCTCAATGGAGACTTGTGGGAGGTCTAGGAAAAATAGTAGATCGAGGGATATGTTGTCGGCTCTAGAAGGTTAGGTAACCCATCTTGAGGAAACCATGGATGGTGTGAAGGAAACACTCGAGGTAGTTGAGGGACACACCGATGATTTAGACTCAATGAAAGAGTAGCTCAAGGACTTTGTGATAGGGACTATAACTTCCAATCGATGTGCAATGAGAGAAACCCCCAATACTACTATGGATGATTAGACTGAGAAGTTAACTAAAAGGGATGATGCTCTCGAAGCGATGGTCATCTTGGTGGAGGAAATTAAGACCATGATGGAAAAGATTAAGGAGCTTGAGGGAGAGCTTACTCTGTGCAGAGCTATTGTGGGAAAAGGGATGTTGTCTTCAATTCCTAATCAATGTAAGATGGATGTCCCTAAGTCGAAAGAGTTCAGGGGGATGGGGTCCACGAGAGATGTGGACAATTTTCTCTAGGGGATGGAACAGTACTTCTGTGCAACAAGCATCGAGGATGATGTCATTAAGGTAAACACTAATGCTGTCTATTTTACGGATGTCACTCTTTTATGGTGGTGTCGTAGGTCCACAGATGAGAGATGAGGTGAGATCGCGATTGGGACTTGAGAAGAGTTACAAAAGATGTTCAAAAAGCAGTTTTGCTCGTAGTGTACCGAGGACAAGGCTCGGGCTAAGTTGTACCGGCTTACGCAACAAGGTACTATTCAGGAGTATGTTAGAGACTTCAGTGAATTGATGCTTCAAATCTCTAACTTGAGTGAAAAAGAAGCTTTCTACTGATTCAAAAATAGGTTCAAGCCTTGGCCGAAGCATGTAACATCTCGCCCAACGGAGCCCTAGTGTATGTTTACTGTTCATAGAAGTAAGGCTTGTAGAGTAAACTTTTAGTAAGCAAGATGTTAGATTTGACTAAGTATTTGAAGTCTATAGAATGCACCCTTGGGCGAAGTCAATGACAGGCGAGATGGTGGTTTGGCGGACTCTTCTATAGAGTATGCGCCACCCCAACTATTAAAAGAAAATGTAAAACCTCTAGTATTAAGCTCTTAGATTGAAAGAACTGATAGCTATATTATTATATTATTTTCTTTAAAACTCTGGTTAAGCAAACTAGTTGGTTTAAAGATGACTAGTTAGAATGGAATTGAGTTCTGCAGTTGAAAGGACATGAGTTTAAGATGAGAGAGAAAGTTCTTAGTCACAGGTACCGAAGGAAAGGTAGTGGGGGAAATAAACTTGCGCACTAAGTTTTCCTTTCTTGTATAAATGTAAAAAGCTAGCTTTGGCTTCTTGAGCAAGTTTTATGCTTTCGTTTGCAAACCGTATTTTCATCCAAACTTACTCTGCATTTTTCTCTCGAAAAACTCTAAAACTAAGACTTTCTTGAAGATTTGAGTTCGTTGTACTCAACTAACTCAATTGACGTTTGGTACCTAGTAAATATCGATGAAACTCAAGTTATTTTCATGGTTATTTATGGGGCCCTGGGCCTTTATGCTTAGGGTTAGTGTTTACGTATAGTGAAGGAAAGTTCCAGATTTTGGGTTTCCTGTTAATATTCTTGTAAAACTTGTTTGGTTTTTTAGTAAAATTATTTGATAAGTTAACTCCTATTATAGCTCAAAAAAACTCTTGAAAGTACTCGTGTTAATGGCAAGAATCCTACTATCTAATCTTGTTGCATTTTTTTTTTGTGAATTTCTCCGTACTCCAAGTGTGTGAATGCTTTTGTTTATGTTTTAGGGTTGAGGTAAGTATACCCACTCTGTGAAGATGAAAAGGTTTGTGCAAATGAGACAAAAGTATGTTGTCAATGTTTTGGTCTAGTATGACTGGGTGAATGTTGTAAGGGCCTTGCTTCATTTTAAGCCATTACCCCTCTCTTCTTTGAAATAAACCTTATGGTTTGAAACAAAAGGAAATGAATTCATGGTGTTGCCTTCAATGAAATGAGCATTGAAATGGAAAATCGCAATACATGAAAATGGTCATGTAGCTTATGGTAATGCAAGTGTCATTGCAAACCGGACTGGCAAAACGTAATAAAGGAAAAATGAATGAATGATATGACTCTGTATATGGGCTAGGGTTTGTGGCTTATACGAAGAAGGTTGTTTGTATGACGCATGGGATGTATGCGCCAAAGAAACATTAGCTGTTGTAAAGTTTGTGTGTGTTTTGTGTTCACCAACTGGTGAACTGTGTAAAGCTACTGTGTTTGGTATTTGCCAATGGTTGAACTGTATGTATGGGTTGGAAAAGTTTATTTGTCTTATGTATAACCATCATGGTATTTGCTATGAAGCTCATTGAGTTATTCAAACTTACTTAGTTACCTTTCCTTCTAAGGACCTTGATGAAGTAAAGGAATCACCAAGGACTACGCAAGAAGACATTCACTATTGTGAGGCTTGATCTGCTGTAATTCGGTGTGGTAGATTAAACTAGTTTTCACATTAAAGAAAATTGAATACGAGCATTTTAGTTAGATTTTAGTTAAGTTTTCTTAAGTTTGTTATATTCAATAAATTGTGTATTTGAGTCTTTTATTGACCTAAGGGGTTGAATGAGGCATAAGGGTAAGCTAATATGCTTTGTGAGTGTGCATGAGACCATTAGAAGGAGCACTAACTCGATACTGGGTTAGATGTCGCAACATAGAGAGTAAAATAGAAGAACTCCATGATTGCCTTCAGTGTTGCCACACAGACTGAGGATGTCACGACATACCCCTGAAGACAAGTATACTGCCTTCAATGTCGTGACACAGTCTCTAGTGTGGTTCAACATTGACTCTACACATGAATATAACATGATTTAAGGGCATTTTACTTCGTACAATCAAACATTAAGCTCGAGAGAATCAACCAACTTAGATTTAAGGATGACGAACACTCTAAGTATATAAATTTGCTAAGTTAACACATGTGATGGACAAATTTTCATAGTTTAGAACTTTCTTTGTAATTTTAGTTTTTAGGTTTTAGTTTTTCTTTTCCTTAGGCTTTTAGATTATTTTTAGTTTTGTTCTTTGCTCTTATTAGAAGATTTTTTCTGTGAATGTGACCAAAATCTGTGAGGATTTGACATTATTTTCAATACAATTCAAGCTTCTTCTAAACTTTATACTCTTGATTTGTTATTCACGTCTGTTTCATATTTCATGTATATATTGTTTGCAAGATTGATACGAAACGAAAGCGGAAGAGGATCGTAAAGTTGTCAAGTCACGGATCTAGCCTAAAGCTCTAGACAAATGTAATCTGAAACGAAAACAAAGAAAGACAGATTAATTGATAAGAAGAATAATCAAACGAAATTAAAACGAAAGAAAGATGAATGACTAGTAAAGGATCCAATAGAGAACGAAATTAGGGTTTCTTGGATGAAAGAAACCATCCTTGGACCTCAAGAAAACGTCCCAACTAGATCTGGAAAAAAAAACATAAACAGATTCGTTAGAAGTGATTTAAAAGATAAAAGCAAACTGTTTAGGCAAGAATGATTGAAACAACAAGAAAAGATTGGATCTCTTAATTTTTGATGTGTTTCTTGATGGATCAAAGTAGGAGAACATCCCTCTTGAAGCAATTTCAACCAAGAACGAAAATCAACTAAATAAGTAACCCTAATCAGCAAGAAATAAACTAGATCGAACAAGAACGATAAATTAAAGATAGGAAAGAGAAGATAATGTCCTAAGAAGCCTTGGAAACAATTAGAATCCAAAACTTCCTTCAATGGCTCTAATTTCCCCTCCAAGAAAGAGATCATGGCAAGAAAAAGCTTGAAGATAATTCCCACAACCTGAAAGATTGTTAAAACAACTTCTAAAAAAAAAACTCAAGAGAAATTCTTGAAGAAAAACTCAAAGAAAATTATTATTAACTCAAAATAATCAAAATCCAATGTTTTTTTTTTACAATTCCGAGGCCTATATATAGGCAAGCTAAATAAATCTAAATAAAAGTCTTAATTAAACTAGAACTCTAACTAATTTAAACAAGAAACTTTTTTGTTGACGAAAAACTCCTAAAAACTTGAACTACTTAATAATTATTTCAAAATTCGGAATAAAAAATAACAATAAAATAATAAGAGCTGATAATACAATATTGATTCATATATAATAAAAATTAAACCTAAAACCCGAACCCAATATGATTTAAACTCGAATTAAAAGCCCGAAACTCGTAATTCCAGTCATAATCACGTCCAGAAATTCTGCTTGCACAGTCTTTATTAAAATGACCATAACTTGAGCTCCCGAACATGAAATCGAGTGATTCAAAGTGAGCTTCGAAGATAAGGGATAGATATTTGAAACCCATGCAGACATTTCAACCCATAAATTCCTGGATCCCAACCAAAAAGTCGTTGCAAGCCTACTGATTTCCCCAACTTGAAAATTGGCAGCTTCGGTTTCTTGGACCAAGATTTCCAATATTTGAAATCTTGATTTTCTTGATTCTTGAAATTGTTTGGAATGAAAAAATTGGACCAAGATTCAGTTTCTTGATTTTCTTGAAAACAAGAAAGTGAAATTTTTTTTTTCGACTGTGTGCACATTTAGGGCCTTGGTAACGAAGTCTTGGATGGTCCTGTTCAATCTTGCTCGAATTTGCTTAGCCTTCGACCTCGTTATTAGGCCTTGAGAAAATTTGATCCCATCACATTTATAAGCTTGAATTTGGGCCTTGCAACTCATATCAAAGATCCATGAGGAACTAATCCTCCTATGAGAGATTAGCAAGTGGAGGAATGATTAATTAACTGTTTTGTAGAGTTACTTAATGGATTAGCTATTCGGGAAAGGATGAACATAAACCCTAGGCTTGATGACCTTAGAAAGTCATCAAGGTGAGAATTAACCCAAATTTGGTATGGCATATTCGTGAACCCCTTAACCTCGACCCGGTCTAGATAATAAGGTCAAGAGATAAGTAGTTCTTATCAACTCGTTATTCTGGTGGAAGATTGGAAGATATTGCTAGGGTATCGACTAGTTGATTAAACAAGAAACACGAAGCGATAGTTGGTTATGATTATCGAAGCGAGCTAATCACCCATGCGCAGATTTGATAAACTCTATAATTTGATTTCCCGATATATCTTAATTTTTGTTATTTTTATTATACTATAAAAACCCTAAAAATCACTCTCTTATATTTCCTCATAATATAACATGTTTAAAGTACTAATTAGATTTATTTGTGTTTAAGTTAGAATTAACTTAGTGCTCACTTCCCTTGGGTACGTTCCTCAGAGTACTCGTTACTTCATTATAACTATATTACAACTTGACCATATTCTTGTGGACACCGCCTTATCAATATATTTTGTGCAAGATTTATACTTTGGACGTTGGTACGTCCGGAGGTGGTCAAGTGGTTGGTGTCGTTTCCAGGGAAACAACGTCACTAGTTCAATTTTAATTTTCACACTTTCAATAGAATAATTAGGAAATTTTTATATTATAGATACAATTCTATTTTCTTGTTTGTACTAATATCTTTTAATTGCTTTTTGGTTTCTTGTATAACTCATAGTAAGGGAACACCTATAGAGCCAACTACCGATCCTGAAAAGATAATACGTAGGAATCATCGATAACAACAATAATAACAGTAGATACAAAACCTACCACCAATTGTGGTCAACGTACTTTTTGAGAATCCGCTATTTGATGAAGTTAGCGATAACCCACCAGACTTACCACCAGTACCACAACTATCTGCAAACATCCATACGATGCGTAATAAGAGGAATTTAAGAGAATCTGTACTACCAAAACTAAATATGATTCAAGGGAGTATAACGAGGCCAACCATTAAGACCAATAATTTTGAAATCAAACCAGCTCTGATCCATATGATCCAAAACAATTTGAAGTCTTAGTGAATGATGTAATCGGGTCCTCTAGCTTCGCGATACTTTCAAATATAATCGGGTCATCGATGATGTAACACCTTAAATCGGAATCGATTGCCCGATCCACAGCATAGAGTGAACAACCATTACATAAACACATTTAAATAACATTTTCAAATAAAGAAAATTATAGTCAATAATATCCAATATTCAAATTCATATTATTCTAGCTTAAATTGGCATAATTCGGGTTTTAAAAGCGTTTAAAACAAATCGAGGTTGAATCTGGATTAAAATGAATCAATTACAAAATTTTAAGTAAAAACTGCAAAATAAGGGTCACAAGGTCATGTAACAAGGTTGTCCGAGGTCATGTAACAAGGTTGTTCGACAATGACCAGTGTAACACCTTAATAATATTTGAGGGACTAAGTTAGAAAATTTTAGGAATTTGGGGGTCCTTGCATAATTTTCAGTAATTTTAAGGACTTAATTGAACTTTAGAAGAGACTGTGGCTAATTTAGAAGTTTGGGATTTAATTGTTATGAGGGTGAAATCGAAGGGTCAACTTAGAAACCCTAATACTCTTTAGGGACCTTCAAGTAATTAGCCCAATTGCGTGGGTATTTAAACATCCTTAAACCTATTGTGACCTTTCTTCTTCCATTTTTTGCAAATCCTCTCTATCGAATTTTCTTTAAATCTTGCCCTCTCCTTTTAATTCAATCTCCGATCACCTCCGACGAAGCTTCTCCATCGTCCATTCTAATCACAACCACCACCAGAATAGTCTTCTTTGAATTGCGCATCAAACCACCCCTTTAATCTCCTCCTTTCAACCGTCGTTCATGTGAAACAACAAGGTGGACTTTCGACCTTTGTTGCTTGTTTTGCTTCATCATTGTTTGACGTTTTTAGTGTTAGTAAGTTGTGAAATCAAGTTGTGGTTTGGATTTTTGAGTGGTTGCTTATTGATTAGTGGTGGTCGGACACCGATGATGGTGGTGGGGCATCGATGGTGCCTTTTGGAAAGGGGGAAGCAAACCTTAAAATTTTCCCTTTGTGTGTGTTGAGATTTGGGCCCTTATGTGCCCTAGCCCAAGTTGAAAATTACCCAATAATCAAACCAAACCCAAGTGGAACCAAGCTGGATGACCCAAACCCGAATGAACCTATTGACTGTCGATAGTTGACTGTTGACTTTGACCGTTGATCGTTGACTTTGAGAGTTGACTTTTTTTTGTGAAACCTTACCCTACCCTTTTTCGACGTCTTGAGTTCGATTCCCCTGTCTTTTTTGCCAAATTCAAACCCGAAAGCCTTGTTTTGACTATTTTATCTTTAATTTTGTAACTTTGAGTTATTTAGAGATTTAATTTGTGGAAATCTAATATGAGATAATTGTGTTAGGTGATCACGACTCCAAGGCTGATGATTTACCTCCTCCTTCACCTGTGCAACCTACTCCTACACCGGTTTCGAGAGCTACACGTAAGTTATTCTTGTTAAGTTTGTGTTTAAGTGGTGGCTAGGATAATATTAATATTTAGTTGTGTTTATAGGATCTAATACTGTTAGACCAGGTAGTCGATTAATACGTGGTGGACGACCTCCTCGTCGTTAGAGTTTTCTGCTTCCTAAAGGTGTGCTTCTAACTGCAACATAACCTAATGCTTGAGGATGGGTCATATGTGATTGTATGTTGTGTTATGGTATTTTATAATGTGATGATTGTGCTGAGTTAAGATAATGGTATGAATGATGTTGAGTTGTGTGATGTATGTTGATACTGTCATGCATATATACAGAGCATGTGGCTGATTGAGATTTACTGGAAATATTATACTGCGCATTGATATATATATATATGAGAAATATTGTGAGATTGTGACTGAGACTATATTCAGATAATTATGTAATCATACCATTGTGTGTTCATGAGACGGGATTGTATGGTGGAAGAATTGGTTATCATTCCTTTAAAAGATTGATACTAAAACTACACTGCGATTGGTGACGTTTGGTTGGGAAAGGGCTCTGGGGAACCTTTTCACTGTGTTGGCGTGTTGGTGTATGGGTGCATTGCATTGTGCATGTGTTTGTAAAATGATTTATGATTACTTTTTGAGCTATAATTTGTTGTGTTAATAAATGTTAAGTTGTATGTACTTTAGAGACACACTGGATTTTATAGCTCATTTCCCTATAGTTTTCCCTTACAGATACTTGAGACTTAGGAGATTTGGTACCCGGAGGCTTGATTATAGTTATTTTATTTTATTTTTTTATCTTTGGATTTTTATTAAACTTTGTTAATTATTATTTGGGATGTAAGTTGATTTTTTTGGGGATTTTGGTATTTATTTTGGAAGCTTAATTAATTTATTTTAATTATAGATTTTATATATATATATATATACATGTGAATGAATGTGAATGGGAGTGAATTTTCAGATTGCATGTGGGTTTAATTACGTAAATAACCTTTTAGATCCGATCGTATCTTTTGGGTTGGGTAAAGGGGGTTACATTTAGTGGTATTAGAGTTGAGTTCAACCCTCGGACTGTGAGGCTCTCTAGACTTGGTTTTAAAATAAAAAAAAATTGGGTTAAATGGGGATTTTAAATAAATTAATATGTTATAAATAATTTTGTTAATTATATATATAAAAGTGTGAGTTATACTAAATCTCCAGTACCAATTCTTACCTTAGTACTTCTTACTTATGTAGATAGATAGTATGCCACCATGTAGGAGTGCTAGACTTACGATTGATCGCGGCCAAGGTCGAGGTCGAGGCCGTACTATTAGGGTTGTTAGTGACCCTACTCTTGTGTTTGAGCCTGAGGTGAATGTGGATGAATTGCCACATGTTGAGGAGGATGAGCTGCCCGTAGGTGCTGAGGCTCAGCAAGCTGGAGGAGACTTACCTGTTGAGGAAGCTCTTGTTGAGGATGTGCCTGAAACTAGGGATAACGAGACCGTGGAGTTGGATAGTATTACGATTAGTCAGGAATTATTGAGATTACTTCGTGGATCTACTAAGGCTAGTCTAAGGGTCTGAGAAGGCCCATTTCTTTCGATTTTATAGCTGCTGGGATGAAGGTCTTTGAGGGTAGGACTGATATTGATCCTTCTGTTGCTGAGTATTGGTTGAAGGACCTTTAGAGATTGTTTGTGTAAATGAATTATCTAGCTGGACAAAAGGTTAAGGCTACTGTATCTTTACTGAGGGGTGAGGCCCAAAATTGGTAGGATACTATGGAAGAGTCTACTCCTGCTGGTCAGATCACTTGGGATTATTTTAGAGAGGTCTTACAGGATCGCTATGTGGATGAGGAGTTTCTTAATAGGTGTAAAGATGATTTCATGAACTTAAGGCAGGGAGACATGTCTATTAATGACTATGAGATTGAGTTCCTAAGGTTGGTTTGTTATGCATCTAGGTTGGTTACTAATGAGAAAGAGAAGTGTGATTGGTTTAGGAAGGGACTGCGACTCTCACTCTAGGCTGAGGTTAATATGCACCATGATAAAGTATTCAGTGATTTGGTTAGTAGGGCTAAATCTGCTAAGAGTTTGGAGGCTTGAACTAAGGCTCAGAAGGCTCAAGATAGGGAGCGTAGTAAGAAGCTAGCAGGTGCACCAGTTCAGCCTATTTCTGGTGGTCCTTCTGCTAAGAGGCCTAGAAAGGAAGCAGTTCAGCCTAGTTATCCGAGGGTGAGGCCTACGATTTCAACAGCTCCTGTGGGTAGTGTTGGTAGTTCTACTGGTCCTCGTCCCTTACATCTCTATTCTTACTGTAATAAAATGCATGGGGGGCGAGTGTTGGAGGAAGATTGGGGCATGTTTTAAGTGCAGTTCATAGGATCACTTCTTTAGATATTGTCCCCATCCTCCTACTGGTTCATTTGTCAAGAGTCAGTCTCAGACTTCGGTTCAGGCTCCTACTAGGGGCAGAGGGCAAGTTATATCGGTTGTTTCGGGTTCAGCTACTAGAGGTAGGTCGGTTCAGAATGGTGGAGCATCTAGATTTGGGGCGAGACAACCTGGGTTAGTGTATGCAACTAAGAGGCATGAGGATCGTGATGAGCCTAACGTCATAGCGGGTACTTTTTTCATTCACTCTATTCCTTACTTTGCATTACTAGATAATGGTTCAACGCATCCTTATGTGGCCAATGCGATATCTTGAGGTTTTAAAATTTTTGTCGAAAATGTTGTGTCTACGATTTTTGTTCAAAGTCCTGTGGGTACTACTGTAGAGGTTAATAAGATTTACCGTAACTATCCTCTTGAAATCCAAAGGGAAATCTTTCTTGTCAATTTATTGGAGTTAGCAATCAGTGAGTTTGATCTCATACTTGGAATGGATTGACTTTTTGAGCATCGAATTAACTTGGATTGTGAAAGGAAAAAGACAACTTTGAGAACTCATGATGACCGAAAGATAACCCTAATTGGTGAGCGTAGAGGGTTTCTATTTAATTTAATCTTAGCCCTTAAAGCTGAAAAGTTGATTGAAAAGGGGTCCATGGCTTATCTGGCTTACATCTTGGATCCAAGGCAATCAGACTCTAGGATTGAAAAGATTCGAATGGTGAGGGATTTCCCTAATGTATTCTCAGAAGAGTTACTTGGTGTGCCACCTAAACATAATGAGGTTGAGTTTGGCATTGAGGTCTATCCCGGTACGACTCTTGTGTCTATGACACCTTATCGAATGGTACCTAAGGAACTTAAGGAGTTGAAAGTACAATTGCAAGAACTATTGGTAGGGGTTTTATTCGACCTAGTGTTTCACCTTGGGGAGCACCAGTTCTGTTTGTTAAGAAGAAAGATGGGACACTTCGGTTATGCATTGATTATTGAAAGATGAATAAGATGACGATTAAGAATAAGTACCCCTTGTCTCGTATTGATGACTTATTCGATCAGTTCCGAGGACCTACAATATTTTCTAAGATAGACTTGAGATCAGGGTATTATCAGCTTAAGGTGAAAGATTCGGATGTGTTCACTATAGCTTTTCGAACTCGATATGGGCATTAAAAGTTTTTAGTGATGCCTTTTGGATTAACAAATGCACTTACTGCTTTTATGGACATGATGAATAGGGTGTTTCAACCCTACTTAGATCAGTTTGTGGTGGTTTTTATAGATGACATCTCAGTTTATTCTAAGTTTAAGACTGAGCATGAGGAGCATCTCAGAGTTGTTTTGCAAACCTTGAGAGAGAAGCAGCTTTATGCTAAGCTCAACAAGTGTGAATTCTAGCTCTCTGAGTTTATGTTTTTGGGGCATATAGTTTCTGCTGAGGGTATTCGTGTAGATCCCAAAATGATCGAGGCTATTATGGGTTGGAAGCAGCCTAAGAATGTTTATGAGATTCGTAGTTTCTTTGGTTTAGCTGGCTATTATCGGAGGTTTGTTGAGGGTTTTTCAATTATTGGGACACCTTTAACTAAGCTTCTAAGGAAGAGCATTCCATTTGTTTGGATCGAGGCTCAAGAATCGAGTTTTGAAAAGTTGAAGTCTGTGTTGACTCAAGCGCCAGTTCTGATCCAACCCGAGCCTAGGAAAGCTTATAATGTTTATAGTGATGCATCTCACACTAGATTGGGATGTTTGCTAATGCAATAGGACAAATTTGTGGCTTATGCGTCTCATTAGTTGAAACCACATGAGGTTAATTACACCACCCATGACCTTGAACTTGCTGTAGTAATCTTCGCTCTTAAAATTTGGAGACATTATCTCTATGGGGAGAAGTATTATATCTTCACTGATCATAAGAGCTTAAAGTATATGCTCACTCAGAAGGAGCTTAACTTGAGGCAACATCGTTGGTTGGAGCTACTTAAGGATTACGACTGTGAGATTAAGTATCACCCTAGTAAGGCTAATGTTGTTGCTAACGTTTTAAGTCGTAGTGCTGTGACTGAACTTAGGACTTTATTCACCAGGATGAGTTTGTTTGAGGATGATAGTCTTTTAGCTGAACTTCGAGTTATTCCCACTTTACTCTCAGAGATTAAGGCTAAGCAGGCTAATGATCCATATCTAGAGCACCGTATGAGAGAGGTGGAGGAAGGTACATCAGTGGATTTCTCCATAGATTAGAATAGTGTATTATGTTTTTGAGGTTGATACTATGTTTCGAAGAATTCGGGGATTAAACAGACTATTCTCTGTAAGGCTCATGACAGTCTTTATTTCGTGCATCCTGGCGGAGATAAAATGTATAAGAATCTTGTTGACAGGTATTGGTGGAAGGGTTTAAAGAGAGATGTTGAGGACTTTGTGTCGAAGTGTTTGACTTGTCAGAAAGTCAAAGCAGAGCATTAGTATCCTAGGTTACTGTAACCGACTGAGATTCCGTAATGGAAGTGGGAGCGTGTGACTATGGATTTTATGAGTGGTCTTCCCTTAACCCCATCTAAGAAAGATTCAGTTTGGGTGATTGTGGATCGACTCACTAAGTCCGCACATTTCATTCCGGTTAGGGTTGACTATCCTTTGTGAAAGTTAGCTCGACTCTACATTTCTAAGATAGTTCGCCTTCATGGGGTGCCTTTGTCTATCATTTCTAATCGATATTCGAGGTTTACTTCGAGATTTTGAGAATCTTTGTACCGTGCTTTGGGTACTCGATTGAACTTCAGTATTGCTTATTATCCATAGACTGATGGTCAGTCCGAGCGTGTGATTCAAGTTTTAGAGGACATGTTGAGAGGCTACGTGATTGAGTATCATGGTAGTTGGGAGGACTTTTTACCACTAGCTGATTTTGCTTATAATAACAATTATCAAACCAGTATTAAGATGGCTCCTTACGAGGCTTTGTATGGGCGCAAGTGTCGCACCCTTATTTGTTAGACTAAGTTGATTAAGCATCAGCTATTGGGACCAGATATTGTTCATGAGTCTAAGGAGACTATTAGATTGATTCGTGAGAGGTTTAAGGCTGCTTTTGATAGGCAAAAGTCTTATGTCGATCTGAAGCATCAAGATATTGAGTTTAGTGTGGGTGATGAGGTTTTCTTGAAAGTGTCTCCGTGGAAGAAGGTGATTAGATTTAGACGGAAAGGCAAGTTGAGTCCTCATTTTATCGATCCTTATCGGGCACTTCTTCGAGTGGGACCAGTTGCCTATTAGCTTGAGTTACTGTTTGAGCTTGAGCGGATTCATGATGCTTTCATGTCTCTATGTTGAGGCGTTATCGTTAGAACCTATCTCATGTTGTATTGAGGAGATTGAGGTTCGTCCTGATTTTAGTTTTGAAGAAGGATCGATTGAAATCATTGCTCAAGATGAGAAGGTTCTTAGGAGGAAGACTATTAACATGGTTAAGGTCTTGTAGCGCAATCACGGTTATGAGGAGGCTACTTGGGAGCCCAAAGCTGTCATCAAGGCCCAGTATCCACATCTTTTTGGTCTAGGTAAATTTCAAGGACGAAATTTCTTTTAAGGGGAAGAGTTGTAACACCCTAATAATATTTTAGGAACTAAGTTACGAAATTTTAGGAATTTGGGGGTCCTTACGTAATTTTAAAGACTTTGCGGCTAATTTAAAAGTATGAGACTTAATTGTTATGAGGGTGAAATCGTAGGGTCAATTTAGAAACCCTAAGACTCTTTAGGGACCTCCCGAGTAATTAGCCCAATTGCGTGGGTAGTTAAACATCCTTAAACCTATTGTGACCTTTCTTCTTCCATTTTTTGCAAATCCTCTCTACCGAATTTTCTTTAAATCCTCCCCTCTCCTTTTAATTCAATCTTCGATCACCTCTGACGAAGCTTCTCCGCCATCCATTCTAATCACCGCCACCACCAGAATAGTCTTCTTTGAATTGTGCATCAAACCACCCCTTTAATCCCCTCCTTTCAGCCGCCAATTGTGTGAAACAACAAGGGGGACTTTCGGCCTTTGTTACTTGTTTTATTTCGTCGTTGTTCAACGTTTTTGGAGTTCGTAAGTTATGAAATCGAGTTGTGGTTTGGATTTTGGAGTGGTTACTTATTGATTAGTGGTGGTTAGATGCCTGTGATGGTAGTGAGGCGTCGTCGGCGCCGTTGGTAAAGGGGGAAGCAAACCCTAAAAATTTACCTTTGTGTGTGTTGAGATTTGGGCCCTTATGTGCCCTAGCCCAAGTTGAAAATTACCCAATAATCAAACCCAAACCCAATTGAATCAAACCCAAACCCAAGTGGAACCAAGCTCACACCTAAACCAAGTGAAACAAGCTGGATGACTCGAACCCGTTGACCATGACCGTTGACAGTTGACCGTTGATCATTAACCTGTGACCGTTGACCGTTAATCGTTGACTTTTTTCGAGAAACCCTACCCAAACTATTTCGACATATTGAGTCCGATTCTGCTTTCCATTTTACCAAATTCAAACCTGAAAGCCTTGTTTTGAATATTTTATTTTTAAATTTTGTACTTTGAGTTATTTAGAGATTTAATTTGGGGAAATCTATTGTGAAATAATTATATTAGGTGATCACGACTCCGAGGCTGACGATTTACCCCCTCCTCCACCTGTGCAACCTACTCTTACAACGATTCCAATAGCTATACGTAAGTTATTCTCGATAAGTTTGTGTTCAAGTGGTAGCTAGGATAGTACTAATATTTAGTTGTGTTTGTAGGATCTTATCCTGTTAGATTGGATACTCGATCAGTGCGTGGTGGACGACCTCCTCATCGTTAAAGTTTTCTACTTCCTAGAGATGTGTTTCTAACTGCAACATAACCTAATGCTTGAGGATGGGTCATATGTGATTGTATGTTGTGTTGGGGTATTTGATAATGTGATGATTTTGCTGTGTTAAGATAATGGTATGAATGATGTTGAGTTGCATGATTTATGTTGATACTGTCATGCATATATATAGAGCATGTGGCTGATTGAGATTTATTGGAAATATTCTACTGCGCATTGATATATATATATATGAGAAATATTGTGAGATTGTGACTGAGACTATATTGAGATAACTATGTATCATACCATTGTGTGTTCATGAGATGGGATTGTATGGTGGAAGAAGTGGTTATCATTCCTTTAAAAGATTGATACTAAAACCACACTACGATTGGTGATGTTTGGTTGGGAAAGGGTTCTGGAAACCTTTTCATTGTGTTGGTGTGTTAGAGTATGGATGCATTGCATTGTGCATGTGTTTGTAAAATTATTTGTGGTTACTTTTTGAGCTATAATTTGTTGTGTTAATATATGTTAGGTTGTATGTACTTTAGAGACACATTAGGCTTTATAGCTCATTTCCTTATAGTTTTCCCTTACAGATACTTGAGACTTAGGAGATGTGGTACCTGGACCAGTCCGTGTGGCGTATCATAGGGTCGTGTGCCTACTCCACACGCTTGTGTTACAAGATCACACGACTGTAATTCCAGACCATGCAACTCACTAACTTGTGTCACACAGCCCGTGTGTTTACCGTGTGAGATATTGATTTGAGTCGTATGGTCATCTGAGATGACCTTGTGCAGCACACAACCGTGTGGTAATCCGTGTCCTAGGCCTTGTGCCCCTAAATGAACCTTGAATTTCAAGTTTACCAAAACGAACTTACTTAAACCACAAGCAACTCATTTACCAACCATTAAAACTACCTAAAACACATTTAAATGAGCCCAAAGCATGTTAAAATCATCCGACCCTAGTGCCTAACCAATGTACCCTCATTGACACCACAAAAAAAAACCATTCACCCAAGTAACACAATTAAGATAGAAGCACATCTATTCATACCTAAACCATCAATCTAAATGACCAAAATATGATCATACTCTACAAGCAACCATTTCAAAACATCATCACTAAACTATATATAATATTAAAGATCAACTTAACTACAACCAACCCAAATACACATCCAAAACTAACCACATTAACTATATACTCCAAAACAACTTAACACTTTACATATCAACAACATAACACATATAAACATGGCACATCCCAAATTGAAAAACAAAAGCTACTAAGAAGGTTGTATAGTGTGTGCTGCAAATCGATCCTTCCAGTTAGTCTACAAAATGATAACTAGCCACAAACGAACAAGTAAGATTAAGAAGGTTAATAAGTTCATAGTTTAAATATCAGTTAACTTACCTTAACCAAGATAAATAAAAAATAAGATAATTTCTTATTCCTGATAACCAAATACAAGTTCGTAACATATTAGTATTTATTCATGTATAGAATAATAAAACCTTTCTAAGAATTGACCAATACCATCAACCAAATTATCTCAATGTAACCATCCACATATATAGAAAAGAATTTAATTTCAACATTTATCACTTAATAACATCATAAATATACAATAACATTTAGTAAGTAATTTTACTCGGATACTCCACACAAATGCATCATAGATGCATAATAGAGGCACGATTCTGCAATCAAAGGCACCATAGTGCAAACAGAGAAACCAAAGTGTAAGAAGAGACATCGAAGTGCAAATAGAGGCACCGAAGTGCAATCCCGTACAAGCATGCACACTAACCCTATTGGCATGCCAATCGTATCCTAATCATTTACTACGTTCAAACGGTAACTTAACATAATTCTTAACATAATAAATCAAAGGCACTTCCACAATATAATTACACCTGTTATGAATTAATTACATTCATTTCAATGTCAACTAAACATATTATTCAGTAACTATTAAATAATCATTTCTCAACTGTACTTAATTGTAGACATTTTTTAAATTTCAATTTAATAACATAATTCAATCCGAATACAATTTAGCCAAATCATAATATTAAAAGTTAGAAGTATATATTATATATCTTTCTATACTATGAACTTACCTACTATCAGTTATCAATTTCTTCACAAGGACTACTCTATAATTTTCTCTTTTTCTCGATTATTCTCTTTTTGACTTGACTCATGATCTATATAGTAATTAAATTCAACTTATTAAATTCACGTAAAATATCAAATTTATTTCTATGCATGTGACCCTTAAGTTTTCATATTCAAATATTTTCCCTAAACTTTTATATTTCTTTCAATTTAGTCCCTAAACCCAAATTTTCCAAATTTATCAAAATTTTACAATTTCTCATGCTAGCTGAAATTCTTTCTATACTAGTACAGTCCATATTTATTCAAAATTCGTAAGAATTCTATGTAAATCTTAATATTTTATCAAATTAGTCCCTTAACTAAAAACTAACAAAATCAATTTACAAAATCATCTTAATCAACATCGAAGACTACAAATTCATAATTTAACATCAAGAATAAATAAGATTTATTAATGGTAAAATACAAATTCTTTAACCGTTTCAAAAACGAAGTTACGAGTTAACTAGATCTAATTGCAACGGTATCAAAAATATAAAAATTATAAGAAACAAGTGAAAATAGCTTACCATGCAAAGGACTTATCTTGACTAAAGCTTCTAAGGTTCTAACAATGGAGCTTCAGTGGGTGAAGTACAAAAATGAAGATGATGAAATGTTTTAATGTGTTGTTTTATTAATATTATTATTTTAATTATTAAATTAAACTTATAACACATAAATAATAATAATCCTAATGTCCCACTGTTCATTAATTTCATTATGGTCTAATTACAATGTAAAACCTCCCACCTTTAACTTTTTAAACCATTTAACTAATAAAATTCACTAACAACTAAATTTTATAACTTTTACAATTTAGTCCCTTTTAATTAATTAACTAACCAAACATCAAAATTTCTTAACCAAAATTTAATATGAATCTAATGTAACTCCATAAACGAATAGAAAAATTTGAACTCACTTGGATTGTGGTTTCGAAACCACTATTTCGGACACTACTGAAAAACGAGATATTACAACTCTCCCCCTAAAGAAATTTTTGTCCTTGAAAATCTTCCTAGAGAAATTTTCATTGTTTCTTCCATTTCCCACGTAGCTTCTACCCCGTGTCGATGCCATAAGACTTTAACTAATGGCATAGATTTATTTCACAATTCTTTTATTTCCCGAGCTAAGATCTTTACAGGCTCTTCATCATAAGTCAAATCAAGTTGTATTTTAATTTCATCCATAGTCAAATATGTAATGGGTCAGAACGATAATGACGAAGCATTGAAACGTGAAATACATTATGGATTTTGTCGAGTTCTAGAGGTAATGCCAAATGATAAGCCACCGATCCGATTCTTTCTAATACTTCATACAGTCCAATAAGCCTTGGACTAAGTTTCCCTTTCCTGCCAAACCATAACACTTTCTTCCATGGTGGGACTTTCTCACCTACGAAAAACTCAATATCTTTACGTTTTAAATCAGCATAAGATTTTTGATGATCAGATGCAATTTTCAAACTATCACGAATGATTCTAACTGTCTTCAGCTTCTCGAACCAAGTTAACCCCAACTTCCATTCATTTAATCCAAACCAGTACGACAAACTTCTACTTTTCGACCATATAAAGCCACATACAATGCCATTTTTATGCTCAATTGATAATTTTTATTATAAGAAAATTTAACTAACGATAAATATTGCTCCTAACTACCTTTGAACTCTATAATACAACATCACAACATATCTTTAGAATTTGTATTACTCGCTCAGACTGACCATTTATTTGTGGATGAAAAGCAGTACAAAAATTTAATTTGGAACCCAAAGCTTCGTGCAACTTGCTCAAAATCTAGAAGTGAATCTCGGATCACAATCTGATATTATCGATAGAGGAACGTCGTGCAATCTCACAATTTTAGCAATATATAATTTTTCCAACTTCTCAAGTGAGTAGTTAGATCGAACGGGTACAAAATGAGCTAATTTTGTTAACCTGTCAACTATAATACAAATTGAATCTTATCTACTCGGAGTCAACGATAACCTTGAAAAAAATCCATAGTGATCTACTCTTATTTCCACTTGGGAATCGTTATAGTTTGTAACAAACTTGACCGAACCTGATGTTCTGCTTTCACCTACTGACAAATCAAACATCTAGCTACAAACTCTATACTCTCGTGTTTCATACCAGACCACCAATAATGTTGCTTCAGATCATTATACATTTTGGTAACCCAAGATGTATCGAATAAACACTACTATGACCTTCATTCAACAACTCTTGTCTTAACTCGAAATCTCTTAGTACACAAAGACGTCCATGAAATATAAATAATCATCAATTCCAATATTAAAATCAGTTGTCTGATTATTTTTCACAGCTTCTCGTTTCAACAACTTCGTTAGATTTGTTGCAACCTATGTTGATCTCTGAGTAGAAATGGAATGTGTCACTATAGATTTCGTTTCAGGATTATCGTTGACTATGAAAATAACAGATTTGATCCTGATTATAGTTGATAGGTTAACAAAATCCGTTCACTTTATTCTAGTTCGAATAGATTATTCACTTGAGAAGCTAGCTAAGTTATATGATTTATGAGATTATTAGACTTCACAATGTGTTGTTATTCATTATTTTTTACTGTGATCTGAGTTTTGGATACCAAATTGAATTTTAATGTTGCTTTTCATTCACAAACTGATGGTCAAACTCAGTGTGTAATATAGATTCTAGATGATATGTCATAATGTTGCGTAATTGAGAACGAAAATAGTTATGAAAAGTAATTACTGTTAGCTGGGTTTGCTAATAACAGTTACAGCCAAGCATAAAAATAGCATAGTACGAGACTTTATATGAGCATAAATGAATAAGTGCGTTGTACTAAACAAAATTGAATGAAAGAAAGTTAGTTGGCGATGTGTTGGTTCGAGGAATTGGGATTTAAGTCAGAGTTATCCGTGATAATTTGAAAGATACATCTGATCGTCAAAATCTTAAGTCAATCTAAAACGTAAAGATATGAGTTTTATGTTGTAAGAAAGCCTTACTGAAAGTCTTCTAGTAGAAGAAAGTGTTACAATTCAGTAAAAGAGAAAAGCTTAGTCCATGTTTCATAAGGCTGTATGAAATTATCAAGAGAATGAATATAGCGACTTATAGATTGACATTACCTCTGGAACTTGGAAAGATACATGATGTGTTTTAAGTTATTATGCATCATAAGTGATAATTCTTAATGAAGTTGAATTGTAGTTTGAATTGCCGTAAAGAATCTGTAAAAGTATTAGATTGAGGAGTAAAAGAATTGCGGAATAAATGAGAACCATTAGTGAAAATCTTGCGAAATCGACATGGTATAGAAGAAGCTACTTTAGAAATGGAAAAGTAAATAAAACCATTGAATCCGAACCTATTTGAGGGTAAAAAAATTTGACGATGAAATTTTTCTAAGGTGAAAGAGTTGTAACAACTCGTTTTTATTGGTGTAGAAAACAGTGATTTCTAGACCAGAAATCAAATGAGTAAGTCTATGATAATTATTATTTAATTTATATAAGTCAAATATAATTCTATTTTGAATTTTGACTTGATGAATTTTAGCTAATTGAATAAATAATTAAGTAAAAGTGGTTTGTCCCGAAAGTCAAGTAGTTCCGAAAAATAAGATATCAGGACCTCATTTTTGTAAACTGAACTCATAAATATTTTTATTAAATATTTACAGAGTTATTATTTAGGTATGTGAAGATTTGGTTTAGAAATTCTATTGTTTGAATAGTTATTTAATTAAAAAGGACTAAATCGTTAAAGTCATAAAACATAATTGCTTTAAATTATAATGATTAAATGGCTTAAGTATCATAACTGGAAGGATTTAAATGGTAAATTTACCATTTTTATATACTGGGACGGCTAGTAGGTAAATGATATACACTTTATACATTAACTTTTAATGATTATAATAAAACATATAATATATATATATATATATATATATATATATATATATAACAAATCATCATCATATTTATTCATCTTCTTTGGGAATCGAATGCTCCATGGAAGAACATTCAAGCTTCGTTCAATTTTTCTTTTTTCCTTTCATGTTATGTAATTTTGATCCATTTTTTTGTAATTTTTATGTTTTTGAGATCGTTGCAACTAGGTCTAGCTAACCCGTATCTCCATTTTCAAAACTGTTAAAAATTTTGGATTTTTCCATTAATGAATTTTGGTTGTTCTTGATGCTAGATAAAAGATTTATAACCTAGGTTGTTGTTTAGGATTATTTTGTACATGAATTTTAGTTAGTTTTTAGTTAAAGGACTAATTTGATAAAATATTAAAATTGATAGGGAATTCTTATCAATTTTGACTATTTATGAGCTATTCTAGTATTAGTAAAAATTTGGCTAGCATGAAAATGGACGAAGTTGTGATAAATTGAAAGTTTCGAGTTTGGAGACTAAACTGAAAGAAATGTAAAAGTTTAGGAAAAAGTGTACATAATGAAAACTTAAGGGTCACATACATAAAAATAAGCTGGAATATGTATTTGAATTTGATGAAATCATTATAGATCAAGATTTGATTCGTACGAAGAATAATCGAGGAATAGGGAAAATTGTGGATTAGTCCCTTCGAGTCAATCATTGATATATTAGGTAAGTTCATAGGTATAGAAATGTACATATTTATATATGTAATGATTACTATTGACTTGTGAATGTATATATATGTATGATGTTTAAATTATGAGTTGGAAATTGAAATGTTATAACTGAATACAATGTGAGAAAGGACTTATATGAAAACTGTTGAATACTTTTTGAATATGTTATATGTGATTTCTAAATGATTATGATTTGTTCACAACATGTGTAATAATTAACATGGAAGTTCCATTGATTTATGAAAGTTATGAATTTTGTTAAAATGCCCGTTTGAATGTAGTAAAAAATTAGGATGCGATTGACATGCCAATAGGGTTAGAACATGTGCTTGTATGGGACTGCACTTTTGTGCCTTTGTTTGCACTTTGGTGTCTCTGATTGCACATTTGTGTCTCTATTTGCACTTTGATGCCTCTATTACGCATCTTTGATGCCTTTGGTGTGTTGTAGTTACCCGAGTATCCAAGTCAAGTTAATATAGTTCATCGGGTTATGTGTTAATTGATCAACAGCTCAATTACTTGCTTAATTCTATTGTATAATTATATTGCCATTGAGTAATAGATGTTACAATGAGATGCTTGTTTATATATGTTGTTGGTTACATTGAGGAATTTGTTAAGCCTCTTGAAGATGATATTTATGTTTATATATGAGTATGAATTGTTGGTTTGAAACTATTTTGGTATATGAATTATTTTATTAAATGTTTTGATACTAACTTTATGTGGCATTTGTAACGACTTTCAGGGTATAGTTATGTAAGCTCTTTTAATATTAATCTATAAGTTAAGGTAATTTGATATTGAATTCATTAATTATTTGGAGATGATATGTTTATATGAATATGGAGATGTTAATTGATGAAATTGAATAATTAATGATTATGTGTTTAAAAGTTGTTTGTAACCATATTGAAACAACGGGAAAGTTTATAGTTTTATGTATGAAACACAGGCTTTGTAATTGCGACATTGGTGATAGAGTTAGATGTTTAAAAGAAATGGAATATGAATGTGATTGACATGATCAAATGGTTGATACATTTTATATGTTGAATCTTTCCTATTGATTGATACAAATTTACATCATATTAAATGTATTGTCAGTATATTGTATTAAATTTAATTATATTCGTTTACTTAATTGTAAACCGAGTTAAGAGTTTTGTTTATATACTTGTAAACTACTAAGCTTTATAAGCTTACTCTGTTTCTCTTCATGTTTTCTATAGTGGTCCTTCTACGATATTGGTTGGACAGATTAATTTCGAAGCTCACACTATCCAACCCCTTTTCGGTAGTCTTGATTTAGCTATTTTGGTTTGTGGCATGTATATAGGACTTGAACTTGTCAAGGTTATCCTGTTAGTTGAATTTGTAATTAAGTTTTTGTGTTCATGCTTTGATAAATTATATTTCATGTTGGTATCGTTTTGTATGGCAATGTTTTGTGCACTAGCTATTAGGCACTGTTTTGTTTTGGTATCTTTTGTAGTGATTGAAATGTGGTATGGTCAATTTGGTAGGAAACTAATGATAATGGTCATGTTTGATTTGCCTTTGGTATGTGATACTTAGTAATTAGAAGCTTTGTTGTTAATTGAATAACATGTTTGTGAAGGTGTTATCTTAGGTGAATTGCTTGTTGTCTGCATATAAAAAATTGTGGTGTCAATGAGGACACATTGGTTAGACACTTAGGTTAGATGTAGTTAACATGTTTTGGACTCGTTTAGGTATGTTTTAAGTGGGTTTAATGGCTGTTGAATGAGTTACTTGTAGTCTAAGTAAGTTCGATTTGGTAAACTTGCATTTGAAGGTTCATTTAGGGGCACATGACCTGGGACACAAGCTATCACATGGTCTCCTCACACAATTGTGTGTTCCAAGTTAGTAGGTTACATGGTCTAGCACACGGGCTATGAGACGATCGTGTCAACTAAGTCAATTTTACACATGGGCGGACATATGGGCTGAGACACAATCGTGTGACCCTTGTTTTCAAACAAATTCATATTTTTCATTTTAATTCAGATTGGTCCCTAAATGTTTACAAAATCAATTTTTAGGTCTTGAAAACTTGATTTAAGGCTTATAACATATGTATATTATGAATAATGTTTACTTTGAGATTTATGATTTGTAAGCTATTAATTGTATGGTTAAATGTTAACTTTTTTGATTTTTTCTGTAATACTTCGAAATCCTAATTCAGTATCAGAGACGGGATAGGGGTTTTACAAGAGAAGATGAACATGACTATTCAATCATACATGGAACCTAGGAATTTACAATCATGCACGGCATGATTCATGTACAACATATATGGCCAAATTTGATTATTTGTCTACCTAGGTTAGTTTCCTATAAGTAGTCTTCAGTTTGTAACTTTTAAAGGTGAGAATTCTATTTTAATCAAAGATATATTTGAGAATTTATTCTCTTAAGTTCTCAAGAACACCCTGAACTTATCAAGACTTCATCTTGTGGCTTCACCTTAAACCGATCTTATCACTCTCATTTTTATTTCTTTTCGAAGAGTGGCGATCACCTATATACGTCTGGTTCCTATCTCGTAATAGATAGTGGGTCAAGGTTTTCTTCTTTAACTTTCAGTTCCATACAAATTTTGTAGAAAATAGGTCACGATCTTCTATATCATTGGTTCTTTTCTAGGTAGATTTTTGGGTTGTAAGTCTTTATCTTTAACTATTTTATTATTTTAAATTTGTTTAGTTTGCCTTCATTACCTGTTAGAAATGATCGGAACAAAAGTGAACTTGTGATCATCCAACAATTACGAGCTCACATCACAAACACTTAGTGTGCGCTATTTTTCTGCGACTTTTTGTTCATTCGTAGTTTCTTTTGTCTTTTAACTTTGCTTCCGCTTTACTTCAGTGAATTAGAGAATTTCTGTGAGAATTATCATTTTTCGAGAATATGTTGACTTAGGGCAAGATTTGAACCCAAAAAATCACCTAAGGTAGTACAATTTTCCAAATTAAAGATCTAGCTCCATGATAACTGCACTCGAATTATTTTGAAAAAAAATCAAAATGAATAAAATAAAAACACTAAAAAGGAGAAAAAGCTTTTTCTAAAAAAAATTAATTTGAATGGACTAAAGAATTTATTTGATTAGTCTCCAATATGAGGAACTACTTAGAGCACATGAATAAATGATTATATGATCCTTTGTGAACTATCACAACTATTCAAAAATAAGGAAGCTAAATAATTATTATATTTCATGAAAAGAAACATTTTTTAATTTTATATTTTTAAAATCCAAAGGTTACTTCTGATCGAACAAATGACACCATTCACAACTTTCTTTCCTTTTATTAATTTATTTCTTTCTTTCTACATTATATATGCATATTATATATATGATTTTTGTACGCCCGTACATATATTATAAATAACATAAAATTTTAGCAATAGATATTTTATTTGAAAATACCTTATATATAAAATATAAAATCAATATATATTATAGACACCAACCCCACTTATTTTCATATAAAACACAAAAAATTTTCTAGATATCTAAGTGGTACATATTCAAAAGTGGCCAAGGCTTGAACTTTTGAATTGAAAGAGCACAAGGTAAATCTTACATACCACAAATTCATCTAATTTCTACACGGTAGAACATTAAAGGGCCTTACACTAAATCCTATTCATAGCAAGTACTTGTAAGATACTAGTCAAATCTGTAAGAATTCGCATCCGCAGCTTGCTTACGCGGATTGATAGACTTATTGATGCTTCGATTCTTGACTACAACACTGAGAGGTTAAGAGAGACGCGTGCTGAGCTGGACCATTTGTATGGGGAAGAGGAACGATATTGGGTGCAAAGATCTAGAGTGGCTTAGGGAGGGTGATCATAAGACCCACTACTTCATGTTCAGGCCACCCACCATAACAAGCGTAATTGGATCGAGGGGATTAACAATGCCGAGGATAAAAGAGTTGTGGGTACTAAGGAAATTTGTGATGTTGCTAAAAATTATTTTCAATCCTTGCTTAAGTCTAAAGCAGAGGACGATGCAGAAAGTTTCTTAAGCCATATCCCGAGCTGTGTCATGCCTGCCATGAATTTGGACCTTGACAAGGTGGTGACAGAGGCCTAGATCATTGTCAACAAGATGGATCCCCGCAAGGCCCCGAGGGTGGATGGTATCCTTGGCTTATTTGATAAGAAGAATTGGAATGTATGGGCCATGATGTGATTGATTTTTGTAAAGAGGTGCTTAATAGGGGTAGGAGTGTTGCGAAGGTCAATGATACGATGATTGTTCTTATTCCGAAGATTAAAGAGCCTGTGGGTATGACCCGATATAGGTCGATTAGTCTATGTCAGGTTATATACAAAATCATTTCTAAAGTCCACTCTAATAGATTCAAACCTTTATTGTTCGTTTGTATTAGTGATAATCAAAGTGCATTTGTTAAAGGTCAAATGATTCATGACAATATTTTGATTGCACATGAGTTATTCCATTATTTTCAGAGTTCAAAGAATGGGCCTAATAAAGTTTTCGCGGTGAAGCTCGACATGAGCAAGGCATACGATAGGGTGGAGTGGAATTTTATCGAGAAGGTTATGCTCAAGCTAGGTTTCTCCTCTGCTTGGGTGTCAAAAATCATGGGTTATGTCTATTCTATCAAGTGTGTTGCTAAGTGTAATTTGAGGCTTATTGAGGACATTATTTCAGCGAGAGGTTTAAGATAGGGAGACCCTCTTTCACTCTATCTTTTCTTATTTTGTATGGATGCTTTATCTAAGAGGTTTCATAATGCCCAAATTGAGGGCGAGATTTGTGGCATTAGAGCAAGCCAAAATAGACCTCATATTAATAATTTATTCTTTATTGACGACGCTCTTCTTTTTGTGCGTAATAGGGATAGGGAAGCCTCGATCACCATGCATATTTTGAGGGATTTTGAGCATGTCTCAGGTCAAAAAATCAATGTTCTGAAATCAACGATCTACTTTAGCCCAAATACGCCTCACTCTCAAAAGAAGAATATTCTTCGCATTATAGGTATGAGTGAGCCTGAGCATATGGATAATTATATTGGTCTCCCCCTCATTGTTGGCAAGAGTAAGAGGAAGGCATTCCAACACATCCTTGACCGTTTCACTACTAGAATTAATAGCTAGTCGAAGCATCTCCTCTCATATGGAGGGAAAGAGGTATTCATCAAGTCTATATTGCAATCCCTTCCTATTTATGGTTTCTCTTGCTTTTTTTTTCCTAGAGGCATGACGAATGAGATGGTGGCTCGTATGTGTGGGTATTGGTGGTCAAGTAAGGCTCGCATTAGTGGTTGGGCCATGTTGGCTTAGGAGACCCTTTGCACGCCCAAAGGGATGGGTAGTCTTGGCTTTAGGGAGCTTCGGTGGTTCAACCTTGCTCTCTTTGGAAGACAAGTCTAAAGTTTAATTCACCATAAGGAGACCCTATGTTTTCGGGTCCTTAGTGCGAAGTATTTCCCTGGTGGGAATGTGTTTGATGCCAAAAGGGTGGATAGATCGTCTTATGCTTGGACTAGCATTACAGTTACGATTAAAGCTTTGGACAGAGGTTTTGGTTGGCATATTGGGAATGGGTTGACTCCTAGACTTGGTTAGGATAAGTGGGGCTTTGGGGGTCTTGATGGTGATGCCATTAGAGATAGTAGAGCCGAGAGTAAGGAGCTTCGAGTGCATGATTTATGGAGGCCTGATAGTTACTGCTAGAATGAAACTCGAGTTCATTTCCCATTTGGTGATGATGTTGGGGATCAGATTTTGGCTTTACCTATTATTAGGGAAGGCCCTCTAGATACGATCAGATGGTTTCATGACCCTTCAGAGTGCTACTCGACCAAGTCAAGTTATTCTTGGCTTACGTTGCGAGATATTGGTTGTGGCCCTCATAGACTCTTGTAGTGTGTTATTTGGAAGTTGCATGTGTTGCCTAAAATTCTTACTTTTACGTGGAGCATTGACCATGATATTCTACCTACGAACATTAAAATTGGGTCGATAATTCATTCCCATGATAAGAGGTGTCCGAGATGTGGTGGTATGAATGAAACTTTGGTGCACGCGCTTAAGGATTATTCTAAGGCTAGGGCGGTGCTATCTCATGGTGACATTGATGGCAGAATTATTAACTGTGATGTTGTTCGGGGTATTGATTGGCTTGAGCATGCTATGTACTATTAGATAAAAATGTGTACGAGGATTTTTTAGTGGTCCTGTGGAATATTTGGAATGCGAGAAATAACTCTATTTTCTGGGGCTTGGATGAAGATGCTCGTATTATTTAGGATAGAGCCACGAGTTTGGAAAGGGAGTTGTGTATCCATAATTTGACTAATCACCCTTTGAGACTGCATGTTTGTAGGCCCCATAAGTGGCAAAAGCCCCCGGTTGGTATCACTAAAATAAATGTTGATGCTGTTATGGGTATAAATAAGCAGGGCATGGGTGTGGTTGGGCACGACAGTGATGGATTTGTCATTGGTGGCTGCTTGCATTTTAAGAGTGAGACTATGGGTGTTGAGTGGGCTGAGCTGGATGCAATTCAAACAGGGTTGACGTGGGCTATTGATAAAATTTTGTTGCACATTTCTCTTGAATCTGACTATGTCAGGTTAGTAAATCGGATTAATAATTGTCATGATTATATTACCTTGATTGGCTATCGTGTGGAGGAAATTTGATCTTTAATGAAGAATTTTGTGAACATTTCTATTACATGGGTGCATAGGGATTGTAATAAAGTTGGTGATAAGCTTAGTTCCCTAGCTATTAATTCTCACTGTAATTTGGATTTTGATATAGATTATCCAAGCAATATCCATTGTTTTGTGATTACTAATTCGGTTTAATAATTGTGTCTTTGACCATAGGATCGTATTATTCAAAAAAAAATTTGTAAGAAGTGGCCTCCGACTTCTTTATTTGAGTGAGCTCATTAGAAGTGTTCACAACATTCACTTTTGATACGAAAAATGATACGAGTCGCAAGGCCCAAATTCAAGCTTATAAATGTGATGGGATAAAAGTTTCTCAATGCCCAATAACGAGGTCGAAGGCCAAGGAAATTCGAGCAAGATTGAACAAGACCATCTAGGACTTCGTTACCAAGGCCATAAATACGCACATGGCCGAAAAAGAAAATCAAGATTCACTTTCTTGTTTTCAAGAAAATCAAGAAACCGAATCTTGGTCCAATTTTGTCATTCCAAACAATTTGAACATATTGATGCTTGTGTGAACTACTTAAATGTTAGGTGTGAACACGGTTATGTTAGTGTGAACACTATTTTGTGTCGAATTTGAATGGTCATTTTGGGGCTTATAAAAACCTTGTAGAAAGGATATTTCGGGTTAGACCATTTTTAATAAAAAATATATTTTTGTGAGATTTTTCTCTTTACAGTTTTTGATTAAATTTATCAAATTTTTTTCGAGTTTGTGGCATTCACCCCTTGTCTTATCACTTCGTTTACCACCCCGAAGTGTGACGATTTCATTATATCAAGATTCGAGTATTTGTCATATTTAAACAGATCGAGTTCAAATATAACCTCGATTCTCTAAAACATTCAAGGGCTTCGAATCGTAGCTTCCATTCCAACTAGAACCTTTCAAGACGATCCATTCTTCAAATAATTTTCTGAACTTTCTAAGTCTCGAAAAATCGCTTCATAATCTCTACATTTTTTTTAATTTATCAATTTTAATTTTGCACGTTTTAAATTTTAAATTTATAATCCTAACTCAAAAAAGAAATTAAATTTGATAAATTAAATTTGATAGATTAAATTTTACTATAGTTAATGTTCACTTTGATCATTCTTACTTCCTACAATTTTCGAATTTTAATCATTGTTACTTTTTATATTTTTTAAAATTTTAAATTTCAACAAACGTAGTTATATCCATCTGAATTTTTTTTTGTAAGTAATAATTATAAATAAGAAACTAATATGATATTACATATATTGCATAAGATTTTAAAATAATAAAATTTGATAAATGTAACAAGTGTCTTTAGTCAGATACTGAAATTTCTTATTTCAAAAAATAAAGAGACCAGAAATGATCAATTTAAAATAAAAAATAATTATAATACGAGACTAATAATATAATTTAACTGAAAAAAAATAGTCCTACCAAACTTAGCAGGAGATATATACAGTAGCCTTCCGTTTATCTAAAAACGTCGGGCATCATAAAAATAAAAATAAAAAAACAGGCGAAAAAAAATACAAAAATATAATGACAGTAATAGAAGAATCTAATTTCTTGGAAATATTGAAGTAAAAAACACCTAAAATGGGACTAATTTCTTTAAACATAACCTAGATTTTATCCTCAACATTTTTTTTACTAAGTTCTTTCGTTGTAATAGTAATAAATGGTGAAATATGAAATTTTTCCCATTGTCAACTGATCAACTCCCTTTACCTTCCTCACTTTGTGTTAATGATTAGCTTGCATGTTCATCACCAACAAAATCCCAGAAAATATAAATGCTACTTACCAAAACCTTGTTTTTCTTGTTGTCTCTACCTCGGGGCTCAGTGAAAACTGGTTTCAGTTTTGCAGAGCCACAAGCTGATCAAGCTGCACTTGCTCGAGCCATGCTCCCAACACAGCATGATCCAGCAGATCAACTTGCGAGTTTGTATTAGAACCCTCACTTTTCGAGGCATTAGGTGGAACACCTGAGACCGAAGCCAGCATTTTCTCTTTCATCTCAGTGGCAGATTCCTTAACAAGGGATTGAACCCATGATAAATCGGGCTCATCTCCGTTGCTGAGCTCAAATGAAGCATGATTCTTGCCTAACTCATCTGCATTGACAGCCCAATCTGGCTTCCCATTGGAAGATCCCCATTTAGACCAAGAATTTACCGGGGAACCAATAATGGCAGGAGAGCCAGAGCCAGAACCGAGTTTCCTAGAGCTTAGACCGCGAAACTGTTGTTTCTCAAGTTGAGCTAACATTGAAACTCGAGAACTCATTGGTGAGATAGGTTCCACATTCTGAGGAGACATCCTACCAGATAGAGACGCCTGCAATAGCGGATGCTCGTTACTTTTAGGAGAAAAATTTGTATTAATGGGTGATAGCATGCTTGACTGCTGCTGAAATTGATTGAGAACAGCAGATTTATGGGAAGGCAAGAAAAGAACTGCTGCCAATGCTTGATCAGAGTACTGGGCCGAGGAGCTCTCAGTGGAAAATAGATCTTCAAGATTTGATGGGGTTAGGGTTTTCAATCGACCAGATCGATTCATAGAATTAGAACTCATAGATGGCTGACTGAGGCTAGATAACTCGTTTACCACCTGTTGTTGCTGCACACCAAAATCAGGCAGTAGGTTGAACTCTTCAGCTGGAATGTCTCTAGCATTAAGAGAAGACCGTAGGCGACTCAGTTGAAGATTACTCCCCGGAAGATGCAGCGCTGGAACATTAGGCTGAGGCCAGGCAACATTAGAATGAGGCATTCCTTTCGCAGATGGGGATATTGGTGGTGTGAATGGAGATGGAGACATAACAGATACAGACGAAGGTGATCCAGGCAGGAGACTCAAGGCAGAAGCAAAATCCATTGCAGTAGCAGCTGAAGTACTTGAACGAGGAGACAGAACAGCAGAACTGGTGGAAACATACAAAGGTCGAAGTTCCTCAGCTGTATGAGCAAAGAAACAGACTCTCCTTGCACAATTAATACCATCTTTGCACAGCCGGGTTCGGTACTGTGCAGGGTGTAACCAGCATTCAAAAACACCATGAGCATATTCACACATATCTCCACGCCTGCATGCCCCCTTGTGAAAATCAGGGCAAGGAACGCAACTGTAGTGGAAATTCCTAGGATCCCTTCTTCGAGCATTCTCCCCCGGGTGAACAAACGGACACTCAGTCCAATCATGGGAATATGCACGCGAACAAGGCCGCACCTTGAATGAATACATCCTGAACTCATCAGTTGAATAGATGCTGTTCTTGATGTCCGGGAGAGATGGATCCATCGGATATTCTTTCTTCTCCGATGTTGAAATAGGAGCGGCAGTTGACTTCAACTTTGGAAGCGAGTCTGAACAAGAAGGTGAGCCATTATCACGAGAAGGCGATAGAGAACCAGAGTTTGCAACTGCAGTTGACACCCTTAAGTTCTGCTCGATGACAGAACTCTCAGTCGTAAGCAGTTCTTGAAGAGTTAATTTCACAGCTTGAAGCTTTGGAGGAAAACCAATAACATCAGCAGGACGATGACCATTTGCATCAACCACATTTGCATCAGCAGCAGCTGCTAAAAGCAGTTTCACAACATCAACAGCATTGACGGTCCCACCAGAAGCAGCACAATGAAGGGCTGTGCTTTTTTCGAGTCCACAAACACGATTAACATCAGCATCCGACAAAGAAAGGATCAGTTTAATAACATCAATGCTACCATACGTAGCAGCAACCATCAAGGGGGTTCTTTCCTCATGAACCATCTGCTTCGAGCCCTTCCCACGACCATACCACAACCCTACCTCATCAACAACTGAAGGATCATGTTCAATGGTGCGTTTAAAGCCTTCAACATCATTATTTGCAGCAAGCTCAAGCAAGCTTGCAAAAATATCTTCAGTGTCTATAGTCAAGCGATTCATTTCTACACTAGGATGTCTGTTATCTCCAAAAGAATTATTCGATCTTGTTGGATTAGACGAGTGGTTTATTGGCTCTGATCCACAGCACAGACTTTCATTAGATAAAGATCCAACTGAGACTTAGAAACAATACCCATTAGAATCAACCTGTAGAATAACGAGAACTCCATATGAATGATCAAATATTCCATAAGATACAGAGAAAAAAGAACTGAGAAAAAAAGTACAAACAAAAATCACCCTTGGGAGTTTAAGAAAACAACAGGAAAGGCTAAGTCAATGTTTGTCAATGGAAATATCCACATAAAAATGATGGAAAATTAAATGTAGATTTAGAACAAAAGTGAGATTAAGGATTTAAATATCATCAAAGGAGCAAAGAAAAAGAAAAGCATACTCCACTAATAATATACAAAGTTTACTTTGGAATAGATAAAATTACAACCTATTTTCCTACTCAGAACAAAACATAGGGTCTTCCATTTCCTTTCTGAACTTTCAAATAGTTCTTCCCAGTAAACAAAAAATTAAAATAAAGAGATCAAAAGCAAAACATCAGTGAAATTGATTTGGGAAATAGTTTGAAACACTCACAATATTATGATTGAAGGATCTTAAACCATATCTTCCCGCGGTCATCACTGACTGAATAATTTTTTTTAAAATAAAAAATAATAATATGAAAGCAATGCTGTGAGGAAAAAGTAGATAAAAGATCTGATTCTGGGGCAATCAATAGGAAAATTGTTCCTAAAAAAGACAGTTGAAAACAAAGACAAAAAAAAGACAAGCCTCGGGAACAAGATCTCTCTTAAATGTGATCCTCCACTCATTACATAAAAAAATACAGGAATATTATAACAAAGTTAAAAAAAAAAAAGCCCTTACCAGTTTAATCCATCTCTGAAGCAGGACAGATCTACTTTGAGAAAGAAGAACTGGGTATTTCAGGTATAACTTCAAAAGTGATGAAGCAATTCTTTGATTAGATTTATGTGTTTCCTATTTTTTAATTATTTATTTTTGGAGGATTAAGTTCGAAAAATAGAGAGTTCGGAGAAAAGGAGTAGCTGATTTCTTCTTTTTCTTCATCCCATCTGTATTTCCTATGTTACCGATGTTTTTTCTTTCATGAAAGAGAAGCAAAAACAAAAACTCAAAGTAATTATTAAATGAAAAAACTAAGATTTTGAAGAATATATTTATTTGTTTAAGATAAAATCGCCTATATCAGATTAAAGAGACGGAAAAAAACGAATGCAAACGCTCTGAATGTTCCTTTTTAGACCAATCAAATAGTAACGTGTGTTATCATTCGGAAGTTTTAATATAAAAGGTTGGGTTAATCTTGTCATTTCAATTAGCATGAAATTTTTTAATTTTAACATGGCGTGAAACGGTTGGACAACTCTTTGACGGACAACCTAATTTGTTGTGTAATAGTTCTACCATGTCCTTTGTCAAATTCTTTACGATTTCAACCTAAATTCACCTTACATGACTGTTATATTTTCGAAAAAATAAAAAGAAAAAGTAGACTGCAACTTTTCTTACCATAGAATTCGAAGGAAGATCTGAGCTGGCTCAGTTTCATTGGCTTTTATAACGTAAGGGAATCCTTTTTATCAATTAAAGGTTACCACTCGAGTTGCCTCAATTTGGATGGTGCACTTTAGTACTCGTCAAGGATGCTAGTCAATCTTTATGAATTGAACTTCAAACTTTCATCTCAATAGAAATAAATTTAAAATTAGTTTAGCAATATTTTTTAAAAGTATTTTTAAGTTAAAAAGTATTTTTGAGAAAAAATTAAAATTTTCTCTATCTTTTTTTGGTCAAACAAGTGTTTTTTGCAAAGTATTTTTTGTATTAAAAGTACTTTATTTAGTAATATTTTTATCTCAAAAGTGTTTTTTGTCTCAAAAATGTTTTTGAGAAGCAATGCTAAACAAAGCTTTAGTCAGGTGAGGAGTAGGTTAAGGGGTAGGTTTGTTTTCTTGACATAGTGGATAATCTCCCGAGAGTCCATCTGTACTTGCAAGCAACCACTTGATAATGAGGTTGCTGAAGATCAATTCAATAGTCTGAAATTGGACCATTTATTAGAGTTGAAGGAACTCATCACTATTAGGAACATCTTGTTTTTATTTAAAGAATCAGAGCCCTAATGGTTATAGGCCCACGAATCTTGCAATTAGGGTAGATCCCCAAGTGGTAATATCCATCGAAAAGGCGTGGCCCTATAATGTCACTGACGATTTGGCCATCATTTTAGCGAGAAGGAGAGATGAACCCCCACACCTTTTTTACACAACTTGCAGGTTGCGTGTACTACGCTAGTCTTCCTCGCCTACAGTTGTCATAGGTGAGTCTTTTGGTAGAGACTTGATTCCCCGTAGGGCTGACTCTAATCTTGCTACAGTAAACTCTTCTCATTTCTCAAGTTCATCACAGTCTTTCAACCCTAGGAATATGTACGTGGAGACCTTAATAGAGAGGGCACAAGAGGCAATTGAAACGGTTGACACGAGGGCACAGATAGGTAGTAGTAGTCGAAAGAGGCTAAGGGTTGAAGGGAGTTCGCTTGAGCATCGTAGAGAGCAGTGGCAGAAGATTGATTCGCCATATGTGAAGTAAAGAGCCAGTCAACCCAGAGAAGAAAGTTACTCTGCCAGTCATGTAACATCCGATACCTGCCTCGACTATCAAAAGTTACAAAACTTAAACACTTAGCAAAAATTGTACAACAGGCAAAAAGCCATTCTAAAATTTACTTCTTATTCCTTAATTTATTGTTCTTAAAACAAAAAGAATTTGATAAAAGAGAACGTTTAATAATTACATCAGATTTTCAAAGGTAACATATGATGTTACAACTTAGAACTTTGTTAAAGACAAACTTCTTCATGGTGAAGAGTACTAAACGCCATATTCCTATGATGCCCCTATATGCATAATATCGTAACTTGATCTGGCACCTTGGTGCATTCCTAGCTTGGTCCCTCTTGGCGTACCATCTCTTTAATCAAAACTTACATCACAAACAAACACTTGTAAGTTCAAATAAACTTAGCGAACTTTAATCCAAGTTACCTTTGAATTTTTATTGTTACAATTTTCAATTAGAAGGTTCTAGATTTCATTTTAGTCTTTGATAGGTACTTTACTAATATTGGGTGCGTATATATATGCTAATTTCCATACTTTACCTCCATACACCTAATTTTACTCATTTAGACAAATTATAGATTCACCACTCAATACGGATCTCTTTTCCTTTACATAAACGAGTAAATTCCTCAAAAAGATGTTCATACAGATTACTTTCGACGGATTCTCACACGGATAGATATTGAACAATTCAACCAGGATGGTATACTCACAGATAATATTCTTGGCGGATACATATGCTAATTAATCTTTTAAGATGAAATTTATACAGATCCTACCTTTGGCGAATTCTCATACTGAAATTTGTAGTTATCAGTATACCAGTCAGATCATATCTCAAAACAACCCAGATCACAACTTATTCTGATGGATGAAACATTCTAAGTCATCTCGTTGAATCCTATACAACCATGTTGTAACACCCGCGATCCGACTCGATCAACGAGATCTGAGTCTCAGGTGTTACTTAACAGATTCGAACTCACCCATACTTCTCAACACTTTAACATACTGAATAATACCTCGTTTATTCTCGCTTTATTAAATAAATGTTAAGTATAAAAATATATATTCGACTGTTATTCCTGCCCCCTTTATGCTTGTCGAGGTGTTACAAGCCAGTATTTAAAGAAATAATTATGACTCTACTTAGGTAGCCTTTAAATATATGATAATGTCTACTCATATAAAACTAACTTATGACACATACTAAGGTAGCTTAGTTTGTTCAACCTTCGGAACTCGAATACCCTTATCCAAGCCCACTTTGTATGAAATATGCCCACTTCGCCATCCCCTTAGAGTAGTCCTAGCATTGCCACATAAAACACACAGTGGTAAGTTAATTAGAACTTAGTGAGAAAATCCCCTTTTACCTGTAGTCACATCTTCGTCTACACGATCATAAGAACTTCATCAGACAATCAAGACTAGCTTCTTCAAGGTCCGCCACTTTGGCGTTGCCTTTGAATCTTTTCATGAGGATCACACTACGAACTGTGCCACCAAGGCGTATTCTTTCCTCCTGATGTCTTCCCACGTATATAATCATTAGATAGCCGTAAAGGCGTCCACCTGCATTCAAACAATCTTCGCCACAAGGACACATATGTAACAGTAACAGTCACAAGGCTTCCACATATAATAGGTTTCGCCACAAGGGCTCACATACCAAAGAACAACCACCAAGGCTCATTTATCACAAGTTCTTGTGACTAAGACTCACATATAATAGATCAGACACCAAGGCTCACACATAACAAGTTCACGCCATAAGCGCTCGTACAACGGATTCTTCCACAAGGCTTACATTCACAAGTTACGCCACAAAGGCTAATATATTGAAGAACAACCATAAATGCTTATAGAACAACCACAAAGGCTTCAACAAAATAGTCACAAAGGCTTCCACATATAGGTAACTTGGTGTTTTCGATAATAGGGATTCGCCTACACTTATCAACATGAGATTTGCCTCTCATTGTCTGGTTCTCACCCAACCATCCATTACAGATATCCAAGTGACATAGTCAAACATGGTCTTCATTTACCATATGATGCCATAGCAATATGACTAGGCCTTACACTATATGGACTTCACATACCCCATACAATGCCATAGTCCCAAAATAGGTCTACACTGTATGGTCTTCGCTTGCCATGGCCATGGGCTTCCACATGTTAGAATTTGTGTTTATTGTCTTGATAGACTGATAACTCTTGAAAAGAGTTATATGGAAAACCTTAATTTAAGTTAATTGATTGTACTTAAGTAGAATTAGTTGCATTTTTAGGATGTTTTAATTACATTTTCCATATTTGAGCTAAAGTAAGCTTAAAGGATATTTTTAGTTGTTTTTACCCTTGTGGAAAAGTGTGTGTGGTGTTGTTGTAGCAAACTACAAGGAAGGAAGAGAGCAACCCAAGTACTGAAGCATTGTAACACCCCAAACACGGCCTAGATGTCATGGTCGAACCTGGAGAAATTACATTAGTTTGTTTAAAAACCCAAAAGTTAAAACCTTAACTTTAGAAATCGAGAATTTTGAAAACAATATTTTTAGTAAAACACTTACATGTTATTTCGAATATTACACACATAACTTATTTATTTTATAGAATAACTCTTAACTTGATCCCATTTGAAAACTTCTAATTTCAATGAGTGTTTAGAAAATACTAATATGGCAAACATTCATTAGACACTATTTATTTGTTTACAGAAAAACACTTAAAAAATACTTAATTTGTAGCAAAAAAGTTTCAAAGTTTTAGTTTTAAAAATTGAAATCAATCAATTTTGTGAACTCGTGTGATTTTGCAGTTTCATGTTAAAATACCAAAAAAAAAAACCTGATGACCAAAGCAAAAACTAAATCAAAGCCCAAAAATGGATCATAGAACCAAAAGTCCAGAAAAAATCACTAATATAAATCGGCATATTTAATTAGCCGAGAGTACAATTCAAGCTCACGCACGCCGTCCAATCTTAAGTTTGAAAATCACCTGAAACGTATTAAACAAACGAGTAAGCTAAAAGCCCAGTGTGTGACTCGACCCACAAACATAATTTTTTTATAACATGTACGAATGCAAATGTCAAAACAAAATTCTACTTATAATGTACACACATGCAAATAATAAATCAGAATGTCATATTACCAAAAACATATATCATATCAAAATGTTATATTTTTAAAAATACATATTAGATCAGAATGTCATATTTTTTAAAAACATATATCAGATCAGAATGTCATACCATATTAGAACAAATCCTATCCCCATCTGCTACACACCAACTCTATCCAACCAATCACACCAAATAGGACTGTAAGAGTCCATCCATCCAATCACACCGGGTTGTGGTGGTATGCCACTCATAATGGTGTAGTTGAGTTGCCAGACAGATATTGTGGTTTAATCGCCAGATTTATAGTAATACTACCAAAAAAAACTTCCTTCATAATATCAAAATCGACCCTGATGCAAGAATTCATTTTTGTAAGGGAGTGGCTCATCCCATGGAGTGTCGCCCAAATCAATGTGCTTTTGAGAATCCCAGAGAGGGTGGACGACCACTCACCGTTTATACATCGTTTGGATGATGAAAGCACTGGTCATATGATGAAGGACTTCTGTGTCGATGGAGCCACCTAGATTTGGTAACGGGTTCCACAACTACACCATGCATAAAAGGTATCTCACAACCTTCAACAAGGTATGGTTCCACTTTATCAACAACTGCATCATGCCCTTTACACATAGCACGACGACATTAGACTGTATGTGTCTCTTACATTCTATCCTACACTTTCGACATATCGACATCGGAGAGATCATCCACGATCAAATCGCAAAAGCCACTGGCAAGCAAAATGGTATATTCCCATTCCCCTCTCTAGTCATGTTGCTTTGTAAACAGAAGGGCATTATGCTCAGGGATGGTGAGGAGATATCAAAGAACAAAGGCCTGATCAACGACATCTCCGTTGAACGGATGACTCATGGCTAGGAGATACTAGTGGCCAAAGAAGCCTCAAAGAAGAAGGATAGAAACAAAGGGAATAAGAAGGCAGAACAATTCGATGCGCCCACAAATCCACAAGTGGTGAAAAAGCTGGCTCTAATGGAAGTACATCTTGACCGTATTGACATGCGCTCAATCCACATTGATGATGTCATCGATGACATAGATTACAGGCTGCATAAATTTTTTGCTTAAATAAAGGCCTGGAACGAGGCTATTATCGTCGTACTATGCCAGATCAACCCCAATCCATTGCTAGACTTTCCAACCTTTTTGTCCATCTTTCGCCAGATGCAATACTCTACCTCCGATCAACCTACTCCTGATGGTAGGCCTGTCCCTACACCAACACGGATTCACATTTCTGATGATGAAAAGGAAAAAGGGCACTCGAAGGCTGAGGAGGATCGCTATCACACCTTTGCCCATCTATTTGAGGATAAGTTCTCAAACAGCCTTGGTGCGAATATTACTGAATGTGAGGCTGTTGTGGATGAAGGTATCGACGCAGTAGAATGCGCTAACATTGGTCTAAACAAACTAGAGCAGCATGAGTATGAAGGTACATACCAAGGAGATGACCAACTGAAGGAAAAGGAAGAAGAAGAGAAGGAACAAGAGAATAATGAGAAGGACCTTGTCGAGGTGCAGGAAGAAAAGGAAAATGATACCGCAACAACGATCGCTGAGGATGTTATCGGTACACTAGAGAGTGTGGGGGCATCCAGCTCTGATGAAACTCAACCTGATTCGGGCCAGGCTGAGGTTGTTATGAGTGAAATCGAGGAATTAAATCCTCTTGCTATTGTGCCATATGTGGCACCACTCGTCGAAATCCACCCATCTGAAGGGACAACCGATGAGGCCACTACCCAACTTGTAAAGGAGGAGCAATCCACTGAGTCAGTTAGCACGACGGATAGAGGGAAAGGTGCAAGGATAAAAATAAGAAGAAGCACCAGGATGAGGGTGAGTGCCCAAAGAAGAAGAAGAGGAAAACAAAGACAGTCACTACATTGGCTGCTGACGAATAAGTTGGTACATTTCTTTTAGATATTTTCATGCATTTTTTTATTGTCCCTACGTTTTATTTTATCATTGCATTCCTTTTGTTAACTTAGTTGCATTGTCGTTGTATTTCCATTATTTCTGTATAATATTGTCAGTGCTTTAGGGACAATGTAAACATTAAGTTTGGGGGGAGATAATGTGAAACAAAAATGCAATTACACCCACATATCTGAATTCTACTTGTTTCTTTAGTTAATGAGAATTGACAAAATTTCAACAAAAATGTGCCTACAATTTTTATTTTTATGCGTAATTCTTGAATTGTTTGGATGCTGATGTGTAAATTGGATGATTATGAAAGAATGATGACTCTGCTATTTTTGAATGAATGATTGGAATTGCTTCAATAATGAATGGATAGTGTTGATGCTTGAATCTTGAACTAACTGACCTATTGCAGCGACATAGTATTAATAAAAGACGCTCCAATGTGAGTGTATTGTGATTGTCTAAGGGAGAACACTCCGTTGCAGGTTTAGGAAAATCATCTAGCCAAAGGCTGTCACTATAAGAGTGTGTGTCAGCGTAATTATATACCTCTTGGGGGTTTGTTGCACCCCATCATTATTACCCAGGAATAAAGGTAGAATAAGGTAATGACATCTCTTAGTCATATGAAAAAAAAAAGAGAAAAGAAAAAGAAGAAAAAATTATATTTGCTATAATTACTGAAATGGTTCAAGAAAGATTAAGATTTAATGCATAATACTAGCATTAATGAAGTTGCAGTTTTAATTATTCATACCTATAAATTATCGGCGCATTATTCTATCATATGAATACAATTTGTGCATTAGGATTCCAGAAAATTCAATTTGTGAGAATATTAATTACGGTGACATTTTTGCTTGTGACTTTGCTAATTTTTGTTTACTTGAGGACAAGTAAAAACTCAAGTTTAGGGGTGTGATAGCATTACAAATGACATATATTTTCTCTCTAAATTGGTGTGTTAATTGTTTCTTTTGTATCTCATTTAGCATACATCATATGCATTTCATACTTAGTTTTTATAATTTTCACCTCATTGCTAGCTAGTTTAAATTATTGTTATTTTTATATCTTTTTGTACTAATGTCGACGTAAGTAGCCAATGTATTGAGCTTTAGAATTGTCAGTGCAGGAACTCAGTCTAGAAGATTAATGTTGGAAGAAGAATGAAACCACACGATCAACTTGGAAGTGCTACCAGCGATGTCGCTGCACAGAACCTGAACCTCAAATGAGTAAACTCAAGTTGAATTTACATATGAAAGCACCAGCACTGGAATACCACAGGTGTCGCCGCAATTACGATATCAGATTGTGCCCAGCAATGCAGCGACAACCTGTAAATCTCTGAAGAAAACATTAAATCTGCGTGAGTGCACAGTTGTACTCTAACTAACTTTAACAGTTGCAAAATCTAGATCTAGATCTGAGAATGGGAGGCTGAAACCTGCAAGTTTTGAAGGCTATAAATAGAAGAATGAAGAATGAAGAAATCATCAAGAGGTAGAGGACTGAATTCTGCAATTTTTGTGTAATTTGGAGATTTTAGTTGGAACGGTGAACTGATGGAGCAAGGGAGCAACCACTTTTGACGAGAGGTGCTTTATTCAAAGTAGTAGGAACGATTAAGGAATAGTCCTACGCTAATGGATTCTAATGAAAATTGAATGAATACGAGAGTATCTTTCATTGTTAGATCACTTTGACTCTTGTTTAATTCTTTTTATCTGTTTATTCTTGGATCTAATCGCATCAAACACGAGAGTGGCTTTGCAGTCTGCCGACATCGAGAGATGCGATGACAGGTTAGGTTAACAAGACAACGAGAGTTGCTTGGGACTAGAAAAGATTCTAGTTACTTGTTCTTGATTGCAAAACGTTGCTCACACCGAGAGGTGGAGTGATTGTGGGTACTTAAGTCTCGAGTAAATGGAAGATTGTTATTGGTAAATTTCATTGGTGCATTATTGCTATGACATTTCATCTATACAATACCTTGTCGGTGCATCTAGCGTTGTGACTTAGAAAAATCAGTGATCCACTCCAATCCTTTTCACTTAATCATATTTACATTTCGTGCATTTAAATATTTAGCACTCAACACTCAACACATTTGATTTACGTTCAGTACATTGACATTTAACCTCTGACATTTAACTCTAATTACGTTGACAATATTGACTATTTTAGTGTGCAGATCTGACTTAATTACATTGACATCATTACTCACATTTTACTTAATTTCAGTGTTAGTTGCTTCGACATTAAACATCAAGAACCCATTTCCTCGTGGGATCGATATCCGATAGAATTTTCTATCAACTATACTTACATTGACGTGTGTTTGCTTGCATAATCGCTGTGACGTTACAAACGCGATCACATCGTTATAGGTTCTGTTCATTAAGGCTTCTCCTATCGCATCATTTAATCCAGATCTGGCAGATGTATCCAACCTATTATAAAATGTTTGAAGTTGCATCCACTTCGGCATACCATGATTAGTGAATTTTCTTACAGCGTTTTGAACTGTTCCCATGTTTTGTGGAACCCGTTGTCTTTGAATTTCTAGAATGTGGATAGTTCTCTCTGTAGTTAGAATGCTTTACCCATAAGGAAAAACTTCTGTAGGAATTTTCCTGCTAGTTCATCCCATGTGGTGATAGAACCTGGTGCCTGCGCATCTAGCTAAGAAAAAACATTATCAGTTAAAGAGAAAGGAAATAGTCTAAGACGTATGGCATCATCAATAACACCATTATAGATAAAAGTATCGCATAATTGTAAAAACCGCTTTAAATGTAAACTGAAATCTTCAGCCATAGTCCCTCTAAATTGCAAATTATTTTGTATTATTTGGATCATGACTGATTTAATTTCAAAGTTATTAGCGGCGATAGTAGGTCTATTAATACTCCCATGTGTTAAATCTAAGATAGGTATAGAATAATCCCTCAAAGTTCTAGGTGCTTCTACCATTGGTTCATTAGCGGGGAGTTATGGAGGTATATGGACGTCTTCAATATTAGCAGGATCTCCGAGTGGATTAATTTGTGCTCCTTGCTCTTCTCGTGGTGGTGGATTTTGCATTGATTGTTTAGTTCTGCAATTTTGCTTACCAAAGCTTCAGGGTCAGAAATCGAATCTACCAAGTTCCCTTGGCTTCGAGTCAAAAACAGAATGTAAGTTCGTAGAGTATAATAAGTTACCAAATAACATATGTTGAACTGTCTATAACTCATTCAAACCAGAATAGGGCCTTGCTTCAGCAAGCTATAACCAGAATTTCATTATCTTTTCCTAGAATCAACATTCTGACCAGTATAAGATGCTACTCACACAAGCTGATGAGGACTTGCAACGTATGTGGTACCTCAGCCATCGTTACAGTATCTATATATCTTTTCCATCACGATGTTGCTCACACAAGCTATTAAGAATTCGTAACATATGCAGGACCTCAACCATCATGTCGGTTCAAATCATAGGCTCAAAGCCTGATATCTCATTCATTTATTTCTTTCTTATCTTTCTCAAATTCAAGTACCATAATTTTTTTTGCAACAATTACAAAGAATACAAATAGTGTAATATTTAACTACAAATTTAACATTACGAACTTATCAGACTAGATTGCAGCTACGAATAAGATTCAGGGCCCTTTTTCTCAATCCGTGGCACGATCATGATCTAACACAATAACTCACCCAATTTTCTCATTAAATTATGTAATTAAATCATTAATACAATTTGATCTTTTTTGGAAATTTATGAAATTACCCCTAACATTTCATTTTTATTCGATTTAGTCCCTAAACACAAAACATACAAAATAACCATTTTCTTTCTAAACCCACATTAGCCGAATGTTCATAGCCCTCATATAAGTCCCTATAGTCCAATTATTTCACACCAAGTACAAACAATTTCATCATTTAATCATTTTGGTCCTTAAAACCTAAAATCATCAAAAATCACTTTACAAAATCAACAAATCTATCAACCAAACTTCCAAAACTTTCATAATCTTCCAAGAACAAACATATTCAACAATGGTAAAATTTATAACTTTTGATAGATTCACAAATTAGTCCTTGGGTTAACTAGATTAAGCTAATACAGACTCAAAAACATAAAAATCACTAAAAAAGGTAACATTTACTTACTCAAATAATGAAATAAAGCCAAACAAAGCTCTCTCCAATGGCTTTCTTTAAGGTTTGGTTTTGGGGAAGAAGTGAAGAAATAAAAATGAATTTTAATCCTTAATTTTATTATAATAATTATCTTCTTCATTTATCATTTTAACATTTTAGTTTTAACTTAATTTTTCACTTAAACTTACCCATAGTTGTCCACTATTAATTTATATAGTTTATTAACCATTTTAATCCTTCTTGTTAGTCCTATTGAACTATTTAGTAACTTTAACTAATAGAATCCAACCTTTGTACCTTTTACGATTTAGTCCTTTTTACTTGATTAATTATCTAAATAATAAAATTCTCTAACCAAGATTCAATATAACACTAATGACATCCTAAATATTAAATAATTAATATTTACAACCCGACTTGATGGAGTTTTGTTCCTAAAATCACTATTTATGACACCACTTAAAATCGAGTTGTTATAAATTTCCCCCTTAGGGAAATTTTGTCCTAAAATTTCTTACTAGTGAATAGATTAGGGTACTATGATTTCATTGAAGCCATTGTCTTCCATGTAGCTTCCTCTAGTCTGTGTCAATTTCACAAGACTTTCATTAGTGATACTCTTTTGTTTCGTAGTTCATTTATCTCGCGAGCCAAAATTCTAACCGGTTCCTCTGAATACGACAAATTCAGCTGTATCTCAACCTTACAAGGTGTAATCACATTGGAAGGATGATAGTAAATAATTTGTGTAACTTTATTTTGTGTATTTTGGGTTAATTGTGAAGAAAATACTTCTAATTTCCTATATTTTCTTATCAGGTACACTAGTTAGTATATTTACTCAAAGGCAAGCAAAATGGACTAAAACTAAATAAATACGGGAAGAGACAAGGCTATAGTTGAATTCAAGGGACATTGAAGGCTTAAAATTGCAAAAGGAATTTTTAGTGGAAATGGTCAAATAAGACTTAGTCAAAAATTGTTATTTTCTTATTTTTGTTTTTATTTTTTATTTTTTATTTGATAAGTTGTTATTTTCTTTTAATAAATTATTTATTTTTAGCAAATAGGTAATTTAGTTTAATAGGACTTAGGCTATATTTAGTAATCCAATTGTATATAAATAGGGATTACTTAGGATTCAATTGAAGGTACTTGAATATCCTTTGAAGCAATTAAGAAATTATCCCTTTTCTATTCTTCTTGTCTTTTTGCGTCACACTAGTCTACCATTTCCATCTCCATTTCATTCCATTTTTGTCCAATTGCTACATTAACCCCTCCCCTTTCCATCTTTCATATTCACAAGCAATCCATCACCAGTTCCGTCCACCGAGCATGTGTAAAATCATGCATCACTAAATCCTTTTTAGCTTTAGCCCCGATTATCACTCCGTGAAGAAATAATCATGAGTTATGAAACCGAGATAAAAACCTTTTTATCGGTACTCGTTATCACTCTGATTTATGGGGTAGTACAAATTCACCCCTTAAAGTTAATTCGACTTCAATTCAAAAAGCGCGTTTTGAGTTGAGGAGGGTTGGTGTACAGTTGGGAAGTCAAATCAGCCATGCTGTATTCGAGTTCCTGCGAACAAATTGGCGTGTCCAAGTTGGAAAAGCTAGTTTGATTCTATCAAGGGTGGTAGAGACCAGATTTAAACGACCCATGTGGTTGAGGCCGTTAATTCGAGTTGGGCTTTTCAGAGTGCAAAGCTGTTGAAGTCTTAAATCGCGAGCACGTGCGACGTGGTTAGACATTCGGCAAGGGTCGATTTGCAGGTCGTATTTGGAACCGACTACTAGAGGAAAAGTTGGCGGTTGAGACGTTCTCGAGCACTATAACTAGCTTATCGATTAAAAAGGGAAGATTAATTTTCAAGGATCGATTCAAGATCTGAGGAAACCGAGGCTGAGGCTTAGCTTATTAAATATAGTTTTTCTCATTTCTTTATCTCGATTAATTATCTAGCAACAATATTTATTTCACTTACTTATTTTATTTTTGTTTTATTTTAGTTTGATGTTTCATCTCTAAACCCTCACTCTTTTATTTTTATTTTTTAAGAGACAGTCACGAGTCGTGGGCACGCCCTTCGACATGACGTTTAAGAGGAAGACAGGAGAGTGAATTATAACAACCAGTCCCTGTGGAATCGACCCTATTGTCTTGTACTACTATTTTGTATTATTTATCGTAGGAATATTTATATTTGGTGGATTCGACACACATCAAATTTTGGCGCCGTGGTCGGGGACAGGTAACATTTTTCTAACTTTCATTTGTTTTCTTTATGACAAGGTCTGAGCAGACACCTCTCAATAATTTTGAACCCGAGATAGAGAAATTAGCTCGAAGGTTGAGAAAAGAAGCTCACGAAAAATGCCTGCAGACAGAGTTTGAAGAAGAAGCTTTCACTAAAGAAATATTCGGTGACGAGGAAGCAAAGAAAATGGAAGATCAGAATCAGACTATTCGACAACTTACAGCAGCACCGGACAAGTAACAACCGTTGTGTATAACTTATCCAACGGGAGGAACACCGTTCGAGTTAAAGTCGGGCTTGATCCATCTATTGCCCACTTTTCATGGGGTTCAAAACGAGAACCCACACAAGCACTTGAAGGAATTCCGCATGGTGTGCACGAACATGAAACCTCAGGGAGTAACAGAAGACCAATTAAACTTCGTGCATTTCATTTTTCATTAGCCGACTCTACTAGAGAATGGCTGTTTTATTTATCACCAGGATTGGTTAATACATGGGCTGATATGTCTCGTTTATTTCTTGACAGGTTCTTTCCAGCAGCACGAGCAACTAAGCTGAGACGAGACATAATAGGTATTCGGAAAAAGGAGACCGAAATGCTCTACAACTACTGGGAGTAGTATAAAAAGTTATGCGCAAGCTTCCCATAACACAAACTTTCTGAGCAGTCACTGCTGTAGTATTTCTACGAAGGACTACTCCCCATGGAGATGAAGATGATCGATGCAGCAAGAGAGTTGATTTTAACGACGGTTGTGAACTCTCAACAATTCTGACCGGCTACAGAACCCACGAGACGAGTTCATGGGATAAGTACTCTGACTTTGGAAAATAAAATAGATAAGCTCACTAATATTGTGCAAAATTTGCTTGCAGATAAGTCAGGCCCAATGAAGCTAAGCGGAATCTATACTATGTCAGATCATCCGACAGACTCATGTCCACCCCAAAGACGGTACGATCCTTATTCGAACACATACAATGCGGGGTGAAAAGACCATCTGAATTTAAGTTATGGATCGAATCCTCGGTTCAATTAGCCGTATCAGCAAAGGCCGTCTATAAATCAATAGTAACCACCTCCGAAGACGTTGTTGAAAACTATTGTCGAAAGGTTAGCTACTAGTACTGAAAAATTTCAAGAACAGACTAACTTGCATTTACAGGAAATAGACAAGCAGATGAGCAAGTTAGCACTCATGGTTAGTTGATTGGAGTCTCAAGGAAGGCTACCATCCTAGACAGAACCAAACCCTTGACATAATGCAAGCGCTATGACTTTAAGGAGTAGGAAGGTCTTAGAACCCATGACTGACACGAGTCATGCCTACGACTCTGGACGCAAGGAATAGAAATCAGATTCAGAAACTCCAACTGAGTCGTTACCACCAAAACCACTTTTTGTGCAACTCTCATTTCCAGGAAGGCTCGCCCAAGGCAAGAAGGAGAGAGAGGATAAAGAAATTTTAGATACATTTTGAAAGGTGAAAATCAACATTCCTTTACTCGATGCGATCAAGCAGGTTCCTTGTTATGCAAAGTTCTTGAAGGAACTATGTACCGGGAAAAAGAAGCTTCAAGGAGACGAGTGGGTGAATATGGGAGAAAACATTTCCGCCGTGTTACAGAGAAAAATTTCACCAAAGTGTAAGGATCAAGGTATATTCTATATTTCTTATAAAATAGGTAATGTTGGCATTAAGAAAGCCATGTGCGACTTAGGAGCATCCATTAATGTCGTGCCTTTATCTATTTTTAAATCTCTAAATGCTGGTCCTTTGAAAGAAATAGGGGTGATAATTCAATTGGCGGACAAATCATGGGTATATCTAGAAGGGGTATTGGAAGATGTCCTCGTTAAGGTAAATGAGTTAATCTTTCATGCAGATTTCTATATCACTGACATGGAAGATGATAACTTGAAGAGCTCTTCTGATATTCTACTTGGGAGACCGTTCCTAAGTACTGCACATACAAAGATTGATGTTCGTAGTGGGACACTCACTATGGAATTCGACGGTGAGGTTAAATTTAATGTCTATAAAGCCATGGGCCGACCTAATGCAACGTCGAATGTTTCTTGTGTTGATATTATTGAACCACTAACGAATTTGCATTTTGAATATTCTAAGGTAGATGGATTACAAACCGTTCTGTGTAGGAGTTTAGATCTTGAAAATATAGAAGAATTAGAAGAACTAATGACAATCGAGGATTAAGTTCGTGAAGCCATTTTTCTTATGGAAGCTCCGAAGTTTTCGCGAAGTCAAGGTAAGAATTTCGAGCAAACTCCTTCTGAAACTAAATTGTTGCCTTCGATTTTATAGGCTCCGGGTTTAGAACTCAAGCCGCTACCTGAACACCTTAAGTACGCCTTCCTGGGAGACGAAAACACTTTACTAGTGATTGTTTCAAGTAAACTTTCAAAGTTGAAGAGGAAAATCTAGTTCGAGTCTTGAGGAATTACAAGGAAGCGATCAGATGTCGATTGCTGACTTTAAAGGGTTAAGTCCCTCAACTTGTATGCATAAAATACTAATCGATGAGAACGCAAGTCCAAAGAGGGAAGCACAAAAATGCCTCAATCCACCAATGATGGAGGTTGAAAAGAAAGAAATTTAGAAGCTGCTTGATGCTGGGATGTTCTATCCCATATCCGATAGTAACTGGGTCAGCCCAGTTCACGTGGTACCTAAGAAAACTGGAGTAACCATAATCGAAAACTCGGCAGGTGAGATGGTTCCCACTCGAGTCCAAAACGGGTGGAGGGTCTGTATAGACTACAGGAAGTTGAACTCTTTAACTCGAAAAGATCATTTCCCACTTCCTTTTATAGATAAGATGTTAGAACGATTAACAAGAAAATCTCACTATTATTGTTTCGATGGTTACTCAGGTTTCTTTCAAATTCCAGTGGCACCAGAGGACCAAGACAAGAGGACGTTTACGTGCCCCTTTAGTACGTTTGCCTACAGAAGAATCCCTTTCGAACTATACAACACACCAGCCACGTTCCAGAGGTGCATGGTAAGCATATTTTCCAATTATGTTGAGAAAATAATAGAGGTATTCAAGGATGACTTTACGGTTTACGAAAATTCCTTCAATGAATGCTTGTCAAACCTTACAAAAATTTTAGAAAGATGTTTAGAATTTAATCTTGTGTTAAATTATGAAAAATGTCATTTCATGGTTGATAAGGGATTAATTCTAGGCCATATCGTTTCTGCTGAAGGGATTGCAGTTGATAAAGATAAAACCGATATTATTAACTCACTCCCATACCCCACAACTGTGAGGGAAGTTCACTCTTTCCTTGGTCATGCAGGTTTCTACAAGCGCTTTATAAAGGATTTCTCAAAAATTTCTCAACCTCTTTGTAAGCTGCTCCAGAAAGAAAAAGAGTTCGAGTTTGATAAAGCATGTAAGGACGTATTCGACACTCTTAAACACATGCTAATCTCAACTCTAATAGTGTAGCCACCAAATTGGGACTACCTTTTCGAGCTTATGTGCAACGCGAGCGATCATAGTGTCGGAGCTGTTCTAGGACAAAAAATAGAGAAAGAGCCGCACGTCATTGCTTATGCCTCTAAAACATTAGATGCTACCCAAAACAATTATTCAACAACTGAGAAAGAACTCTTAGCTATTGTTTTTGCTATGAAAAAATTTAGATAATATCTGTTAGGCACTAAAATAATCATTTATTCTGATCATGCAGCATTAAAGTACTTAATCAAAAAGAAAGAGGAGAAACCGAGGCTGACCAGGTGGATTTTGCTTCTACAGGAATTTGACCTTGAAATTAAGGATAAAAAGGGGTGTGAAAATTTAGTAGCGGATCATTTAAGTCGATTAACGACTTTGAAAGAAGGCATGCCCCCGAGTGAACATCTACTTGTAGCCCAAATAGCCTATCCATGGTACGCGAACATGGTAAATTATCTCGCAACAGGTAAAATTTCTTCTGACTTAACTCATTCTGAAAAAGACAAACTTAAGCGAGATTCGAGGTACTACATTCGGGACGGTCCATATCTTTGGAAGCATTGCACAAATCAGGTAGATAGACGATGTGTTCTTGAAACTGAAGTACAATCTATCCTAACTTTTTGTCATACTTATGCTTGTAGAGGTCATTTTGGTCCTAAGCGTACTGCACATAAAATATTAGAATGTGAATTATTTTGGCTACACATCTTTTGTGATGCTTACTTGTTTTGTAAGACTTGCAAGAGATGCCAGAAGGTAGGAAATTTAAGTCGGAGAAATTAAATGCCCTTAAGTCTTGTGCATGTATGCGAAATTTTTGATGTATGGGGCATTGATTTTATGGGCCCGTTTGTGTCATCATTTGGTAATGTCTACATAATACTAGCTGTTGATTATGTTTCTAAATGGGAAGAAGCTAAAGCTACCCGTCGCGATGATGCTAAAACCGTTGTGGACTTTTTAAGGAATTTTATGTTTTCCAGGTTTGGCATGCCGCTAGTACTGATTAGTGATCGAGGAATGCATTTTTGCAATAAAGTGATCAGTGCATTGTTGAAAAGTATGGGATGACACAACGTGTGGCCATGGCATATCACCCACAAATAAATGATCGAACGGAGATTTCGAATTGTGAAATAAAGTCAATTCTGGAAAAAATTGTGAAACTAGACTGTAAAGACTGTAGCCTACGCTTGAACGACGCATTATTGGCATATCGCACGGCATTCAAGGGCCCATTAGGTATGTCTACTTACTGACTTATTTTTGTAAATCGTGGCACCTCCTAGTGGAATTAGAGCACAAGGCATTTTGGGCGGTGAAACGGTGCAATATGGAGTTAGACATTGCAGGTGATTTTCGAAAACTAAGTATTCAGGAGTTGGAAGAAATTCGGCAAGAAGCGTATGAGAACGCCTAAATTTATAAGGCAAAAACCAAGGCGTTCCATGACCAGAAAATTTCTCGGAAACAATTCTCAGTTGGTCAAAATACTTTATGACCCAACACTAAGAATTTTCGCTGGTAAGCATCAAACGAAGTGGTTAGGACATTTTATTGTTACTCACATTTTTTCACATGGTGCAATAGAGGTTAGAAGCGAAGAATCCGGGAAAATTCTTAAAGTAAATGGTCAACGCCTAAAGCCATTTTATGAAAACTTTCAAGTTCATGTGGTTGAGGAGTTGGTGCTTGAAGAACCAGTTGAATAAATTTTCAGGTTGTCGAGCTAACGACGTTAAACAAAAGCGCTTTTTGGGAGACAACCCAAATTTTGTTGAATTTAATTTAGTATTTTAATTTTTAATAAAAGCTATTTGATCCAATTTTCACTTGTTATTTTCATGTCCATTTGTGGAAGCTGCCATTTTATTTTCAGGAATATTGTACAAGTTGTGGTATGGGCATCCGGTGGGCAACGAAAACAAATACCCAAATACCCAGTTCAAAAATACCCAAAGTTCCAAATACCCATTTCCTAAAAATTTAACCCAAAATAAAACACCCATGCCCCTTAAATTAGAACACCTAAATTGCCAAACCCATTTTCCTAAATTAACCCAACTCCTACAAGAAGACCTAATAACCATTAAAGACCCATAACCTTTAAATTCACCATCCAAATAAAACCAACCCTTAACCAACACTATAACCCAAACCCAACTAAACCCAATTCCCAACCATCCCAAAACAAATGAAAAAAAGAAATTGGGCACACCTGGCCCGATTTAGGAAAAAATTGGGCAGATTTGGCAACCCAAAAACAAAGAAAGAAAGAGAAAAAAAAAAGGAGAGGGGAAAAGAAGGGGGGAAAGTAAAAAATTAAAATCAAAATATTACCTTTACCCTTATCAGTTTTTTTCCAAAAACCCTAAACTCTTTCCTTTCTTCAAACCAGAAGCCGTTGTTCACACTTACCGTCCATCGTCGCAAGCAACGTCACCGTCCGTCTAACGTTTACACACCACCGGCCACCACTATAAAACCACCATCGTTCGAGTTCTCTTTGCCATTAACGGTCGACACACCTCACACCATCATAAAAACTCGAAACACCTTATCCCTCAAAGCAAAAAAGCTATCCGTTACTGTTCACGTCGCATCACCGTCAAGCACCTCCTCTATCGAGTTCACACCACTCGCCCAACGTTGAACCACCGTCGTCCCTTTCCTCCATCGCCGTTCGCACTAATGGAACCGTAAACCACCGCCATGTTTACTTTTTCTCACCTTTAAGCCACCATATTTTCTTTTTCTCTCCATTTTTCTTATTTTTCTACACTCACCTAAAAACCACCACATACACCATCCCAAAAACACATCACCACCATCAAACTACCAAAACTTCACTGACCAAACATTTTTGCCGCCCTCCACTGTTCGCTGCCACCGTTCGACGCTGCGAACCACCTTAAGCAAAGAAATAAGAAAAGACAAAAATGGTACGAACACGAAGCTACTCGACTGACCCGGTCCTTAAATCGAGGTCAAAATCAATTTACAGTACCTTCGATCGTCAACGTTAATGACGATGATTCCGACTCTCCTTCACCAGCACCATCGACACCAGTACGGACTACTAGACCGACTCGACGATGACGTCGTAAGAGTCTGACTCCATTCGAATTAGAAGAGCCAAAAAGTCAATCGGATGCACCCGAAATAGTAAGGTATAACACTTCCACCTCTCGTTCAGTTTTACCATTGATAACACTTAATGCAGATGTATCGGACGAGACTAGCTCCTCGTCTCATGAGGAAGCAGGACCATCAAACCGAAACAAGCCACCGTTGAATAGAGCGAAACATCCTGGATGGACTTCAAGAAATCAGCAGAAGGTGAACCGGAACAGGACAACAGTACTGATGCCGCTGATATTCCGAGTCCACCAAACAGTCCATCGACAAAACAACATCGACGAAATAGGTGCGGACAGCGAAGGCGCACTCGCATGATGACTTTGGAATCAAGATTTTGAGGCTTTCTCAATTTTACGACACTGAACCATCAGTCGAGATACGAGGAGATTCAACACCAACCCATGCCTGTATGTAAGTTCGTTCATGTAAGCACTCTTGAAACACTTAACTTGCATGGTGATGTAGAGGGATATTTTGAGTCTATTGGTTGGTCGTCGTATGTTGAAATTAAATGTGGTACATTTTATGAACTTGTATATGAATTCTATGCCACATTTAATTTTAACATGTATTCCATTCGAACAATTGAAACTCCGAATATTATTTGCTTTCGTTTACTTGGTAGAACATTCAATATGTCTGTTTCTAATTTTAACGTTGCAATGGAATTTGCTAGTAATGTTGGCAACGATTCATACCATCGTGCATTGTTACACATACCTCGAGATTTTGATGCTAATGAAGCTTACTCGGCTCTAACCAACTCGAGTGATCGAACATATAATTCTAGAACTACGAAGTCTTTATTGGTGCATGAATCGACCCTTAGATAAATCCATCGATTTCTAGCTTTTAATTTTTCGGGCCGTAATGATTCTTCTGCTGTTTTAACTAGAACTGAATTATTCTTTTTATGGTGCATGTTCTCTGGTTATAAAGTTAACCTCGGATATTGGTTTGCACGTAATTTTCATATGGTAATTAGAGCACGTAGACCTTTAATCTTAGGTGCATACATCTCGCATTTGCTATGAATTTGTTTCCTTCATTCAATTTTCCGTCTCTTACACATGCTTATAACATGGATCCATTAGATACATATTGCTTGGATTCTATGGGATTGCTTACCAGCACCCCTTCTTCTTTTCATTTTGTTCCTCCAGGTACATACACACCTCAGAATAATAGATTGTTTCGACGAACATGAAATTTTGCTTCGAGGGATCGAGATGAGCAGCATCATTCCACCATGGAGGAAAGAATGGATCGTTTTGAAGCTCGCTTAGACAACAATGGAAGCTAACATCGAACGCAACCTTTCGATACTAGAGTGCGAGCACCGACATCACCTTCCACCTCATTAAGCTACACGGGGAGTACACTTTGCCCTTTCTTTTCTATTATTTTATAGCACACATTGAGGGCAATGTGAATTAAGTAAGGAGTAGGGGATTTATTTGCATGCCATGCTCTTTCTTGCAAATATGTTTATTTTGTGTTAATTTTATTTGATAATACATCTTTCTTTTGTTGCTAGGTTCATTTAAATAATTAAGAAATTATGAATAAATGGTTGCTTATTTTAATCATATATGCATTCTATAAACTTGAGAATATTATGGAAAAAGTCAGACATCTTCACAATACTATAGACTTTTAAACTTGCCTAAGTATGTACCCATATCATGTGCATAAATAAATTTAATTGTAAATAAATAAATTAGACTTGTTTACGAGTGAAGACTCGGAAATGAGACCGAATTGAGTAACTGGGTTGAGGTGCTTGGCTTGTCATCTCAATTCGCGTAAAAAGATTCGAGTGACGAATCGAAACTTGTAACACTCCACTAACCGAGCTACCTTGAAAAATAAGCCATCGACTTTTCAAATTGAGTAACCGGGTTTAGGTGCTTGGCTTGTCATTTCAATTCGCGTAAAAAGATTTGATTAGGTCTCAAATAAAATAGAAAAAAATGTGTGTACATATTAAATAAAATTGGGTACAAATTATTTGGTGCCGTGCTGGGGATAGGTAACATTTTTCTAACTTTCGTTTGTTTTCTTTATGACAAGATCTGAGCGGACACCTCTCAACAACTTTTAATCAGAGATAGAGAAATTAACTCGAAGGTTGAGAAAAGAAGCTCACAAAAAATGCCTGCAAACAGAGTTTGAAGAAGAAGCTTTCACTAAAGAAATATTCGGAGACGAGGAAGCAAAGAAAATGAAAGATCAGAATCAGACTATTCGACAACTTGCAGCAGCACCGGATGAACAACAGTCGTTATGTATAACTTATCCAACGGGAGGAACACCGTTCGAGTTAAAGTTGGTCTTGATCCATCTATTGCCCACTTTTCATGGGGTTCAAAATGAGAACCCACACAAGCACTTGAAGGAATTCCACATGGTGTGCACGAGCATGAAACCTCAGGGAGTAATAGAAGACCAAATTAAACTTTGTGCATTTCCTTTTTCATTAGCCGACTCTGCTAGAGAGTGGCTGTTTTATTTACCTCCAGGATTTGTTAACACATGAGCTGATATGTCTCGTTTATTTCTTGACAGGTTTTCCCAGCAGCACGAGCAGTTGGGTTGAGACGAGATATAGTGGGAATTCGGTAAAAGGAGACTGAAACGCTCTATGACTATTGGAAGTGGTATAAAAAGTTATGCGCAAGTTGCCCATAACATAGACTTTCTGAAAAGTCACTGTTGCAATATTTCTACGAAGGACTACTCCCCATGGAGATGAAGATGATCGACGCAGCTAGTGGAGGAGCACTTGTCAACATGACTCCCTAAAAAGCAAGAGATTTGATTTCAATGATGGCTGCGAACTCTCAACAATTCTGATCGGCTACAGAACCTAGGAGACGAGTTCACGGGTTAAGTACTCTGACTTTAGAAAATAAGATAGATAAACTCACTAATATTGTGTAAAATTTGCTTGTAGATAAGTCAAACTCAGCGAAGCTATGCGGAATTTGTACCATGTCAAATCACCCTACAGACTCATGTCCAATCTTACACGAGGATTCGACAGAACAAGCAAATGCTGTTGGAAATTTTCTAGGTCCACCCCAAAGATGAATTTATCCCTATTCGAACACATATAATACGGGGTGGAGGGATCATCCAAGTCTAAGTTATGGATTGAATCCTCGGTTCAATCAGTTGTATCAACAAAGGCCACCTCTGAATCAATAGCCACTACCTCCAAAGACGTCCTTGGAAGCTATTGTCGAAAGGTTAGCCACTAATACTGAAAAATTTCAAGAAAAGACTAACTTGCATTTACAGGAGATAGACAAGCAGATAAGCAAGCTGACACTCATAATTAGTTGTTTGGAGTCTCAAGGAAGGCTATCATCCCAAACGAAACCAAACCCTTGACATAATGCAAGCGCTATTACGTTAAAAAGTGGTACGATCTTAGAACCCGTGATTGGCACAGGTCGTGACTACGACGCTGAACGCAAAAAACAGAAACCATATTCAGAAGCTCCAATGGAGTCAGCACCACCAAAACCACTTATTGTACAACCTCTATTTCCAGGAAGGCTCGATCGATGCAAAAAGGAGCGAGAAGAGAAAGAAATTTTAGAGACGTTGCGAAAGGTAAAAATCAATATTCCCTTACTCGATGCAATCAAACAGGTTCTGCGTTATGCAAAGTTCTTGAAAGAATTATGCACCGAGAAGAAGAAGCTTCAAGAAAACGAGTGGGTGAATATGAGGGCAAATGTCTTCGTCATGTTACAGAGAAAAATTCTACTAAAGTGTAAGGATCAGGGTATGTTCTCAATTTCTTGCAAAATAGGTAATGTGGGCATTAAAAAATCCATGTGTGACTTAGGAGTATCCATCAATGTTATGCCTTTATCTTTTTTTAAATCCTTAAACGTAGGTCTTTTGAAAGAAACAGGGGTGATAATTCAGTTAGCGGACAGATCATGTGTATATCCAGAAGGGGTATTGGAAGATGTCCTTGTTAAGGTAAATGAGTTAATCTTTCCTGCAGATTTCTATGTCATTGACATGGAGGACGATAACTCGAAGAATTCTTCTGATATTCTACTTGGAAGACCATTCCTAAGCATTGCTCATACAAAGATTGATGTTCGTAGTGGGACTCTCACTATGGAATTCGACGGTAAGGTTGTAAAATTTAATGTTTATGAAGAAATGGGCTGACCTAATATAATGTCGAATGTTTCTTGTGTTGATGTTGTTGAACCACTGACAAAATTGCATTTTGAATATTGTGAGGTAGATGAGTTACAAACTGTCTTATGCAGGAGTTTAGACCTCGAAACTATGAAAAAACTAAAAGAACTCAGGAAGGGCTTCAAGAACAATGGGCAAAAGTCGAAACCTTTCTACGAGAACTTCCAAGTGCACGTAATGAAAGGATTGACCCACAATACGCAAAACGAATAACATTTAAGTTCGTCGAGCTAATGACGTTAAACAAATGCGCTGTTTGGGAGGCAACCCAAATTCATTTTTATTTTTAATTTTTAATTTTCAAGTTTAATTTTAGTTGAATAAAGATTGTCGTTTAATCCATTTCATGTCGTTTAATCCATTTCATGTGTCATTTTTAGGGTGCATCGTGACATTTTACAAAAATCCAGTATCAGTCATGGCATGGGCACGCCTTGTCAAATTTCAGTGTTGCCATGTGTTGAAACATACACCCAAGGTTGAACTAGTTAGAACCAACTTGAATTGCCTAAACCATCCTCCGCCTCATAAAAAAACACGGGGAGTACACTTTTCCCAATCTTTTTCCATTATTTAGATTTACACATTAAGGGCAATGTGAGAATAAGTAGGGGGTTTAATTATGCAAGCCATGATTTTTCTCTTTGCATATTGCTTATGATATTAATATTATTTGGTAATCATTTTTACGATTGAATTCTTTCTTATGCTTAGTTCATTTGGATAATTAGGAGCTCATGAATAATAATGCTTGTTTTTTTTGTCAATACACATTTTGTAGAGTTGAAATTATTATGAGAAAAGTCGAACACTTCATTAAATTAGAAACTTTTTTTAGACTTGCTTAATAAGTACTCAATTTTGTAAATAAATAAAGTGTGGATGTGAATAAATATATTGTGCCTTGGTTAAGTATGTACCGATATCATGTGCATAAATAAATTTAATTGTAAATAAATAAATTAGACTTGGTTACGAGTGAAGACTCGAAAATGTGACCAAATTGAGTAACCGGGTTGAGGTGCTTGGCTTGTCATCTCAATTCGCGTAAAAAGATTCGAGTGACGAACCGAAACTTGTAACACTCCACTAACCGAGCTACCTTGAAAAATAAGCTATCGACTTTTCAAATTGAGTAACCAGGTTGAGGTGCTTGGCTTGTCATCTCAATTCGAGTAAAAAGATTTGATTAGGACTCAAATAAAATTGAAAAAAAAATGTATGTACATATTAAATAAAAATGGGTACAAATTTTTAGCAAGTGTAATTAAGTTGCAATTTTGTGAAGTGATTGATTTTATTTCATAGTAGTTGAAAGTTTATAAAATGTGGTTTGAGTAGACATAAGTAATTATTTATTTCTAATTTCTTTAATTGTTGCATGGCACTTAATCAATGAAAGAAATTTGGATTTATTAGATTTTTCTGTCAGATAGTTTTAATGTAAAATAAACATTATGCTTGAGGACAAGCATATGCTAAGTAGGGGGGAATCTGATAGTAAATAAATTTTGTGTATTTTGGGTTAATTGTGAGGAAAATACTTTTAATTTCCTATAATTCTTATCAGGTACGCAAGTCGGTATTTTTACTCAAAGGCAAGCAAAATGAATTAAAACTAAAGAAATACGAGAAGAGACAGACTATAGTTGAATTCGAGGGACATTGAAGTCTTAAAATTGCAAAAGGAATTTTTAGGGGAAATGGTCAAATAAGCTTAGTCAAAACTTGTTATTTTCTTATTTTTGTTTTACTTTTATTTTTTATTTTTTATTTTATAAGTTCTTATTTTCTTTTGACTAAATTATTTATTTTTAGCAAATGGGTAATTTAATTTAGTAGGACTTAGGCTATATTTAGTAATCCAATTGTATATAAATAGGGATTACTTAGGATTCAATTGAAGGTACTTGAATATCCTTTGAAGCAATTAAGAAATTATCCCTTTTCTATTCTTCTTATCTTTTTGCGTCACACTAGTCTGCCATTTCCATCTTCATTTCATTCCATTTAATAAATTTGTCCAATTGCTACATTAACCCCTCCCCTTTCCATCTTTCATATTCACAAGCAATCCATCACCATTTCCATCTACCAAGCATGAGTAAAATCATGCGTCACTAAATCCTTTTTAGCCTTAGCCACGGTTATCACTCCGTGAAGAAATAATTATGAGTTATGAAACCGGGATAAAAACCTTTTTATCGGTACTCGCTATCACTCTGATTTATGGGGTAGTACAAACTCGCCCCTTAAAGTTAATTCGACTTCAATTCAAAAACCGTGTGTTGAGTTGAGGAGGGTTGGCATACAGTTGGGAAGTTAAATCGACCGTGATGTATTCGAGTTCCCGCGAACAAATTGGCGTGTCCAAGTGGGAAAAGCTAGTTGGATTCCGTCAAGGGTGGTAGAGATCGGATTTAAACGACCCACGCGATTGAGGTCATTAATTTGAGTTAGGCTTTTTAGAGTACAAAGCTATTGAAGTCTTAAATCGTGAGCACGTGCGACGTGGTTAGACATTCGGCAAGGGTCGATTTGCAGGTCGTATACGGAATCGGCTACTAGAGGAAAAGTTGGTGGTTGGGACGTTCTTGAGCTCTATAACCAGCTTATCGATTAAAAAGGGAAGATTATTTTCAAGGATCGATTCAAGATCGGAGGAAACCGAGGCTGAGGCTAAGCTTATTAAATATAGTTTTTCTCATTTCTTTATCTCGATTAATTATTTAGAAGCAATATTGATTTCACTTACTTATTTTATTTTTGTTTTATTTTAGTTTGACGTTTCATCTCTAAACCCCCACTCTTTTATTTTTATTTTTTAGGAGACAGTCACGAGTTGTGGGCACACCTTTCGACACGATGTTTAAGAGGAAGACACGAGAGTGGATTATAGCAACCAATCCCTGTGGAATCGACCTTACTGCCTTATACTACTGTGTTGTATTATTTGTCGTAGGAACATTTATATTTGGTGGATTCTACACCCATCAAAGGATCTGATCTATACCATCTCAGCATCAAAACATGAAAAACATTATAAAGCTTTTCTAGTTTTGGAGGCAAAGCTAGCTTGTAGGCTACAGGACCAACCCTCTCGATGATCTCATATAGCCTAATAAATCACGGACTTAACTTTCCTTTTCTGTCAAAACGTAACACCTTCTTCTAAGGTGAAACTCTAAGAAAAACTCAATCTCTAACCTCGAACTCTATATATTTTCTCTTGAGATCTGCATATGATTTCTGACGATCAGATGATGCCTTTAAGTAACCACGGACTATCCAGACTTTATCCTTTGTCTCATGAATCAAATTAGTCCCAAGCAGTTTAGATTCACTTAGTTCTGACCAATACAGTGGTGTTTTGCACTTTCTACCATATAGTGCCTCAAACGGTGCCATTTTAATACTAGACTGGTAACTGTTATTATAAGCAAACTCTACCAATGGTAGATATCTTTCCTAATTGCCTTCACACTCAAGTACACAACATCGTAACATATCTTCCAAAATCTATATTACACGCTCGGACTGTCCATCCATTTGCTGATGATATGTAGTGCTAAAATTTAGCATGGTTCATAAAGCTTCATGTAACTTACCCCCTAATCTCGATGTAAAACGTGGACACCTATTAGAGATGATAGATATTGGTACACCGTCCAATCGTACAATCTCCGATACGTATAGCTCAACTAATTTCTCAAGTGTGAAATACACACAAATAGGGATAAAATGAGCGGACTTAGTCAATCTATCAACTATAACCTAGATCGAATATTTTTTTTTTGGTGTCAATGATACCCCGTAACAAAATTCATAGTAACTCATTCCAACTTCCACTCAAGAATGGTAATAGGCTATAGCAACCCTGATGGTACCTAATGCTCAGCTTTTACTTGCTGACATATCAGACATTTTGTCACATACTGAGAAATCTCTCGCTTCATACCTGACCACCTATACATTTTCTTCAAATCATTATACATATTCACACTCCCTGGGTGAATGGAGTAAGTACTACTATGAGCTTCTGTTAAAATGTCCCATCTGAAATCCGAATCATCAAGAACACATATCCTGTCTCGAAAGTACAACATACCTTCAACATCAACAGTAAATCCAGTAGTGGCATCACTCTGAATCTTTTCTTTCTTGGCATAAGCTTTGAATCATTTTTCTGCAATTCTCGAATTCACTATAGAAATAACGGTCTCGTCCTGAGTTCAGTTGTAACGGATCCGTTACTCTCTAACGACAAATGGGCATTCATCACCGTCAAAGCAAACAACGATTTTCGGCTCAGGGCATCTGCGACAACATTAGCATTTCCCGAATGATAATCAATCACAAGATCATAATCTTTCAATAGCTCTAACCATCATCGTTATCTCAAATTTAGCTTCCTCTACGTTATTAAGTACTTCAAACTCTTATGATCGGTAAATACATGACATCTCTCACCATAAAGATAATGATGCCAAATCTTTAATGCAAAGACTATATGGTAGCTAACACCAAATCATGAGTCGGATAATTCATTTCATGCGACTTTAATTGTCAGGAGGCATAAACCATCACTTTCCCAGCTTGCATCAAAACGCAACCCAAACCATTCAAGGACGCATCACTATAAACAACAAATTCCTTCACTGACTCAGGCTTACCAGAGCTTTTGTTAACATTTTCTTTAGTTGATCAAAACTGTGCTGACACTTTTTCGACCAAAAAAACTAGTCATTCTTCTGTAGCAACTTTGTCATCGGTAAAGGTACAATAGAGAAATCTTTCACAAATCAATGGTAATAACCTGCGAATCCCACAAAGCTGCGTACCTCAGAAATAATTTTTAGGACTTTCCAATTGAGAATAGCTAAAACTTTACTCGGATCAACTTGTATTCCTTTTGAAGATACCAAATGACTTAGAAATCCAACCTCTCGAAGCCAGAACTCACATTTACTAAACTTCACATATAGCTATTTCTCTCGCAAAATTTACAGCACTTCTTTCAAATGCTGAGTATGCTCTGACTCCGTCTTAGAATAGATTAATATGTCATCGATAAATACCACCACAAATTTATCCTATTGAGATTGAAAAACTCAATTCATCAAATTCATTAATGCTATTGGTGCATTGGTCAACCCAACGGCATTACCAAAAATTCATAATGTCCATATCGAGTATTAAAAATAGTCTTTGACAATCACAGTCCCTCACTCGCATCTGATTATATCTCGATTTGAGATATATCTATAAAAAATGATTTCACCTTTCAATTGATCGAACAAATCATCAATGCGAGGGAACGAATATTTATTCTTCACTGTCACTTTGTTCAACTGCCGATAATCTATACACATTCTCATAGAGCCATCTTTCTTCTTCACAAACAGTTTAGGTGTAGCCCAAGGCGATACACTCGGACGTATAAAATCTTTGTCTAACAATTCTTGCAACTTTGCCTTTAAATTCTTCAACGTAGTCGGTGTCATTCTGTACAGTGGAATTGATATCAGTGTGATGTTAGGTATCGAATCAATGTCAAACTCTACTTCTCTGATCGACAATAATCCAAGTAACTTTTCTGGAATCGGTACTTGTTTCAATTCTGTCCCTGAATCCCATGTGTTGAGTATATAAGCCAAAAATGCCTCACAACCTTTACAAACCATTTTCTACGCTGGGATAGTTGAGATCACTCTAGTATCACTGTTTAATCTGTCGGACTCAACTATGATCACTTCACCAGTCGGACATTTCAAATCAATTTGTCTTCACTTACAATTAACCACCGGGTCACGCTCAGATAACCAATCCATACTCAATATCACATCGAACTCGATGAAGGGTAGTAATATTAGGTCAGTAGGAAATTCACAGCCTTGAACTTTCAATGGACATTTACAACACACCAAATTAACTATGACACTATGACCTAATGGGTTTGTAACTTGAACATCAAATTCAGTCAACTTAATAGAATTTTTTTTCAATTGCTATTATGGTACAAATATATGAATGAGTCGACCGTGGGTCAATCAAGGCACACACAATATCATTAAAAAGATAGAATGTATTAGTCACAACATTAGGAGCGGTAGCCTCTTCTCTAGCTCTGATTGCATATGTTTGTGTAGGTGCTCGAGCTTCAGATCTATTTGCAATCTTTATTATCTTCTTGGTTTCCATGCATAATGCTACTCTACCCCGAACATCTCCCTTTCTACGGAGTAATTGGAGGTTTCACGCTTCGATCCTCTTTTACCTTAGAAGCCATTGGACAATTACATATAAAGTGATTAGTAGCCTCATACCTGAAACATGCTCCTTTCTTCAGTCGACACTCACCCGAATGAAATCTTCCACAATGCTCGCATGCCAGATTGGGTGCATTACAAACACTATCCACACTATCCGCAGGCCGATTATTGAATCTAGACTCAGGTTGTGTCGATCTGCTCTTACTCTGAAATCTAAATGAGATTGCCCCACGATTTTCATTTTCCCTGAAATTCTTTGGTGGTGGCATAAAGAATATCCTAGAAGGATTCTTATTTCCGAACTCTTGGAACTTCTCTCTCTGTCTTTTATGATTATAATTTTCTTCCATCTTTTGAGCTCTATCTGTCAGAACAATGAATGGTCGCAATTTGAAGCCACCCACGATCATCTTGATTTCATCATTTAACCCATTTTCAAAATAGATACACATAGCCTTATATGTTGATACAATCTCTTAGGCATATTTACTGAGATGTACAAATTCTTATTCATACTCTGCCACTATCTTGTTTCCCAGCTTTAATTCCAAGAATTCTTTCTTCTTTCGATCCAAATACCGCTTGCTGATGTATTACTTTCTACATTCAGCTTGAAAGAATTCTCGACTAATCTCATTCTTAAGAACCACTGCTAATATTATTATTCACCAGCTATAAGCCTCGTCTTTTAGCAACAAAGCGACACACCTCAAGTAATCTTTCGGAGGACAAGCTATTTCTTTCAAAACTCTCAAAGTATTTTCCAACCAGTGTTAAGCTTTAGATGGATCATCTTCTGTACTTCCCGAAACTCCTCAGCCCTGTACTTCCTGACCCATCTATCAGAATATGTCATCTTTGCTTTATCACTAAAGGAGGTGGAGGCACAACTGGAGGTGCTACCGATCGTGTAGTAGGTTGTGCAATAGCGGTTGGGGGAGGTGGCGGTGCCATCGGATTATTCCTCACTAACTTTGAGAACCACTGTCCCATTAATCCGAAGAAAAAAATCTTAGCTTCATTCTCTGTCATCGGTAATATCAGTACATCGTGATTGGCCCTAGAACCATTAGTTAGAACTTTACTGCTCACCTCGTTGGTCTCATCTATTTCAGAATTAGACATCTTTAGTTATATGCAAAAGCTGAAGTTAGATCGGATCCATCTATAGCACACTATCACAAGTTCATATGGCACGTAATTCTAAAGCATTTAAACATAGTTAATGTAGTCCAAGAATCGACTAAATTGTGGCTTTAATACCACTAAATGTAACACCTAAATCCCGTCACTGTTTTCGATTAGGGTTCTAAGGCTACTAACATTCATGTCCCTAGACGATTTCATAATCACATCACAATCAACATCGAACTTTTATATATTTAAGAATACCTCCATTCGATTCAACATTCATCATTTAACATTTCCATTCACAACGACTTGATTGAAACACAATTGAAACATCACATGAAGCTTTGAATTTCAGCGAAACAAGGGTCACACGGTCATGCCCCAGACCGTGTGCCAGATCGTGTGCATACACGAAATACCCTTACATGGCCGTATCACAGACCGTGTGACAGGTCATTTGAACATGCGAAAATACCCCACACGACTGTGTGTGAAACCGTTTACTAGGCCATGTGTCAAATCGAAATAGAGCCACACGGTCGTGTCCTAGCCTTTGGATAGCCCGTGTATACCCTACAACTATTTTTCCCAAGGCACAAGCCCGTGTACTACCCCTGTGTCAGGCCGTGTGTACCTACAAAAATTCAATTTAAACAAGCAAAAATCATGCCATTCACCTAACAAGTACCAGTATCAACAATCGTTAAAGTTCTATTGATTCACATCACAAAATCATACTAATTCTCATAAGGAGAAATCAAAACATACCAAACGTTCATGAATTCACAAGACATTACACTTAATGCATATATGCCTACTTGAAACTTTAGCCAAACTTGCAAAACATAAGTTCAACATTCATCTAAGTTATTATCATCATACAACTCAAACAAAATCAGGTACTATAGTAGGAATCAACATCTTAATACATGCCATACAACTAGGTGATATTAATACTACCGAACGAGCTCTCGAGATAGTGTGATTTTTTCGAGATGATCCTATCTTCAAACAGCAAAATAGGATCTACAAAACAAAAACAATTTCATAGATAAGCTTTCATAGCTTAGTAAGTTCGTAGAGTTTAATAAGTTACCAAATAACATGTGCTGAATTGTCTATAACTCATTCGAACCAAAATAGGGCCTTGCTTCAGCAAGCTATAACCAGAATTTCATTCTCTTTTGCCAGAATCAACATTCTGACCAGTATAAGATGTTGCTCACACAAGCTGATGAGGACTTGCAATGTATGTGGTACCTCAACGATCGTTAAGGTATCTATATATCTTTTCCCTTACGATGCTACTTACACAAGTTGATGAGAATATGCAATTCATGTAAGAATCTCAACCATCGTAGGGATCATGTAACCAATTCTAATATTTATTTCAAAATTTCACCAACTCACGATGCTGCTCACATAAGCTGTTGAGAATTCACAACATATGCAGAACCTCAACCATCGCGTCTATTCAAATCACCGGCTAAAATCTGATATCTCATTCATTCATTTCTTTCTCATCTTTCTCATATTCAAGTACCATAATTTGTTTTGCAACAATTACAAAGAATACAAATGGTGTACTATTTAAATACAAATTTAACATTACGATCATACCGGACTAGATTGCAGTTATGAATAAGCTTCATAGACTATTCCACTAATTTCTCTTTTCCTTGATCCAAGGCACGATCGTGATCTAACACAAAAATTACCTAATTTTCCCATTAAATTATGTAATTATATAATTTAATACAATGTGGTCCTTTTTGGAAAATCTACAAAATTTCCCCTAACATTTTACTTTTATTCAATTTAGTCCCTAAACACAAAACATCAAAATAACCATTTTCTTTCAAAATCCACATCAGTCGAATGTTCATAGCCCACATACAAGTCCTAACAGTCCAATTATTTCAAACCAAATACAAACAATTTCATCATTTAATCATTTTAGCCTTTAAACCCTAAAATATCAAAAATCACTTTACAAAATTAACAAATCTATTAACCAAACTTCCAAAGCTTTCATAATCTTCCAAGAACAAGCATATTCAACAATGGTAAAATTTATAACTTTTGACAGATTCACAAATTAGTCCTTGGGTTAGCTAGATTAAGCTAATATGGACTCAAAAACATAAAAAATCACTAAAAAGGGTAACATTTACTTACTCAAATAATGAAACAAAGCCAAACGAAGCTCTCTCCAATAGTTTCCTTTAAGGTTTGGTTTTGGGGAAGAAGAAAGTGAAGAAATAAAAATGAATTTTAATCCTTAATTTTATTATAATAATTTTGTTCTTCATTTAACATTTTACCCTTTTAGTTTTAACTTAATTTTTCACTTAAACTTACCCATAGTTGTCCAAAATTAATTTATATGGTTTATTAACCGTTTTAATCCTTCTTGTTAGTCCCCTTAAACTATTTAGTAACTTTAACTAATAGAATCCAACCTTTGTACCTATTACAATTTAGTCCTTTTTACTTGATTAATTATCTAAATGATAAAATTCTCTAACCAAGATTCAATATAACACTAATGACATCCTAAATATTAAATAATTAATATTTACAACCCGACTCGATGGAGTTTTGTTCCTAAAATCGCTATTTACGACAACATTAAAAATCGAGTTGTTACAACTTTCCCCCTTAGGGTAATTTTGTCCTAGAATTTCTTACTAGTGAACAGATTTGGGTACTACGATCTCATCGAAGCCTCTATCTTCCAAGTAGCTTCCACTATTCCGTGTCGATTCCACAAGACTTTCACCAGTGATACTCTTTTGTTTCATAGTTCATTTACCTCGCGAGCCAAAATTCTAACTGGTTCCTCTGAATATGACAAATTCGGCTGTATCTCAACCTCACAAGGAGTAATCACTTTGTAAGGATCTGATCTATACCGTCTCAAGATCAAAACATGAAAAACATTGTGAAGCTTTTCCAGTTCCGGAGGCAAAGCAAGCTTGTAGGCTACAGGACCAACCCTCTCGATGATCTCATAAAACCCTATAAATCACGGACTTAACTTTCCTTTTTTGTCAAAACGTAACACCTTCTTCCAAGGTGAAACTCTCAGAAAAACTCGATCTCCAATCACGAACTCAATATCTTTTCTCTTGAGATCTGCATATGATTTCTGAAGATTAGATGATGCCTTTAAGCAATCACGGACAATCCAGACTTTATCCTTTGTCTCATGAATCAAATCAATCCCAAGCAGCTTAGATTCACTTAGTTCTGACCAATACAGTTGTGTTCTACACTTTCTACCATATAGTACCTCAAACGATGCCATTTTAATATTAGACTGGTAGCTGTTATTATAAGCCAACTCTACAAACGGTAGATATCTTTCCCAGCTACCTTGAAACATAAGCACACAACATCGCAACGTATCTTCCAAAATTTATATTACACGCTCGGACTGTCCATCCATTTGCGAATGATATGTAATGCTAAAATTTAGCTTGTTTCCTAAAGCTTCATGTAGCTTACCCCCTAATCTCGATGTAAAACGTGGACCTCTATTAGAGATGATAGATATTGGTACCCCGTCTAGTCGTACAATCTCAGATACGTATAGCTCAACTATTTTCTCAAGTGTGCACGAATAGGGATAAAATGAGCATACTTAGGCAATCTATCAACTATAACCCAGTTCGAAAACTTTTTATTTGGTGTCAACGATATCCCGTAACAAAATCCATAGTAACTCGTTCCAACTTCCACTCAAGAACGGTAATAGGCTGTAGCAACCCCGATGGTACCTAATGCTCAATTTTTAGTTGTTGACATATCAGACATTTGGTCAGATACTCAAAAATCTCTCACTTCATACCTGGCCATCTATTCATTTTTTTCAAATTGTTATAAATCTTCACACTCTCTGGGTGAATGGAGTAAGTATTACTATGAGCTTCTGTCAAAATGTCCCGTTTGAAATCAGGATCATCAGGAACGCATATCCTGTCTCCAAAGTACAACATACCTTCAACATTAACAATAAATCCAGTAGTGGCATCACTGTGAATCTTTTCTTTCTTGGCTATAAGCTTTGAATCATTTTTTTGCAATTCCCGAATTCGCTGTAGAAATAACGGTCTCATCCTGAGTTCAGCTGTAACGTATCCATCACTCTTTAGCGACAAATGGACATTCATCTCCCTCAACACAAACAATGATTTTTGGCTCAGGGCATCTACAACAACATTAGCATTTCCCGAATGATAATCAATCATAAGATCATAATCTTTCAATAGCTCTAACCATCATTGTTGTCTCAAATTCAGCTCCCTCTGTGTCATTAAGTACTTCAAACTCTTATGATCGGTAAATACATGACATCTCTCACCATAAAGATAATGATGCCGAATCTTTAATTTAGCTTATCAAAACTTTGCTGACACTTTTTCGACCAAACGAACCAGGCATTCTTCTGTAGTATCTTTGTCATCGGTAAAGCTATAATAGAGAAATCGTTCACAAATCAATAGTAATAACCTGCCATTCCTAAAAAGCTTCGGGACTTTCCAACTAAGAATAACTAAAACTTTACTCGGATCAACTCGTATTCCTTTTGAAGATACCACATGACTTAGAAATCAAACTTCTCGAAGCCAGAACTCCCATTTACTAAACTTCGCATATAGCTGTTTCTCTCGCAAGATTTGCAACACTTCATTCAAATGCTGAGTATGCTCTAACTCCGTCTTAGAATAAATTAATACGTCATCGATAAATACCACCACAAATCTATCCAATTGAGGTTGAAAAACTCAATTCATCAAATTCATAAATGCTACTGGTGCATTGGTCAACCCAAACGACATTACCAAAAATTCATAATGTCCATATCGAGTACAAAAAGCAGTCTTTCACACATCACAGTCCCTTACTTGCATCTGATAATATCTCAAACTGAGATCTATCTTGGAAAACACGGTTACACCTTTCAACTGATTGAACAACTCATCAATGTGAGGCAACGAATATTTATTCTTCACTATCACTTTGTTCAACTGTCGATAATCTATACACATTCTCATAGAGCCATTTTTCTTCTTCACAAACAGTTCAAATGCCCCCAAGGCAATACACTCGGACGTATAAAATCTCTATCTAGCAATTCTTGCAACTATGCCTTTAAATTCTTCAACGTAGTTGGTGTCATTCTATACAGTGGAATTGATATCTGTGTGATGTCAGGTATCAAATCAATGTCAAACTCTACTTCTCTGATCGATAGTAATCCCGATAGCTTTTTTAGAAACACATCTATAAAAACTCATTAATAATTGGTACCTATTTCAATTCTGTCCTTCAATCTCGTGTGTTGAGTATTTAAGACAGAAATGCCTCACAGCCTTTACAAACCATTTTCTATGCTGAGATAGCTGAGATCACTCTAGTATCACTATTCAATATGTCGAACTCAACTGTGATCACTTCACCAGTCGGACATTTCAAATAAATCCGTCTTCGCTTGCAATTAACCACCGCGTCATGCTTAGATAACCAATCCATAATCAATATGACATCGAGCTCGGTTAAGGGTAATAATATTAGGTCAGTAGGAAATTCACAGCCTTGAACTTTCAATGGACATTTACAACACACCAAATTAACTATGACACTATGACCCAATGGGTTTGTAAGTTGAACATCAAATTTAGTCGACTCAATAGAAATTTTTTTATCAATTACTATTACAGTACAAATATATGAATAAGTCAACCTTGGGTCAATCAAGGCAGACACAATATCACTAAAAATCGGGCTGTTATGAAACTTCTAGTAGTCTACCTCTTATGTCGCAATATAGTCACGTCTGTGTCGCAAAAAACCCACTAGTTTTGCGTTTTCAACAATTTGACCCCTTTGTCATAACACACAAGAGGTATGTCGCGTCATAACATGCTTGGGCGTACTTAGAGTAGTCTGGTTGCTTTGTCGCAACATCGAGAAGCTTTGTCGCGACAAACCTGTCAGATCCGAAAAATCTTGAAAAATAAAATAATAAGATTAGTTAGGTCAGTGTAAATATATATTCATGTTAGTACTTGTCAGAATTGTCTGACAAGAGTGTTAGTACTCTAATGTTTACCCCTTGCTTGAAATTTTCCTTTTCCCCCTGTATAGATAACCGCCAGCTCTTTTCATTGATCATATTTATTCATGACGTTTGTGAATTTATACCACCACTCTTTCACATGATTGCCTTTATCGTTGATCCACTTGTGAAATTCATATGCTTTCCTGTGGTGGAGTAATAGCTGATCGATAACCTATTAGTAAAAATAGTGGATTTACTACAAACCTGTGTTTTGATGTCATGGTAGCTATTTGTTTCTTTTTGTAATTTCTATCACTGCGTTCTATATCTTTTGGTCTAAGGTACGAGTGCAGTAATTGCCTCTTAGATTGCCCCCGAACATACTTCCATTTGGTGTAGATTTTAGCTTTCTGCAAGTATACGGGTCAGGTTGTAAATATAGTTTGTTACAATCGAGCACTTGGTAGTATTCTGAGGATCGTACCAAAGGAGGCTTAAAGTGATAGTAAATCAAATCCCTGTAAAAGAGTAAAATTAATTAGTACTTGTTTTAGGGTTTATAGTACAAAAAATAAAAGAGAGTTTTGAGAGTATAAATATAAAAAGAAAAAATAAAATATAAAATAAAGGCAAAAGATTGAATTTTAAAAATCTTATAAACGACTTTGGGGATTTTAGGTCGTTTTCGTTTGAGTTCCTCAATTGTTGTGTTTTAGGGATTTTCTTACAATTAACTAGTCACTACCCTAGTTGGATCTCTCGATCTTTCATCGACATAACAAGTCGATAGAGATTACTTATCACTAGATGTCACAATCTAAACCAATTTAGGGAAAGGTGTTCACGGATGGAAAATACTAATTTTGGGTTCATTCCCACCTAGATGACTTTCTAGGGTTGTCAAGCCTAGTGTTTGTTCGATGTTCTTCCTTTCCCAAACAACTGATCCAAAAGGTAAAATCCCTGTAAAACAATAATTAATTATTCATATGTCCACTCCCTAATTCCCGAAAATGGAATTAGTTCCTAATGGTTTCCTTATTCATCAATAAAAAAATACATGAAAACATATAAGTGAAGAAGAGAATGAAAAAGAAACTAAAATTGTATTAAGCAATCTGTCAAGAAAAACTCCATGAACGTTTATACGAACTTCTACAATATTGTTTCAAAACTGAAATTACAAATAAAACTAAAAACTAAAGTCTAATGAATGGTGTCCAAACCCTAGTGCTAAAGGCCCTTTTTATAGCTCTTGGCCAGTCATTTTCATTAACCCTAGGTCAGCTACGATCCTTTGTGCTTAAGTTGCATTATGAAGATGAAAATGCCCCTCGCTTGACGTAGAGATGAGGTTTGGGGTCGATTTTGCGACACACCAAGACCTATGTCGCGACATAGCAGGCAGTCCCTGAATTCTTCGCTATTGATCCCTTTGTTGCGACATAAGGCTGTCTATGTTAGGATGAAGTGGTCAGTATCTTTATGTCTCGACTACTACTAGTCTCCTAAAAATGAAATAACCTTTCTAGCACATTTTATTAAAAGATAAACTAAACTAAAAATCCAATAAACATAAGGGAAATTACTTGATTTGAAGCTCATAAAATGTGAAAACTAGTTCAATTTGCTAGTGAAACCGGCAGATCAAACTCCCCACACTTAAGTCTTTTCTTGTCCTCAAGAAAACAAGAAAACACAAGCAAATAAAGAAAAGAAATAAAAGAAAAATAAGTGAGCTTGAAACTGTATCATACAAAGATGAGGCTTGTAACATCTACTCTAGGTTTTATGTATCTTTTTATAGTCTTAACATGATAATTGAGCAAGTTTACTATTTCCAAGTAGAAACAATCTAAGTTCAGTAGGTTACAAAAGATACAAATATCAAAGTTCTATCTATATGATTCCATCAATACCTAAGATGAGTACTTTGATTATCCTAGTACTATACAAACAATTATAATGAGATTATGCAAATTTCTACATCTATCCATGCATAGAGTCGTTTTAGGTCGCATAGGGCTTTCCGGCTTGTAACGTGTTGAGGCTTAAGACAAGTATGATTTTCAATGAACAGTTAAGCACACAAAGGGTTACATGGCAAGAAAACAGTTCAGTACATTGTATTGTTCCCTATTCTTCCCCTTTTTGTCCCACTCCATCTCACCTCCTTATTTCACCTTCTCTAACCTTCTGTATTTCTCCATTTTTAGGAAATCAATCTAAAGTAATTCTTTTAACTAGCCTATGAGTACAACATTTTCTTTAATTTTTGAGTAAGAAGTCTTCTTATACTTTTTGGTGACTTAATAATTTTTGTCACACCTTTCATGTTTTCCTAACTCAAAAAATTTTCTTTTTCATCCCTACTCATTTTCTTTTTGTTTATTTCACTATTTTTCTCTTTTTTTACTAGGCTAAAATTCATACCTTATCATGATCTCCCTCTATTGTTTTAATACCTCCCTCATAATGTGTCTACCTATGCTCAATACATATGACCATACGTTTATTTTCATGCAAAATAGGACCAAAGAAAAGGATATACACAAATCATCTTTTAAAGCTTAAGAGGCTTGTAATGTCGCTTATCAAAAAGGTGTAGTAAGGCTCGAAGATGGGTACTAATTGGCAATTCAGAAAATGGTTTGGCTTTTTAGCTCTAAATGTGTCCAAATAATGCCTTAGGTCATCCCTAAACAACTTGATATGCATAAATGTCAATTTAATCACCTAATCTCAAAATTATTGTTTACAATATATACTAGCATGCTCGTCTCCTCATATTATGCACATCATTTGGTATTAATAAATTTTTTTTGTTTATACATAATGTAACCTATAGAACTTCAAACATTTCATGCTAAAAAATGTAAAATTCCTCATTATCATGCCAAGTTTATCAAGAAAACACAATCAACCTATTATATACGCTCCTAACCAATCACTTGTATTTCTACAAGCTTAAGCACACATCAAAATGTAAATAAAAACTATATGTCAAATTTCTTATGTTACCCCCACACTTTAGATAACACATTGTCCTCAATGTGTAGCCCGAAAAGTATTTAAGGAAAGAAGTTAACCGATTAATCATGAAGGCCCTTTTCTTCTTATGGTGGTTGTCTTTCTTCCTTTGGCGTGAATGCTCAGAATTATTGTCTCCAGAGTGTGGAATTCCTACAAAATGAATTAAAGCAAATATTTCTAATACTACTCCTACAAATTATATAAGTCCTAAAAAGATAAAAAGAAAATCATCCCCAAAAATTACAAATCTTAAAATAAAACAAAGTCTTTAAAAAAGTTAAAAATCAATCTTCTTCATTTGAATTAGGTTGAGGATCCATTGGAGCCTTGCACTTGCCAGATTATTTTTTACTAAAGCTCCCGCCTTGTTGTTTTGTTGGGTTTCGAATCACCGGTCCTCTAGGAGTTGAGTAATGAGGCTGAAACATTACCTCATACTCGTCATCGATGTTACGCTTATCTTGCTACACGTTGGCTCCTCCCAACTCGGGTTCATCCTCATCTCCTTCTTCTTCCCCAAACATATTGGGTGGATAGTTCGGGGTTGGTAACCCATGTACTTGTACAAACTCCTTTATCACAAGAGTTGTTTCTTTCATCCATCTAATCATGCCATCATGTTTCCCTTCGATGCTTCCCCCAAACCCTTTTCGAGCCTTCATCGTGCTTTTGGACTTCAAGGAGGTTGGCACGTCCAACTTTTCCTTCCTCTTTTGATTCCACTCCTTAAATTGCTTTCTTTGAAGGTTGACATACTGCTTATAGATAGATTCACCAATAATACTTCGTATTGGCTTCAAAAATGGCTAGTTTTCGCTCATCGGCACACTCGCCTTCTTGCATAGTGACGTCACAAGGTGTGGAAAGAAGAGTCTGACTTTGTGGCTTTTTGTGCAATTTTGCATCTCTTTGTATATCCACCTCCCTACACAAATTTTCTTTTTTTGCAAAATAACATATAATAGAATAGCTCGGAAAGTGTTAACGTTAGACACATTTAAAAAGCCAAGGCCATTCTTGTGGCTAAAAATTGCATCCACTTTTTTGCAATAGGGAACATGATTGCTTGGTTAAAATTGGATGATGAACCATAATCAAGGCGATAATTCCAACTACCCCTACCCTCAGTTAAAAGCTTAATAATTTCCTCCATGTCATGTTTTGAAATAAATATGTGAAGAAAATACCTTTGCTTTCGAAGATTAGTCTTGTTGATGGAGTACCCTTGCACCTTGGAATGGAGTAGTACTCTTGAATTAATGAAGTTCTAGGTTTTTAATAGGAAGAGAAGGATGAGGCTCTTGGTGGATTTAGGAATATTTTGAGAGTGTTTAAGTGAAGGGAATAGGTTTAGTTTAAGTTAGTATATATAAGAGTAGTTATTTTTAGGGTTTTAGGTGTAAAAAATTGGGTAATTGTTGGTATTACCATCTAGTTGCGCAATTGGGTCAGGTTAACCCTACAAAAATTATAGACGATGTCGCGACATAGCCTAAGTTTGTCGCAACCAACCTTACAGTGCTTGTTTGTCACGATGTAGCTCACCTTGTGTTGCGACAAACCCTTCAGTCCTGATGTTCCAGTAAATTGTCTCCTATGTCACAACATAGCTCTCCTAATGTTGTGACATAGCCATTAGTTTTGAGTTTTTAACATCATGACCCCTTGGTTATGACATACGAGGTGCATGTCACGTCATAGTATGCTTGGGTGTCCTTAAAGTAGTCTAGTTGCTTCGTCGCGATGTTGCATAACTGTGTCACGACAAACCTGTCAGATTCGAAATAAATACCTTGAAACCAAAAACTGTTACTGAGTTAGTATGTTAATGGTTATAAATTTAAAATTGAGTGTTAGTACTTGTCAGACTTTGTCTGACAAGAGTGTTAGTGTGCACTTTGGCACCTGAAAACGGTCCATTTTATCACTGTTCGTCTAGTAGTTGTCGTGCCAGGCTACTTGATCGCTCTATGAACATCACAGTAATTATGCAAGTGAACACTTGTAGATGCAAGTATAATTTATAGGTGTAAAACTATCAGATATCAATCCCACAGAGATGGTTGTTTATGTTTAAATCTGTCGGAGCAATCTAAATTAAAATGATAAGAAATATCAACGCAAATTGGTTAAAACTACACAGGTTAAGAGTAAAAATTGTCAGTGCAAAAGTAATATAAAATGTCAGTGCAAATGTAACATAAAATGAATTGATTGTTGAGATGTTGTAATGTAAACTCAGAAATATAAATGAAATAGATCAAGTGTAAAGAAGTGGAGAGGATCATTGACTTCACAAGTCGCAACGCTAAATGTGACTACAAGGTAACTTATAGATGAATTTGCCACCGCAATTATGTTCCAATGAGATCATCTAATATCAACTCTTCGTTTAACAAAGACCTAAGTACCCACTACTACCACACCTTCTAGTGCTGGTAATGCTGAGCACTTAAGAACAAGTGACCAGAATTCCTCTTAGTCTCAAGCAACTTCCGCTGTCTTGCTTGTTAATCTAACTTGTCACCACACCTTCCAGTGACTGTGACTGCAATAGCACTTCCGTGGTCAAAATAGTTAAATCCAAATATAAACAAATGAAGAGAATTGAATAGAACTCAAAGCAAATCTAATATTGAAATATACTTCTGTATTCAAACAATTATCAATAGTATTCATCAACTATTTAAGAGGGATTAAATAATGAATTGAAGCATTCTATTCCTAGTTTACTAGAATTCTCCCTTAACCGCTCCTCTTGTGTCGTACCAAGCACTTCTAGTCAGAAGCTGTTGTGTCCTTGTGGCATCAGATCACCTTCCTCCAAAATTTAAGCTTCCATGGTAGCTTTCTTCAAAATGAATAAGAGAAATTATAGATTTGAAATTTTCACACCTTAATCCATCTTCTCTTTCATCCTTCTATTTATAATCACTGGCCATTCTAGATCTTTCTTCCTCTTCAAATCAAACTCCTTGATGCAACTATAAAAGTTGTTATTGCGAGCTATGCACTCACGCAGATCTGGCAGTTGTAGATTGTCACGACATTCTTAGATGCAAATTATGGTTTCTAATTTGCTACGACAATTTGTCATTCTCCTGTGTTAGTGCTTCTAGAGATGTTATCAGCGTGAAATTCCTGATAAAAGTGTATTAGCATTCAGGTGACGACTGATCGTGTCTGAAACGTCATAGTAGTTATGCAAGCGAACAGACGTCGATGCAAGTATAGTTTATAGAACAATTCTATCCGATATCGATCCCACGAGAAATGGGTTCTTAATGTTTAGATGTCGAATCAACTAATACTAAAATTAGATAAAATGTGACTAAGGATGTTAGCGCAATTAAGTCAAATCTGCACAGCTAAAATAGTCATTATTGTCAATGCAATTATAAAAGTTAATTGTCAGAGCAACTGAAAGTAAATCAAAGTGCTGTTGAAATGTTGAGAATTTAAATGCATAAAAGTAAAGGTGTGATCAAGAGTGAAGAATTGGAGTGGATCATTGACTTCGCTAAGTAGCAACACTGGATGCATCGATAAGGTATTGTATAGATGAATTGTCGCAACAATAAATCTCCAATGAATTCTTACCAATAACAATTCACCGTTTAATCGAGACCCAAGCACCCATAATTACCACACCTCTTAGTGTGAGCAATGTTGTGCACTCAAGAACAAGTGACCATAATCTCTTCTAATCCCAAGTAGCTCTCACCTAACTTATTAACCTAATTTGTCACCGCATCTCTCGATGTCAGTAGACTGCAAACTCACTCTCGTGTTTGATGCAGTTAGATCTAAGAATAAAATAATGAAAAGTATTAAAAAAGAATCAAATTAATCTAACAATGAAAGATACTCTCGTATTCATTCAAATGTCATTAGAATTCATCAGCATAAAAGAGGGATTAACGAATACAATTGAAGCTTACTATCTCTAGACTACTAGGACTATTCCTTAATTGCTCCTCTTGTGTAGCACCAAGCACTCCTCGTTAGGAGTTGTTGCACACTCGCTCCATCAGCTCACCGACCTCCGGTGTCAAGCTTCCATAATAGCTTGCTTGAAGATTTGAGAGATTTTTAGGTTTAAATTCTTCACTCTTTAATGATTTTTCTTCATCTTCTTTCCTCTATTTATGGGCTCAAGAAAGTACAGATTTCCTCCATTCTCAGATCCAACTACTTTGTACAACTGTAAAAGTTTGTTATTGACAGCTATACAGATCTGATTTGTTTACTGGACTATTGCAGAATGTCATCGTAATTTATAATTTACGCCGATAATTTGTCGCATTTCTGGACCAACCTATGGCCACAACTGAATGCTTTTTGGCCTCAAGAATGATAGATCTCGTCTTTTCTCAAATCCAGATCTAATTACAGCTATCAAAGTTAGTTAAATTACGGCTGTGCACTCACGTATATCTGGTGTGATCTTTATAAATCTGCAGATTGTCGCCGCATCTCTGTACACAATCTGAAATCTTTAATTGCAGTGACAACGTTTGAAATTCCTGCGCTAGTGCTTCCAGATGTGCTTGTGGCTTGAATTCACTCAGACAAGGTAAAGATTTCTATGCGTTGACATCTCTTGCCACATTTCCAAGCTATACTTGTGGCTATATCTTTGACCTCTTTCTAGCCTTGATCTACTGAGATACATTCTTGCGCTGACAATTATTAGACGCAATATATATATGCTGCATGTGGCGACATTAGTGCACAAAAGGAGATAAATTACAAGAATTTAAACTAAACAACAATGAGTTAGAAAACATTAAAACTAAGTATGAAATGCCTAATATGCATACTAAAAATGACACAAAAGAGACAATTAATACACAAATTTAGGGAAATATATGTCATTTGTAATGCTATCACACCCCCAAACTTGAGTTTTTACTTGTCCTTAAGTAAACAAAAATTAGCAAAGTCACAAGCAAAAATGTCACCGCAATCATTATTCTCACAACTTGAATTTTCTGAAATCCTAATGCACAAATTGTATTTACATGATAGAATAATGCGCCGACAATTTATAGGTAAGAGCAATTAAAAACTGCAACTTCATAAATGTTAGTATCATGCATTGAATCCTAATTTTCCCTGAACAAATACAACATTTATCATAATTTTTTTTTCTCTTTTTCTTCCTTTTTCTCATTTTTCTTTTTCAAGTGACTGAGAGATGTCATTCCATTACTCTACCTTTGTTCCTATGTAGTAATGATGGGGTGCAACAAACCCCCAGGAGGTACACACTTTTGCAGTGACAGTCTTTGGCTAGATGATTTTTCTAAACCTACAACAGAGTGTTCTCCCTTGAAAAGTCACAATGCACTCACATTGGAGTATCTTTAATTCATACAATGTCGCTGCAACTGGTCAGTTAGTTCAAGATTCAAACATTCACACTATCCATTCATTACTGAAGCAATTCCAATCATTCATTCAAAAATAGAAGACTCACTATCCATTCACATTCATCCAATTTACACATCAGCGTTCCAAGCAAATCAAGATTTACGCATAAAAATAAAAACATAATGCGTACATTTTTGTTGAAATTCTGCATATTTTCATTACCACAAGAAACAAGTAAAATTAAAAAATGTGGATGCAATTGCATTTCCATTTCACACAAACTCCCCCCAAAATTAAAGTGTGCATTGTCCCCAATGTACTGACATTAATAAATATATGTATGGAAATGCAATGACAATGTAGATGAAATAACTAAAAAAATGCAATGACATTAATAATGTAGGGACAATTATACTATAGCTATATGATATGTACGAAAACTAAATTAAGTGCTAAAAAATAAAAAATAACTCAGTGTGCTGCAGCCGAAGATCTGGCTACATTGGTCTTCTTCTTCTTACACTTTCGTTCCTCCTTGCATTGCTTCTTGTCTTTGGTGCACTTCCTCCTTCGTTCCTTTGGCTTGGTCAGACCTGTGGATTGCTCCTCAACAATAGGCATCTCAGCCTCTGCCTGACTCGCTTCAGGTGGCACCAAATCATTAGATGATGCATCGACAAGTTCAGGTGCAGTGACAAATTCCTTAGTCGAATTTGTCGTGACATCAGGTCCTTCTCTTCTTTCTTGTTTTACTTTTGTTTGAGCTTCACATGATCTATGGACTGCTCCTCAGTTTCTATCTCTGCTCTAGCATCATCAGCTGCTTCATTCATTGATCCATTATAAGCTATTATCGTCCAAAGGTTTTCATCAACGGCTTCCACCTAACTCGCTCTATCTTGTGCCAAGCCTTTAGTTATTTCACCCACAACTTCAGGTGCAGAGACAAATTTCTCAACTAAATTTGCCTCGGCATCTATTTTTTTCATCTTTTTCTTCCTCCACATGAACTTCGTCCATTTTCAGCATTAAGTCAGTAAGTGTAATACAGTTGTACAAAATTATGTTGACAATGGAATCCTAATACGCCGACAATAGTGTTTACTTATTCTTCAATTGGTGCAGACACAATATGTGTTTCTTCTTCTTCAAGTGCTTCGTACTCTTTTATTCCTTACATGGTCCCAAAAATTTTCACTCTTTCTTGCGTTTTTTCCAATTCCATAACTTCTTAATTACGAATATATGAATCAAAGTTATGCTTTTCTTTGAAATCACATAATGCCTTTCCAATATACCGATCACCAAAAGAATAGGGTATTAAGAAGCTCTTGGGATCCTTAAATTCTTGGAGCAATTTAATTGTCATGACAGTGCACCCTTCAGTAAGTGTGATTACTTTGATATCTCCCAATATTCTCTTCTTTGACAATGTGTCTTCAAGTTTCTGAGGTTGTTTTGCTGTAGCATTTGTGGTGACAAAGTGATCTGATACTATTGCCACAATATTTTGTTTAATCTCTTCAGCTGCAGTTTGCTTTCAGATTGTATTGACATCTTTCCATTGTTGAGATTTTAATTATCTTCTTTAGCTGTAGCATCTCTAACAACTTCATTTAGTTGAGTCTCACTTCTGGGAATGATTTCCTCACAATGCTCTTGACTTTGTGATATCGAATTTTCAATATCCATCAACAAAGTTTCTTGTGGTAGCAAATTTATTGCGCCCACAATCTGGCCAAATTGATATTCTAGAGCTCGTATGGATTCAGCTTGATTTTGAAGCACAACATCAGTCTTAGCAATATATTGTATGAGCAAATTTTCAATTGATGAAAACTCTGATGCTTCGTCTTGCTAGATATTTTGCGTTGACAAAGGTTGATCATAATTGGGCAATGTCCACTCGGATCTAACATCATTTGGATCCAACAAAAATTTGGATGTTGCTCCCACTCTGGCATGTTGGTGTTAGAATATGGATTTTCATTTCGATAGAAATTCCCCATGTGGTACACATTTGCTGGATTTGATGGGCATTCTTCAAACTCATGGTTGCCCCTATAGTAATTACAAATTGTGACTACAAATTTCCATTCTGCAACTACTGTAGCATTCTACATATTAGTCAAAGAAGATATTTGGGTTGTTATAGCATTAAGCTCCATTTCTACAGCATCACTCATGTCAGTCCAAAATCTTGAGGTTCTATATACCTCGGTCCTAGCCATATTTCACTAAAAAAATGTAAAAGTAAACAACAAAAAAAACAAGTTAGTGACGAATAAAATTTAGATAATAAAGAATAAATGCAATGACAAAAATAAACATCAAACAAACATCATTCCCTGGCAATAGCGCCAAAACTTGATCACGTTTGAAATGCCACAGCAGTTGTGCAAGCAAACACATGTACAAGTATAGTTGATAGAACATTTCTATCGAATATCGATCCCACGAGGAATGGGTTCTTACTGTTCAGATGTCGAACCAACTAATACTAAAATTAGATAAAATGTGAGTAAGGATGCCAGCGGAGTTAAGTAAGATCTACACAGCTAAAATAGTCCATATTGTTAATGCAATTATAAAAGTTAATTGTCAGAGCAATTGAAAGTAAATCAAAGTGTTGTTGAAGTGTTGAGAATTTAAATGCATAAAAGTAAAGGTGTGATCAAGTGTGAAGAATTGGAGTGGATCACTGACTTCGCTAAGTAGCAACGCTGGATGCACCGACAAGGTATTGTATAGATGAATTGTCGCAACAATAAAGCTCCAATGAATTCTTACCAATAACAATTCACCGTTTAATCGAGACTCAAGCACCCATAATTACCCCACCTCTTGGTGTGAGCAATGTTGTGCACTCAAGAACAAGTGACTAGAATCTCTTCTAATCCTAAGTAGTTGTCGCCTAACTTACTTGTTAACCTAACTTGTCATAGCATCTCTCAATGTAGGTAGAATACAAAGCCACTCTCGTGTTTGATGCAGTTATATCCAAGAATAAACAGATGAAAAGTATTAAAAATGAATCAAATTAATCTAACAATGAAAGATACTCTTGTATTCATTTAGATGTAATTAGAATTCATCAGCATAAAAGAGGGATTAATGAATACTATCGAAGCTTACTATCTCTAGACTACTAGGACTATTCGTTAACTGCTTCTCTTATCCAGCACCAAGCACTTCTCGTCAAGAGTCGTTGCACACTGGCTCCATCAGCTCGCCGACCTTCGGCATCAAGCTTCCATGGTAGCTTGCTTGAAGATTTGAGAGATTTTTAGGTTTAAATTCTTCACTCCTTGATGCTTTTTCTTCATCTTCTTTCCTATATTTATAGGCTCAAGAAATTACAGATTTCCTCCATTCTCAGATCCAACTACTTTGTACAGCTGTAAAAGTTTTTTATTGACAGCTATGCAGATATGATTTGTTAATGTCAATTTATAATTTGCACCGACAATTTGTCGTATTTCTGGACCAACCTGTGGCTACAACTGAATGCTTTTTGGCTTCAAGAATAATAGATCTCATTTTTTTCAGATCTAGATCTAATTACAGCTATCAAAGTAAGTTAAATTCCTGCTGTGCACTCACGTAGATCTGGTGTGATCTTTATAAATTTGCAGATTATCATCGCATCTCTGGTCTCGATCTGAAATCTTTAATGGTGACAACGTGTGAAATTCTTGTGCTGGTGCTTCCAGATGTGCTTGTGGCTTGAATTCACTCAAACAAGGTAAAGATTTCTATGCGTCTACATCTCTGGCCACATTTCTAAGATATACTTGTGGCTGCATCTTTAACTTCTTTCTAGCCTTAATCTATTGAGATGTGTTCTTGCGCTGACAATTTTTAGACGCAATATATATATGCTGCATGTGGCGACATTAGTGCACAAAAAGAGATAAAATGACAAGAATTTAAACAAAGCAACAATGAGTTAAAAAACATAAAAACTAAGTATGAAATGCCTAATATGCATACTAAATATGACACAAAAGAGACAATTAATACACAAATTTAGGGAGAAAATATATGTCATTTGTAATGTTATCAACGACATATTCAGCCGCAGTTCTGGATCAACTTGTGATTACAACTTTGAATGTTTTTCTACTCTGATCTTCCCCTGTGGATTCCTGTGCTGACAACTTTGGACTCAAAACTAGTATTAAATACAACATTAGTAGCACAATAGAGATAATAAAATAAAATAAAATAAAATAAAATCCAACAACACTGAGTTAGAAAATGTAAATACTAAGTATGAAATGCTAATAATGCATGCTAAATATGATACAAAAGGAACAATTTATACATTAATTTAAGGAGATTTTGAATGTCATTTCTAATTCTATCACTGCTCTTTGGTAGTTATCTCTTTCTCAAAATTTTCCTTTTCTTCCTGCGTAGATCACCACCAGCTCCTTTCATCTATCATATTTATTTACAAAGTCTGCAAATTTATACCACCACTTTTTCTCATGATTGTCTTTATCATTGATCCACTTGTGAAATTCACATGTCTTTTTGTGGTGGATTAATAGTTGCTCGATCACCTCATTTTGTAAAAATGGTCAATTTACTGCAAATTCATACGTTGATGTTACTGCAGCTATAGTTGCCTCTCTCACGGGCATATATTATATTGCTCCACGGATGTAATTATTAGGCTAGTCAAAGGGTGAAACTCTGATGACTGCCCTCGAATGTACTCTCGTTCGGTGTAATTTCGACTTTTCGCAAGTATACAGGTCAGGTTGTAAATATAATATGTTTACAATGGAACACTTGGCAGTTTTTCGAGGAGCATACCCAAAGGAGGCGTAAGCTATAGTAAATCAAATCCTTGCAAAGAATAAATTGAATTAGTATTGATTTTAGGGTTTATAGTACGAGGGACAATAAGAGAGGTGTTTAAAAGCATAAAAATAAAAAGGTAAAAATAAAATAGAGTAAAGTTTCAGTTGTAGAAATTCTTATAAATGGCTTTGGGGAGATTAGGTTGTTTTCATATGATTTCTTTAATTGTTTGGTTTTGGGTATTTTCCTCCAATCAACTAGTCACTACCCTAATTGGAACTCTCGATCTTCCACCTGCATAGCAAGTCGATAGAGATTACTTATCGCTAGATGTCACAATCTAAATTGGTTTGGCGAAAATGTGTTCACAAATGGGGAATACTAATTTTGGGTTCATTCCCATCTAAATGACTTTCTAGGGTTGTGAGGCCCAATGTTTGTTTAAAGTTCTTCCTTTCCCAAATAACTAATCCGAAAGGTAAAATCTCTATCAAACAATGATTAATTATTCATACTTCCACTCCCTAATTCCCCAAAATGAAATTAGTTCCTCGTGGGTTCTTTATTCATCAATAACACAATATATGAAAACATATAAATGTAGAAGAGGATGAAAAAGAAACTAAATTTGTATTAAGCGATCTACCGGGAAAAAAATCCTCGATCGTTTATGTGAGTTTCTACAATCTCATTTCAAAAGTTGAAAAATAAATAAAACTAAAACTAAAAACTAAAGCCTAAGTAATGATGTGTGAAACCCTAATGCTAAAGGTCCTATTTATAGCTTTAAATGGCCAGTTTTCCTCAACCCTAGGTCAGCTGTTGTTCCTCGTGTTTAAGTGACATTGTAAAGACCAAAATGCCTTTCATTTAATGTGATATCTACATCCAAGGGTTGATGTTGCGATACACTAGGTCCTATGTCACGATATAGGTATCAGTATCCATGTGAAGCGTTATCCTTTAGGCATTGTCGCAACATAGCTCATGTATGTCACGACAAAGAAGTCAGTCTTCAAGTTCCTTCAATCTGGTCCTTTGGTTGCGATGTAGCTCAGCCTATATCGTGACAAAGTGATCAGTATCCTATTAATACACTACTTGTGGTCTCCTGCACACTCACCAAATACATTAGCTAACCTTTAGGCCTCATTTGGACTTAAAGACAAATAAAATGGTATTTTAACACTTAGGTTACACAATTTATTTAAATAAAAAATCTAAACTAAATATTATTAAAACATAACAAAAATACTTGATTTCAAGCTCTTTAAGTGTGAAAAATAGTTCAATCTGGTAGGTATAAAACTAGCAGATCAAACTCCCCCACACTTAAATCTTTACTTGTCCTGAAGAAAATAAAACAAAAAGAAAAAATGAAGAGCTTGAGTTTATAGCTATATAAAGAGTGGTTCATAGCATGTAGACTAGGTATCATATATTTCTTAATAATTTTGACATGATAATTAAGCAACTTTACCATTTTTTATTAAAAACAATATAAGTTCAGTGGGTTATAGGAAATACACATATTAAGATCTTATCAATATGTATCCATCAATGCTCAATATAAGTATTTTAATTATCCTAGTACAATACAAACAAACATAATGAAATCATGCAAATTCCATATTTATTCATGCATAAAGTTGTTCAAGTCACAGGGATTTTCGGCTTGTAACTTGTTGAGGCTTAGGAAAGGCATGAATTTCAAAGAATAGTTAAGCGCAAAAGGTTACAAACACGAAAATAGTTTGACACATTGTATTGTTCCTTATTCATCCTTTTTATGTCCCACTCCATCTCACCCCCTTATTTCTTTTTCTTTTACCATCCTTTTTTCTCCATTTTAGGATTCTCAAAATAAAATAATCTCTTTAGCTAGCCTATGAGTATTTTCTTTCTTTTTGGTTCTTGAGTAAGATTTCTTTCTTTCTTTTTTTTGTCTTATTGATGACTTTATAATTCTATCACTGTTCACATGTTGTCTTACTCTTACTTCTTTTGTTTCTACTCATTTTTCTTTTTCTTTTTGATTTTTCTCTAATTTTCTTATCAAACCTATGGATAAGTTGAAGTATCCAATCGACAAATCAAGAATATTCTTGAGAAGGTGGTGAATCCATCAAGGAAAGATTGATCTTCTAGACTTGATGATACATTGTGGGCATTAAGGACAGTGTACAAAACCCCACTTGGGATGTTGTCGTATCAACTTGTCTTTAGAAAGGCATGTCACTTGCCAGTTGAATTAGAACATAAAGCAATGTGAGTGATCAAGCAAGTGAACATGGATTACAAGGCTGCTGATAAGAAGAGGCTATTAAACATCACTAAACTTGAGGAAATTAGGCGCAATGCCTATGAAAATGTTGTAATCTACAAGGAAAAGACCAAGCACTGACACAACAAAATTATTTTGCAGCGATAATTTATTGCAGGTCAACAGTGCAATTATTCTAATCTCGATTGAAATTGCACCTAGGTAAATTGCGTTCATGTTGGTCTGGACCATTTGAGGTTGTTGAAGCATTTCCTCATGGTGCAGTCATAATTAAAGATATGAATGATGGGCACCAATTTAAAGTAAATGGACAATGGCTGAAGCATTATTTTGGCCATGATGATCATAAACAGGAAGAGACCATTAAGTTGGTCACATTTTTCTAACCTCTCTTGTGACATTTTTATCCTGTACTCTTAGTTCTTTTTTTTTTGTTTTAGTTTATTTTACTTAGTCTTTTTGCAGGATAAAATTCTCTCTTTTGTCGACGCATACAGATTTCCTTGTCGAAGCATCTCAACTGTCTGCTGACTCATTAGAAAATCAAAACTTATAAGAAAACAAATCATGACATTTCATCCCTCAACACCCAACCGTTGGATCGATTTGAAAAGGTGAAATCCGATTGGATGCATTTATTATTGCAGACTTATTGTCCTTTCTCTGCTGCATAAACAAACATGTCTCTCCATCTGCTCTTTTCATTCCCTATAAACACCCCTGTTATGCCAACTGTGCTATTCAAAACCTCCATTTTTATCCCCAAAATTATTTTCAAGCTTATACCTTTATATCTCTCGACTACCTTTGCTTACCAACAAAAATGGCTAGAACCAATGGGTTTGTAAAGAAGCCAATGAAATTTGTTCTGGAATCTTCCTCTGCCATAGTAGTTCGTGAAATAGAGTATCACCCATCCAAAGAGCCTTTGATGTTCCTATCTAAGGTTGCCAAAGATCGTTTCCAAGAGAATATGTTGAAACGAAACTGCCATTTAGAGCAACACTTCCAGTTATTGAGACAATAGGAACTTGGGAAACAAGTTCATAGAACCATCACAAAGTTGGGATGGGAAATTTTCTGCCAACATCCGGGGAGCTATTCACCATCCATGGTACGTGAATTTTATGCAAATCTCACTGACAATGAGCCAAAATTTTTATTTTTTCGTGAAGGTTTGATACCATGGGATGCCGCACATATCAACACAATCTACAACATAATAGTAGTTGAGGATGAACACATGGAGTTTATTGAGGAACTCACCGAGGAAAGGGTTGATATTTTGGTGAGAGATCTCTACATTTAAGGTGTTGTTTGGACAGGCTCAAACCTAAATAATTACACAATGTACAGGAGATTTTTAAAGTTACAGAGCAAGGTTTTGTTTCATTTTATTAACTATAGGCTGATGCCTTCCACCCACAACACAACTGTAACACTGGATTGGATGTGTCTGATACATTCGATTATTACGAGGAGGAAAATTGATGTCGGTGCAATTCTGCACCAAGAAATTACTGATTGTGTGGTCAGACAAACTGGCATATTGGTGTTCACCTCTTTGATAATGTAGTTGTGCCAGTAGCGGGGAGTTGTGCCTCGGGAGGGAAAAGAGAGTTTGGAAAACAAAGGCCCTATAAATGAAGCCTCCATTGAGCGGATGACTCGTGGGAAATATACTCCAGTAGTCAAAGAGGCAGATGCAAGAAAGAAAAACGGCAAAGCAAAAATAGATGAAAATAGTGCAAATGTGATTGCAGATCCATCTCTGTGGAGCAAAGTAAAGGAAGTTGAAAAGATCGTAGATTCCATTAACATTAGGCAAATAAAGCTTGTCACCACTATTGAAGACATGGAGAGGTCTCAGAATCTATTCTATGCCTACTTTAGGGCATGGAATAGTGTTGTTGTAACCACATTACGGCACCAACTGAATATTCGATGTCACTTGAATCAATTCAGGCGGAGGCTCTGATTGAAACCAATGAGGATCATAATCCATTAGCTATCGTGATCTACATTGGACCACTCGAAGTGATCCACACAATAGAAGGCACTACCGATGATGTCGGGTCACAACCTGATATTAAGGAGCGATCCAAAGATCAGGCCAAGCCAAAAGAAAGAAAAAGGAAGTGCGCCAAGGATAAGAAGCACCACAAGGAAGACAGGAAGCGCAAGAAGAAGAAACATCATGCAGCCACATCAACGGCTGTAGACAATTGAGTTAGTTTTATTTAAGTTTTAGTTTTAGTTTTCATGCATATCATGTAGCCGTAATTTAATTTTCACCACACCCTTTTGACATTGCATGTTAATTGTCACTGCATTTGCATTATCATTGCATTTCCACATGTCATTGTAAATTAATGTCAGTGCATTGGGGGGAAAGTCTTTTGGGTTGGAAATAAAATTGCACCTACATTTCAAAAATTTATCTTTTTTAGTTTAATGAACCATGCAAGGTTATTGAAAATGTGCTTGAATTTTTTTCATTTAATGCTTAATTCTTGAATCATGTGAACTGTTAATGAATGAGTTGGATGAATTTAATTGAATGTTGTATCTTCAATTCTTACATGAATGATTTAGATTACATTAGTAATGAATGAATAGTATCATTCTTTGGAATCTTGAATGAATCTGCCATTTACAACTGCTTGTATATATTTATAGTTATAAATAAAAGACACTCCAACGTGGGTGTATTATGAACTGTCAAGGGGGAACACTCCAATGCAAGTGTTAGAAAAAGTAATCTAGCCAAAGGTTGTCACTGCAAGAGTGTGTGTCAACGCAATTATATACTCTCTAGGGGTTTCTTGCACCCCATCGTTACTTCTTAGGAACAAGAGTATAGTAATGCAACGACATCCCTCAGTTCCTTAAAAAAACAATATATACATATACATATATTACTATACAATAAATGTTATTTTGGTAGAAAGAATTTAAGGCTTAAAGCATGATGCTAGCATTGATGAAGTTGCAATTGTAATTATTCATGCTTATGAATTGTCGGCGCAATATTCTGTCATTTAAATGTGATTCATTCATTAGGGTTTTAGATGATTCAAGCTGCTAGAATGATCATTGCCTTAATAAATTTTGTTATAACCTTGCTAATTTCCATTTTACTTAAGGACAAGTAAAACCTTAAGTTTGGGGTGTGATAATACTAGAAAGAACCATCAATTTCTCTCTACTTATTGTTTAAGTTGTTCCCATTTAGTCATTTTTAGCATACATTCTTAGCATTTTTTTATTTTGTTATTGCATTTTCTAACTCAATGGAACTCAACCTAATTGCCTTTGGATTTATGATATTTTTACTATTGATGTCACTGCATTAGTCTGTTTAGCATTGCACTTAGAATTGTCGCTACAGGAACCTGTTTAGAATTATCGCTGCTTGAATATGTTTAGAGTTGTTGCTGTATGAGAGGGTCTAGAATTGCACCCAGAATTGTCGTAGCATTTGACAACTGTCTAGTTAACACACCAAAAATGCGCGAGTTGTACAACTGGTGTAACCAACTAGTACGGGCAGAGAATGCTAGATCTGGAGGGAATGACACTTGTACTATCAGCTACAATTAAATACTGATGAGAATGAGAGAGAAATCATCTTCTCTTCTTCCAAATTAATTTTCTTTTAAAAAAAAATCCATTTCTAAAAGCTTGCATTCATGGCAGCTTAACCTTCTCAAGGGCGACCGAACGCAGAAGAGGAGGCAGATCTGCTCCTGACGAGGAGTATCCTAAGTGCAACACAAGAGGAGAGTAAGGGAGCAAATTGAGTATCCTAGGAATAGTATTCCCCATTTGTTCTGTTATTTCTCTTTCTTAAACATTGGTAATTCATGTTATTTCAAGTTGTATGGAAGTACATTTGATATTTAGACTAAATGAAATCTATTTCAATCTTGCCTTTACTGTTAATCTTTGGGTTTAATTATTTTGACAACAGAAGTGTGATTGCAGTAGCTGCAGTGACAAATTAAATTAACAAGCAAGACAACAAAAGTTGCTTGGGGATTGAAGGAATTTAATCCACTTGGTCTTGAATATGTTGCATTGCTAACACTGGAAGGTGTGGTTAGTATGCATGTTTAAGTCTTAGATCTAATAGAAAAGCCAAGTTTGGTAAGACATTCATTATGCTTTATTGCAGCGACAATTACCTGTTATTTTTAACCCTGTGAGTCACACTTAACTATTCACTTCAAGAACCGATTTCATTATTACTGCATTACTTCTTTAATTTTACATTATTGCTTCGACAATTCAATCTCACAATTTTATTTCATTTACTTGTTCATTGCACCGAAAATTATAGACAACAAACATCCATCCTTGTGGGATCGATATCCGACAGGTTTCACATTTGTCTTCTATACTTGCATCGATAGTGTATGCTTGTACATATTTTTTGTGACGTTCATAACGCGACCACCCAGACATCAAACAATTCTACCTTAAAACAATGCCTTGCGATGGCGTTTCATTCCTCCTCGAAATATTACCTGTTCTTTGACATATATCACAAGCACGACAAAAATCATGTGCATCTTTAAATAAAAAAAGGCCAAAAGAAACCTGATTGCAAAACTTTTGTTGTAGTTCTTTGTCCTCCAAAATGACCTCCATAAGGCGCAGCATGACAATGCTGTAAAATGCTACAACATTTATCATCTAGAATACATCGCCTTATAATCTAATATGTACAATGTTTGAACAAAAATAGCTCGTCCTAATAATACTGTTTAGTATCATGTAAAAACTTTTTCTTCTTTTGGTTAGTCAAATCAAGGGGTAATAAACCACTCACTAAAAAATTCACAATATCAGCATTCCATGGAAATGCTGTAGCAACAAACAACTGCTCATCTGGAAATTCTTTTTTAATGAACCGAACATCACCATCTCCAATATCAACTTCTACTCTCCAAATCAAATTCTTACAACAGCAAAATCCATCGAATGAAGCGTGGCTTGGCATCCTTCTTTGTCACCAAATATTTTAATACAACATCATTTGTGTAAACTGTCACTTTTATGCCAACCAAATACGATCTAAATTTGTCATATGCGAAGACCACTGCTAACAGCACCTTCTATGTTGTTGTATAATTGAGCTGTGAATCATTAAGGGTCCTGCTCGCATAATAAATCGCATGGAATATTTTCTCCTTCCTTTGCTCTAGCACTCGATCTTAGCTTTGTCAACAACAATTCCTTGCTCTGAAATCTTATGGCCAAGCATAATTCCTCCACAAACCATAAAATGACATTTTCCCAATTCAACACTAAATTTGTCTCTTCACAACAACTCAAAACTCTCCCAAGTTCTTCAAACAATCTTCAAACTTATCCCCAAAAACGAAAAATCATCCATGGACATTTCTAAAAATTTCTCCACCATGTCTGAAAAAATAACCATCATGCAATGTTGAAAAGTTGTTGGGGAATTACAAAACCCAAACGGCATTCTTCTAAACGCAAAAGTTCCATACGAGAAAGTAAATGTAGTCTTCTCGTAATCTTTTGGTGCTATAGCATTTTGATTGTATCCTGAATAACCATCAAGAAAACAAGAAAATGATTTACCTGCTAATCTGTCCAACATTTGATCTATAAATGACAAAGGAAAATAATCCTTCCTTGTAGCTTTGTTGAGTTTCCTATAATCCATACGAACTCTCCAACCTGTAACAGTCCTGGTAGGAATCAACTCATTATTATCATTACTCACAACAGTAACTCCTCTTTTCTTAGGGACACATTGAACTGGACTAACCCAAGAACTATCTAAAATTAGGTAGATTATTCCAGCATCAAGCCATTTTATCACCTCATTCTTAACAACTTCCTTCATAATAGGATTCAATCGCCTTTGCTACTCAATCAAATTGCTATGGCAATCCTCCAATAAAATTTTGTGCGTACAAAATGTAGGACTGATCCCCTTAATATCAGCTATCGTCTAACCTAATGCCTTCTTAAACTTCCTCAAAACCTCCAGCAACCTATCTTCTTGATCATCTGTTAAACCTACAGAAATAACTACTGGCAAAGTTTTTCATTTCCTAAAAATGCATATTTTAGATGTAGCGGTAAAGGTTTCATTTCAAGTATTGGGGGTCCCTCAATAGAAGGTTTCGATACTTTAAAAGCACCAGGTAAATCTAAGGATTCAAAACTTCTTCCCAGTCTCTCCATCAATTGCTTAACATAAAATATTTTAGAATCTCCAAAAACATCATCACCTTGTTCACATAATTCTACAGCAACATCAGTATTGCCATAGCAAAAATTTACTAAATTCTTTTCCACAATGAAATCTTCCAAATTAATCACACAAAATTCTTCACTTTCATCTACACATTTCAAAGCATTAAAAACATTGAAAGTAACTTTTTGATCATTCACCCTCATTGTCAACTCTCCCTTTTGAACATCTATCAAGGTTCTGCCAGTAGCAAGAAAAGGTCTACCCAGAATAATGGGCACTTCTTTGTCAGCTTCAAATTCCAAAATTATAAAATCAGCTAGAAAAGTAAATTCATCCACTTTTACTAGTACATATTCAATCTTACCCTCAAGATGTGCATATCTGCTAACTACAATGTAACCATAGTGGATCTTGCTTTTCCAATTCATAAATTATTGAAAACAAACATTGGCATCAAATTTATACTAGCACCTAAATCACATAAAAAGCTTTACCAATGTAATTATTGTCTATAGCACAAGGAATAGTAAAACTCCCTGGATCTTTTAACTTTGGTGGCAATTTATTCACTAATATTATCGTGCACCCTTCAGTAAGCGTAACGGTCTCGAATTCACCCAATCTTCTGCTCTTCGATAGAATATCTTTCATCAACTTAACATAGTTGGGCGTTTGCTCTAATGCTTCTACTAGAGGAATATTAATATGCAATTAATTCAATACCTCCAAAAACTTTTTAAACTGAATATCTTGCTTTGATTGCTCAAATCTTTGAGGAAATGACAGTGGCGCCTAATCGCCCCTAAACATACTCCCGTTCGGCATAGATTTAGGCTTTCCGCAAGTATATGGGTCAGGTTGTAAATATAGTGTATATAACGAAACATTTGGTAGTATTTCGAGGATCATACCGAAAGGATACGTAAGATTATAATAAATTAGATCCTTGCAAAGAATAAAAGTAATTAGTACTTACTATAGGGTTTATAGTACGAAGAATAATAAAATAGCTGGTTTTGAAGAGCATAAAATAAAAGAGAAAATAAAAAGGAAAATGAAAGCAAGATTTAAGATGTAGAAGTTCTTATAAACGACTTTGGGGATATTAGGTCGTTTCCGTATGAGTTCTTCAATTGTTGGGTTTTTGAGATTTTCCTCCAATCTACTAGCCACTACCCTAGTTGGATATCTTGATCTTTCGCCGGCATAGCAAGTCGATAGAGACTACTTATCGCTAGATGTCACAGTCTAAACCTATTTGGGGAAAAGGTGTTCACGGATTGGTACTACGAATTTTGGGTTCATTCCCACTTAAATGACTTTCTAAGGTTGTCAGACCTAGTATTTGTTCGATGTTCTTCCTTTCCCAAATAGCTGATCCGAAAGGTAAAATCCCTATTAAACAACAATCAAATATTCATACTTCGACTCCCTAATTCCTTAAAATGGAGTTAGTTCCTTATGGGTTTCTTGATCATTATAAACACACACATATATATAAATATATAATTGAATAAGAGAATGCAAAAAGAAACTAGACTTGTATTGGTAGTCTGTTGAGAAAAATTTCTCGAACGTTTATGTGAGCTCTACAATCTCGTTTCATAAAGAGAATATAAACTTAAAACTAAAAACTAAAATCTAGTAAATGGTGTTTAAACCCTAATGCTAAAAGCGCTATTTATAGCTTTTGGTCTACCATTTTCATCAACCTTAGGTCAGCTACTGTCCTTTGTGCTTAAGTTGTTTTGTGAAGACAAAAACACCCCTCTTGATACAAAGTTGAAATCTGGGGTCGATGTCGCGACACACCAGGACCTATGTTGCAATAAAGCAGGCAGTCCCTTGATTCTTTGTTATTGATCCCTTTGTTACAACATAGGGCTCTCTATGTCATGACGAAGTGGTCAATATTGGTGTGGCTCAACTTCTATTAGTCTCTTGTGCACTCACGACGTGGGTTAGCTAATCTTTAGTACTCATTTGACCTTGAAAGCAATAAGTTAACCGTTTTAGCACAATTTATTCAAAAGAAAAACTAACTAAAAGTCCATAAAATATAAGGAAAATTACTTGATTTCAAACTCATCAAATGTGAAAACAAGTTCAATCTATTAGGTATGAAACTTGTAGATCAACGCCGTTCCTTCAGATTTATGACAAGATTTTGTCACAACATTCTTACTCACATTACAGACTTCATCTTTCCTATCTTCTTTCATCTCAACTTTTTCCTTTTACAGCTTCCTTCTCAATTTCTTCCATAACTTCTTCAACTTCCAAATCTAGAATTTCTTCTTCTTCTTCTTCTTCTTCTGTCATAACAAATTCATTGTCAAAAACATTATCCTCAAATAATTGATTCTTACCCTTGAGAGAAATAGCTTTGCAGTGCACTTTCCCTTGCAATCATGCATTCTCTACATCACTTGGCAGTGTTACTCGCGGTCTCGAATTCATCGCATTCGCAATTTGGCCAACTTGATTTTCCAACACTCTTAATGATGTGGCTTGACATTGGATAACATCGTCATTCTTAGACATGTATTCTTTCAACAAACTCTCAATAGATGAGAATACTTCAGTTTGTTGTTGATTTTACTTCGACAATTATGACTCATATCCAAGTGCTCTGTCATTGGCTTATCGAACAGCATTGCTCGAATTCTCAACTCCTTGATTATTGCTCCAACAAAAATTTGGTTGCTGCCTCTAACATGAATTATAGGTGTTAGAATAAGGATTGTTATTGTTAAAATTTCCCATGTTATAAGCAGATGCTGGATTGGATGAACATTCTTCAATTCATGATTATATCCACAGTACACTCACTTTGCTTCAGCAATCTTCATTTTCCTAACAATACTTGATTTTTGCATAGTCTTAATCATGTTAGGTAGTGAAGATACTTGTGCTATAAGTGATGTAATAGCATAAAGCTCCATTGCTCCAGCATTCTTTCTGCTAGAACCTAATCTTGTTATAGGATACTGATAATCATTATTAGCAATTCTTTCCAAAATCTCTTATGCTTCATTATATGTCTTATCCAACAATGTACCATTTGCTAATGCATCCACAACCATTCTCATGTGTGCATTTAAACCATTATAAAACATCTCCATTTGTGTCCAATGTGGAAAACCATGCATAGGATATTTCCTAAGAAAATCCTTATACCTTTCCCATGCCTCATAAAGCGTCTCATCATCTAGCTACCTAAATGACATAATATCATTTCTCAACTTCGCATTCATATTTGATGGATTATACCATAGCAAAAATCTTAGACAAAGGTCATTCCAAGACAAAGTTGTCCTTGATGGAAAAGCATTCAACCATGCTTTAGCATGATCACGTAAAGAATAAGGAAACAATTTTGAATGAAAGGCATCTTTAGGAACACCTTGTTGTTGAAACAAATCACATACCTCTAAAAACAACCTCAAATGCATCCTTGGATCTTCCGTGGGCATACTTCCAAACTGCCCAACAGTTTGTAGCATTTGGAACATTACCAGCTTAAGCTCAAAATGAGGAGCTTAAATTTGTGGCCTCATAATGACCGAACCTAAATCATCAAGAATCGACACTACATGCTCTCTAATTGGTCGATCTCTACCATCAATTACTCTCGAAATATTTACCTCAGGATTATGAACTTCTAGAATAGGAACTTCAAGAACTTCTCTATTCTCAAGCCTATTTTATTTATTGTTGCTCTTGTAATTCTCTCTTTCATCTTCTCAAAGTTCTTTCAATTTCTGGATCTAATGGCAAATTTTACGTACTTCTTTTACTCGTAAACCTATGACAAAAATCTACAAAAACAAAAACTAAAGCAAAATTAAAAATAACAAAAACAAATGTTAGCTAAACAACTTAACAAAAATCTTACTAAAATACACCGATCTCCTCGGTAACGGCTGATCTGTTGGTTTTATACCTAGTAGATTGAACTAGCTTTCACACTTAGATTACTTCCTTATGTTTTTGTAGGATTTAACTTAGATTTCTCGTTTGAATAAATTGTGTAACCTAAGTGCTAAAATACCATTTTATTATCTTTAAGGCCGATTGAGGCCTAAAGGTTAGGTAATGCACTTTGTGAGTGTGCAGGAGACCATAAGAAGTTGTAACAATAGTAGATTTATCACTTCATCACAACATAGGTTGAGTTACGTCGCAACCAAGGGACCAGACTTGAGGATTTCAAAGACTGACTCCTTTGTCGCAACATACATGGGATATTTTGCGACAATGCCTATAAGATAACACTTCAAATGGAGACTGATGTCTTTGTCGTGACACAAGTCCTGTTATGTTGCGACATCGACCCCTGGACGTGGATTTTGCATCAAGTGAAGGGTGTTTCGGTCTTTACAATGCCACTTAAACACGAAGGACGATAGTAGACCTAGGGTTAAGGAAAACGACCATCTAAGGCTATTAATAGGTCTTTTAGAATTAGGTTTAAACACCCCATTCACTAAATTTTAGTTTTTAGTTTTATTTTGTATTTTCATTTGCAATGAAATTGTAGAACTCACATAAACGTTCGAGGAATTTTTCCCGATAGATTACCAATACAATTCGAGTTTCTTTTTCATTCACTTGTTCAATTATATGTTTTTATATATTATTGTGTTTATGATGATCAAGAAACTCATGAGGAACTGATTCAATTTTGGGGAATTAGGGAGTGGAAATATGAATATTTAATTATTGTTTAACAGGATTTTACCTTTCGGATCAGTTGTTTGGGAAAGGGAGAACATCAAATAAACACTATGCCTTACAACCCTAGAATGTCATTTAGGTGGGAATTAACCCAAAATTGGTATTACCCATTGATAACTCTTGTAAAAGAGTTATATTACATACTTTTGATAGAACATTTTGTATGTTTTCAAGTAAATTTGTTATAACATTTGTAGTATTTTTTTGTGTTTTTGTCATTAAAGATGTGTTATGCTTAAATTGGTAGAATATATACATTTTAACGATTTTGTTGTAGCAAAATATGCTTGTTGGTACATGTTTCTTGATGTAAAAGAAGGTGTAGGAAGATAAGAGTACGAGGCTCAATAAAAAAGCACTGTTGGGGAGTAGAAGTAGCAAAACTTTGCAGCTATTAAATGCTCTGGCAGTACCAGGTGCGTACGATTCTGCTTTAGTAAGCCAGATCTAATTGTAGTCTGCACTAGAAGCTCTAGGAGGCTCTAGAACCCCTAGAAAAGCGAATCTAATAATGTGTATTGTGTGGCCAACCTCCTATATAAACAACATTTGGAAGAAGGAAAAGATATCAAAGATTTTATTCAAGAAAGGCTTGGGTGCTGTTGCATTAGATTCCAGAAGGAGGGAAATCAGGAGAGTCACACAGTGGATCCGAGGTGCAAAGGCAGAGTTGTCAGCCGTTGCTGGGAGCGGAGCTCGATAATGCTGTAGCAAAACCACTAAAGCAAAGATATGTTACTGTGGCAAAGCAAAGCAGAATCAGGAATGCGGGCCTGATGTTCTTTTTGGGTCTCAACAAGGAGTACTATTTATCTTTGAATCAATTTTTAAATTTGTGTGAACAATGAATTTACGCCCTTACACTTACGAGTTAAGGGATGAATATTGCTGAAACTTTTTTTATGTTTATGAATGAATTACTGATATCATTCTATTAAATGTCTTCATTGACTTGTGACTTAGTTGTTGATAATTCTACGTGCTGGCAATCTTAAGAATAAGCTCTTGTTTTGCATGTGTATAAACTTAACCAACAGCGGGATGGATTTCCTGGAGCATATGTCAATGTAATAAGCATATATTGGAAAATATGTGTAGTAACACTTATGAGTTGCGTTCATTAAGGATGAGATAAGTTTTGTTGGTAGAAGCATGTTATAGGAATATAATGTGTGTTCACTGTAAAATGTTAATGCATTAAATAAGCACGTCATTACTTGGTCATTCTGAGATAATTTTGTAGAAGCAGATATCTGCTAAGACATTAATAGATCTAGAACTTGGATCTGCGGTATTCCAGATTTATTGATTGCAACTTTGCTTTGTACTAAAGATTTTGCCACTCATCTCTACTAAGCTTGATAAGTACTTAGTAGATTTGATGCTCTGCTTGGATAAATCTTGATCAAACTTTATTGTTTTGCATTTTGTTATGACACGCACTTTGCAAACACTTTTTATCTTGTTATCACATTTACTTTTGTATTCTTTTATAAACAATCTTAACAATTTCTTCTAAAAACCAATATATTTGTGTGTACGATACTTACTTATCACTATTATTACTTGAATGTTGTGTACACTTGCACATTTGCGACTGCAACATTAATTTACACGCGACACCTATCCGTTAACACCTTTTCCCCAAACCTAATTAGATTGTGACATCTAGCGATAAGTAGTATTTATCGACTTGCTATACCGACTAAAGATCAATAGATCCAATTAAGGTAGTGACTAGTTGATTGGAGGAAAATCCTCAAAACCCAACGATTGAAGAACTCATACGGAAACAACCTAATATCCCCAAAGTCGTTTATAAGAATTTCTACATCTCAAATCTTCATTTATTTTTTATTTTATTTTATGCTTTTCAAAACCAACTCGTTTATTATTCTTCGTACTATAATCCCTAAAATAAGTACTAATTAATTTTATTCTTTGCAGGAATCTAATTTCCTATTAGTTTACGCCTCTTGTGGGTACGATCCTCGGAATACTACCAAGTGTTTCGTTGTACACACTATATTTACAACCTGTCCCGTATACTTGTGGAAAGGCTAAACCTACGTCGAACGAGAGTTCGTTCCAAGGTGGTCAAGTTTTTCGCACCATTGCCGAGGAGGCAACACCTTAGTAAATTTTATTTCTTCTTTGCTAATAAAATAATAAGAAAAATTTTAGGTTATAGATACAATATTATTTTATTTATTGTTTGTATTTCATTTTCTTTACTCTTTATTTAATTAATATTGGTTTATGACTCGAAGTCAAGGAAACTTGGTTGATCCAATTTCTAACCCCAAATCACTAATTAGATGTAATTACAGAAACCAAAAGTCAATAAAAACCCACCACCGGAGGAGAGAGAATAAAGAGTTGATCCAATAGAAGATATCGTTATCAACATAGAAAACACTCATATACCTCCATAATTCCCTACAAACGAATCAATGGCAGAAGCACAAAGAACTTTGAGGGAATACTCTTTACCTGCTTTAGATCTAACTCAAGGGAGTATTGCTAAACCTACGATTGTCGCTAATAATTTTGAAATAAAACGAGCAATGATTCAAATGGTTCAAAATAATTTACAATTTAGAAGGACTATGACTGAAGATCCCAATTTGCATTTAAAACGGTTTTTACAATTATGCGATACTTTTAGGTTTAATGGAATTACTGATGATGCCATTCATTTGAGATTATTTCCCTTTTCACTAACTGATAATACTTTTTCATGGCTAGATGCGCAGGCACCTGGATCTATTATAACTTAGGATGAATTGGTGGGGAAATTTTTGCAAAAGTTTTTCCCTATGGAGAAAGTGTCCAACTGAGGAGAGAATTGTCAACCTTTCGGCAATTCGAGGGTGAAGGGTTCCACGAAACATGGGAATGGTTTAAGACGTTAGTACAAAAATGCCCTAATCACGGTATGCTAGAATGGATGCAACTATAAACTTTTCACAATAGGTTGGATGCATCCGCCAGATCTACTATAAATGGTGCGGTAAGAGGAGCCCTTATGAACCGGACTTATAATGACGCTTATGGGCTAATCGAGAATATGACGATGAACTCCTGCTAATGGCTTACTGAAAGGTTCACTTATGGATAGAAATCTGTTTTGGTCAAAATGATCCAAGAAGATGACAAATACCAACAACTATTGGAGAGACTAAACAGAGTCGAGCCTACTACAAGGGCACCACCATCCCATGGAGAAGATAAGCCTCTCTATTATTATCTCGCCAATCCAAAGGAGGCCAATTATGTAAGTAGTCAAAATCTTTATTCAAATACTTATAATCCGAGATGGAAAGATCACCCCAACTTTAGATGAGTAGGAAGCTAAGGGGAAAGCTATAACCGTAACACACAAGTAAGAAACCCAAGTTACCAACCCCTATTTTTACAAAGACAGCCGAAAAAAGTAAGTCAAGGTGACCATACTGCATGTGGTCAAAGGCTAGATCGAATAGAAGGGGAAATGCACTCTATGAGGGCGGATGTAAAACAAGTGCAGTCTAATTGCATAATACCACCATAACTGTAGCGAGGTTAGAGAAACGAATAGCCCAATTAACGAGGATGGTAGGCGATCTTTCAAGGTAAAAAATTATCCCCGAAAATAAGGTAAAGAGTAGGTCAAAGTGATCGAGTTAAGATCAAGCAAAGTACTGAGTAGCCCGAAACGTCCTAATGAGGGAGAAGAGCTTAACAAATCCCATGAGATCATAAACATCCCTTCTAACGATGACACTAAAGTCATAAAACCTAAAGAGGTGCCAGTAAAAGAGGCATTAGAAACAAAGGAAGACATGCTTAAGGAAGACAAGGGTGCCTCAATTCCCTTCCCGAAAGGGTTAAAAGAAAAGAAGTGATAGGATGAAGACGATTTTGTAAGTTTTCTAAACCCTTTCAAATCCTTAAATATTAACTTACCTTTGATTGAGATGATAGAGAAGGTACCCAAGTACGCCAAATTCTTAAAGAAAATCATGACAGGGCATCGAAAAATCAAGGTAGGCGAGCAAGTGAAGGTAAATGTATCCTACAGTGCTATTTTCTCCAAAGAGATTCCCCAAAAACTGACAGATCCTGGTAGTTTCACCATCCCAATTAAAATTGGGACTCTTCAGTTCAACAAGGCTTTGTGCGGTCTCGGTGCAAGTATAAATTTAATGCCTTTATCAGTATTCGAGAAATTTGAGAGTGGAGATCTTAAGAGTACCCAAGTTACTTTACAATTGGCTGATCGGAGTTTCATAATCCCTGCGGACTTTGTTGTGTTAGATTTTGAGGAGGACAAGGATATTTCTATACTTCTAGAAAGACCATTGTTATCTACATCTTGTTCTATCATTAATTTAAATAATAATGAACTCACTATGCGAATCAATGGTGAGGTTGAAACCTTCAAGTAAGGGGATAAAGTTAATGAAACTAAGAAGTACAATGAACGATGTCATTTGTTCAAATTGAATAAATGAGAAGGGTAGAATTGAATTTCCTTTATGAGCAAAGAAAGAATGAATCGATTTAAGGAAATGGATTGATTAAAGGAGGTAGAAAGATCTAATGAGAGGTGGACAAAAAGGGAGCAAAGTTGGATCTGCTCGGCAAGGGTAAGCATAGCGGAAGAGTCTGGTAGTAAGACTTAAAGGTAAATTGGTGATACTAACTTATGTATATTATTGTATATTATTCTAACATGTTTTTATTTTAGCATTTAATAGAAAGAAGGGGTAGGTTGCTGCACACTATCAATTATGTCCTAACAAAGGTGCAAAATCCAGGAAAAAGCAAGACTGAAGCTGATGTCGCGACGTGGCTATCTCTTTGTTGCAACAAAGTGCACAGATTCGACAATATAGGACTAAGGAGGATGTTGCGATAAGGCCCCAAGAGCATCGCGACCAAGAGAAACTGAAGGGCATGTCGCGACCAAGAGAAACTGAAGGGCGTGTCGCGACAAAGACTCCTTATGTTGCGACATCGACTACAATTTCTGCAGGATTGACTCGACTTGAATGCGCAACCCAGTGGCTAAGGGCTTATTTTTCCTAGATTTTACACCCTAAAACCCTTATTTATCGATTTCGTACCTAACAAATTAAACTAGTTTTCACATTTGATGAGCTTTAAATCAAGTAATTTTCCTTATATTTTATGGATTTTAAGTTTAATTTTGTCGTTTAATAAAATGTGCTAAAAAGGTTATTTTATTGCTTTCAAGGCCAAATGAGGCCTAAAGATTAGCTAACATACTTCGTGAGTGTGCAGGAGATTAATAGCAATTGAGCCACAACAATATTGACCACTTCGTCATGACATAGAGAGCCCTATGTTGCAATAAAGGGATCAGTAGCGAAGAATCAAGGGATTGCCTGCTGTGTCGCGACAATTTTCCTAGTGTTCACGACATCAATCCCAGACTTCAACTCTGCATCGAGCGAGGGGTGTTTTTTTCTTCATAATGCGACTTAAGCACGAAGGACAGTAGAGACCTAAGGTTGATGAAAACGATCGGCCAAAAGCTATAAATAGGGCATTTAGCACTAGGGTTTTGGACACCATTTACGATATATTAGTTTTTAGTTTAAGTTTGTTTTTTCGTTTGGGAAATGAGATTGTAGAACTCGTATAAACATTCAAGGAATTTTTCTCGATAGATTCCAATACAATTCTAGTTTATTTTTTCAATCTCTTATTCAAATATATGTTTATATATGTGTGTGCTTATAATGATCAAGAAACCCATGAGGAACTAATTTCATTTTGGGGAATTAGGGAGTGGAAGTATGAATATTTGATTCGTGTTTAATTGGGATTTTCCCTTTCGAATCAATTGTTTTGGAAAGGAAGAACATCGAAAAAATACTAAGCTTGACAACCTTAGAAAGTCATGTAAGTGGGAATGAACCCAAAATTGGTATTACCTATTCGTGAATAACTTTTCCCCAAACCAGTTTAGATTGTGACATCTAGCGATAAGTAGTCTCTATTAGAAAATCAAAACTTATAAGAAAACAAATCATGACATTTCATCCCTCAACACCCAACCGTTGGATCGAATTGAAAAGGTGTAATCCGATTGGATGCATTTATTATTGCAGACCTATTGTCCTTTCTCTGCTGCATAAACAAACATGCCTCTCCATCAGCTCTTTTCATTCCCTATAAACACCCTTGTTATGCCAACTGTGCTATTCAAAACCTCCATTTTTATCCCCAAAATTATTTTCAAGCTTATACTTTTATATCTCCCGACTACCTTTACTTACCAACAAAAATGGCTAGAACCAGTGGGTTTGTAAAGAAGTCAATGAAATTTGTTTTGGAATCCTCCTCTGCCATAGTAGTTCGTGAAATAGAGTATCACCCATCCAAAGAGCCTTTGATGTTCCTATCTAAGGTTGCCAAAGATCATTTCCAAGAGAATATGTTGAAACGAAACTGCCATTTAGAGCAACGCTTCCAGTTGTTGAGACAACAGGAACTTTGGAAACAAGTTCATAGAACCATCACAAAGCTGGGATGGGAAATTTTCTACCAACATCCGAGGAGCTATTCACCGTCCATGGTACATGAATTTTATGCAAATCTCACTGACAATGAGTCAAAATTTTTATTTTTTCGTGAAGGTTTGATACCATGGGATGCTACACATATCAACGCAATCTACAAAACAACAGTAGTTGAGGATGAACACATGGAGTTTATTGAGGAACTCATCGAGGAAGGGGTTGATATTTTGGTGAGAGATCTCTACATTTAAGGTGTTGTTTGGACAGGCTCGAACCCAAATAATTACACAATGCACAAGAGATTTTTAAAGTTATAGAGCAAGGTTTTGTTTCATTTTATTAACTGTAGGCTGATGCCTTCCACCCACAACACAACTGTAACACTGGATTGGATGTGTCTGATACATTCGATTATTACGAGGAGGAAAATTGATGTCGATGCAATTCTGCACCAAGAAATTACTGATTGTGTGCTCAGACAAACTGGCATATTGGTGTTCACCTCCTTGATAATGTAGTTGTGCCAGTAGCGGGGAGTTGTGCCTCGAGAGGGAGAAGAGAGTTTGGAAAAAAAAGGCCCCATAAATAAAGCCTCCATTGAGCAGATGACTCGTGGGAAAGATACTCCAGTAGTCAAAGAGGCAGATGCAAGAAAGAAAAATGGCAAAGCAAAATTAGATGAAAATAGTGCAAATGTGATTGCAGATCCATCTCTGTGGAGCAAAGTAAAGGAAGTTGAAAAGATCGTAGATTCCATTAATATTAGGCAGATAAAGCTTGTCACCACTATTGAAGACATGGAGAGGTCTCAGAATCTATTCTATGCCTACGTCAGGGCATGGAATAGTGTTGTTGTAACCACATTACGACACCAACTGAATATTCAATGTCACTTGAATCAATTCAGGCGGAGGCTCTGATTGAAACCAATGAGGGTCATAATCCATTAGCTATCGCGGTCTACATTGGACCACTCGAAGTGATCCACACAATAGAAGCCACAACCGATGATGTCGGGGCACAACCCTATATTAAGGAGCGATCCAAAGATCAGGCCAAGCCAAAAGAAATAAAAAGGAAGTGCGCCAAGGTTAAGAAGCGCCATAAGGAAGACAGGAAGCGCAAGAAGAAGAAACATCATGCAGCCACATCAACGGCTATAGACAATTGAGTTAGTTTTATTTAAGTTTTAGTTTTAGTTTTCATGCATATCATGTAGCCGTAATTTAATTTTCACCATACCTTTTTGTCATTGCCTGTTAATTGTCACTGCATTTGCATTATCATTGCATTTCCACTTGTCATTGTAAATTAATATCAGTGCATTGGGGAGAATACAAACTTTATGTTTGGGGGGAAAGTCTATTGGGTTGGAAATAAAATTGCACCTACATTTCAAAAATTTATCTTTTTTAGTTTAATGAACCATGCAAGGTTATTGAAAATGTGCTTGAATTTTTTCATTTAATGCTTAATTCTTGAATCATGTGAACTGTTAATGAATGAGTTGGATGAATTTAATTGAATTTTGTATCTTCAATTCTTACATGAATGATTTAGATTACATTAGTAATGAATGAATAGTATCATTCTTTGGAATCTTGAATGAATCTGCCATTTACAACTGCTTGTATATATTTATAGTTATAAATAAAAGACACTCCAATGTGGGTGTATTATGAACTGTCAAGGGGGAACACTCCAATACAAGTGTTAGAAAAAGTAATCTAGCCAAAGATTGTCACTGCAAGAGTGTGTGTCGACGCAATTATATACTCTCTAGGGGTTTCTTGCACCCCATCGTTACTTCTTAGGAACAAGAGTATAGTAATGCAACGACATCCCTCAGTTCCTTAAAAAAATAATATATATATATATATATATATATACATATATTACTATACAATAAATGTTATTTTGGTAGAAAGAATTTAAGGCTTAAAGCATGATGCTAGCATTAGTGAAGTTGCAATTGTAATTATTCATGCTTATGAATTGTCGGCGCAATATTTTGTCATTTAAATGTGATTCATTCATTAGGGTTTTAGATGATTCAAGCTGCTAGAATGATCATTGCCTTGATAAATTTTGCTATAACCTTGCTAATTTCCATTTTACTTAAGGACAAGTAAAACCTTAAGTTTGGGGTGTGATAATACTAGAAAGAACCATCAATTTCTCCCTACTTATTATTTAAGTTGTTCTCATTTAGTCATTTTTAGCATACATTCTTAGCATTTTTTTAATTTGTTATTGCATTTTCTAACTCAATGGAACTCAACCTAATTCCCTTTGGATTTATGATAATTTTTCTATTGATGGCATTGCATTAGTCTATTTAGCATTGCACTTAGAATTGTCGTTACAGGAACCTGTTTAGAATTATCGCTGCTTGAATATGTCTAGAGTTGTTGCTGTATGAGAGGGTCTAGAATTGCACCCAGAATTGTCGTAGCATTTGACAACTGTCTAGTTAAAACACCAAAAATGCGCGAGTTGTACAACTGGTGTAACAAACTAGTACGAGCAAAGAATGCTAGATCTGGAGGGAATGACACTTGTACTGTCAGCTACAATGAGAATGAGAGAGAAATCATCTTCTCTTCTTCCAAATTAATTTTCTTTTAAAAAAAATCCATTTCTAAAAGCTTGCATTCATGGCAGCTTAACCTTCTCAAGGGTTACCTAACGCAAAAGAGGAGGCAGATCTGCTCCTGACGAGGAGTATCCTAAGTGCAACACAAGAGGAGAGTAAGGGAGCAAATTGAGTATCCTAGGAATAGTATTCCCCATTTGTTCTGTTATTTCTCTTTCTTAAACATTGGTAATTCATGTTATTTCAAGTTGTATGGAAGTACATTTGATATTTAGACTAAATGAAATCTATTTCAATCTTGCCTTTACTGTTAATCTTTGGGTTTAATTATTTTGACAACGGAAGTGTGATTGCAGTAGCTGCAGTGACAAATTAAATTAACAAGCAAGATAACAGAAGTTGCTTGGGGATTGAAGGAATTTAATCCACTTGTTCTTGAATATGTTGCATTGCTAGCACTGGAAGGTGTGGTTAGTATGTATGTTTAAGTCTTAGATCTAATAGAAAAGCCAAGTTTGGTAAGACATTCATTATGCTTTATTGCAACGACAATTACCTGTTATTTTTAACCTTATGAGTCACACTTAGTTTTCTGCCAACTATTCACTTCAAGAACCCATTTCATTATTATGCATTACTTCTTTAATTTTACATTATTGCTTCGACAATTCAATCTCACAATTTTATTTCATTTACTTGTTCATTGCACCGACAATTATAGACAACAAACATCCATCCTTGTGGGATCGATATCCGACAGGTTACACATCTGTCTTCTATACTTGCATCGATAGTGTATGCTTGTACATATTTTCTGTGACGTTCATAACGCGACCACCCATACATCAAACAATTCTACCTTAACAATGCCTTACGACGGCGTTTCATTCCTCCTCAAAATATTACCTGTTCTTTGACATCTATCACAAGCACGACAAAAATCATGTGTATCTTTCAATAAAACAGGCCAAAAGAAATCTGATTGCAAAACTTTTGTTGTAGTTCTTTGTCCTCCAAAATGGCCTCTATAAGGCGCAGCATGACAATGCTGTAAAATGCTACAACATTTATCATCTAGAATACATCGCCTTATAATCTAATATGTACAATGTTTGAACAAAAACAGCTCGTCCCAATAATACTGTTTAGTATCAAGTAAAAACTTTTTCTTCTTTTGGTTAGTCAAATCAGGGGGTAATAAACCACTCACTAAAAAATTCACAATATCAGCATTCCATGGAAATGCTGTAGCAACAAACAACTGCTCATCTGGAAATTCTTTTTTAATGAACCGAACATCACCATCTCCAATATCAACTTCTACTCTCCAAATCAAATTCTTACAACAGCAAAATCCATCGAATGAAGCGTGGCTTGGCATCCTTCTTTGTCACCAAATATTTTAATACAACATCATTTGTGTAAACTGTCACTTTTATGCCAACCAAATACGATCTAAATTTGTCATATGCGAAGACCACTGCTAACAGCACCTTCTATGTTGTTGTATAATTGAGCTGTGAATCATTAAGGGTCCTGCTCGCATAATAAATCGCATGGAATATTTTCTCCTTCCTTTGCTCTAGCACTCGATCTTAGCTTTGTCAACAACAATTCCTTGCTCTGAAATCTTATGGCCAAGCATAATTCCTCCACAAACCATAAAATGACATTTTCCCAATTCAACACTAAATTTGTCTCTTCACAACAACTCAAAACTCTCCCAAGTTCTTCAAACAATCTTCAAACTTATCCCCAAAAACAAAAAATCGTCCATGGACATTTCTAAAAATTTCTCCACCATGTCCGAAAAAATAACCATCATGCAATGCTGAAAAGTTGTTGGGGCATTACATAACCCAAACGGCATTCTTCTAAACGCAAAAGTTCCATACGAGAAAGTAAATGTAGTCTTCTCCTAATCTTTTGGTGCTATAGCATTTTGATTGTATCCTGAATAACCATCAAGAAAACAAGAAAATGATTTACCTGCTAATCTATCCAACATTTGATCTATAAACGACAAAGGAAAATGATCCTTCCTTGTAGCTTTGTTGAGTTTCCTATAATCCATACGAACTCTCCAACCTGTAACAATCCTGGTAGGAATCAACTCATTATTATCATTACTCACAACAGTAACTCCTCTTTTCTTAGGGACACATTGAACTGGACTAACCCAAGAACTATCTAAAATTAGGTAGATTATTCCAGCATCAAGCCATTTCATCACCTCATTCTTAACAACTTCCTTCATAATAGGATTCAATCGCCTCTGTTGCTCAATCAAATTGCTATGGCAATCCTCCAATAAAATTTTGTGCGTACAAAATGTAGGACTGATCCCCTTAATATCAGCTATCGTCTAACCTAATGCCTTCTTAAACTTCCTCAAAACCTCTAGCAGCCTATCTTCTTGATCATCTGTTAAACCTGCAGAAATAACTACTGGCAAAGTTTTGTCATTTCCTAAAAATGCATATTTTAAATGTAGCGGTAAAGGTTTCATTTCAAGTATTGGGGGTCCCTCAATAGAAGGTTTTGATACTTTAAAAGCACGATCAAGTAAATCTAAGGATTCAAAACTTCTTCCCAGTCTCTCTATCAATTGCTTAACATCAAATATTTTAGAATCTCCAAAAACATCATCACCTTCTTCACATAATTCTACAGCAACATCAGTATTGCCGTAGCAAAAATTTACTAAATTCTTTTCCACAATGAAATCTTCCAAATTAATCACACAAAATTCTAGCACCTAAATTATTGAAAACAGACATTGGCATCAAATTTATACTAGCACCTAAATCACATAAAGCTTTACCAATGTAATTATTGTCTATAGCACAAGGAATAGTAAAACTCCCTGGATCTTTTAACTTTGGCGGCAATTTATTCACCAATATTACCGTTCACCCTTCAGTAAGCGTAACGGTCTCGAATTCACCCAATCTTCTCCTCTTCGATAGAATATCTTTCATCAACTTAACATAGTTGGGTGTTTGCTCTAATGCTTCTATTAGAGGAATATTAATATGCAATTAATTCAATACCTCCAAAAACTTTTTAAACTGAATATCTTGCTTTGCTTGCTCAAATCTTTGAGGAAATGACAGTGGCGCCTGATCGCCCCTGAACATACTCCCGTTCGGCATAGATTTAGGCTCTCCGCAAGTATACGGGTCAGGTTGTAAATATAGTGTATATAACGAAACATTTGGTAGTATTCCGAGGATCGTACCGAAAGGATACGTAAGATGATAATAAATTAGATCCTTGCAAAGAATAAAAGTAATTAGTACTTACTATAGGGTTTATAGTATGAAGAATAATAAAATAGTTGATTTTGATGAGCATAAAATAAAAGAGAAAACAAAAAGGAAAATGAAAGCAAGATTTAAGATGTAGAAGTTCTTATAAACGACTTTAGGGATATTAGGTCGTTTCCGTATGAGTTCTTCAATTGTTAGGTTTTTGAGATTTTCCTCCAATCTACTGGCCACTACCCTAGTTGGATCTCTTGATCTTTCGCCAGCATAGCAAGTCAATAAAGACTACTTATCGCTAGATGTCACAGTTTAAACCTATTTGGGGAAAAGGTGTTCACGGATTGGTAATACCAATTTTGGGTTCATTCCCACTTAGATGACTTTCTAAGGTTGTCAGACCTAGTATTTGTTCGATGTTCTTCCTTTCCCAAATAGCTGATCTGAAAGGTAAAATCCCTATTAAACAACAATCAAATATTCATACTTCGACTCCCTAATTCCTTAAAATGGAATTAGTTCCTTATGGGTTTCTTTATCATTAAAAACACATACATATATATAAATATATAATTGAATAAGAGAATGCAAAAAGAAACTAGACTTGTATTAGTAGTTTGTCGAGAAAATTTTCTCGAACGTTTATGTTTGCTCTACAATCTCGTTTCATAAAGAAAATATAAACTTAAAACTAAAAACTGAAATCTAGTAAATGGTGTTTAAACCCTAATGCTAAAAGCGCTATTTATAGCTTTTGGTCTACCATTTTCATCAACCCTAGGTCAGCTACTGTCCTTTATGCTTAAGTTGTTTTGTGAAGACAAAAGCACCCCACTTGATACAAAGTTGAAATCTGGGGTCGATGTCGCGACACACCAGGACCTATGTTGCAATAAAGCAGGCAGTCCCTCGATTCTTCGTTGTTGATCCCTTTGTTACGACATAGGGCTCTCTATGTCGTGACGAAGTGGTCAATATTGGTGTGGCTCAACTACTATTAGTCACTTGTGCACGCACGACGTGGGTTAGCTAATCTTTAGTACTCATTTGGCCTTGAAAGCAATAAGTTAACCGTTTTAGCACAATTTATTCAAAAGAAAAACTAACTAAAAGTCCATAAAATATAAGAAAAATTACTTGATTTCAAACTCATCAAATGTGAAAACAAGTTCAATCTACTAGGTATGAAACCTGCAGATCAACGTCGTTCCGTCAGAATTATGACAAGATTTTGTCACAACATTCTTACTCACATTACAGACTTCATCTTTCCTATCTTCTTTCATCTCAACTTTTTCCTTTTACAGCTTCCTTCTCAATTTCTTCCATAACTTCTTCAACTTCCAAATCTAGAATTTCTTCTTCTTCTTCTTCTGTCATAACAAATTCATTGTCAAAAACATTATCCTCAAATACTTGATTCTTACCCTTGAGAGAAATAGCTTTGCAGTGCACTTTCCCTTGCATTCTCTGCATCACTTGGCAGTGTTCCTCGCGGTCTCGAATTCATCGCATTCGCAATTTGGCCAACTTGATTTTCCAATGCTCTTAATGATGTGGCTTGATATTGGATAACATCGTCATTCTTAGACATGTATTCTTCCAACAAATTCTCAATAGATGAGAATACTTCAGTTTGTTGTTGATTTTACTTCGACAATTATGACTCATATCCAAGTGCTCTGTCATTGGCTTATCGAACAGCATTGCTCGAATTCCCAACTCCTTGATTATTGCTCCAACTAAAATTTGGTTGCTGCCTCTAACATGAATTATAGGTGTTAGAATAAGGATTCTTATTGTTAAATTTTCCCATGTTACAAGCAGATGTTGGATTGGATGAACATTCTTCAATTCATGATTATATCCACAGTACACTCACTTTGCTTCAGCAATCTTCATTTTCCTAGCAATACTTTGATTTTTGCATAGTCTTAATCATGTTAGGTAATGAAGATACTTATGCTGTAAGTGATGTAATAGCATAAAGCTCCATTGCTCCAGCATTTTTTCTATTAGAACCTAATCTTGTTATAGGATACTGATAATCATTATTAGTAATTCTTTCCAAAATCTCTTATGCTTCATTATATGTCTTATCCAACAATGTACCATTTGCTATTGCATCCACAACCATTCTCATGTGTGCATTTAAACCATTATAAAACATCTCCATTTGTGTCCAATGTGGAAAACCATGCATAGGATATTTCCTAAGAAAATCCTTATACCTTTCCCATGCCTCATAAAGCGTCTCATCATCTAGCTACCTAAATGACATAATATCATTTCTCAACTTCGCATTCATATTTGATGGATTATACCATAGCAAAAATCTTTGACAAAGGTCATTCCAAGAAAAAGTTGTCCTTGATGGAAAAGCATTCAACCATGCTTTAGCATGATCACGTAAAGAATAAGGAAACAATTTTGAATGAAAGGCATCTTTAGGAACACCTTGTTGTTGAAACAAATCACATACCTCTAAAAAAAACCTCAAATGCATCCTTGGATCTTCCGTGGGCATACTTCCAAACTGCCCAACAGTTTGTAGCATTTGGAACATTACCGGCTTAAGCTCAAAATGAGGAGCTTAAATTTGTGGCCTCATAATGCCCGGACCTAAATCATCAAGAATCGACACTACATGCTCTCTAATTGGTCGATCTCTACCATCAATTACTCTCGAAATATTTACTTCAGGATTATGAACTTCTAAATTAGGAACTTCAGGAACTTCTCTATTCTCAAGCCTATTTTATTTCTTGTTGCTCTTGTAATTCTCTCTTTCGTCTTCTCAAAGTTCTTTCAATTTATGGATCTAATGGAAAATCTTACGCACTTCTTTTACTCGTAAACCTACGACAAAAATCTGCAAAAACAAAAACTAAAGCAAAATTAAAAATAACAAAAACAAATGTTAGCTCAACAACTTAACAAAAATCTCACTAAAATACACCTATCTCCTCGGTAACGGTTGATTTGCTGGTTTTATACCTAGTAGATTGAACTAGCTTTCACACTTAGATTACTTCCTTATGTTTTTGTAGGATTTAACTTAGATTTCTCATTTGAATAAATTGTGTAACCTAAGTGCTAAAATACCATTTTATTATCTTTAAGGCCGATTGGGGCCTAAAGGTTAGCTAATGCACTTTGTGAGTGTGCAGGAGACCATAAGAAGTTGTAACAATAGGAGATTTATCACTTCATCACAACATAGGTTGAGTTACGTCGCAACCAAGGGACTAGACTTGAGGATTTCAAAGACTGACTCCTTTGTCGCAACATACATGGGATATTTTTCCTTATGTTGCGACATCGACTGCAATTTCTGCAGGATTAACTCGACTTGAATGCGCAACCCAGTGGCTAAGGGCTTTTTTTTCCTATATTTTACACCCTAAAACCCTTATTTATCGATTTCGTACCTAGCAAATTAAACTAGTTTTCACATTTGATGATCTTTAAATTAAGTAATTTTCCTTATATTTTATGGATTTTAAGTTTAATTTTGTCTTTTAATAAAATGTGCTAAAAAGGTTATTTTATTGCTTTCAAGGCCAAATGAGGCCTAAAGATTAGCTAACATACTTCGTGAGTGTGCAGGAGACTAATAGCAATTGAGCCACAACAATATTGACCACTTCGTCATAACATAGAGAGCCCTATGTTGCAACAAAGGGATCAGTAGCGAAGAATCAAGGGATTGCCTGCTGTGTCACGACATTTTTCCTAGTGTTCACGACATCAATCCAGACTTCAACTTTGCATCGAGCGAGGGGTGTTTTTTTCTTCATAATGCGACTTAAGCACGAAGGACAGTAGAGACCTAAGGTTGATGAAAACGATCGGCCAAAAGCTATAAATAGGGCCTTTAGCACTAGGGTTTTGGACACCATTTATGATATATTAGTTTTTAGTTTAAGTTTGTTTTTTCGTTTGGGAAACGAGATTGTAGAACTCGCATAAACATTCAAGGAATTTTTCTCGACAGATTCCAATACAATTCTAGTTTATTTTTTCAATCTCTTATTCAAATATATGTTTATATATGTGTGTGCTTAAAATGATCAAGAAACCCATGAGGAACTAATTTCATTTTGGGGAATTAGGAAGTGGAAGTATGAATATTTGATTCGTGTTTAACTGGGATTTTACCTTTCGAATCAATTGTTTTGGAAAGGAAGAACATCGAACAATTACTAGGCCTGACAACCTTAGAAAGTCATCTAAGTGGGAATGAACCCAAAATTGGTATTACCTATTCGTGAATAACTTTTCCCCAAACCGGTTTAGATTGTGACATCTAGCAATAAGTAGTCTCTATCGACTTGCTATGCCGGTGGAAGATCGAGAGATCTAACTGGGGTAATGACTAGTTAATTGGAGGAAAATCTCCAAAACCCAACAATTGAAGAACTCATACGGAAATAACCTAATATCCCCAAATTCATTTATAAGAACTTTAATTTTTGTAGGAAACAGGAAGTATTTAGAAGCTAGAGTCACAGTCCTCAACTAGCATAATAATCACATCTGTGGAGCAAGAAGGTGCATGCTCGTGGGAGAGTGATCTGCTGGTTTCGTACCTAGCAGATTGAACTAGTTTCAACATTTGATGAGCTTACAATCAAGTAATTTCCCTTATGTTTATTGAATTTTTAATTTAGTTTTATCTTTTAATAAAATGTGCTAAAAAGGTCATTTTACTACTTTCAAGGCCAAATGGGCCCTAAAGTTTAGCTAACCTACTTCATGAGTGCACAGGAGACTAGTAGTAGTCCAGCCATAATGATACTGACCACTTTGTCACGACATAGACAATCATATGTCGCAACAAAGGGATCAACAGTGAGACATCTAGGGACTGCTTGCTATGTCGCGACACAAGTCCTGGTGTGTCGTGACATTAATCCCAAACCTCATCTCTACATCAAGCAAGGGACGTTTTTGTCTTGACAATGTGACTTAAGCACGAAGGATGATAGATGACCGGGTTAATGAAAACGGCCAACCAAAAGCAATAAAAAGGGCCTTTAGCACTAGGTTTTTGACACCATTCATTAGACTTTAGTTTTTAGTTTTATTTGAAATTTCAATTTTGAAATAAGATTGTAGAAGTTCGCATAAACGTTCGTGGAGTTTTTTCTGACAAATTTCTTAATACAATTCTAATTTCTTTTTCATTCTCTTCTTCACTTATATGTTTTCATATATATATATTTTTTATTGATGAATAAAGAAACCATGAGGAACTAATTCTATTTTGGGGAATTAGGGAGTGGACGTATAAATAATTAATTGTTGTTTTATAAAGATTTTACCTTTCAGATCAACTGTTTGGGAAATGAAGAGCATCGAACAAACACTAAGCCTGACAACCTTAGAAAGTCATCTAGGTGGGAATGAACCCAAAATTGGTATTGTCTATCCGTGGACACCTTTTCCCCAAACTAGTTTAGATTGTGAGATCAAGCGATAAATTATCTTATCAACTTGCTATATCGATAAAAGATCGAGAGATCCAACTGGGGTAGTGACTAGTTGATTGGAGGAAAATCCTCAAAACCCAACAATCGAGAAACTCTTACGGAAACTACCTAAAATCCCCAAAGTCATTTATAAGATTTCTACAACTCAATCTTTTGCCTTTATTTTCTATTCTATTTTTTATTTTTATTTTTATGCTCTCAAAACACTCTTTTATTTTTCGTACTATAAACCCTAAAATAAGTACTAATTAATTTTACTCTTTGTAGGGATTTGATTTATTATCGCTTTAAGCCTCCTTTAGGTACGATCCTCGGAATACTACCAAGTGTTCCGTTGTAACACACTAGATTACAACCTGACTTGTATATTTGCGGAAAGTCGAAATCTATGTCGAAAGGAAGTACGTTCGGGGGTGGTAAAGTTGTTGGTACCGTTACTGGGGAGATAACGCTTTAGTAAATTTTATTTTTTCTTTTTATTAAAATAATTAGGAAAATTTTAGATTATAGATACGATATAACCATACTAACAATTGTTATTTTTTAGATCTAACACTTCCCTTTAATTTCCATCATATTCAAATCTATGGATGCCTACAATTTATTTTGTTCAGATCTTATGTATGATGATGATTATGATGCTAATATCTACGAAGACGGGTATTATGAGGATTGGGAGATCCAGGAGAATCAAAAGTTACTAATGTTGGAGTTCAGTCAACTTCGTGAAGAAGCCTAGATCCCAGATCCACATAATGGTCTATCTTTTAGGGAAATGTACTTCGAATCTGAACGAATAACCCGAGAAAAGGAACAAAAGCTAGAAGAGAAAACAAAAAGAGAATGTTTTGAGGAATCAGATGGTCGGACTGCTGAGCAAAAAGAGATCTCATCTTTGGAAGGCAAAATGGATGATCGTGTAAAAATTGAGATTGGGCCTCAATCAAATGAAGAATCAATCCCATAGAGGAAGAAGACGGCTCCCAAATCTCAAATTTAGATCTTTTATTAATCACTATTGCCAAATCATCAATAGAAGAAATATTAGTTGAAGATATCATCGATCAAAAATTCAATTTCCAATGGAAAATGACCACTATATATAATACTTTCCTAGAGCAGTAAATTCCTAAAGATATTACTAATGTGAAAACTTTTCAATTTTTGTAGAAAGCAGGAAGCATTTACAAGCTAGATAATCTGCCGATTTTATACCTAGCAGATATAACTATTTTTCATACATGAAGAGCTTGAAATCAAGTATTTTCGTTATGTTTTCATAAGATTTAGTCTAGATTTCTTATTTACATAAATTGTGTAACCTAACTGTTAAAATATCGTTTTATTTGTCTTTAAGGCCAAATGAGGCCTAAAGGTTAGCTAATGTATTTGGTGAGCGTGCAGGAGACCACAAGAAGTGTATTAATAGGATACTGATCACTTCTTCATGACATAGGCTGAGCTACGTCGCAACTAAGGGACCAGATTGAAGGAACTCGAAGATTGGTTTCCTTGTCACGACATACATGACCTATGTCACGAAAATGCCTAAAGGATGATGCTTCACATGGATACTGATACCTTTGTCGCGACACAGGACCTGGTATGTTGGGACATCAACCCCTGGACATAGATCTCACATTAAATAAAAGGTGTTTTGGTCTTTACAATGTCGTTTAAACATGAGGAACGACTGCTGACTTAGGGTTGAGGAAAAAAGGCCATTCAAAACTATAAATAGGACCTTCAGCACTAGGGTTTCACACACCATTAATTATTCTTTAGTTTTCAGTTTTATTTTTATTTATTTTTCAGCTTTTGAAATGAGATTGTAGAAACTCTCGTAAATGATCGAGGAGTTTTTTTTCCGACAAATCACTTAATACAATTTTAGTTTCTTTTTCATTCTGTTTTACATTTATATGTTTTCATATATTATGTTATTGATGAATAAAGAAACCATGTGAAGCTAATTCCATTTTGGGGAATTAGGAAGTGGACGTATGAATGATTAATTATTATTTTACAAGGATTTTACTTTTCCGATCATCTATTTGGGAAAAGAAGAACGTTAAACAAACATTAGACCTAACAACCCTAGAAAATCATCTAGGTGGGAATGAATCCAAATTTGGTATTGCCCATCCGTGAACACCTTTTCCTCAAACCGGTTTAGATTGTGACATCTAGCGATAAGTAACCTCTATCGACTTACTATGCTGGCAGAAGATCGAAAGATCCAACTAGGGTAGTGACTAGTTGATTGGAGGAAAATCCACAAAACTCAACAATTGAAGAAATCATCAGGAAACAACCTAATCTCCCCAAAGCCATTTATAAGAATTTTTACAACTCAAACTTTACTCTATTTTATTTTTATGCTTCTAAACAACTCTCTTATTGTCCCTCATTCTATAAACCCTAAAATTAGTACTAATTAATTTTATTCTTTGTAGGGATTTGATTTACTATAGCCTACGCCTCCTTTAGGTACGATCCTCGGAACACTACCAATGTTCCGTTGTAAGTACACTATGTTTACAACCTGACCCGTATACTTGCGAAAAGCCGAAATCTACACCAAACAAGAGTAAGTTCGAGGGCGATCAAGTTGTTGGCTCATTGTCAGGAAGGAAACACTTTAGTAAATTCTATTCTTTCTTTGTATTAAAATAATTAGAAAAGTTTTAGGTTATAGATATGATTTTCTTTTCTTTTATTTTTTGTATTTTGTTTCCTTTACTTTTTATTTGATTTTGGTTTATGACTCGAAGCCAAAGAAACTTGGTTGACCCTATTTCTACCCCTGAATCACTAATCAGACGTAACCGCAAAAACCCACAGGTTATGCAAAACCCACCATCGGAGGAGACAAAAGAATAAGTAGATCCAATAGAAGATCCCACGGTTAACGTAGAAGACATCAATATACCTCTACAACTCATTACAAAAGAATCGATGGTAAAAGAAAAAATAACTATAAGGGAGTACTCTTTATCTACTCTAGATCTAACTTAGGAGAGTATTGTTAGACCTACTATTGTCACTAATAACTTTGAAATAAAACCAGCTATGATTAAAATGATTCAGAATAATTTACAATATAGGGGGACAATGTCTGAAGATCTCAGTTTACATTTGAAACGGTTTTTACAATTGTGCAATACTTTTAGGTTTAATGGTATTACTGACGATGCCTTTTGTTTAAGATTATTTCCCTTTTCTTTAACTGACAATGCTTTTTCATGGCTAGATGTATAGGCACCTTAATCCATCACAACTTGGGACGAACTAGCAAATTTTTGCAAAAAAATTTCCCCATGGGAAAAGGCATTCAACTTAGGAGAGAATTGTCAACCTTCCGGCAATTCGAGAGCGAAGGGTTCCATGAAACATCGGAACGATTTAAGATGTTAGTACGCAAATGCCCTAATCATGGTATGCCGAAATGGATGCAACTACAAACTTTCTATAATGGGTTGGATGCATCCGTCAGATCTACTTTAGACAGTGCGGTAGGAGGAGCCTTAATGAACCAAACATATAATAATGCTTACGGGTTCATAGAAATTATGGTGATAAATTCATGTCAGTGGCTTACTGAGAGGTTCACTTATGTGTAGAAACCCGCTTCAATGAAAATGATAAAAGAGGATGACAAATACTAATAATTTTTGGAGAGACTGAACCGAATCGAGTCTGCTACAATAGCACCATCATCCAATGGAGAATATAAGCTTCTTTATCACTATCTCATAAACCCGGAGGAGGCCAATTACGTAAGTACTCGAAATCCCTATTAAAATACTTACAATCCAGAATGGAAAGATCACCTCAATTTTAGGTGGGGAGAAAGACAAGGGGGAAATAGTCAAAATAATCGAACGAGAAATCCTAGTTATCAACCCCATTTCTACAGAGACAGCCAAACAAAGCAAATTAAAGTGACCATATTGCATGTGGTCAATGAATGGATAGAATTGAAGTGGAGAAGCACTTCATGAGGGTGGACGTAAAACAAGTATAGTCTGATTGTGCTAATATCGCCAGATTTGTGGGAAATCTAGAGGAAAGAATGGATCAATTGATAAGTATGATGAGTGATATTTCGAGACAAATTGGTTCAGAAATCCCTAGCAACACCGAAAATAATCCACGTAGGGAAGGTAAAGAGCAGCTTAAAGTGATTGAATTGAGATCGAGCAAAGTACTGTGTAGCCTAGAACGACCTAAGGATGAAAAAGAGCCTAAGAAACCACATGAGGTCATAAACATCCCATCCGATGATGACACTGAAGTCATCAAGCCTAAAAAGGTTCCCATGAAAGAGGCATTAGAAACAAAGAAAGATGTGCCTAAGGAAGGAAAGAACGCCTCAATTCCATTTTTGAAAAGGTTAGAAGAGAAGAAGTGACAAGATGAAGACAAATTTGTAAGTTTTCTCAACCTTTTCAAATCCTTTAATATTAACCTACCTTTGATTGAACTAATAGAAGATGTACCCAAGTACGCCAAATTTTTAAAGGAGATCATGACACGACATCGAAAAATAAAGGTAGGCGAGCAAGTGGAGGTGAACGTATTCTGCAGTTCTATTATCTCAATGGTAATTCCTCAAAAACTAAAGGACCCCTATAGTTTTACTATTTCAATTAAAATTGGGAATCTTCAATTTAACAAGGCTCTATGCGATCTTGGTTCAAAAACTTAATGCCTTTGCCTTTGTCAAGATTTGAGAAGCTTAGGAGTGGAGATCTTAAGAATACCCAAGTTACTTTACAACTGGTGGATCGGTCATCTGAACGACTGAGGGGAATTTTAGAGGACGTCTTAGTTCAAGTAAGGAGCTTTATCATCCCTGTAGATTTTGTTGTTTTAAACTTTGAAGAAGACAGGGATATCTCTATTTTGCTAGGAAGACCATTCTTAGTCATGTCACGGTCCACCATTGACCTAAATAATAATGAGCTCACTATAAGGATAAATGGTGAGGTGGAAACCTCAAATGTGAGGATAAAAACGATGAAACCAAGAAGCACAATGAAAGATGTCACCTGCTCGAGTTAAATAAGGGAGAAGGGCACAATCGAATCTCATTCATGAATAAAGAAAGAATTAATCGATTCAAGGAAATGGATCGATTGAAGGAGTTGGAAAGAGCTCATGAGAAATGGGCAAAAGGTGAACAAAATTGGATCCATTCGACAATGGTAAGCATACCGGATGAAAAGGTGGTACTAACTTATGTATAATATTGTATATCACTCTAATATGTTTTTCTTTTAGTTTTAATAGAAAATAGGGATTTGTTATGAAATACTATCAGGTTTGTCGCAACAAAAAAATAGAATCTAGAAAGAGCAAGACTAAAGCTGATGTCGTGACATGGGCACCTTCTCGTCACGACAAAGTAGACAGAATCGACAAAAATTAGGGCTGAGGAGAATGCCGCGACAAGCCATCAATAATGTCGTAACTCGGAGGCACTGAAGGGGATGTTAAGACAAACACTATATACGACATCGACTACAATTTCTGTAGAATTGACCCGGCCCAACTACGTAACCTAGCAGTGAAGGGCTTATGTTTTCCAAATTTTTACACTTTAAAACCCTAAATACTAACCATTATAAATATCTAAACATCATTCTAACTCATGTTATCTTTATTTAACTTATTAAAAACCTAGAAATCCTTTTGTTTCTCTATTTTCTCCTTACTTTTCATGTTTCCATGCAAAGGGGAAAGGCACACCTATCCAAATTTAAAGTTCCTATTCTGTCATCTTTATTATTTAGAATAACTCCTAGAAAGGTTAGACGTACGGTAGAATCTAAACCATCATTGGATACAACTCCTTTGAATTTTCTAAACCGGAATGTATAAAAATATTTTAATGAACTTCAAAGAAAAACCTTCATTCAAGAAAGGGCTTTTGATCCATTAATGGTTTTGTTCAAGAAAGTTTGGCCTTTAGTTATGTACCATAGATGGGAGCGTTTTTAGACAATCCCTACAGAACCTGCTGTTATCCCTATAGTCCAGGAATTTTATGCTGCTTTAAAAGATCACATATTTAAGACTAGGGATGAACTCAATTGGGAAACCTTAGTAATTAGGGGAATTAGTGTTAAGGTAAACCTCAAAATAATTTATAATTTCTTTGATACCCTTTATTATGAACAGGATTTCTTAGATCAAATTGATTTAGAATCCTTTAGTGATATAGACATGCATGAGGTAATTAAGTATCTGACGGAAGGAAGGGGGAATGAAAATTTAGGCCAAGCACTAGCATTCCCACATCATTTAATCAAGCTATCATATTTCCTAAAGATAAGATATGTATTCAATTTATTTGTACCCATATGATCCCTTCTTTAAATGTTTTTAATGTAAATGCTTTTTGAGCAATATTGTTATTTGCAATTTTGCAGAAAAAGTAGGTTTGTATAAGGAAATGGATCCACCGAGACATGAGCCATTGTGTAGGAAACCAGAAGGTGGGGATTTTCTTTCCTTACCTAATCACAGCTTTGTGCAAAAGGGGAGGAGTTCCTATGACATCCATCAAGTAAACTTTGAAGCCATTGAAAAGTGTCATTGGTGACACACTCTTCCAACAATATAAAAAACTTCGTACTAAACAAATAAGAGAAGGGAAGAAGAAACCACGAGATTCGATGTCTACACCAACATCTCCACGAAGTTTGGCATCAGCCTAACAAGAAGTTGGTGAAAGGACTCATGCAAAGCTAGATTGGATGCTTCAATGGATGCACGAATCAAGACCGATATTCCAAAAGGTTGCTCGATAGCATAACCTTAGGGTCCCTAACTATATTGCGAACATGTTTGGGGTAATGGATGAGGAACATGATGATGAAGAGCTGAAATTAGGGAATGACAGTGAAGATGAGGAGGAATAACTCTTTGAAACAATTTAGTTTTGTAAATTTTGGATAATTTTTGGTTTTATTTTTAGACTTATAAAATTCGTAGGAGTAAGACTAGAATTTATTTTTTGTATATGTGGTTGAATTCTTTTTGTAGGAACCTCACATTATGGAAGACACAACAATTTCGAACATTAATGCCAAAAAGAGGACAACAACAATAAGAAGAAGAGAACCTTCACGATAAACTGGGTAACTTCTTTCCTTTATTATTTGAGGGGATTACATATTAGGGACAATGTGTTTCTAAAGTGTTAGGGGTTACATAGGAATTTTTGGCATATAAATTTTATTTTTTAAGTTTTTCTCTTTATGTGTGCTTGAGCTTGTAGAGATAGAAGTGAATGGTTAGGAGCATGTATAATAGGTTGATTGTATTGATTGGTAAAATTGGCATGATGATAAGGAATTTTTTAATTTTTGAGCATGAAGCTTTTAAGTTCTACAGTTTATATTAAAGTATAGATAGAAAGGTATTATTAATACCAAGTGATGTGCAATATATGAGGAAGCAAGCATGCTAGTATATATGATAGATGATAATTTTGAAATTATGTGATGAAATTGATATTTGTGCATATTAAGGTGTTTAGGGATGACCTAAGGCATTGTTTGGACTTACCTAGAGCTAAAAAGTCAAACCCTATTTTGAATTTCCAATTAGTACCCATCTTTGAGCCTTATGACCCTTCTTGTTAAACCACATTATAAGCCTCTTTAGCCTTAAAACGAAAATTTTATGTATACTCTTTTCTTTGGTCCTGTTTTGCATGAAAAATGAGTGCCTTGGTCGCTGATCAATGCTTTAGGCTTGCCAAAACAAGTGAGTACATGCTTATAGAAAAACTTCAGGACTGTCCTTGCATAATCTTTTGGGACTGCAATGACCTCCACCCACTTTGATACATAGTCAACAGCAACTAGTTTATGGACATTTCCAAACGAACTTGGAAATGGTCCGATGAAGTCCATACCCTAAACGTCAAAGAGTTCAACTTCCATGATTGGCTGTTGTAACATCTCATTACATCAAGATGTAGATCCGATGCGCTGACATTGATCACAATGATGCATAAAACTGTGGGCGTCTTTAAATAATTAAGGCCAATAAAATCTTGACAGAAGAACCTTTGCAGCAGTTCTCATAAGACCAAAATGCCCTCCATAAGTAGCATCATGACAATGCTTCAGGATTGAAAGCATCTCTTCCTCCGGAGCATAACGTATAATTATATTATCATTGCATACCTTGCAAAGTATGCCTCGTTCCAGTAATATTTCTCTATATCGCGAAGAAGTCTTTCTTTCTTGTGGCCTATGATGCCCAAAGGTAACTTCCCACATACATGGTAATTGACCACATCCGCATACCACGGGTTTGCGTCAACAGCAACAGCTTCTCGTCAGGAAATGCGTCGACAATTTGAAATGTATTCCGTCTTTACTACCAAATTCCAGACAAGACGGGTGACCTGCTACTTGGTTTTTCGACCCCTTTCGATCCTCTATCTCTATATAAAATTCTTGTAATAACAAGATTCATCATATCAGCCTTGGTTTAGCATCCTTCTTTGCAAAAAGGTATCTCAATGCTAAATGGTCAATAAATACAGTAACCTTTGCGCCAATAAGATATGAGTGAAATTTATCGAAAGCAAAGACTACCACCAACAACTCTTTCTTTGTGGTTGTGTAATTAATCTGAGCTTCTGTGAGCATCTTGCTGGCGTAATATATAGTATTAAATACTCTTTCCTTGCATTTTCCTAAGACTGCACCCACTATAAAATCACTGGCATCACACATCACTTCTAATGGTTGTGACTAATCTGTTGCAACGACAATAGGTGTCTTCACGAGTTGCTTCTTTTTTTGCATAAATGCATCCATACATGCATCATCAAATAGGAATTTTTTATTTTGCTCCAACAATGAGTAGAGGGGTTTTGTAATTTTGGAGAAATCTCGAATAAATCTACGATAAAAACTTACGGGTCCAAGAAAACTCCAGATAGCTTTTACATTAGTTGGTGGGGGCAACTTTTCAATAATTTCTACCTTCACTCTATCTACTTCAATGCCCTGACTGGAAATGGAATGACCTAAGACAATGCCTTCAGTTGCCATGAAGTGGCATTTCTCCCAATTCAACACAAGATTTGTGTCTTCACATCTCTTTAAAACTCTAGCCAAGTTGTCAGCACATTGATCAAAAGTATTTTCATAAACTGAAAAATCATCCACAAATACCTCTAATGAGTCATCAATCATGTCTAAAAATATTTCCATCATGCACTTTTGAAATGTGGCTAGTGCATTGTAGAGACTAAATGGCATTCGGTGAAAGGCAAAAGTGCCAAAAGGACAAGTAAACGTTGTTTTTGCTTGATCTTCTAGCATAATAACAATCTGATTGTAGCCAAAATAATCATCGAGGAAGCAATAATAGGCTTTTCCAGCAAGCCTCTCTAGCATCTGATCGATGAAAGGAAGTGGAAAATGGTCTTTCTTTGTTGAATTCAATTTACGGTAATCCATGCATACGCGCCAACCCGTAGGAATACAAGTAGGGATTAGCTCATCCTTGTCATTACTCACCACAGTAATACCACTTTTCTTTGTGACACATTAAACTGGACTTACCCAATTGCTATCAAATATTACGTAAATAATGCCCACGTCAACCCACTTGATAATCTCCTTTTTAAACACCTCATTCATTTTCTCATTCAATCTCTTTTGTTGTTCAACCGATTGTCTTCCTTCATCTTCCAATCGAATTTTATGCATGCAAAAAGAGGGACTAGTGCCTCTAATGCCGACAATACTCCAGGCAGTCGTACATTTATGCTGCTTCGAGATATGGATTAATTTTTCTCCTTAGTTGCATCTAGTGCTGTAGAGACAATGACTGGCAGAGTATTATTGTTGCCAAGAAAAACATACTTCAGATAAGTAGGCAATGACTTCAACTCCAAGGTGGGAGCTTCTTCAATAGATGACTTAAAGACTAAAGTCGTTCTATTAGTCAAATCTAAAGATTCCATTTGTCATCCACGCCTAAGCTCAATATTATTCGCCTCAACCTTGCTGTCACAGTCAACTAGAAATTCTTCATCCGATGTCACCACAAATTCTTCTGTAAATACTATGCTTCGATCATTGAATTCCTCTTTAATTAATGCGTCCAGCACATCAATAGTGTGACATTCTTCTTTGTCCTTGCAAAGAATGACTTCAAAAACACTAAAGGTGACATGTTCATCATTATGTTGCATTGTCAATTCACCTTTATATACATTGATGAGAGTGCGTCCGGTAGTGAGGAATGGGCGTCTCAAGATTATGGGTACCTCTTTATCTGCTTTGTAGTCAAGTATAATGAAATTTTCTGCGAACACAAACTTATCTACGCGAACTAGGATGTCCGTGATTTGTCTTTCAGGTTATGACAATGATCTATCTACTAACTGTAATGTTACTGCAGTAGGCTCCTCAATTTTCTAAACATAAATAGTGGCATAAGGTTGATACTCGTGCCTAAATCACACAAAGCTTTACCCAAGTAGTGGTTGTCAATCAAACATGGGCTTGTAAAGCTTCTAGGGTCTTTCATCTTAAGTGGCAACTTATTTTTCAGGACAGCACTGAATCCTTTTATGAGCGCAATTGTCTTAATATTAGTCAACTTCTTCTTCTTGGAAAATAGCTCCTTCATGAATTTCCCATAACTAAGAATCTGTACAAGAGCGTCCACAAGTGGAATACTGACATGCAGTTGTTTTAATGTGGTTAGAAACTGTTGATATTGTCTATCATGCTCCTTCTCTTTAAATTTTTTTGGAAAAGGTAATGGTATGGATACATCAGGTTGTGTTGACATTGTTGGTTGCATCGACATCAGTAATTACTTCGAAAATTTTGTCAATCTAACAGAAGTCATCGAGGTGAAAATTTGTGGAGCCCCATTCTCTAATTCATCTAAAATTTCTTCAAACATAACTCTCTCACCTTGATCCACTTTACTAGTATCTATAGGTGCTACAATAAAGTTGGTAACTGGCTCGACCATCTGTCTCCCACTCCGAAGAGTGATAGTTTTGCAATGTTGCTTCCTTTTTGAATTTGGATTTTCTGTGTCGCTAGGAAATGCACCTGGTGGTCATGTGTTCAAATTCGAAGTGATTTGCCCTAATTATGCTTACAACGCTCAAATGGAAGATGAATTTCCTTGCACAATGGCTTCTGTTCGAGTTATATGCTCACGCATTAAGGCTTCGTGGGCTGCTAAAGGATCAGATCGTGGTTGTGTGTACTTATGCTACTGTTATCCATGAATATTCAGATTTGGCATCGAAGGTTATTGTGACTGTACACGATTTTGATGTGGTTGCATTTGATCTTGATGTGAATGCATCTGTGTACTCTGGTTGTAACTCTGTTACTGCGGATTATAATTCCCTTATCTATAACTACTTTGATTGGATGAATTTTCATATCTAAATGTCACGACATTCTGATTTCCCCAAGGCTGTTAATTTCTTACAGAATTATTATAGGAATTACCATAAGAATTTCCACGGATGTTATTGACGTAGAAAGCATTCTCCCCGTGCTGTAGACAATCTTCATAACTGTGGTTGTCCCGTAAATTTTACAACAATATGTAGGGACATCAATTTGTTGAGCAACTTGAATGGGTGCAACTTCACTAGTCCCCTTCATGTTCTTTATCATGTTCGCGAGCGAAGAAACTTGTGCACTTAAAGTAGATATAGCATCCAATTAAATAACTCCAGGATTTGCTTTCATTTGTGCAGCTCGAGAGATCGAATATTGATAATCATTCTGAGTGATTCTCTCTAGAATTCTAACAACTTCATTGTAAGTATAGTCCAACAAAGTACCATTAGCAGATGCGTCAACAAGATTTCGTGTCTGTGCATTCAATCCATCATAAAAAATTTCAATATGCGTCTCTTGTTGAATTCCATGCATGAGACAGCGTCGAAGAAGAGATTTATAACGCTTCCACGTAGTATGCAAATTTTCATCATCCAACTGATGATACGCAGTAATGTCGTTTCTAAGATGAGCATTCATAGTTGGTGGATTAAAATGCAAAACAAATTTAGTTACGAGCTCGTTCCACGACGTGATTGATCCAGCAGGTAATCCAAGGAACCAGGTATGAGCCCATCCTTGTAATGAATAAGGGAATAGCTACATTTTCAAGGAGTCATCAAGAATGCCTTGCTGACTAAAAGAAGAACAAATCAGTAGGAAAGATTTAAGGTACTCTCTCGCATCTTCATATGTCAGTCCAGCATACTGCCCATTAGAGTTTAACATTTGGCACATGACTAGCTTTAATTAAAAATTTCCAGCTTGAATAGCTGACCTCACAACACCTGGCTGCAAATCGTCCAAAATTGGAACAACAAAATCTTGAATAGTTCGATTTTACATCTGATCTTCTTGCGACAACGATGGATTATTGATATTTTATGGTTGTATCGAAGGTATAACAATATTTTATGGCGGTAATTGTGGTATGGCTGCATTGTTTCTTGGTAGAGCCATATTTCGTTGTTCTTGTCGTTTCCTTCGAATGGTGCATTCAATTTCAGGATCTAAACTAATAATAAATTCAAGATTTCTCCAGGTCATAAAACACTTAAAATGCAAATGTAAAAGTAGTTAACAAAAAAAAAAGAAAACAAGTTAGTATCAAATAAAGATTAGAAAATAATGAATGAATGCAAAAACAAGAATAAACATCAAACTATTACCATCCCCGACAACGGCGCCAAAACTTGGTCGCGCTATGAACGTTACAGTAAATATGTGCAAGCGTACACTGTCGATGCAAGTATAGAAGACAGATGTGTAACCTGTCAAATATCAATCCCACAAGGATGGATGTTTGTTGTCTATAATTATCGGTGTAATGAACAAGTAAATGAAATGAAATTGTGAGATTGAATTGTCAAAGCAATAATGTAAAATTAAAGAAGTAATGCAGTAATAATGAAATTGGCTCCTGACGTGAATAGTTGGCAGAAAACCAAGTGTGGCTCACAAGGTTAAGTAACAAGTAATTGTCGCTGCAATAAGGCACAATGAATGTCTTACCAAACTTAGCTTTTCTATTAAATCTAAGACTTAAACATGCGCACTAACCACACCTTCTAGTCCTAGCAATACCACGTATTCAAGAACAAGTGGATTAAATTCCTTCAATCTCCAAGCAACTTCCGTTGTCTTGCTTGTTAATTTAATTTGTCGCTGTACCTTCTAGTAATGGTGACTACAATCACACTTTCATGATCAAAACAATTAAACCCAAAGATTAACCACTGTAAAGGCAAGATTGAAATAGATTTCATTTAGTCTAAATATCAAATGTACTTCCATACAACTTTAACATGAATTACTAGCGTTTAAGAAAGAGAAATAACAGAACAAATGGGGAATACTATTCCTAGGCTACTCAATTTGCTCCTTTACTCTCCTCTTGTGTTGCACTTAAGATACTCCTTATCAGGAGCAGATATGCCTCCTCTTTTGCATCAGGTCAACCTTGATAAGGTTAAGCTGCCATAAATGCAAGCTTTTAGAAATGAATTTTTTTTAGAAAAAAATTAATTCAAAAGAAGAGAAGTTGATTTCTCTCTCATTCTCATCAATGTTTAACTATAGCTGACAATATAGGTGTCCTTCCCTCCAAATCTAGCATTCTCTGTCCGTACTAGTGGTTACACCAGTTGTATAACTCACGCATTTCTGGTGTGTTAACCAAACAGCTGTTAGATGTTTTGACAATTCTAGGTGCAATTCTGGATCCTCTTATGTAGCGACAACTTTGGACATATTCACGCAGCGATAATTCTAAACAGGTTCCTGCAGCAACAATTCTAGGTGCAATGCTCAACAGACTAATGCAGCGACATCAATAGTAAAAATATCATAAATTCAAAGGCAATTACGCTGAGTTCTATTGAGTTAGAAAATGCAATAACTAAATAAAAAAATGCTAAGAATGATGCTAAAGATGACTAAATGGGAACAACTTAAACAATAGTAGGAAGAAATCAATGGTTCTTTCTAGTACTATCAATAGGGTATGGATTTCATGTGACCATTTCCTTTGTCATGGGGCAATCTCTATATTCTTGTTGTTGTAGACTATGTTTCGAAGTGAGTTGAGGCAATTCCACTCCCTACTAATGATGCAAAATCAGTGTTGAAGTTTTTTCATAAGCACATTTTTATGAGATTTGGAGTTCCTAGAGCTATCATTAGTGATGAAGGTTCACATTTTGACTGTAAGTATATTGAAAGAGCTTTGACAAGATATGGTATAAATCATAAAATTTCTACAACATACCATCCTCAAAAGAATGGACAAGTAAAAATTTCGAATAGAGATAAAATTGATTTTGGAAAAAGTGGTAGACCTAATGCGCAAAGATTGATCGTCAAGTTTGGATGAGGCTTTGTGGGTCTATCACATTGCTTTTAAAACGCCTTTGGGGATGTCAGCGTTCAAGCTTGGCTATGGTAAGCCTTGTCATTTACCTGCTAAATTAGAGTACAAGGCTTTTTAGGCAATAAAGAAGATTAATGCTGATTGGTTAGTATCGGGTGAACAAAGATTGATGGAATTGAATGAGATAGAAGAATTTAGATTGCAAGCATATGAGAATGCCAAGATTTATAATAAAAAAACAAAGAGATGGCATAATAGCAAAATTTTGCCAAAGCAATTTGACTCTAGGTAGCAAGTGTTGTTGTTTAACTCTAGACTTAAACTGTTTCTTGGGAAGTTGAAGTCCAATTGGTCAGGACCTTTTGAGATTGTTCATGCATATCCGCATGATGTGTTGTTGACATAAAGGATGTTAAGATAGGAGATGTGTTCAAAGTAAATGGATAACGCTTGAAGCATTATTGGAATGATCCAATGTCACGACATAAAAATGCTATAACATTGGGGAGATGCCGGATGAATTAAAGATGGTTTTGTTACTTTATTTGTTTTGTTTATTAGGGTTAGATTTTGAAAATTTGAATAACGTTTCAGTTGTTGCAGATAGGAGTTGAAGAGGCAGCAACTTTTAGTAATAAATGGAGAAGCGATGTGAGTGGACTACTGGACTAATAGGAGGTAATAGCATCTCTGCCATGACAATCTCAATCAGACAAACGTTTCGGTGCGATAATCGCAACCACGTGCTACATGTTTCTTGGCTAATATTTAGCTGTCAATTTATTTTATATTTTAATTTTTACTTTCTTTATATTTAGTATCAGATTCCCATTCTAACATTATATTTTGTTTGAAAAACCGAAACAACAAAAATTTCTTTTCTTTTCTCTAAATTTTATAAAGCTATATTCTGTAATATGAAGAAGAGAATGTTACAGCAAAGTGCTGGATCCTCAGCAAGGAAGTTTTACAATCGAATTTCAGAAGATAAGTTCAAAGATAACTTTGTGAAACGTCAGCCATTACTGGAAAAGGGGTTCATGTTTAAGCAAGGGTCGTTTATGGGCTTCGATGAGGAGATAGTTACGATGATAGAAACCCATGGATGGGAGATTTTTTGCTATCATCCAGATGATGCTTATCCGAAACTGGTACGTGATTTTGATTCTCATATTAGTACTGACAGTCCATTTCAGTATGTGCGAGGTATATCAGTTTTGTGTGATGCAGACAAAATAAACGATTTTTCAGTTACGATAACATAAAAGATGAACATTCAAAGTTTGTAAAGAAGATGACTAAAGAAGGCTTAGAGAAAGTGTTAAAGGACTCGTGTGTGAAAGGAACAATTTAGGACAAGTCAAAGACGGATCATTACACAATCGAGAGGAGTTCACTTAAGCTTTGGGTGAACTTTTTGAAGTCAACGTTGATGCTGACGGTACATAGTACCACTGTGGGGAAGGAAAGACTGTTGCTGCTGCATTTAATAATAAAAGGAAGGAAAGTTAATATGGGAGCAATGATTTGCGATGAGGTGCATAAGTGTGCCCAAAAAATTTTAGGTAGTCTAATTTTTCCAAATTTGATTACTGCAATTTGTTTGTAAGTGGGTGTACCTCTAAAGGAGAATGAGGATGTTATGCCAAATAAGGGTGCCATAACAAATAGTCTAATGTAAGAATTAGGAAGGAAGAAGCGCTTGTGATGATACCATAAGGCCAAACATCAGCTTCTACTGCACCGTTATTTGGTACTCTTCAATCTAAGACTCCATTTGAGTTGCAAGAACTGTTGTCTTGTGAAAAATTGAGGAGAACGATCGAGATCTTCTGATTCGGATAAGGAAAATCAACATGATGTTGGAAGACATCAAATGTAAAATGAAAACTCTTTGGGGTTACATGCGTGTGCGAGATGATGCAATTTGCTAAGTGCTACGACAAAACAATGTCAAAATCCCCAAATTTTAAGATTTTCCTAGAGTGCTTTATGATGAAACAATTACGGTTCAACGAGATACGGGCGACACGAGGATTCAGTCGGTATCCTATAAATCGTCATCTGGAGAATAATTTATTCTGGAGGAAGAAGAAAAAGAAGAGGCTAAGGTTGAAGTTGTTCAAAAGAGACCATTAGAAAAAGAGAAAGTCGCAACACCGAAAGCCAAGATTGTAACACCAAGAAAAGCCGCCACACCATGAGTAACAGCCACAACACCATCCAAAGGAGATTGAGTAGGAGAAAGGAGTCGATCTGTTGATCGATGATATGACAAAATTTGGATTAGGAAGAGGAGGAAGACATTATACTAAAACCACGAAAGCGTAAGATGAAGGGCAAGAAACCTGCCCAAAAATCCCTCCATAACAACTAAAGGGGTAAATTCTAAATTCAACAGCTCCAATTTTTTCGTTTTTATTATACATGTATTTTTGTTATTGTCATAACATATTTTTGTTTTGCATTCATTAGTTTTCATGCATTTCAGATAATGCACCCTTTAGGTTTGGGGGTGTGTTGTTACATTTTGTTGCATTTATGTTTAGTGTTATGTGTTTTTTTTTTATATTTTGTCAATTACATTTTTAGTTGTCATATAGAGAAGATGGCATGACAAATTTTTGTTGAGAGTTTGTTAAACCCAAAAGGTATAGATATGTTATTGATGTTTGATGAGGAAATACAACGTTTAAGATTTAAATTTTTGTAGAAGTGAATTAGGTGATTTAGTTTAGGATAGTTACTTAAAAATTGATTTTCTAAAAATAATATGAATTGATTTCTTTGTGATTGATTTAAAGTAGATTGTTTTTAATAAAACTTAGATTTTATTTAAGTTAAATTAAATGAGAAATGTTAAGGCAAATGCTTAAGAAAAGATAAAGTTTATCACTCCAATGCTCAATAATTTTGAGTATGTCAGCAGCACTTTGTTTGCTTCATCGTGTTGTTGATGAGAAAAGTGTGTCTAAGTATGAGTGCTTAAAAAGAAAAATGAATTAAAAAAAATTCTTTTTAGGGACACTCCGCTGTAGCAATAAGCAAAGTAGGCTAAGGAGGTAGTTGTTTGCTCCATCCATCTTTTTAGTTGAAAACCTTAGCTGCATGAGTGTATATATTCAGATTGTGATATGATGAATGGCATGACAATTAAGTGTTTCCTCCACTATAGTTGTCAAGTACAAACATCATATGAAAAAATGAATTCCCTAATTGCTTAAATAAAATTTTGCCTAATGAAAATGTAAGAAAAACAAAACTTAGCTAAAAGAAGTGAGATAAGTGTTTTAGGAAATATCTACTTTAGATTTTAATTACATATGAAATTCAAATTCTTTATTTTTAGATTGATATTTTTTGCATTGATTTTTCTAAAATTACCTATGACACTGATGCAAATTTTTTAAATTACAAAAGGTTGCTGAGAAGTGAAATGTATACTATAGTAGAGAGGTACAATAGAACTCCTGCAAAAGTTGCCACGACAATTGTCTACTATATTCATGCATACATGCATTAGCATATTTTTGCTTGAAGACAAGCAATAGCTTAGGTTGGGGGTGTAATAACTCTTGAAAAAGATTTATAGTACAAATCCTTGTTGGAGTTATTTAATTGTTCTTGAGTAATTTTTCATAGCACTATTAGTGTTTTTACGTGTTTTTGTCTAATGGAGTTGGTTTGAGCCTTAACGACAAATTCTATATTTTTTTACCCTTTTTGTTGTGGCAATGTTATGCTTTTGGTATGTGTGGTGAGTTTATGCAAGGAAGAAGAAGAAGAGTACAAAATCTAGAGAGAGAAGCATTGTTGGGGAGAAGAAACAGTAAAAGGACTTTGTTGTTAAACGCTTTGGCAATACTAGGCTCGCAAGATTCTGCTGAAGCAAAAGTCGATTCTGATGAGGTTGCGCACTAGAAGGATTTAGGGAGGCACTAGAAGGTCCTTTAAAATTCAGATCTGATAATGTGAATGGTGTGACAGAGCTCTTATAAAAAGAGGAGCTGGTGAACGAAGAACGGTATCAATCAATCAAGGAAAGCAAGGCTAAAGTGATAGGGATAATACTCTTAAAAGAGGAAGATTTGGAGTCATACCGGTAGATCAAGTGCAGAGGCTAAGTTAACAATAAACATTGGGAGTGGAGCCTTGACGTTACCATAGCAACCACCTGAGCAACTATATTTTGCTGTGGCATTGCGATAGTAGAATAGGGAAGCGAGCTTGATGTTCTTCTTGGGTTTCAACTTAGTACTCTTATTTTTTTTAATTCTGAATGTTGATTGTCTTCAATGATATTTTGACGCCCTTGAACTAACCATTCAAAGGGTTGGATGATTTAGATCTTGAATTCCGTTTTATTAAATGTTTGTTAAATATTCTTTTATTAAGTTACTTCATTTGAATTATGTTCTTTGTTCGTAACTTTACATGCTTACAAAATCCTAGACATAGGCACTTGTTTGTCATGTGCATAATCTAAAATTGAAAACATGTTAGATTTGCTGGAGCATAATTTGGTGTTATGAGCGAATAATTCGAAAGATACCTATAGTGACTCTAGACATAGAGCTACGTTCATAAGGAGTGAGTTAAGTTTTGTTGGGAGGATTCATGCTATAGACATATAATGTGGATCAACTGTAAAAATTGCCATGACACTAGTAAGCCATCACTTAATCATTCTGAGTAATTAGTAGAACGAAGATTTGCCATAGCATTTGTAGATCTAGAATTTAGATTTGAGGATTCCCAGTCTTAACAAGCACAACTTAGTCTTGTACTTAGATCTTGCCATCATCTCTGCTAAGATTGATAAGTACTTAGTAGATTTGAGTATTGGTTGTTGTTTGATCAATTTTACTGTTTTTGCATATTATTATGACACACAGTTGCAATTACAAATCGATCTGTTAACACATTTATTTGTTATGCACAATTCTTTTGTATTACTTGAACGTCGTGTACACTTGCACATTTGCTACAGTAATACATATTTACATGCAACAGACACACAGGAGCTGTGTCACGATAGAGAAGACAACTTACTCCTTGGTGTGTTTTCTAGGCGTTGTTAAGACACACAATGCCTGTGTCGGGACATAGAAGACAACTTTTGAATTCTACAGGTCTGGTTGCTGTGTTACTACATAGATTATTCCGTGTCGTGAAATAGTACTCAGCTTCGTTATTATTCATCTTCTAGAGGTCTCCTACACACTCACAAAGTCCAATAGCCAATCTTTAGGCCTCACTTGGCCCTAATGTCAATAAAAAACACCTTTTTTTTTTACACTTTTTACACATTTTATTCAACATATGGAAACTAAACTAAATATTAAGCAAACCTAAGGAAAATGCTTAATTTCAAGCTCCTAAAGAGTAAAAACTAGTTTAATCTGCTAGGTCAAATTACAACAGATCAGGGAGAGTGTATTGCTCCGTGTTGAACTCATGGGACATGTTATAAGGACTTCATGAGTCATTCTAAGGCGTTAAAAGGAGATCCGCATATCGAATGAGATTGAGATAAGTGTGGGCAAGAACATATCTTATGTTCCTTAGCCATTCTGATAAGACAAGAGTGTGAGCATGTTTCATGCTATATAAGATCTATTTTCAAATAATCACAAGCTAAATTTTTAAGTATGATTTTCGGTAAGTACATGCGAAATTGTTGTACAAACTTACATTTTTTAACAAACAAGATCTGCGAACTAGGTCTTGCATCCTCACTACGAACCTAGCAGGTGAAACAAATTTCAAATTAAGTCTTCTTTTTGTTTAAACTATGATTTTTAAGCATACACTGATAATTCCTGGTTATTCACTAAGTTCGCAATGAACTCACCCACCCTTCTCTTACTTCGTAAGTAGGTCACAAACGATAGCAACGAGGTAGATGACTTGGCGAGGCTCACTCCTATATTGATATTGACAAACTTGGAAAATTAGGCGATAGGATTTATTTTAATTATGTGGGTTTTAGACTTTATTTTAAATTTTGTTATTGAAAAATTTCTTAAAGTTTAAGCCTATTTTTGTTTTCCGAATCATGTCTTAAAATAATTATCTTAAATACTTAAATACTTAATTTTTTTTTTTAAAAAAAGCAAATTTGTTTAATTTACCCATAAAAAATATAGAGAAATTATTTTAATTCTTAATGAATATTGTCTCTCCTTTATTATCATTACCTTTGGTGATTAAAAACTAATAATGAAGAACAAAATAATAGCCAAAGAGAAAAAAGGGTAAGGAAAACGCAGTTTTTTTACTAGTCAGATGTTCAGACAATCACATATATTAATTTCTTTCCTCATCTTTAAGGCCTTAAAACTTGAAGCTTTCCAGCCCACATTCCCTTCAATATCTTCCTTTTCTTCTTCAGTAACCCTTTTTTTGTTCTTGTTCCTACTTTTTCCTTTTCGTGAATTTATATTATTTTCTGTGTTCCTTTTATTTTCAGCAGTAAAGGGGAAAAAAAGAAAAGAAAAGAAAGTATCTTTACTTTACCTTGTGAAGAGCATATTTTCTATTGCAACTTTCAAAGAAAAAATATTTTATTTTTATTTTTTCTTTGCATGTCTAACTCAGAAATCAATATCACAACCAAACCCAGTTCAACTTTGACTTTAATTGCGCTTATCCTTATTTTAATAAACTGTTCTAGTAGGTGGAGTTTTTCTTTTTCTTTCAAAAATTTCTAGCTTTGTTTTTTTTAATCTTAAAAAAAAATTTCGTTTGTTATAGCTTTGTCTAAAATCCTTTTTCCAGCTTTGAATAGGATTGCAATTTTCCAACATTGCATATCTTTGCTCCTAAATTTAGGTCTCATCTATTCCTTAAAAGTTTCATTTTTTGTAATCCACCTGCTCCTCAAAACCACATGTTTGTAAATCTCTTTACAGTTCTTTCATGCATTAATAAATAACTTTGGATTAAGTCATATTCTTTTCCATTATCCTGATATTCATTCAATCACTCCTCAAATCTTGTTGTTTTAGTCAAATTATTAATGCTCGTTCGTTGGTAAGGGCCCTGAAGGGTAGCCTCGGGTTCTTCCCTTTTTCTTCCTGGGTTATGGTCGAGGTGGTATTTTATGCCGGCTACTTGAATTTGTGGGCTCCTGACTTTACCTTTCAGGTACCAAACTATGAAAATACTTGCTTCCATTTCTTCAGTATTATTAACCTTACGTTTCTTTCTTTGATTTTTGTTGTCAATCCTTTGAAATGTTCAATTTTTAGCCGGTTTTTACCTAATCATCATTGAAATGTGGTTCCCCTGACGTTGATTAAACATAAATAGGTCACGAATTTTGAAGGTTTCAGTTATAGTTTTCTCTGAGCTGCATTATGCTTGGTCTTGAAAATGATGTACTTTGCCTATTTTCCTCCTTTCTTAGCCTAATTATATGCTAAATGAGGTTAAATAACTTGATTTATAGTGCTCTTTTTTGTGTGTTATTGTACTGATTTTCTTGTCTTGACTCTTTAAAGCATATGCAATATGCTTGAACAGGAGAGGCTTCTCCATGGTTTTGCTCTCCTTTTATGTATCTCTCTTGGGTCATTGCTATCTGGGATTGCAGTTTCAGAAATTCCATTGGGGTCAAAACTTTCTGTAGGAGAAAGTAATTCCTGGGTTTCTTCTTATGGTGATTTTGCAATTGGATTTTATAACTTCCATGATCAGCCAAAACAGTTTAGTGTTGGCATTCGTTTCAATTCGAAGTCTATTCCTGTCGACAAACGGACAGTGGTTTGGGTTGCCGGAGGTGATGTTACTGTGGGTAACAATTCATATTTCCAGCTTCAAGAGAATGGGGAATTGGTTCTTTTTGATGCCTTGCAGGGTGAAGAAGTGTGGACCAGCAAAACAAGCCAGTTATCTGTGGCATTAGCGGTTCTTCGTGATGATGGTAATCTCGTCTTACTGAATGAGAATAGAGATGTGATTTGGCAAAGCTTCGATAGTCCAACAGATACACTTCTTCCTGGCCAAAGACTTTCTACTTTTAGAACATTGAGAGCTGCCAGTCAAAACTATGTTTCAAGTTTATATAGCCTCTACATGAATGTGTCTGGTCAGTTACAACTCAAGTGGGAAAGCAGCATCATCTATTGGAGTGCCGGAAGGCCTTCTCATTTAAATCTCAGTGCTGTTCTCACTTCAGATGGAAGCCTGCAACTTGTGGCCGCAAATTTGAAACCGTTGTGGTCTGTGTTTGGAGAAGATCATAATGACACTGTGAGGTTCAGATTCCTCCGGCTGGATGTGGATGGTAATTTGCGGTTATATTCATGGACGGTTTCACAAACGTGGAGATCGGTTTGGCAAGCTGTTGAGAATCAGTGTAATGTCTTTGCAACTTGTGATCAGCAAGGCATCTGCGCATTTAATGCTTCTGGTTCCCATGTTTGCACTTGCCCATTTCACCATGCAGTGCAATCAAATTCAAAATGTTTGGTTTCATCTCAGCATGACTGCAAACCAGGATCCATTATGGTTGAGCATGCCAACATGTTACTTTACGGAATTTACCCAGTTAACGATTTTATCTTCCTAACTAGTCTAGACAAATGCAAAAACATGTGCCTAAGTGACCCAAGTTGCACTGCAGTAACCTTTCCAAATGATGGAAGTGCAAAATGTAGGATGATGAAAACTCAGTATGTCAGTGGTTATTCAGATCCATCACTTAGTGCAACCTCGTTTGTTAAGAGGTGTTCGGACCCCTTAGCTGCTGATCCCATCTTCCCATTGAAGTCTCCACCACAAGCACACAAGGAGCCTTATAATATTTGCATTCCTTGTCTAGTTGGAGCAGCCTCGGGCACAATTTTTGTTTTTATTGTGATTCAGTTGGGAATGGGATTTTACCTTTACAAAAGAAAAAACAACTACAGGAGATTGGCTTCATTAGCTCATTCCCGTCCTGGTTCAAAATGTTTAATCATGTTATCCTTCACTGAGATCAAGGAGCTTACTGGGAATTTCAATGATCAAATTGGGCCGAAAATGTTCAAAGGTGCCTTACCTGATAAACAACCAGTTGCAGTCAAAGAGCTGGAGGGAACTATTGAAGCAAGAAAATTTCGAGCTGCTGTGTCAAAGGTGGGAAGCATTCATCACAAAGGTCTTGCCAAGCTGGAAGGTTATTGTTGTGAGTTCGATCACAGGTATTTGGTCTATGAATATGCTGAGAATGGCTCTCTGGAGAAATACATAGAAAATCCAACACTTGCTGAGAGACTGACATGGAGAAAGAGAATGGATATTAGCTTAAGTGTTGGTAGAGCCATATTTTATTTGCACACTGAGTGTAGAGAATTTCTATGCCATGGAAATTTGAAATGTGAAAACGTAGTCCTTGATGAAAATTTTGAGGCCAAAGTGAAGGAATTTGGGTTGGGGATGCTTTATGGTGAAGCATCCTCCCGTAGGGCTTCAGCACAGAAAGATGTGGAAGATTTTGGCAAGATGGTTTTGACATTAGTTAGTGGGTTTAAAGAAGTGAAGGATGTTCTCGGTTGGGCTTACAAAGAATGGATGGAAGGTCATCCGGAGAACGTAGTAGATAAAAGACTCAAGAACGAAGTGGATGCTGAGGAACTGGAATGTGCATTGAGAATCGCATTTTGGTGCCTTCAAGCAGATGAACGGGTGAAACCATCTATGGGGGAGGTAGTGAAGGTGTTGGAGGGCGCACTTCCTGCTGATCCTCCTCCGCCACCTTTCAGTTGTCTGATATCAGCAAGGGAGGTTGAAGACACCTCTGAATCTGGCTCAGAGGTATAGAAATGTAATCCTTTTCATTGATTTTCGATTTTCAATTGTGTAGTAGAATTAGAGCTAATATTCTCACCTATAACAATGAGGTTTTGTTCCATAGGGCATATGCTCTTTTTCCCTACTGATGTTAGTGGAAAAGCATCTTTTGTCAAATACTATGACTTGGCTTGGACTTAAAATGCTTGATTTTTACTGTACTTGGCTCTCTGGTTAAGTGATTCTCATTTTTCCATGAAATTTCAAGGAATTTCCTTGTATAATTTCAATACAATGTTTGAAATCTTTCTCACTTCTTACTTGAATTTGTGTCGATACCAAAAAAGGAAACACACTTAAATTTGCTTGAATTTGAAATTTGCTTTCAAATTTTGGACCAATCCCATTTCTCAAAAGTATGATTTTTCAATTAAATTTGACTTAATATAATATTTGATACTTGAACTTGACACTTTTTTTAATTTGGTATTTTTTGGTTCAATTTGGTACTCAAATTTGACAATGTTTCCTAATTTGGCTAAACTTGACACTTTTTTTAAGTTGGTATTTAAACTTTTTGAGATTCAATTTGGTATTTGAACTTGACTCTTTTTCTTAATTTGTTATCTAATTTTTTTTAATATTAATTCGTGAAGCATAGCTCAATACTTATTTTTAACTTAAATTTTCTCTAAAACTGGTAATATTTTAGTAACATAACAACAACAAAAAATAAACATTGTTATTGTTTTGCGTAATTTTTATAATATTCAATAAATTTAGGTATCAAATTAAAAAAATTTTAAAAAAGTTTAGGTACCAAATTAGGAAAAAAAATCAAGTTCAAGTACCAAATTAGGTCCAAAAAACTGTAGGTATCAAATTAAGAAAAAATGTCAAGTTCAGGTATCAAATTGGATAAAAAAAAGTTTAGGTATCAAATTAATAAAAAGTGTCAAATTTAGATACAAAATGTTATATTAAGCCATTAAATTTTTATTATCAAATGAGTTTTGGTTTGGATAATGTTTTTATTTTAGCGATAAAATGTTAAAAAGGATCATTCCAATCCTTGTGAAAATTGATGCCTTCAACGGTTAGCTTTGAGAATTTATAAACATTTTATCCAATGCTCTAATGGCCAATAGCTTCAATAGTTTTGAGAATTTACAAACATTCCTAGTGAAAATTGATGCTAGAATTTACAAACATTTTATCCCATGCTCTAATGGTCAATAGCTTCATAGTTGATTTGTCATAATTTAATATGACAAATTAGATTTTTTTTCGATACTTAAGGAGCTTGAAATAAAATTTTCTTATGCTATTTTAGTAGGTTTACAAATTAAATGTTAGTTATCTTTAATTGAATAAAATGAGTCTTTTTATAATGTTATTTAACCAATTAGACCAAATCCAGCCTAATGAATTCTAACAAGTTGAGGTAGTGTGTAGGAGACGACATGAACCATGTAAAACCAAGGAGTTAGTGGACTGGACCAAATGTCGTAACATTAAGACACTAAAGTCACGACATTGATGCTCCTCCAACACTTAGATGAATTTGTGACCAACATTGACAAGACAAGTAAACTGTCGTCAAAGTTGCGACATTGGGCCTTAGAGTCGCAACATTCAACACTAGAAGTTTCAACACTCTTGATAGTAGCCAAAGATGGAAGTCGATTACAAAGCCACAACAAAGTCGTAACATTGAGGAAGCAAAGTCCCGACATCCAACCTTTCTCCAAGGACTCGAGCAAACTGTCTCCAAAGTCACGACATTGGACCTAGATTGTCCGACATTGAAGCTCGATGGGCTTAAAATCTGCAAGGGTGTTTCTATCCACACAATTGAACATTAGCTTGTAATCAAAGGCCAAGTCGACCCGATTAGGTCAAAGACCATGAACTCTATTAATGTAACTTAAAAACATTAGACATGAGGGACTCAATTATGCTTTTGTTTAGTAGAGTAGATAGATTTAGAGATTAAATATTGTTCTTTTTCAGTTTTTCGTTTGATATAAATTTTAGTTCTTCTAATTTCGTTCTTTGCTTCTTTTAATTACTATTTGCAATCGTGTTTACTACAAAATTTTCAGTCGTGAGTGTTCAAGGATCTCTGTTGCTGCCCAAGTGATATTCAACCTCAGATCATCGGATTTCTAAGCATCTCTTAACCTTTATTCATCGCTTTTCATTATTGATGTTTTACGAATTAATCAAGTTAACTGTATTAGAATGGGTAGTTGTAACACCCCAAACCCGACCGAATAGGTTCAACCTGAATTTAGTGTGCCACATTAGCCACTGAAGAGAGTCACCGTTTACACTCAACCTAACCTCTAACACACCACTTAGATCAACAGTTATTGTGCTAAATAAAACAACAGTGGAAATAGTTCAAACACAGAATGTGACACATGCGAGTTTCACTAAGTAACAAAAGTAAGGTTCACATAACTAGTAATATCAAACATAAGAGTTCACAAACAAAAGTTTGCATAGCAACATTCATCATGAGTTCTCAATACACACAAGATATGAGAATGCTAAAAGCATAAGTTCACATTCAGTAGTATAGGTTCGCTAAATATCAATAGTTTGCAACATGCATCATGGTTTCACAAATAAACAATCTTCGTAACCAAAAGAAACATGCATGAAAAGGTTATAATACTTTAGTAGGGTTTGCATAATTACATGGGTTCACACACATATATGGGTTTTCTAAGTCAGGGGTACGCATGTAATTATGAATTACAACATACAGGGTACGTAGAAAAACTTAACCATAAATTTGTTTCACACATAAAATAAAATGCAACACTATCATGCATGGATAACATCAACTTTATTTAAACAAAGCAAATTAACATAACTTTAAAGAACATTATTTCAATCATGGAGTCAAAAATATAATAAATCTAAAACTCATATAACACAGTAAGTCCTATTGCCTTTCTCCCATGTTTGCCAATATCTCCTTAGGAGTGAACCTTGCCTAGTCATCAACCTTGTCACTACTATCACGACCTACTTATTAGGAAAGTAAGAGAGGAGTGGGTGAGTTCATTGTGAACTCAATGAATTACAAACCGACAAAATATGCTTAAAAAACAAAGTTAATAGAAGGGAGACTTAGTATTGAAATTGTTTCACTTGCTGCATACATGAATAAGGTTATGAGACCCAATTTACATATTTTGTCAGAAAACATAAGCTTGGAAAAACAATTCAAAAACTTATTAGCCTTTTCTCAAAACTTGCTTAACAGGGTATGCTTTAAGTTGCGAGGCCTATTTCATAAAAACATTTAAAAACATGAGCCTAGGTTCACCTTAGGTCGTGAAGCTAGCTAACACATACTTTTAAGAAAACACGAATAGGGTTTGCCTTAGGTCACAAAACCGGTTTGCACATGCTTATCAGAAAACACGAACAAGGTCTGCTTTAGGTCGCAGGACCAATTCGTACATGCTTATCAGAATACAAGAACAGGGTTTGCCTTAGGTCGCAAGACTGATTCGTTTATCAGAATCTTGTCTCGTTAGATATACAAATCTCCTTATAATGCCTTAGAATGACTCAAAGAGTCCAAGAACATGTCCCAAAGTCCAACGTGAGACAATACACTCTCCTATGCACCAACATGTCCCAGTGAATGCAGCATAGCTAGACATTCCCTTATCACTCCACATGTCCTAGGGCCTCAACGCCCAAAATCAGAGAAAAGATTTAACTGAGAAGCTGATGGGTGAGTACCCACAATCTTTTGGTATAAAATCTAACATGACTCTTAAAGAAGCACGTATAAGGACTTATCACAAAAAGCTCACATACGAAGCAAAGCTCATTGAGGAGTAGAATCTTATCATAAAGAGTTCACATAGAGAGCTCGGTTGAAAACATAGTTTATAAAATCGTTCCTATAAACATACTAAAAAAATCGACTTGCTTAGGAACTTGTATAAAACATGTCTTTAAACTTATCTTAAAAACATAACCTTGAAAATAAAGCATCGAAGGTAAAAACAAGGTTTCTATAGAAAAACTTACCTTTGAAACATATTTCTCGAAATCATAACAGATAACAATTACTTATACTTTAAAAACATAAATCGAACGTACTTATGTCGATTTAGACCACTCACCGAAAACTTGAGAAACTTAAATAAGCTTATATTTGCCTTTATCCTTGTTGGTAGATGGCCTGACTGGTTCACAATAAACACACACAAATTACTTTAACAAAATAGAACATACTGATTTCACACATGCAAGTGAACAAGAACAATCACACCTAACAAGACAAAGGCTTACCCTAATGCTATGAACTAAACTTAGAATAGAGACTTTGACGACAAAAAATTCAATGAAGAATTTCACAAAATTAAGGGTTATATTTATAAACATACGAGTCTTTATAATCTTAGGAAACCCTACTTGACTTAAGAAAGACGTTACTTGAACGAAAAGTATTCCTAAATACACTATATCTTTATTTCCTAATTCAGGTTTGATTCAATCTTTGATTGGCAAATCCCAGTTTGTAACTTACCTGGCGAACCCAAGTTCGTAACTCAACTAGTGAACCCCCAATTTGCCAAACACACTAGAAAACCCTAGCTTGCCAACACATTAGCGAACCTACCTCGCATAAATACTGGTGAACTCCCTTAAAATAACTTTTTGGCATAAACTACTTCTAGTAAACCCCTTGCTGATACATCTTTTGGCAAACACCCAACTCACCGAAACCTTGGCGAACCCTTACTAGCGAGCCTACAACTTTCAAGCCCGATCTTGGGATGTTACAATTCTGCCCATTTAAGACATTTCTTCCTTGAAATGTTCACCTTCAAACATTTGAGGATACTGTTTCTTAATTGATTCTTCTGTCTCTCATGTAGCTTCACTGGCCTTGTGTTATGCCACAACACTTTGACCAAAGGAATCCTTTTTCTTCATAAGCCTTTCACCTCGCGAGCCACAATCTTCATTGATTCTTCCTCATAAGTCAAATCTAGTCGTACTTCAACTTTATTTGTTGCTACTACATGAGATGGGATTTAGCCGTACTTCCTTAACATAGACACATGAATAACATCATTAATCTTATCAAGTTCGAGGGGTAACTTGAGTCGATATGTTACAGGACTAACTCTTTCACCACTTCATAAAAGTTTATCACAGAAAGGTTATGTTGAATCACAATTTATTGTAACTTGGGTAGCAATGATGCATTGCTAGATGCCACTCATTGCTTGTACCATTAGAAATGTTTTAATTTTACTACCAACGTTACAAGAACCTATAGGGTCACACCCAATAGTTAAAGCGAACAAACTTCATGCAAAAATGTTAGGCGTATACCCTCCTACATACAACTTTGGCTGATAATATCGCCTAGAAAAATAGTATCACCTGGCGGATAGTATTGCTGGCGAACAATATTGTTTGATGGATAGTATCGCCTGGCGGATACGATTCATAACTACTTTTCTAGAGTTAATATTTATGGAAGTTAATATTCTTTTGGAAATAATATAAAATTTTAATACCTTTCACGATTTTCTCTAGAAGTAAAGGAGAATTATTTTGTTTTTATTATACGGATTAATAAAAGGAAAGAGGCTCTTTGAGGAGGTGTAGAGAAGTAACAAAATTAGAAAGGTCTAGCAGCCAAAAAAATTTGAATACTCTCTGAAAAGTTCAGAGAGTATTTTTTGTTCGTGCTTGACTTGGTAGACTACATAGAGATCGAGACATTTTTGTTGTGGCTTGGATTGACATGGTGCAATGGAATCCAATCAACATCGTTATTCACCACTTTCAATTTCAAAAATTTATATCTTTAGCCCTATCTCAACCCAAATCATTCATTGTACATGGATCCTTGGTTGACGATCACCAAAATTATTTTTCGTTACGCCACAGGGCATACCAACGATCCAATAGTGGTATTAGAGGCACTTGTACTATACAGATTCAGGATTAAATTTATTGGTTGATGCGATTGTATGAGATACATGTTGTAAAATTGATTTACTCGATCTATTATTGCATCTGTGATAATTTGTTTTTAAAAGTCATTAATTTAGTGTTAATTATTGATTTTGATGCCTATTGGGCTAATATGTATTTTATTTGTTAAGTGTTAAAAAATCTATCTTGGGGCAATGGATTTTTGGTATTTGAAGTTAATAGTTGAGTTGTTGATAACATTCGAAAATTAGGAACAAAAGTTATTCTAGTAGGAAGACTCATAGGTTGAAAGTTTGAAAATATTCTATTTTAGATAAAAATTTATAATCGATGATGTTTTTCCTAAAGAGATATAAGTGCAGTTTCTTAATTTTCGCTGAGGTTCATCGCTGACCGACCAACGGGACCGTTACAAGGGGTTTTGCCCTTTGACACTTTTGTTTAAGCATCTTTAATTGTAGGGACAATTTGATTATTCAAATTAACAATCGACTGAATAAATATATATCGTATATTGTTTTGCTATGGTTAATAAGCACAGTGTTTAAAATGTATGGTTATAGCACGATAATCCATTTATTTTATAATTTACAAATGTTGTAATTTCATAAATATGACCTGCATGTCGTGACTTTCTATTTTTCTTTCGTATTTTCTCTTCTCATCCTACTCCCTTGTATGTAAAACGAGTTTCTATAAATGTAAATTGTACGAGATGCTACAGACTAGAGGAGATGAAGTTTGGGCTACGTAAAGTAAGAAAAAAGCTTGTGCAACGACTTTCACCCTTAGGATTCCTTTCAGTTTTCCCATTGGATTGGGAGGGACTACCATAGTTTTATGTGCTATAACTATTGCATTTATATAATGCTTTATACTATTCATATTTGTGAATACAATGGATGATATGTTAGCATGTATGTAATAGTATATTGATACAATCAACTTTAATAAATAAATAAAATGGATAAAGGTTGAACATAATGGTAAGATGAATTTTATTTAGAACCTCAATAAAATATTAAGTTAAGATTGTCTTCCAATATTTACCCTCGTTAAAGTCTCGATGAATACAATGTGGGTTCTACTAAAATGCACTTGTATCTATCTCGGTTAAAGCAAAGAATAAGCAAGTGATATTCTTTGGTTATAATATTGGTTAATAACTTAACTAGATTACTCTAATAGGATTAGAAACCTAGAGGCAAGAGATTTGGATGATCATGAGATGATTGGAACAAGAGTTGCTCACCAAATAAAGAGTTACATAGGATGTAATTAGCAAGTATTTCTTACCTAAGTAATCATAATGATGAGAGAAAACCAAAGCTAACTTAATAGGAGGTGAAATATGGATCTTTTCCCGTTAGAAAACTTTAGAGAAAGGATTTTTTGAAAGTAATATTAGAGGGTTATTAATTTTGAATAAAATCGTGGGAGAATCATTTAATAAAGCCTTTTTAAATGTTGATAATAAACTTGGTAAATTTACTCATAAGCATGTTTTATTATTATAGATTTTTTATGGCAAATAACACAAACTATTTACCATTGTGATTTGTCCTTGACAAGGACAAGTTGAACGGTTTGAACTTCCTTGACTGGTTTCGTAACTTGAGGATTGTCCTCAAATAAGAATGAAAATTATATGTCATTGAAGAACTCGTACCTAATGAACCAACAGGTAATACCTCTAGAGCTGACAAGGATGCTTATAAGAAGCATCTTTATGATATGTTAGACATAGGATGTCTAATGCTTGCCACCATGACTCTTAAGCTTCAAAAGCAACAAGAGGATATGGTTGCCTATGATATGATCCAACACCTCAAAGACATAGATAAGGGGAAAGCACATCAAGAGATGTACAAGACCTCTACAGTTTTGTTTCGATGCAAAATGGTGGAGGGAACTCCTATGGGAACATATGTTTTCAAGATGATAGGATATACTGAAAGCCTCAAAAAATTTAGATTCCCTCTACGTGTGAAATTGGTCACCAATGTCATCCTGCAATCATTGTTGGATAGTTTTAGCGAATGTCCTTAATTTTAACATGAATGAAATCAATAAAACTTTATCATAGTTACTTAGCTTGGGAACTACTAAAAGTAACATGAAAAGAGCTAGACCTAAGCCTATTCTGATGGTCCGTATGGACAAGGGCAAAGGAAAGCTTAATGCTAAGGCAAATCCTAAGGACTATACCGCCCCAAATCAGATCCAAAGAATTGAATCTAGGTCTAGAGTCTCACAACTAAATACATAAGTGACTCAATTTTTCTGAAACAAATTACAATCGATTGCTACTACTTGATTTCAAATAGTATTAATAAAATACGTAAGTACATACATTAAGAAGCTCTAATGGAGTACATAGAGAACTTAATTCTATTTAAGACCAATTGATGTTCTGGTTTAAATAATTTATTTGACGCAAAGGGTTTTTATATGACATCTCAGACTCCATCTCGCCATCAAGCTCGCTCTGAATGCATAATAGTTTATCTTGCCACTCATTTGGCGTAGCCCTGACGTCATCCCTCCAAGTGATGACCTCTATAAACCCACCTAAAACATAACACACAGAGGTAAGTTTGGGAGAACTTAATGAGTTAACCTTAATTACCTGAATTGAATTTGTGTATTGCATTCGATGTTTCAATGAACATCTTAATTCTCTTCATTCTTCATATTGCTTCAAGCAATTATTTCTTCAATTGCCTTTTTTAGAACCATTCTTATTTCCATATCTTATTCTAAGATTCTTCCCTTCTCTTCGATGTCTTTGAGACATTACCTATCTTCTTCATTCACTAAGTCATAACAGCATCAAGTTTCTGGAAGAGACCTGAGCAAAGGTGACTAATAATTCTTTTCGGGCGTATAACGCTTGCGTTCATTTTCAGAATACATCTTCAATGCTTCATAGCATTTTTTTAATTCCCTATCATATCCATAAATATTACTTTTCCCTTCTATCTATAGCTACAACTTGTACTTGCTGGTCGTATTTAGAGACATTACAAAATGTGTCGGACATGGAGCATAAGGTTTGCCGTGGGGCATCCTTCATAGTTCACCATTAGGAGCCTTTCAGGTTACGCCATAAGAGTAATCCATCCTATGTGTATCATACCACACTCCTAGTAGGATTAAGCATAGACATTTTCTCTTCATTATCAGCCACAAAGGTGTCTCTTTTACTCATTGATATTAGGACCTTAATTCAAGAGATTTCTTTTCATACCATTTCTTCAGAGTTTGCCAGTATCTCATTCCTTCAGTGTTCATTCAAAATTTCATTTCCATCGTTCTGGGTTCGCCATAAAGGAATTTCCTTAAGGATCGCCACAAAGGCTTTCCTTTCACATTTTGCCACAAAGGCTATTCCTTAGAGTGCCCTACTAAGGCGTTCCTTTCCTGAGGTTCGCTAAAAAGGCTTTCCTTTTAGATGTTTGCCACAGAGGCTTTCTTTACAAATGTTCGCCATAAATGTTTTCCTTTTAGAGGTTTACCAAAAAGGTTTTCCTTTTAGAGGTTCACCATAGAGGCTTCCATTTTTTGGCATTTTCACGATGGATTTGCCTAAACTTACCTTTCGAGAGGTTTCCCCTTTATCGTCTTGTGTAACGTAGAGAACCCCATTAGATAATAACCTTCCTTTAGTTATTTCCATTTGATGCCATAATCCACCAGTTATGGTCTTACACAATATGGTGCCATGGACTTTTCCTTTCAAAGAATCGTGTTTAAAGTCCCGACGAACCCTTTTAGACGACTCCGCAGAGGCAAAACCAGACTCATCATACATTGACTTACTCATAACAGACACATTCCGTAACATATTTTCAGGACACACATATACATTTCAATCATTCATAAACAATCATCTTAACTTCGAGATTTAGATTGCATACTTAGACCAGTTGAATCTCGTATCATCCATACGTACAGGGTCTATTAAACATTCATTCACAACAAAATCATTACACCATACTCTTCTAGCTTTAATTTCATGGAAGTTTCTAGAACATTCTACATGCATACAAGATTCGACATAGAGACTCACCTGACTTTCACCTTTTACAACTCGAAACTCCATATCCAGACTCCTATCGATCAATGAGAAAAAATTACTCCTACAAAACATGTTAATTCATCAAGATCTGTTCGTATACTCATTTTACCGTCATCTTTAAAACTAGAAATCCAAAAATATGGTCTTATATTGTCCATTTTACTAATTTTGCAAGTTTAATAGACTTTCTCCTTTTTAGCACAATATGCAGAGTAAGAAATTTTACCTTGTCATGTAGCATTCGCAAGTAGAGATCTAGATTTACAACTTAGATCTAGTGAATGGAGGGAAATACTCCAAGTTCTTTTAGATCTAGACTAAAAATACTTTTTCAAGAAGGAAGAGGAAAAAACTCTCTTTTTTCTTAACCTGATTCCCTAGATATATTACCTACGATCCAACGGCAATTTGACACACGTCATAATCCTCTTCAATCTGCAATATTCGTGGTTTATAACTGTAAAGGAATATGTATGAAAATTTAATATTGTATCTAAATATATTTGGGGTCCAATCCATTGTTCGTTCCTAACTATCACATTAGGACAAAACTAGGGTCGTAACTAACCAGACTTGGCGTACAATATTTTCAGCGATAACCCAATCACGTAAAATTCCTTAACACGTTATTCCAACCCTTTTCTTCACAATTCATTCTTTTCTAAGACAATTCCTCACTATAATCCGATACCTATTACGCGCCCACTTCTACACGCCAAGAGAATTATTTTGACGAGTAGCATTTACACCTTTTAGATTACTACTCTATTTATTCTCCAAATTCAGATTCCGCTAGATCTAGGTGTTACAATTCTCCCCCTTACGAAAATTTCATCACCGAAATTTTCTTAAAAAAATACAATTGTATACTTGATAACTGATCTTCCCACTAGGGACATACTTTTGAATTTTAAACATCATCCAAGTTGTTTAAAATGTTTCACTTACTTCCTTAAAAAAGATGTTAACCACTTTATTTTCTATAAAACCTCTTACAGATTTCTCTTGTTTTTCAAATTAGTCCCATTTAATTAATATTTTAAATCACCCAATTAAACCCCATTTTAATTTTTTTTAAATTTCAATTTAACCCAAATATTTATTTTTACCCAAAAATTATTTAAAACCATAAAATTAATTTTTTTAAAATATTTTTATTTTCTGAAATATTATTTATCGATTTTTAGATGAAATTAAGCTAACTATTTAAGAATATAAATAACTAATTAACTCGATCAATTCCCAATTTTCACTCAGAATCGTAAACTTACTTGAAACTACTAGACCTATTTTTGAGGTCTTACAACTCTTCCCCTCTTAAAAGAAATTTGTCCTCAAAATTTACCTAAATTGAACAAGTACAGATATTGATGCTTCATGATATCTTTTGATTCCCAAGTGGCTTCCTTAGTCTTGTGGTTGTGCCACAAAACTTTCAACAATGAAACCATTTTATTGCGTAGCACCTTGACCTCACAGTTTAGGATCTCAACCAGTTCCTCCTCAAACAAAAGGTCAGATCGAACCTCAATCTTCTTAATAGGAAAAACATGGGAAGGGTCCGATCTATACTTCCATAGCATGGAAACATGAAAGACATCATGAATGCGCTCAAGCTTAGGTGGCAAAAAGAAGATGATAAGTAATCGATCCAATCCGCTAAATAACCTTGTAAGGGCCAATGAACCTCGGATTGAGCTTACCTTTTTGCCTGAACCTCAAAACCTTCTTCCAAGGCAAAACCTTCAAAAACTCCTTATCACTAACCTGATACTCGATATCTCGATGTCTCAAGTTAGCATAAGATTTCTACTTATTTGAAACAGCCTTCAACAACTCACAGATAAGTTTTGCCTTGTCCTCGACCTCACGAACCAAATCGAGACCCAAATTTCTCTTCTCCTCCATGTCAGACTAGTATAGTGGAGTCCTACACTTCCTACAATGAAGTGCCTCAAACGGAGCCATCTAAATACTCCTCTAATAATCGTTGTTGTACGCGAACTCAGCTAACGGTAAATGATGATCCCAATTGCCACTGATCATCTGATTGTGGATGATACTCTGTATTAAAGTGAAGCTTTATACCCAAAGCCTCATTCAACGTCTTCTAGAATCTTAATGTAAACCGCGGATCTTGATCCGATATGATAGAAATTGGAACTCCATGCAATCTGACAATCTCCCTGATGTAAAGCTCGACCAACTGTTGCAAATTGAAGGTCGTACGCATAGGCAAGAAATGCACACACTTTGAAAAGCGATCCACTATCACCCAAACTGAATCCTTCCGAGATGGAGTCAATGGCAAAGTCGAAACAAAATGCATCGTGATTTGCTCCCATTTCCACTCTGAAATCCTTATTAGCTAAAGTAACCCAATGACCGCCTCCGAAGGTACTCCCATTTGGTTTGTGTTTTCGGCTTCAACAAGTCTACGGGTCAGCTTGTAATATAGTTTGTACAACGAAATACTTGTTAGTGTTCCGAGGATCATACCCAAAGGAGGGCTTCAGCAATAGTGAATTATATCCTTGCAAAGAAAAGAATTAATTAGTACTATTTTTAGGTATTATAGTACAATAGTAGAATAAAAGGGTTTTTGTGAAAAGAATAAAAAAAAAATAAAGTAAATAAGAGAGATAGAAAATTCAATAAACGACTTTGTGGAGATTAGGTTACTTCAGTATGGATTCTTCAACTATCGAATTTGGGGATTTTACTTCAATCAACTAGTCACTACCATAGAAGGATCTTCCGATCTTCCACCAACATGACAAGTCGATAGAGACTACTTATCGTTAGATGTCACAGTCTAAGTCGGTTTGGGGAAAAGGTCTTCACAAATAGGCAATATCAATTTTGGGTTTATTCCCACATAAATGACGTTCTAGGGTTGTCAGGCCTAATGTTTGTTTCATGTTCTTCCTTTCACAAACAGCTGATTCAATTGAAAATCCTTGTTCATACAACAATTAAATATCCATACTTCCACTCCCTAATCCCCAAAATGGGATTAGTACTCATGGTTCTCTTAAACATCATAAAAACAATAATATAAATGACCTGTAAATTGAATAAATGAAATAAAAGAAACTTGAGTTGTATTGGCAATCTGTCGAGAAATAATACCACGATCATTTATACGAAGTTTAAAATCTTGTTTTTAAAATGGAAAAATGAAAATAAAGTAAAAACAAACTAAGTAAAAAATGTGTGTAAAACCCTAGTGCTAGAGACCCTATTTATAGCCTTGGATGGTCGTTTTTCTCAACCCTAGGATAGCCACCATTTCTCGTGTTTAAATGGCATTGTAAAGACCAAAACAACCTTCACTTGGTGTAGAATCCGTGTCTAGGAGTTGATGTCTCAGCACATCAGGACATGTGTTACATCGAAGAGATCAGTCCCTCATTTGGTGTCATCGTGCAGGCGTTGTCGCCACATAGCTCATGTATGTCGTGAAAAAGAAGTCAGTCTTACATTTCTTCAAGTATGATCCCTTTGTTATGACATAGAACAACCTATGTCGTGACGTAGGGATCAGCTTCAAATTTATTCGACTTCTAAAGGTCTCCTGCAGCTCCACAAAGCACGTTAGCTAACCTTTAGGCCTTTATCGGCCTTAAATTCAATAAAACAATCTTTCTACACTTCTTTACACAGTTTATTCAAAGATGAAACCTAAGTTAAATTCTAAAAAATTTAAGAAAAATGCTTAATTTCAAGCTCCTCCAGCGTGAAAACTAGTTCAATCTGCTAGGTACAAAACTAGCATATCAAACTCCCCTACACTTAATTTGTTACTTGTCCTCAAGCAAACAAAATAAATAAAGTAAGAAAACAAACAAAGGAGCTTGATTCTATATCATCAAAGATTAGGTTCGTAACATCTACTCTAGGCATTGTATATTTCTTAATAATTGTAACATGATGAGTGAGTAACTTTACCATTCTTGTTTGGTAACATATAAGTTTACTAAGTTACAAGAAATTCAAATATTAAATTCCTGTTGAAATAAATCTATCAATACTTAATACAAGTACTATAATTATCCTAGTACAATATAGATAGCCATAATGAGATCATGCAATTCCACATTCATTCATGCATAGAGTTGTTTAAGTCACATAGGGCTTTTCAGTTTGTAACGTGTTGAGGCTAAGGATAGGTATGGAATTCAAAGAATAGTTAAGCACAAAGGGTTCGAAATATGAAAACAATTTGGCATATTGTATTGTTCCCTATTCTCCCCCTTAATGTCCCATTCCATCTCACCTTTTTATTTCTCCTTCTCTCAACTTCCTTTTCTGTCCAATTAGGAAATCTCAATATAGTCTAATCCCTTTAGCTAGCCTATAAGTATTCTTTCATTTTTTGAGTAAGATTTATCTTCTTTTTTGGTATTTTTATGACCTTTTCACTTTACATATGCTTTCTCACTCATGAATTGTCTCTTTTGTCTCTACTTAATTCTTTTTCTTTTTGATTTTTCTCTGTTTTTCTCTTTCTGGCTATACTAAAGTTCATATTCCATATTGATTTTCTTATTTCTCTCGTTGTTTTACAACCTTCATCGTAATGTTTCTACTTACCCTCAATACATATGGTCATACGTCTATTATCATGCAAAATAGGACCAAAGAAAAGAGTACACACAAATAATCTTTTTAGACTTTAGAGGCTTGTAATGTAATTCATCAAGAAAGGTCATAAGGCTCAAAGATGGGTACTAATTGAGAATTCAGGAAAATGTTTAGCTTTTTAGCTCTAAATGTAACTAAACAATGGCTTAGGTCATCCTTAACTACCTCAATATGTACCAATATCAATTTAGTCACATAATCCCAAAATTACTATCTATCATATATGCTAGAATGCTTGTTTCCTCATATCATTCACATCATTTGGTATCAACAATACCTTTCTACCTATAATTAGTGTAACCTACAGAACTTAATGGTTTCATACTAAAAAATTTAAAAATTTCTCATCATCATGCTAAATTTATCAAAAAATACAATCAACCTATTATACATGCTCCTAACCAATCACTTGTATTTCTAGAAGCTCAAGCACACATCAAAGAAAAACATAAAAATGCTAAAATAAAAACTACTTGTAAAAATTCCTATGTTACCCCCGCACGTTAGATAAGACATCATCCTCAATGTGCAGCCCCTTAAATAGTAAGGAAAGAAGTTACCCGATTAATCGTGAAAGCTCCTCCTCTCATGGTGGTTGTCCTTTTACCTTTTATCGTGATTGCTCGAAATGTTGTGTTTCCATAATGTGGGGTTCCTACATAATAATTAAAGCATATATAAGAAAAATAAGTTCTAACTATAACCCTACTTCTACAAATTAAATAAAAAAAATTATCCCAAGTTACAAGTCTTGAAAATTAAATACAAAGCCTTAAAAATTGTTCAAAAACTCATTCATCCTCGGAGTTAGATTGAGGATCCATTATAGCTTTGCCTTTGTCGGAGTGCTTTTAGTGAGAGCTCCCACCTTGTCCCCTTGTCGGACTTCGAATCATCAGCCCTTTAGGAGTTGAATATTGAGGCTGGAACATTGCCTCATACTCGTTTTTCGTGTTAGGGTCTTCTTGCTTCACACTGGTTCCTTCAAACTTAGCTTCTTTCTTGATCGATTGTTTAACTTCACAACAATAATGCGCAAGCGTACACTATCGATGCAAGTATAGTAGATAGATTTGAGTCTGTCAGATATTGATCCCACGAGGATGGCTATCTTTTGTCTATTATTGTTAGTACAATGAATAAGTAAAAATACGATAAATTATGAGAGTGGTTGTCGGAGCAATAACTTGAAAATAAAAATAAAATGTGATAATGATAAAATGCGGTCCCCAACATGAATATTCAACAGAATACTAAGTGCTGCTCATAAGATATGAAAGAATAGGTGATTGTCGCTGCAATGAAGTGCAATGTATATATCTTACCAAACTTAACTTCTATATTCGATCTAAGACTTAAACATGCACACTAACCACACCTTACAATGATGGCAATGTGCCATAGTTAAGAACAAGTGTATTAAATTCCTCTCATCTCCAAGCAACTTCCATTGTCATACTTGTTAGTTTAAACTGTCGCTGTACCTTTTAGTGACAGTGACCGCAATAACACTTCTGTGCTAAAAACATTCAAACCCAAAGATTAAACAGTAGAAGCAAGATTGAATAAAATAACATTTAGTTCAGAAATAATGTGTACTTCCATACAAACATGAAAAAAACAATAATCACTAGCGTTTAGAAAAGAAATGCAAAAGAACATGTGGAGAATACTATTCTTAGAAGAACTTGACTTGATCCTTCGATTCCTTCTTGTGTCGCACTTTAGGCTCAGAGCTGATATGCATCCTTTCCATGTCGGTTCACCCAAGAGAACCTTAAGCCTCCATGGCTGAAAGCTTCAAAAGCTAGGTTGAAGAAGACAATGCACCAAAAAGAGACCCCTTTTTCTCTTTCCTTGTGAGTATTTAAATTCAGCCAAATTGTGTAGGTGTCCTTTCATCAGAATCAAGCTGTCTCTGGTCGTACAAGTTGGTTATACTAGACTGGATAGCTCATGCATTTCTATTCTTATCCGGATAGCTATCGAATGTGGCAACAATCCTGGGCACAATTTGGAAATACTCATGCAGCGACATTAGTACCAAAACATGGAAAAATTAAGGGTAAGTAGGCTAAGGTCCATTGAGTTAGAAAATGCAATTAACTAAACTAAGAAAATGTTAAAATAGGTGATAAGGATAACTAAATGGGAACAAGTTAACCAAAAAATAGGGAGAAAACATATGTTCTTTCTAGCACTATCACACCCCCAAACTTGAGTTTTTACTTTTCCTCAAGTAAAATAGAAACTAGTAAGGGTACAAAAAAAATCACCAAGGCAAATGATCATTCTAGCAACTTCAGTCATCTAAAATCCCGGTGAATGAATCACATTCAAATGATAGAATATTTCATTGACAACACATAAGTATGAATAACTAAGATTGCAACTTCATCAAAGCCAGTATCATGCTTCAAATCCTAAATTTCATCTACCAATACATCATTTATTGTACAATAATATATACATATATCTTCTTCTTTTTTTTCCACTTTTTTTTATGTGACTGAGGGATCTCGTTGCATTACTATAACCTTTATTCTTGAAAAGTAACGATGGAGTGCAACAAACCCCCAAGGAGTACATAATTGAGCCGACACACACTCTTGCAGTGTCAACCTTTAGCCAGATTCATTTTTGTAACTCTTGCATTGGAGTGTTCCCCCTTAAACAGTTCACAATACACTTACATTGGAGTGTCTCTTATTTATAACTGTATATATATAAGCAGTTGTAAAAGGAAGATTCATTCAAGATCCAAGGAATGATACTAGTCATCCATTACTAATACAATCTAAGTCATTCATCAAAGAATTGAAGATACAACATTCAGTCAAATTTATCCAACTCATTCATTGACAATTCACATGATTCAAGAATTTAGCATTGAATGTAACAAAAATTTTCAAATACATTTGCATTAACCATTCATAAACCTTGCATGCTTCATTAAATTCAAAAAGAATTTTTTTTAAAATGTGGGTGAAATTGCATTACCAAACCCCATACGCATTCCCCCAAATTTAAAGTGTGCATTGTCCCTAATGCACTAACACTAAAATGCAACTACAATTACAATGCAACGATAATATGCACTAACAAAATAAAAATTATAGCTTCATGCAATGCATGAATACCATAGCTAAAAAAATCTTAAAATAAACTAACTCAATTCATAAAACACCTAAATTAAAATGAGAAAATAACAACAAAAAGGAAACAAGTTAGTAACAACTAAAGATTAAATAATAAAAATAAAGTGCAAAAATAAAAATAAACTTCAAACAAGCGTCATCCCCGATAACGGCGCCAAAACTTGATCGGTTGTTTAACGTAACAGCAATAATGTGCAAGCATACACTGTCGATGCAAGTATAGTAGATAGATTTGAGTCTGTTAGATATCAATCCCATGAGGATGACTGTCTTTTGTCTATTAATGTCAGTGCAATGAGTAAAAACGAAATTTGATAAATTGTGAGAGTGGTTGTCAGAGCAATAACTTGAAAATAAAAACAAAATTTGATAATGATAAAATGGGGTCACCAACATGAATATTCAACAGAATACTAAGTGCTGCTCAAAAGATATTAGAGGATAGGTGATTTTCGTTGCAATGAAGTGCAATGTATATCTTACCAAGCTTAACTTCTATATTCGATCTAAGACTTAAACATGCACACTAACCACACCTTTCAATAATGACAATGCAACATAATTAAGAAGAAGTGGATTAAATTCCTCTAATCTCCAAGCAACATCCTTTGTCATGCTTGTTAGTTTAAACTATCGCTGCACCTTCCAGTGACAGTGACCGCAATAACACTTTCGTTCTAAAAACATTCAAACCCAAAGATTAAATAGTAGAGGCAAGATTTAATAAAATAACATTTAGTTCAAAAATAATGTGTACTTCCATACAAACATGAAACTAATCATATCACTAGCGTTTAGAAAAGAAAAGCGAAAGAACAAGTGGAGAATACTATTCCTAGAAGAACTCGACTTGATCCTTTGATTCCCTCTTGTGTCGCACTTAGGGCTCCTCATCAAGAGTTGATTTGCATCCTTTCCATGTCGGTTCACCCAAGAGAACCTTAAGCCTCCATGGTCGAATGCTTTAAAAGCTAGGTTGAAGAAGACAATGCACTAAGAAGAGACCCCTTTTTCTCTTTCCTTGTGAGTATTTATATTCAACCAAATTATCCAGGTGTCCTTTCATCAGAATCAAGTTGTCTCTGGTCGTACAGGTTGGTTATAACAGACTGGACAGCTCACACATTTCTATTCTTATCTGGACAGCTGTCAGATGTGGCGAAAATCCTGGGCGTAATCTTGAAATACTTATGCAGTGGCATTAGTACCAAAACATGAAAAATTAAGGGTAAGTAGGCTAAGGTCGATTGACTTAGAAAATGCAATTAAAAAAACTAAAAAAATGCTAAAATATGTGCTAAGGATAACTAAATGGGAACAACTTAACCAAAAAGTAGGGAGAAAACATATGTTCTTTCTAGCACTATCATTCTTGAACACCTTATTCATCCTCAAACATGTTTGGTGGATAATTTGGGGTTGGTAGCCCATTCATTTTTTCGACTTTCTTCAATACAGGACTTATTTCTTGCATCCAACGAATAATGCCATCTAATTTCCCTTTACGCTGCCAATGTATCTTTTTCGAGCTCTTGCAATTTATTTTCATTTTAGTGATGTTGACACATCCGTCATCTCTTTCACTTTTTGATTCCATTCTTTAATCTACTTTCACTGAAGCTCAACATATTGTTTGTATATTGAATCCAAGTAATGCTACTTGTTGGCTTCAGGAATTGCTCATTTTCACTCATTGAAGATCCTGCCACCTTGCATAGCGCTGCTACCAAAAGGGGAAAAAAGAGTCCAACTTTTTGATTTTGTGTGCAATGCTTCATTTCCTTATAAATCCATTGTCCCACACAAATTCATTTTTTCTGCAAAATACCATACAAAAAATAGCTCAAAAAGTATTAACATTAGAGACATTTAAGGCCGATGCAATCATAGTGGCCAAGAATTGCATCCGCATCTTCGTAATAGGGAACATAATTGCTTGGTTAAAATTCGAAGGCGAGCCATTATGTGGTCTATAATTCCAAATACCCCTACCCTGTGTAAAAAATTTAACAATTTCCTCTATATCAGTGTTCCTAAACATATCTAAGTCAATCTCATTAATGTAATCTTTCTCATAGTATGGAACATTGTAAAACTCACAGATATCAAAAGGTAAAATGGGAACATACTTCTCTCTTTCAACTATTATTTTAAGAGTTTTTCTCTTAATAATATCATCCTTAAGAGATGCGTAAAACTCATGAACTATAGGTGCTACAGTGTTACATGTTGGGGAAACACATAATTGTTCCTATTGGTGGTACCTTATTAATGACAATATCTCCTTGTAGAGAACCATCGATGGTTTGAAGCCTCATTCTTAAATAAGGGGTCATCCTTGTGAGGATAAGAAGTAGTTTTTGACTTGGGCATTCCTAAACCTTTCGCAGTCCGAATCACTATCACTATCACTATCCTGAATGATGGTTCGTTTCCTCTTTTTAGGAGGCATTGTCATCTGCGAGCACTTTGAACAAAGATGAACAGTAACGAATGAAATAGTAAAAGATGAGAGATACCTTTATTATCGAGTTTGTACCTTGTCGAGTAGACAAGATCGCGCCTTTGAGTGATGGAATGGATCTTTCTTGAGTAATGGTAGAGTTTCAGTTTTTAGGTTTTAGAGAGAAAAGAGATGGAAGATTGAGAGAGGTGTGAAAAGTTTGTTAAGTGTTTGAATGATAGAAATATGTTTAGTTTAAGTTAATATATATAAAGGGTGTGAAATTTTAAGGTTTTGGGGTTAAAGATCGGGTAAAGTAAGGGTTAAAATGTCGGGTTGTGTGATCGGGTCGGATCGACCCTACTAAAATTGCAAATGATGTTGCGGTGTAGCCAATGGTGTGTCGCGACAAACCCTTCAATACCCTTCTGTCACGACATTGACCCCTGTTTCATGACAAACTATTTAGTGTTGAAATTTTTGTAGGCTAAACCCTTTGTCACAACATAGGATGGGGTATGTCGCGTCATAGCATGTTTGGGTGTCTTTAGGGTATATTGGTTGCCTTGTCGCGATGTAAGGGGATCCTATTATGACAAACACGTTAGTTTCGCTTGGATCGCCCTGATATGAAAACATAATAAAGTTAGTGAGTATATATATTAAAGTAGTAATATATATAATACTTGTCAAAATTTTCTGACAAGGTGGTTAGTGTGCATTTCGGCACTCGGGCATAGTTTGTTCTAGCACTATTGGTCCACCAGTCGTCATGCCAGGCTATCCTCTGGCGTTTATCTCTTTCTCGAAATTTTCTTTTACATTCTGCATTAATAACCACCAGTTCCTTTCTTTGGTCATATCTATCAATGACAACAATGAATTTATGCCACCACCTGATCCTGTGACTGCTTTCATTATTGGGCCAATTACAAAATTTGTAAGCCCATGTGTAATGTCTTAATAGCTACTCAATTACCTCATTCAATAAAAATGGTTTTCTTACTGAGTTTGGCGTTACTGCAGCCGTCTCCTTCCCTCCATAATTTACATCACATAATTCTGCGAATTTTGGTTCATGAAACCCTTGCAATAGTTGAATTCTCCATGGACTTACTTCTTTCTTCCATGAGGATTTTATTATTCTGCCATTTGAGAGCTGGGTGCTAGCTTATAAATTAAACTTTCCCTGTTATTTGAAGAAGACAAAAACTTTACATATTATCAATTTCTTTGGGAATCTATTATAACATGGAAATATTGTACATCATAGTCATTTCCCATTCAAAATTGAATCTTTGATCCATAGATTCTTCAAGTTCTTTCATGGGTTTGTCTGTAACAGTAATTAGTTGAAGATCTATGATCTGTGAGTAGAAACCATCATTTTCTTCTGTAAAAACCAATTCTTCACTAGATTAAGGTTCAATCTCGATTCTCAAAATATTTTCAACCTCCTCTTCCAATGGTAATATGTTGAGATGTTCGATGATCTGTTTAAAATATTCTTTAGAGATTTGTTTGTACTTTTCAATGTGTGGCTTCTCCTCTTGCTCTCGCTCTTTTCGTTCGGGATCTATATGTGTTCTTCTAGAAGATTCGTTACTATGTTGATCAGGGATCGGGACCTCTTCACGAAGTTGACTCAATTCAAGCATTAACAACCTTTGATTTTCCTAGGTCTCCCAATCTTCATAATACCCATCTTCGTATATGTCATCACAGTAATTGTAATATTCATTTGAATAGAGATAATAATAATCATACATAGCCTAGGAATAATGTGGTAAGGTTGTAAAGAAAAAAAATAGTCGATCTGAAAGAAAAAGAACTGTTAGTAATGTTAGTTTGTAGCTATATCCTAAAAATTTCCTAATTATTCTTGTAACAAAGAAGAAATAAAAATCACTAAAGCATTGCCTTCCCAGCAACGGCGCCAACAACTTGACCGCCTTCGAACGTACTCCTGTTCGGTATGTGTTTTCGACTTCCATAGGTATACGGGTTAGGTTGTAATATAGTTTGTACAACGAAATACTTGGTAGTATTCTAAGGATCGTATCCAAAGGAGGCTTTAGTGACCACCTTTGAACGTGCTCCCATTCTGTGAAGGTTTTCGACTTCCACAAGTATACGGGTCAGGTTGTAAATGTAGTGTGTTACAATGGAACACTTGGTAGTATTTCGAGGATCGTACCCAAAGGAGGTGTAAGCGATAGCGAATTAAATCCCTGTAATGAAAAGAATTAATTAATACCAAGTTTAGGGATTATAGTACGGGAATAAAATAAAAGATTTGTTGTGAAGAACATAAAAATAAATAAAATAAAGTAAAGGGATGAGATGTAACTATTCGATAAATGAATTTGGGGAGATTAGGTCGCTTCGGTATGATTTCCTCAATTGTTGAGTTTTGGCGATTTTCATTCAATCAACTAGTTACTACCATAGTTGGACCTCTCGATCTTTCACCAGCATAGCAAGTTGATAGAGACTACTTATTGCTAGATGCCACAGTCTAAACCAGTTTGGGGAAAAGGTTTTCACGGATAGGCAATACCAATTTTGGGTTCATTCCTACCTAAATGATGTTCTAGGGTTCTCAGACTTAGTGTTTGCTTAATGTTCTTCCTTTCCCAAACAGCTGATCCGATTACAAAATCCCTATTTATACAACAATTAAATATTCATACTTGAACTCCTTAATTCCCCAAAATGGAATTAGTTCCCCATGGTTTCTTGATCATCATCAAAACAATAATATATGAAAACATATAATTGAATATATAGAATGAAAAAGAAACTTTAATTGTATTGACAATCTATCGGGAAAAATTCCTTGAACATTTATGTGAAATTTACAATCTCATTTCCAAATGAAAATAACAAAGTAAAATGAAAATCTAAGAAAAGGTATGTAAAACTCTAGTTCTAGAGGCCCTATTTATAAACTTGGATGGTCGTTTTCCTCAACCCTAGGTTAGCTACCATTGCTCATGTTTAAGTGGCATTGTAAAGACCAAAATGCCCTTCACTTGGTGTAAAATTTGCATCCAAGGGTCGATGTCTAGACATGACAGGTCCTATGTCGCAACATAGTAGTTAGTGTACTTTTCTATAAACATCTTTAGGGGTTTGTCATGACGTAAACTTGCTGTGTTTCGACATAGGGGGTTTGTCGCGATGTAGACATTTCTATCTCGTGACATAAGGGGTGTGTTGCAACATAGACATGCTATGTCGCAACGAAGAAGGTAGATTCATTATTTCTTCATTCTGGTCCCTATGTTGCGACATCCATTGTCACGTTTTATATGGTGCACCTTCTAATTGTCTCCTACACACTCACAAAGTATGTTAGTCAACCTTTAGGTCTCAGTCGGCCTAAAAGACAAAAAAAACATCTTTTTACACCTTTTTACACAATTTATTAAATATACAAAAACTAAATTAAAGCCTATAGAAATATAAGTAAAATGCCTAATTTCAAGCTCTTCAAGTGTGAAAACTAGTTCGATCTGCTAGGTATAAAACTAGGAGATCAAACGCCCCCACACTTAAGTCGTTTCTTGTCCTCAAGAAAACAAAACAAGAAAAGATAATAAAGTAATAACACAATGGAGTTTGATTCTATATCATACAAAGATTAGGTTCGTAACATCTACTCTAGGCATTATATATTTCTCAATAATTCTATAATGATATAAGTTATAAGAAATATAAATATTAAAGTCCTATTAATTAAAATTCATCACTGCTTAATACAAGTACTTTAATTATCCTAGTACAATATAATTAGCCAAAATGAGATCATGCAATTCCGCATTGACCGCCCCCAAACGTACTCTCATTCGATGTAGACTTTTCCGTAACTATACAGGTTAGGTTGTAAATATAGTGTATTTACAACCAAACGTACTCTTATTCGATGTAGACTTTTCCGTAACTATACAGGTTAGGTTGTAAATATAGTGTATTTACAACGGAACACATAGAAGTATTCCAAGGATCATACCCAAAAGAGGCTTAAGGCGATAGTAAATAGAATCCCTACAAAGAAAAAAATTAATTAGTATTGATTTTAGGGTTTATAGTATGAGAAAAAATAAGAGAGTTGTTTGAAAGCATAAAAAAATAAAAAGATCAAAATAAAATAAAATAAAGTAAATATGAGTTGTATAAATTCTTATAAACGTCTTTGGGGAGATTAGGTTGTTTTCGTATGATTTCCTCAATTGTTGGGTTTTGGGGATTTTCCTCCAATGAACTAGTCACTACCCTAGTTGGATCTCTCAATCTTTCATAGACATAGCAAGTCCATAGAGATTACTTATTGCTAGATGTCACAATCTAAACTGGTTTGGGGAAAAGGTGTTCATGGATGGGCAATACCAATTTTGGGTTTATTCCCACCTAGATGACTTTCTAGGGTTGTTAGGCCTAGTGTTTGGTTCATGTTCTTCCTTTCCCAAACAGCTGATCCAAATGGTAAAATCCCTGTAAAACAAAAATTAATTATTCATACTTCCACTCCCTAATTCCCCAAAATGGAATTAGTTCCTCATGTTTTCTTTATTCATCAATAACACAATATATGAGAAACATATAAATGCAAAAGAGAATAAAAAATAAACTAATTTGTATAAAGCGATCTACCGAGAAAAACTCCTCGATCGTTTACACAAGTTTCTACAATCTTGTTTCGAAAGCGGAAAAAAATAAAACTAAAACTGAAAATTAAAAGCTAAGTAATGGTGTCCAAAACCCTAGTGCTAAAGATCCTATTTATAGCTTTAGATGGTCATTTTTCCTCTACCCTAGGTCAGCTGTAGTTCCTTGTGTTTAAATGGCATTGCAAAAACCAAAACACCCTTTATTTAATGTGAGATCCGTGTAGGGGTCGATGTTGCGACACACCAGGTCCTGTGTCGTGACATAGGCATTAGTCTCCATGTGAAGCCTCATCCTACAAGCGTTTTCATAACATAGCTCTTGTGTGTCACGACAAAGAAGTTAGATTTCAAATTCCTTAAGTCTAGTCCCTTGGTTACGACGTAGCTCAACCTATGTCGTGATGAAGTGATCAGTTTCCTTTTAGTACAGTTCTTGTGGTCTCCTGCACACTCACCAAGTATGTTAGTTAAGCTTTAGGCCTCATTTGGCCTCAAAGACAAATAAACAACATTTTAACACTTAAGTTACACAATTTATTGAAATAATAAATTTAAATTTAATCCTATGAAAACATAACAAAAATACTTGATTTCAAGCTCTTCAAGTGTGAAAAGTAGCTCAATCTGTTAGGTATGAAATCGACAGATCAAACTCCTTCGCACTTAAGTCTTTTCTTGTCCTCAAGCAAACAAAACAAAAATAAAGAAAAATGAAGAGCTTGAGTTTATAGTTATGTAGAGAGTGGCTCATGGCATGAAGTCTAGGCATCATATGTTCCTTAATAACTTTGACTTGATAATTAAGCAACTTTACCATCTTTGATTAGAAGCAATATAAGTTTAGTAGGTTATAGAAAATACAAATATTTAGATTTCATCAATATATATCCATCAATGACAAATATAACTGTTTTAATTATCCTAGTACAATATAGACAATCATAGTGAAATCATGCAATTTCCACATTTATTCATGCATAAAGTTTTTTAAGCCACGTAGGGCTTTTCGGCTTGTAATGTGTTGAGGCTTAGGATAGGCCTGAATTTTAAAGAATAGTTAAGCACAAAAGGTTACAAACACGAAAATAGTTTGGCACATTGTATTGTTCCTTTTTCTTCCCTTTTATGTCCCAATCCATCTCACCCCCTTATTTCTCCTTCTCTCACCATCCTTTTCTCTCCATTTTAGGATTCTCAAAATAAAAAAAATCCATTTAGCTAGTCTATGAGTATTTTCTTCCCTTTTTGGTTCATGAGTAAGATTTCTTTGTTTTTCGTTTTATTGGTGACTTTATAATCCTATCACTATTCACAAATTGTCTTACTCATACTTCAATTGTTTATTTCTCTTTCTTTTTGATTTTTTTCTCTATTTTTCTTGTTTTTGCTAAACTAAAGTTCATACATTATATTAAGTTTCCTAATTTTATTTTGTATCCTCCACCTTAATGTATCTACTTACCCTCAATACCAATTATTGTACGTCTATTTCCATGTAAAACAGGACCAAAGAAAAGAGTATACAATTTTTTTTTCCATTTTAAGGCTAATAAGACTTATAATGTGGTTCATCAAAAAGGGTCATAAAGCTCAAAGATGAGTACTAATTGGAAATTCAGAATAGGTTTTGGCTTTTTAGCTCTAGGTAAGTCCAAACAATGCCTTAGGTTATCCCTAAACACCTTACTATGCACAAATATCAATTTCATCACATAATTTCAAAATTATCATCTATCATATATACTAGCATGCTTATTTCCCTATATCTTGCACATCACTTGATATCAATAATACCTTTCTATCTATACTTAATATAACCCATAGAACTTAAAAGTTTCATGCCCAAAAATTAAAAATTTATTATCATCATGCCAAATTTGTCAATCAACACAATTAACCTATAATACATGCTCCTAACCAATCACTTGTATCTCCACAAGCTCAAGCACACATAAAAATTTAAAAATAAAAACTATATGCCCAAAAATTCCTATGTTACCCCCCACACTTTAGAATACACATTGTCCTCAATGTATAGTCCCCTTAAATAGTAAAGGAAAGAAGTTACCTGATTTATCGTGAAGGTTTTTTTCTTCTTTCCTTCTTTTCGCGTTTAATGTTTGAAATTATTGTGTTTTCCATAATGTGGGGTTCCTACAAAAAAAATTCAAGCATATGTACCAAGATAAATTCTAATCCTACTCCTACAAATTATATAAGGCTAGAATAAAAATAAAAAATCATCCCAAAATTTACAAATTAAATTATCTCAAACATTCATTCTTCCTCATCCATCTCATCCTCCTCATCTTTACTATCATTCTCCAATTCCGGCTCCTCGTCATCATGTTCATCATTCATTGCCCCAAACATGTCCGCAATGTAATTAAGGACCTTAAGGTTATGTTGTCGAGTAACCTCTTTGAATACTGGTCCCGATTCGTGCATCCATTGGAGCATCTAATCTAACTTTGCATTAGTACCTTCACCAACTTCTTGTCGGGCTGGTGCCAACATTCATGTGGATATTGGTGTAGCCATCGAATCTCGTGATTTCTTCCTCCCTTCTCATATTTGTTTGGCATGAAGCTCTCCATATTGTTGGAAGAGTGTGTCACCAATGACACTTTTAAATGGCTTCAAGGTTTGTTCAATTGAGGTTATGGGCACTCCTATCATCCTACACAAAGCTATGATTAGGTGAGGAAAGAAAATCCCCACCCTCTGTCTTCTTATACAATGGCTCATATCTCAGTGGATCCATTTCCCTATACAAACCTTTTTTTCTGCAAAATTGCAAATAATAGTACTGCTCGAAAAGCATTGACATTAAAAACATTTAAAGTAGGAATCATACGGGTACAAATAAATTGGATCCACATCTTAGCTTTAGGAAACATGATAGCTTGATTAAAACTTATGAGAATGCTAGTGCTTGGCCTAGATTTTCATTCTCCCCTTCCTTCGATTAGATAAGTAATTACCTCATGCATATCTATATCACTAGTGGATTCTAAATCTATTTGATCTAATAAATCTTGCTCATAATAAGGAGCATTAAACAAATTAAAAATTATTTTTGGGTTTACTTTAACACTAATTCCTATAATTACTAAGGTTTACCAATTGAATTCATCCCTAGTCCCAAAGATGTGATCTTTTAAAGCAGTATAAAATTCCTGGACTACAGGGATAACAGCAGGTTCTGTAAGAATTGTCCAAAAGTGCTCCCATCTATGATACCTAACTAGAGGCTAAACTTCCTTGCACAAAACTATCAATGGATCAAAACCCCTTTCCTGAATGAAGGTTTTCCCTTGAAGTTCATAGAAAAATTTTTCTACCGTATGTTTAAACTTTCTAGTATGCATTCTAAATAGTAAAGACGTAAAAATAGGAACTTTATACCTGGACCTCTTACTTTGAAACCTAAAAAGAAAAGAGAAATATAGAGAAAGGAAATGATTTCTAAGTTTTTGATGAGTAAAACTAAGATAAAATGAGTAAGAATAATGTTTAGATATTTATAATGGTTTGTATTTAGGGTTTTAAAGTGTAAAAAGTCAAAAAAAATAAGTCCTTAACTGTTAGGTTATGTAGTTGGGCCAAGTCAATTTTGCAGAAATTGCAGTTGATGTTACGACATAGGTAGTGTTTGTCGCGACATTGCCTTTACTACCTCTAAGTCGCGTCATTATTGTAAGCTTGTCGCTACATTCTCCTCAACAATGATTTTTGTTGATTGTATCTACTTTGTCGCGATGGAAGGGTGCCCATGTCGCGACGTCGGCTTCAGACTTGCTCTTTTTGGAACTTGTCACTTTTGTTGCGACATAGCTGATAGTATGTCACAACAAACCCCTGTTTTCTATTAAAAATAAAAGAAAAACATGTTAGAATGATATACAATATTATACATAAGTTAGTACCACCTATTTTACCTTTAAGTCTTACTACCGGATAGTCTGGTATGCTTACCCTTGTCGAACGGGTCCAATTTTGGTCACCTTTTGTCCACTTCTCATAGCCTCTTTACAACTCCTTCAATTGACTCTTGTCCTTGAATTGATTAATTCTTTCTTTATTCATGAATAGGATTCGATTGTGTCTTTCTCCCTTATTTAATTCGAGCAAATGTCATATTTCATTGTGCTCCTTGGTTTCATCACTTTTATCCCCACATTTGAAGGTTTACACGTAACCATTTATCCTCATTCCGAGCTCATTATTTTTTAGGTCGATGGTGGATCGAGATGAGGCTAAGAATGATCTTCCTAGCAAAATGAGGATATCCTTATCTTCTTCAAAATCTAAATTAACAAAGTCCGCAGGAATGATAAAACTCCTTACCTGGACTAAGACGTCCTCTAAAATTCCCCTCGGTTGTACAAATGATCGATCTGCCAATTGTAATGTAACTTGTGTATTCTTAAGATCTCCACTCCCATGCTTCTCGAATACTGACAAAGGCATTAGGTTTATGCTTGCACCAAGATCACACAGAGCCTTGTTAAATTGAAGATTTCTGATTTTAATTGGAATAGTAAAGCTACCAGGATCTTTCAGTTTTTGAGGAATTACCTTGGAGATAATCGCATTATAGAATGCTTTTAACTCCACTTGCTCGCCTATCTTTATTTTTCGATGCTGTTTCATGATTTCCTTTAAGAACTTTTCATACTTGGGTACATTGTCTATCAATTCAATCAAAGCTAGGTTAATATTAAGGGATTTAAAAAGGTTGAAAAACTTACAAAGTTGTCTTCATCTTGTCGTTTCTTTTCTTCTAACCTTTTTGGGAAAGGAATTTAGGTACTCTTTTCTTAAGGAAAATCTTCCTTTATTTTTAATGCCCCTTTTGTGGATATCTCCTTGGGTTTGATGACTTTAATGTCATCGTTGGACGAGATGTTTATGACCTCATGCGATTTCTTAGACTCTTCTTCATCCTTAGGTCGTTCTGGGCTACTCAGTACTTTGCGCTATCTTAACTCGATTACCTTTACCTGCTCTTTACTTTCTCTTCGGGGATTATTTTCTGTGTTTCTAGGAATTCCTGAACCAATTGTCTCGAAATATCACTCATCATACTTATTAATTGGTCCATTCTTTCCTCTAGCTTTCCCACAGATCTGGTGGTATTAGCACAATCAGACTATACCTGTTTTACATCCGCCCTCATGGAGTGCATCTCCCCTTCAATTCTATCCATTCGTTGATCACATGCAGCATGATCACCTTGATTTGGTTTTTTTTGTCTGTCTCTGTAGAAATGGGGGTTGATAACTAGGGTTTCTCGCTTGGTTGTTGTTACTATTTCCCCCTTGGCTTCCTTCCCACCTAAAATTGAGGTGATCTTTCCATCCTGAATTATAAGTATTTGAATAGAGATTTCGAGCACTTACGTAATTGGCCTCTTCTGCGTTTATGAGATAGTGATAAAGAGGCTTATCTTCTCCATTGGATGATGGTGCTATTGTAGTAGACTCGATTCGATTAAATCTCTCTAATAATTGTTGGTATTTATCATCTTTCTTTTATCTTTTTTATCGAAACAGGTTTTTACGGATAAGTGAACTTCTCAGTAGGCCACTAACATGAATTCATCGCCATATTTTCTATGAGCCCATAAGCATCATTATACGTTCGATTCATTAGGGCTCCTTCTGTCGCACCATCTAGAGTAGATCTGGCGGATGCATCCAACCCATTATAGAAAGTCTACAGTTGCATCCATTATGGCATATCGTGACTAGGGCATTTGCGTACTAACATCTTAAACTGGTCCCATGTTTTGTGGAACCCCTCACCCTCAAACTGTCGAAAAGTGGACAATTCTCTCCTAAGTTGGATAGCTTTTCCCATGGAGAAAAATTTTTGTTGAAATTTCTCTACCAACTCATCCCAAGTGGTGATAGATCTAAGTGCCTGTGCATCTAGCCATGAAAAAGCATTATCTATTAGTGAAAAGGGAAATAATCATAAACAAATGGCATCATCAGTAATACCATTAAACCTAAAAGTATAGCATAAATGTAAAAAAATGTTTCAAATGTAAATTGGGATCTTCAGACATTATCCCCCTAAATTGTAAATTATATTGGATAATTTGAATCATAGTCGATTTTACTTCAAATTTATTAGTGGTAATCGTAGGTCTAGCAATACTTCCTTGAGTTAGATCTAGAGTAGGTAAAGAGCACTCCCTTATAGTTCTTTATTCTTCTGCCATCAATTCGTTTGCAAGGAGTTGTGGAGGTATATTGATGTCTTCCACGTTAACCACGGGATCTTTTATTATATCTATTTGTTCTTTTGTCTCCTTCAGTGGCGGGTTTTACATAACCTATAGGTTTTTATGGTTACGTCTGATTAGTGATTCGGGGTTAGAAATTGAGTCAACCAAGTTTCCTTGGTTTCTAGTCATAAACAAAAATTAAATAAATAAAAATCAAATGAAAATGAAATACAAAATACAAAAAATAATAAAAATAAAAATTCCTATCTATAACCTAAAACCTTTCTAATTATTTTATAAGTAGTGAAAGAATAAAATTTACCGATGTGTTGCCTCTCCGATAACGGGGCTAACAACTTGACCGCCCTCGAACATACTCTCACTCAGTGTATATTTCGACTTTTTGCAAGTATATAGGTCAGGTTGTAAATATAGTGTGTTTACAACGGAATAATTAGAAGTATTCCAAGGATCGTACCCAAAGGAAGCTTAAGGCGATAGAAAATAAAATCCCTGCAAAGAATATAATTAATTAGTATTGATTTTAGGGTTTATAGTACGAGGAAAATAAGAGAGTTGTTTGAAACCATAAAAAATAAAAAGATCAAAATAAAAAAAAAGTAAAGTAAAGATGAGTTGAAATTCTTATAAACGTCTTTGGAGAGATTAGGTCGTTTCTGTATGATTTCCTCAATTGTTGAGTTTTTGGGATTTTCCTCCAATCAACTAGTCATTACCCCAGTTGTATCTCTCAATCTTTTGCTGGCATAGCAAATTGTTAGAGATTACTTATCGCTAGATGTCACAATCTAAACTAGTTTGGGAAAAAGGTGTTCACGGATGGACAATACCAATTTTGGGTTCATTCCCACCTAGATGAAATTCTAGGGTTGTCAGGCCTAGTGTTTGATTTATGTTCTTCCTTTCCCGAACAACTGATCCAAAAGGTAAAATCCCTGTAAAACAACAATTAATTATTCATACTTTCACTCCCTAATTCCCCAAAATGAAATTAGTTCCTTATGGTTTATTTATTCACCAATAACACAATATATGAGAACATATAAATGCAAAAGAGAATGAAAAAAAACTAAATTGTATTAAGCAAGCTATCGAAAAAAATCCTTGACCGTTTACGTGAGTTTCTACAATCTCGTTTCAAAACCCTAGTGCTAAGGGTCCTATTTATAGCTTTTGATGGCCATTTTTCCTCAACCCTAGGCCAACTGTAGTTCCTCGTGTTTAAGTGGCATTCTAAAGACCAAAATGCCCTTCATTTAATGTAAGATCTGCATCCAAGGGTCGATGTCGCGACACACCAGGTCTTGTGTCGTGATAAAGGCATCAGTCTCCATGTGAAGCGTCATCCTACAAACATTATCGTGACATAGCTCCTGTGTGTCGTGAAAAAGAGGTCATATTTCAAATTCCCTAAGTCTGGTGCCTTGGTTGCGACGTAGCTTAGCCTATATCATGATGAAGTGATCAGTTTCCTTTTAGTACACTTCTTGTGATCTCCTGCACACTCACCTATTATGTTAGCTAACCTTTAGGCCTCATTTGGCCTTAAAGACAAATAAACAACATTTTAACACTTAGGTTACATAATTTATTTAAATAAGAAATCTAAATTTAATCCTATGGAAACATAACGAAAATACTTGATGTCAAGCTCTTCAAGTGTGAAAAGTAGTTCAATCTGCTAGGTATGAAACCAATAGATCACACATTCATTCATGCATAGGGTTGTTTATGTATCATAGGGATTTTTGGCTTGTAACATGTTGAGGCTTAGGATATGTATGAAATTCAAAGCATAGTTTAAGCATAAAGGTTACAAACATGAAAACAATTTGGCACATCGTATTGTTCCCTATACTCTCCCTTAATGTCCCATTCCATCTCACCTCCTTATTTCCCGTTCTCTCACCTTCCTTTTCTCTCCAATTAGGAAACCTTAATATTGTCTAATCTCTTTAGCTAGCCTTTGAGTATTCTTTTGTTTCTTGAGAAAGATTTTTCTTCTTTTTGGTATTTTTGTGACTTTGTCACTTTACATATGTTTTCTCACTCATGAATTTTCTCTTTTGTTTATACTAAATTCTTTTTCTTTTTTATTTTTCACTAATTTTCTCTTTCTAGCTATACTAAAGTTCATATTCCATATTGATTTTCCTATTTCTTTCTTTGTTTACAACCTCAACCATAATGTGTCTACTTACCCTCAATACATATAGCCATACATTTATTATTGTTCAAAATATGACTAAAGAAAAGAGTACACACAAATCATCTCTTTAGGCTTTAGAGGCTTGTAATGTAGTTCATCAAGAGAGGTCATAAGGCTCAAAGATGAGTACTAATTAGGAATTCAGAATAAGGTTTAGCATTTTAGTTCTAGATATAACCAAACAATGCCTTAGGTCATTCTTAAACACCTCAATATGCACAAATATCAATTTAGTCACATAATCCCAAAATTATTTCTAGCATATATACTAGCATGCTTGTTTCCTCATATCATTCACATCATTTGGTATGAACCCCACACTTCAAATATCACTTTTTCCTCAATTTTTAGCACCTTAATTAGTAAGGAAAGAAGTTACCATTGATTGTGAAAAGCTCCTCTTCTCATGGTGGTTGTCCTTCTCACTACAGCAAAACAGGGTATTAGCAGCACTTTTAACGGTGTTTGGAAAGAAAATGCTGCAAAAGGTAAAGTAATAGCGGCGTTTTTTCAAAAACGCCACAAACGGTAAAGCATTAGAAGCGTTTAACCATAAACACCGCAAAAGGTAAAGCACTAGCGGTGTTTATAGGAAAACACACCATTAAAGGTCAGAGCATTAGCGATGTTTAGGGCAAAGCGCTAGTAAAGGTTTGAGCATTAGCGGCGTTTATACAAAAGCACCGCTAAAGGCCAAAGCATTAGCAACGTTTATGAGAAAGCGCTGCTAAAGGTCGGAGCATTAGCGGTGTTTATAGAAAAGCACCGCTAATGGTTAGAGTATTAGCGGCGTTTATAGAAAAGCATCGCTAAAGGTCAGAGCATTAGCGGCATTTATAAAAAAATGCCGCTAAAGGTCAGAGCATTAGCGGCGTTTATAGAAAAGCCCCGCTAATGCTCGGAGCAGTAGCAGCATTTATTATAAAATTCCGCTAAAGGTTGAAGCATTAGCGGCATTTATGAAGAAGAGCCGCTAAAGGTCAGAGCATTAGCGGCATTTATGATGAAGCGCCGCTAAAGGTCGGAGCATTAGCGGCGTTTTACAATAAACGCCGCTAATTTACATTTATTATTATAACATAATTTTATGTTTATATATTGCATACATAAATAATATGTGTCATATTTAACATGTCACGTAAGATAACGTTATCCCATTGAAGATGCGCTTAATGGGTAAGTGATCATTTTATAACAACTCGATATTGTTAATGACAGTTTTGTAAGATTTAAAAGATGGGTGATTGTTTGATTGAGTTTTAGTTCGATTGGTATAAGTATTGTTAATGATTAATGTAAGATACTTTTAATATTACTTGGAAATGACCCTTAAACAACTATTTCGATAAGAATAATGACAAGACATGAATGTACTTCCACTCTGCAGTTTTCCAAAAATATGATACGTCTAAGATGGTCCAATTGGGTTAAATTGCATATTTAATTTTTAGATTATATTTGAATATTTGGATTTGCATTAATACTTTTTGGGAAAATTATATTATTTGTCCCTAAATTTTAATGAAAATTTCATTTTGATCACTCAATTTTTATTTTTTAATAATGTTGTTATAGTTTTAATCATATTTGTTCTTTTTGACATAATATGTTTATAACTACCTATAATCCCTCCCCAACCCATAAATAAAAGGATAATGCGCTTCAACACATTCGAACCCACATCCTCTTGTATTGACAAAAATATATTTTTTAATTATTATTTCGATATCGTCTTATTTTTTTTATTTTAAGATAATTTTGCGTTAAATATTAAGTAGGGAAAACAACATATTTGACTTCTTGTATTTTGTCAAATCTCTAATACTATGTATATTTTGATACTTGACGTTTGCTCTGTCTAAAAAAAAATTAGCTCAAAATTAAAAAGTTAATACATTTGTTGGTAAACACGTAAACTTGATCTATCAATTTCTTTTTTTTCTAATTTATTGTATAAATCATTAAATTATTGATTCTTACAAATCTCTTACATACAAATTGTTGAACCATCGATTCTCGTATCAACGGTTTAACAATGATACTACTTAGATTTAACTTCTCGATTTTTCATAAAATATAAGGACCAAATTCTAACAAATTAAAATACCCAATTTGTTTTTTATTGATAATTTAAAGTTGCTTTTTTTAAATATTGTTTTCCAATTTACTCAAGTTCCCTCGAAGGCAAGACATTTCATTCTCAATAATTTATATGACAAAATGAAAACAAAATCCGAAGTTTTGAAATGTGTTATGTGTCGTTATTTGATTGATTCATTAATTAATTATAATTGTTGGTCAAAGACGAAAATTAGTAACGGGATAATTTAATTGATACTTTTATTGATGAAAGCTTAATCAATGAGAGTTTAGTGCATAGACTCAATTGACAAGGGCCTTGCCTCCCAAAAAATGAAAAATTACTATTTTTATTCTTTCAGAAATAATGAAATTATAAAGTAATATATATGATGAAATTGCATTTTACCTCAAAAAGAAAAAAAAATTAATGCCTTAAAAATATAAAATTATAAATTAATATTGGATAAAATTATATTTTGACATCCCAAAATTTTATAATTAATTTTCAATTTTCTAAAAGAAAATTTAAATTCTCTCATGCTCGTGCCTATAAGTCTTTTTTATTTAAAGTCAGTGGCATCTATGGAGCTGGAAGGGGTCTCGACCTCCTAAAATAATTTTTTTTGTTTAGGACTTTTATAAATTTTAAAATTTTAAATTAAATATTATAAAATTTCTAAAAATTCTAAGGAGATTAATAAGAAATTTTTAAAAAATTAGAGGTCAATCAATAGCGGCATTTATGAGAAAAACGCCGCTAAAGATTAATCAATAGCGGCGTTTATGGTAAAAACCCCGCTAAAGGTCAATCAATAGCGGTGTTTATGGAAAAAATGCTGCTAAAGGTCAAGCAATAGCAGCGTTTATGTAAAAAATGCCGCAAAAGGTCCAGAGCATTAGCGGCATTTTTACATAAATGTAGCTAAATCATTTAATATTGAAACAACGACGTACTGCTTTCTCATCTCCAAAAACTGATTTGAAAATTCTTCAATCATTCTTTATCAAAAAAATTCCTAAATTCTTAATCATTTCTAAATCCCTAATTTCCACCAACAACCATCGTTTGCCACCTCTATTTCATTCTCCACTCTACACCAACACCCACCGACCGACCACCACCTGCCTTCTCCTTCTCCAAAAGCTGTTTCAGAAAACACCCTAAAACACCCTTCAAACTTTTAGGCGACTTTTTGTAGGCCGCTCTGCCATTTTCTAGTAAGATTTTTCTCTCTTCTTTTTTTGGTTCATAAGTTGAACTTTTGCAGAAACATATTTTGAATCTTATTAATGCATTTTTCTTTTAAAACAGATTTGATCAGTCTTAGGTTGTGTCTTAAGTATATATTTTGTTTGAACTCTTTCATGTTCTTCTTTCGATTATGTCTGAATTCTAAACTGTCAAACCAATCATTTTTTTTGAAGTTCCCAAATTTTTTTTTGGGTTGTGTCTTTTTCTTGTCGAATATAACATCCATTTTAGGGGTTTTCATGTATATCACTTTGTGTTTTTGCTAATTTGTCGAGGCTAGGTGAACTTGATATATCTTTTAATCACTTGGAAGTTGAAACATAGATGATGTCTCCAAGTTGTTCTCCATCTTTCAGACTAATTACTCTGTCTCTAGATGGTTGTAATGTCAAGAAAATTTCTCCTTGGATGCTTCACAATATTACTTCAGAATTATGGCTAAGTGGCAATAACTTGAGTGGTCCTTTCATTAGCAATTTTCAGAATATAACCTCAAAGCTTACTCTTCTTGACATTTCTGACAATTTCTTACACGGGACACTACCTGAAGATATCAACTTGAATTTTCCAGAGCTACGCCATTTAGATCTTTCCAATAATAGCTTCAATGGTAACCTCCCCATGTCCTTCAGTGACAAACTTCAAATGCTGGACTTATAACATCCATTTTAGTTTTTTTTCATGTATATATTTTGTCTGAACTCTTTCATGTTCTGCTTTGGATTATGTCTGAATTCTAAACTGTCAAAAAAATCATTTTTTTTTCAAGTTCCCAATTTTTTTTTGTGGTGAGATTCAAGTTCTCATTTTGAGTAACTGTCTATTGCAAAAGGATTAAAACTTTGGGATTTTCGCAGAGTCCTCTATGATCTTGCTTCAAAAGGTTGTCCTGTTAACAACGTTTTTCAAATCTAAACTCAAATGTGAGTGTGTGTCTGTGTGCAACAAATTTAAAGGGCTCACTTTATATTTTTTAAGAATTTTCTTCAGCTGCTAATTTCTTCATTTTCCTTTAGTCTTTCATTTCATTTAAATTTCATCTATAAATAATACCAGTTCTGCTTTGTCTTTATATCTATCTACCAATGAGAACCAAAACATGTATTGTTCTATAAGTGATTGGCTATAGGTGCTTTCCACCTTAGATATGTTAGTGGATTTGTCCCTTTTATAGAGCTAATACAATTGTACTTGTTCTTTAGTACATAAAACCAATATGGAGATCAGTGGAAAGCTTGGTTGATGATTGAATATTATATCCATATATGAAAAAACATGTTATCTTTTATGTTTCAAAAGCTTGCGTGTTGGTCCCTAAGATAAGCTTATTTTAGTTGCAGATGATGGTCCTAACATAACTAAGCATTCAACTTTAAAAACGAATTGATAATGTCACGAGCCATTATATACAATGTAGCTTCATCATTATCATATATATAATTTTGCATGTAGCTAGGGCCGATTGAATATGGAATGTGTGTGTGTCTGTATATATATATGTGTGTGTGTATGTGTGTGTGTGTGTGAGTTGCAATGATTCTGCATATTTGGTATCTTTGGATATTAATCTTCATGTGTCAATAATTGTGGTGTTAATAATTCTCAATTTCTCTCTCTCTGTGATGCAGAAAACTAAGCCTGCACAACATACTGTCTGAGAACTTAAAGCATTAGGCTTGACTCCTCATCTGTCAGGTTAGGTACATAGCAAAGTGCACTGCAAATCATGCATCAATATATTGTATTTTTTTCTTTATTATAAGTGACATCTACAAAGCAGGACGGATTTAACAATTCAAAATCACAAATCTTTATGTGTTTAGTGATGAGCTACTTCATAATCATATTACTAAAACAAGAGAAAATATGATGGCCACCTCAGCCATTTCAGCGTCAACCTCACACATTACAATAAATCATATAAATAGGTCCTAACAGCCATTATGGATTGTGCATCAACTGTTTTTCATCCATTACTCTAAGGTATCATTGCACTATGATTTTTAATTATTTTCTTGCTTGTTTTTACTAATAAGAGTTTTTGAGACTATTCTCTCTTCCTTTATGTGGTTAATATTAATGGGACTGCCTTGCCTTCATCATAATCTTAGTGGAATTTGCTGAATATGCTTTCATTCTCAAAATGAAGACACAAGGCTATCTTGTCTATATATAATTAAGCTCTAAGCTCTAGTCTTTGCTCTTCCATAGCTCTTCTTGATGGGTTCATTAGGTCTCGCCCAAATTATATAATTTTACTGCTAAATATGCATAGAATTGTAGGGTACGGTCTGATGGAGTTTCGTTTCCAAACCACATAGGCATTGTTTAGAATACATATGGTTTCTATTACAAATTAATAATATACAATAATTTATTATAAATTAATAATATATACAAATTCCTCTAATGAACAAATTGAAACTCTCTTCACTCGTATGTCATTTGATGGCCAAGTCTTTCATATATATATATATATATATATATATATAAACAATATTAGTTAATTAAATATTTAATTATTTAATTATATTTAATTATTTAATTACTTAATTATATTTAATTAAATATTTAATTATAAACAGTTTAGTTAATTAAAATTTTACTCAAAATATTTAATTGTTTAATTAGTTATTTATTAATAACAATCGAAAATATTTAGTCCAAAATATTTAATTATTTAATATATTCAATTAAATATTTAATTATTGAAATGAACCCAAATATTTAATTATTCAATTAGTTATTTATTAAAAAATAAATACAATATTTAATTATTTAATTATATTTAATTATAAACATTATTAGTTAATTAAATATTTAATTCAAGATATTTAATTATTTAATTAGTTAATTATTAAAAACAACCCAAATATTTAATTATTTAATTAGCTATTTATTAATAACAATCGAAAATATTTAATCCAAAATATTTAATTATTTAATATATTCAATTAAATATTTAATTATTAAAATGAACCCAAATATTTAATTATTCAATTAGTTATTTATTAAAAAATAACCCAAATATTTAATTATTTAATTAGTGCATATAAGTACTTCCATAAAATTTTGTCAACACTATAGGCTAAAGATTCCATATGACACTATAGGTTAGAGGTGTCATATGACACTATAGGCATAAATTTTTTCTAGTAAGATTTAAGTAAAATGTTGTCACTAATATATGTTTTTAATTTAAATCTATTTAACTAACTATAATTTATTGTCAACTTTAGACTTCAAGAACTACGAAATGGATAAGAGTTGGATGCAATTGTCAAGGGTAAGCAACAACTATCGAAATGGAGCGCAAACTTTTCTAAATTTTGCATTTCAAAATGCAAGCCAAGAGAATATGATTCTTTGCCTGTGTAAGAATTGAGGCAACATCAATTGGCATATTCGTGAAGTTGTCTACGAACATCTAATTGTTGATGGCTTTATTCGGGAGTATAAAAAATGAATTTTCCATAGAGTGTGTACTCCTAGTAGAACCTCTTTAATGATTAATCCGGGTTATCCTCATTATGCTCTTCATCAGTATGCTAGAGAAGATGACATGAAAGGTATGTTGCGGGATGCATTTAATATGCACAGTCATGGTTTGCAATCGTTTCCACCTAAAATTATTGCATCCGATGATTGTGATATTGGTGTAAATGCTTCTACCGAAACGGGAACAAGTGCACCTGATGAAGAGCCAAATGGAGAAGCGTCGAAGTTCTACAAGTTACTTAATGAAATGGATGAAGAACTTTATGAGGGATCAAAATTTTCAAAACTGTCCTTCTGTATTCATCTTTTTCACTTAAAATGTTTGGGAGGGTGGATCGAAAACTCTTTTTACGCTGCTGTTAGAGTTTTTGACAAATATGTTTCCCTTTGCAAAAGTCCCTCATTCATACAAAGATATTAAGAAACCAATAATGGATTTAGGCCTTGCGTACGAAAAAATTCATAGTTGCCCAAATGACTGCATGTTATATTGGGATGATTAGAGAAACCAACAGTCTTGTCATGTTTACGGTACATCTCGTTGGATGAATAGGAATGTAGAAAATGTGAATGAGGATGAAGGTGAGACACAGTCAAGAAAGAAGCCAGTAAAGATTCTGCAATATTTTCCACTAATACCAAGGCTTCAAAGGCTTTTCATGTTGTCGAAGACGGTCGAGTCTATGAGGTGGCATCATGATGAATGATCCGATGATGGATTATTAAGGCATCTTGCGGATTCTTTAGCTTGGAAATCATTTGACAATAAATTTCCAAGCTTTGCAAGTGATCCTTGGAATGTGAGGTTTGGGCTAGCATCTGATGATTTTAATCCACTCAAACTCATGAGTACTTCGTACAGTACTTGGCTTGTAGTGCTTGTTCTTTACAATTTGCCTACATGGATTTGCATGAAGCAGTCTTCTTTTATCTTATCTATGATTATCCCTGGAGAGAAAGGTCTTGGGAATGATATTGACATTTATATGCAACCACTTATCGAAGAGTTAAAACAATTATTGGCGGGTGTTGAAACATATGATGTCTCCCAAAACGGAGAACTTTTATTTACGTGATGCTCTATTGTTGACTATTAATGATTTCCCTACTTATGCTAATTTATCTGGTTGGAGTAAGTAAGGACGTTATGCTTGTCCTTGTTGTGCAGCGCAAACTTGTTCGAAGTGGTTATATAATGGGAAGAAGTTCTCTTATATTGGGCATCATCAGTGGTTAGATGGAAATCATAGATTTAGATTTCAGAGGATTCAATTTGATGGTACAGAAGAGTTGAGAGAAGCTCCTGAACAGACCATTGGATTTGAAATCTTGTTCATGTAGAAAGAGATAGATTTCAGTTATGGGAAGATGAATCAACCATCCAACATGCAAAGAAACAAAAGATCGAGGGAGGCGTATGTTGGCGATGTTGACCGAGAGAGTAATGATGAATCTGATGATGAGGATGATCCTATTGAGGCAGAGTTATGGAAAAAAAGAAGTATTTTTTTTATTTGCCTTATTGGGAGCATCATATTTTGCAACACAATCTTGATGTCATGCATATTGAAAAGAATGTTCGCGAGAACATAATCGGGACAATTCTCAATGTCGATAGAAAATCGAAAGACAATCTTAAGAGTCGACTTGATCTAGTTGACATGGGAATCGGCGTGATCTTCATCCTCAATTACTTCCGAATGGAAAATGTCAGTTGCCACCTTTTATTTTTACAATGTCGAAGAAAGAAAAAGAATTGTTCTGCACGGTGTTGAAGGATATAAAGGTCCCAGTTGCATATGCATTAAATATATCTCGATGTGTGAGTCTTAAAGATCAAAGACTATATTCTTTAAAATCACTTGATTATCACATCTTGATGCAAGATTTACTGCCAGTTGCTTTGCAGTGTTGTATGTCAAAAAAGGTGGTGTCTTGTATAATTGAACTATCCAATATAATGAAAGTTATTTGTGGCAAAGTTTTGGATATTGAAGAACTTGAGAAAGTAAAAGATCGAGTTGCCTTGATGTTATGCAACTTGGAGAAGATCTTTCCACCTTCGTTCTTCACTATTATGGTGCACTTGTTAATCCATCTCCCTCATGAAGCAAAAGTTGGTGGACCAGTTTTCTATAAGTGGATGTATCCTATAGAGAGGTGCTAATTAAGTTGCAAAGTTTTCATTCATTCGTTAATATACCTTTAGTTACAACTTTTGATAATAATGTATATCTTGTTTAGGTTCCTATGCAAATTGAAGTCTTATTGTCGTAATAAGTGTTATTCAGAAGGATCAATTGCTGAAGGTTACTTAGTAGAGGAGTATATGACTTTCTGCTCTAGATATTTAGAAGATGTTGAAACAAGACTGAATAGACCAAGTAGAAATGTTGGGTTAAATAATGATCATAATGTAGCTGAAACTTATCTATTTCGAAGTTATGGACAACTAATCGGGAAAGTTGAAATTGCACACTTAGATGATATATCTTGGATACAAGTACATCGATATGTTCTTTTTCACCATGATTCAATTGAATCATTACGCAAGTAAGTTTTAGAATTTGATAAATATTCATCCTTTTAATTTGTTTATTTTTTTCGCTAACCAATTTATTCACTTTTTAACATAGTGAGTATAAACAACTCCTGAGATCTCGTTCACGCTCCTAAAGATTACAACATTAAGAGATTCATAAGTTATTCATAGAATCTTTTCATGAATGGTTAAGGCAGACGGTATGCAACTGAACCTTTCAATGACAAATAATAATGTTTCCGTATAACATTATAATTAATCAATTTACCTTTTAATTCGATAGGTTTGGAGTGAAAAGGATGTCATTGAAGAAGTTAAATGGCTTTCCCAAGGTTTGAATAGAGTAGTAAAAAGATATAATGCCTTCTTGATTAATGGATTCAAGTTTCATACAAAATCTCGCGAAAGATTAAGAAAGACTCAAAATTGTGGAATAGTTGTTAATTCTTCAATTACAAGTTATGCTAGTGCTAGGGACAGTAATCTCATTGAAGGAAATGTAGAGTATTATGGACTTCTTACGGACATTATTAAGTTGGATTACTATGACAAATGGAAGGTTGTTTTATTTCGACATGATTGGGCTGATGTTAATACTGCTCGTGGAATTAAAAAAAGATCAATTTGGGTTTACAATGGCAAACTTCTCTCGATTAATTCACACTGGTCAACAATTGATGGATGAGCCGTATGTATTTTCTTCTCAATTCAAACAAGTTTTTTACTCAAGAGATCCAACTGATGAGGGTTGGTACATTGTACTCCGTAACACCCCTAGAGACTTGTTTGACATGGGCAATGGGAGTAGAGATGACATGGACGAAAGATCAAAAACTTTGCCTTTTCCAGAATAGAACTTAAATGAAACTATCCCTAGCACTAGTACACAATTTCAATGGGTTCGCCAGGATGTAGATGAAGATATTTACGAATCATAATGTAGTAAGATTTTACGTTTTTTAATAGTATGTAATATTATAATTTAAATCTTGATCTTGTTAAATATATTCATTACTATTATTGTTGTAATTAGTTACTAATATTTCAACTATTTTATGTGTATTGTAGATAATATGCCTAGAAGAAAATTTCGAGATCTAAGTATTATCCAAAATCCTCCGAATTCGGAAGAAACAAATAGTGATCAACAGACTGCTTCTTCGAATGTTTCGGAAACTATAGAAAATGAAGGTAATGTTAAGTTTAATTTTCATGCATGTTCACTTTTATTTTTTATTTTTGTTTAAAATTCTAATATTATCATATAAAATTTTTTAGCTGAATATTTTGAGAGGCACAAAACTCGAGGACGTACCCTATTAAAGGATTTATACAATTTAAATCCTAAGGAGTGTGTGAAAGTATCTACAAATAGTCATGGTCAACTTGTTAGATTAGAAGCTCGACTATTGGAAGGATACTTGGGCATTGTAGCACGAAATGGCAGTCTGTTGCCAATCAACTACGAGTCATGGCATCATATGCCTGATAGTAACAAAAATCAAGCTCTCGATAATATTAAGGTAATAAAGTGAATGTAATTTATAATACTTTGGTTTAATTTTAATTTATATTTATTTTTTAAACTTGTATTATTTGCAGGAGAGATTTATTTTAGAGGTCTCAAACGACTATGTGAAGAAAGCATTAGGAAAGAAATGGAGAGACCATAAGAGTACTATAAAGAAAGATTATTTTAAGAATAATATAAGCCTCGAAGATAAATTGTGAAATGTTCCACCGGGAATGCTGAGGTACCAATGGGAAGAACAAGTTAGATTTTGGAGCTTAAAGAAAGGAGAGGTATTATGTACTACTAAACTCTTATAATTATTTCGATTTTTAGTGTTTATTATATACGTAATAATAATTAATGTAGGATCGTGAGCGTGTTGCAACTACAAGTAGGCAAAAACAAAAATTCACGCACACAGTTGGATCAAGAAGTTTTGCTTGTGTAGCTATTGATGAGGTATTTTGAATTTATTAACTATGTCAAATATTAATTACTTTTTACTAATTAATATTTTTCCTACTATAATTTAGGAACAATCATCAGGTCAAAAAGTTAAACGCCTTCAGCTTTTTGACATTACACATAGAAAGAAAGATGGATCTCCTATGACTTCTGAAGCTGTAGAAATTATGGTATATTTACTTAATAAAATTGGAATTATTTTAACTATTTATCATGTTTAATTAAAATGGTTTAATTCATCATTTGTAATGTAAATAATGGCAAGTTATGTTGCATTTATTTTATTATATATTTCGTTTCTAACTCTTTCATTGACTTAGTAGGATAAATTAAAGGATAAGAAGACGGAGTATGAAGCGATGGCTTCAAGTGATAGTTCGGTTAATCTAGAGGACATTAATAACCAAGTTTATTATTGAAGTTTTGGGTCCTAAAAGGTATGGTCAGGTTCGATTTCAAGGATCCTTTGTTATCCCATCCCGATATTTTGGATCCAGTTGCAGAGATACATGCCTTCGGGGAGTCAGGATCAAGTTGAAGTTCAGAGGTTAAGAGATCAAATTGGCTCATATGCAAGCGAGCACAGTTGAGGAAATTGCTCAACTTAAAGAGGAGGCAGCAGAGGTTCAAAGAATATATGATGAACTCCAGCTACAACTTAAAGTGGAGGCAACAGCGAGAAAAGTGAATGAAGCAGAGGCAACAAGAAAGTATGACGAACTGCAGCTACAACTTCAAAATATGATGAAAATGTTTCAGCAGAATCAATCGCAGAATCCGTCATCTTAGACTTTTGTTTTTTCTTATTATGAGAATAATATACACAATACTATTTTTGAAAATATTATTTATTTATTTATTAATTTAAATTATATGCATATTTCTTTCGTTTATCATTTACATTTAGACTTAAAGTTATTGTTTGGATTTGAATTTATAGGAAAAAATGTTGAAAATTCGGGTTCTATGTGAATTAAAATAAATTGCTAAAATTTGTTAATTTTTGCAGCGTTTGTGAGAAAAGTGCTGCTAAAGACCATGTTCATTAGCGACATTTTTGGTAGAAGCACCACTAAAAACCATGTTCTTTAACGGCATTTTTTGGGATAAGCGCCGCTAATGACCATGTTCTTTAGCGACGTTTGTGGGATAAGCGTCACTAATGACCATGTTCTTTAGTGGCGTTTGTGGGAGAAGCGTCGCTAAAGTTCATGTTCTATAGCGGCGTTTTTCCTCATAAACAACGCTATTTTTAGCGGTGTCAAGTGCCGCTAAATGTTTTAGTGGCGCTTATAAGCGCCTTTGTAAGCCCAAAAAAAGGCCGCTAAAAACCTGTTTTCCCGTAGTGTCTCCCTTTTGTCGTGAATAGCTTGAAATGTTTGTGTTTCCATATTGTGGGGTTCATACATAAAAATTAAAGCATGTATATGCAATAATGATAAATCCTATTCCTACAAACTATAAGACTTAAAAACAAAAACCAAAAATCATCCCAAAATTACAATTCTTAAAAATTAAACTCAAAGTCTTAAAAATTGTTCAAAACATTTCATTCATCCTCCTCCATCTCCTCCTCCTCTTCATCACTGTCGTTCCCTTCTTTCGGTTCCTCCTTATTATGCTCCTCATCCACCATCCCAAACATGTCCGGTGTGCAGTTAGGGACCCTAATGTTGTGTTGTCAAGCAAACTCTTAAAATACTGGTCCTTATTCTTCCTTTGTATCATCCATTTTTTACATTGTGAGATCGAAAAACCTGAGGAGTGAAAAAGAGAAATAGACATAGGAAGGATCTTTAGGTTTTTAAAAGTTTTTGAAGAGTAAAAATATGATGGAAAAGTTTAGAATAGTGTTTGAGTATATATAGAGGTTGGAAACTAGGGTTTTAGAATGTTAAATTTTGGAAAAAAATAGGTTTTTAGTCGTCGAGTTGCGCAGCCAGGTCAGGTCTGTCTTGTAAAAATTGCACTTGATGTTGCGACAAACACATTAGTACCTCTTTGTTGCGACATGATTGAGGCTTTGTTGCGACATCATCCTCAGTCCTGAATGGTCCTCCAATTTGTACTCTTTGTCATGACATGAAGGTCTCTTTGTCGCAACATTGACCTCAGTTTCGTTTTCTCCTCTTTCTGACATCTATGTTTCGGCATCGAGGGTGGTGTGTCACAACATACCCCTGTTTCGTATTAATACTAAAAGAAAAATTAAACACAATTAAAATTAAAAAATAAACTAATAATAAAATAAATATAGACTAATAAAATTTAAAGTAGGGAGTTGAAGTTCTTTAGAAACCAGGACGATGCGTGTCACCACCATAGAAGAACTTCCAGTTGGTTCTTGACACTTTGATTCGTCATTTGTTCTATTGTTGATACATATAAACCAGCCCCTTCGATCAAGTCCAATTATGTTGCCTTATTTTCGATCGACGTGACATCCTTATTACAAGTCATTTGATACCAAATTCGAGCCAACCCCAATTCATTTTTTGGGGTATTATTGCCATTTCCCATTCAAAACCTAACCCTTGATGCATAGGTTTTTCAATTGTTAATATTTCTTCTATGTCTTTGTCGGTAGTAGTTGCCAATTGAAGACTCCCATTTTGTAAGTTGAGGTCATCACAATTACTCAAAGGAACCGATTCATCACTAGATTGAGGCCCATTTTCAATCTCCTCTTTATAACCATTGATAATACAAGGGATCTCAAGATCCAAGTTTTGAGTATCAGACATGTCTTCGTTCTTTGGAAGCAGTGCTCTAGATACTTCTTGCAGCATTTTCATTATTTGCGCCATCTTATCTAACATACACGATGATGCTTTAGAGATAGTTCTTTCGGCGTTTTCACACGAAGGCAAATCAAAGGGAGTCCCATCTAAATTTTTGGGCATGTCATGATCTTCTTCAAGTACCTCATATAAATTACAAACAGACTTATGTGGATGTTTAACTATATCACTACTTTGATCATTACACCACTGGTGTGTTGAGGCTTCATTTTCGTGTTGGCTTCATTCTATCATGAATAATTTTTTATTTTTCATGATCTCCTAATCTTCATAATATCCATCCTCGTAGATGCCATTGTCGTAATTGTACCCCTCATTTGACCACATATAATAGTAATCATCCATAGCCTAAAAATTTGTTGTGGGAATGTTGGTTAAGAGTAATTAATTTGAAAAAAATAGAGAATTGTTAGTATGGGTTAAATCGTAACTATATCCTAAAATTTTTCTAATTATTCTTAATAACAGTGCAAAAATAAAAATCACTGAAAGCGTTGCTACCCCAGCAATGGCGCCAATAACTTGACCACCTCCGAACGTACTCCCGTTCGGTGTAGGCTTTCAACTTTCGAAAGTTACGGGTCAGGTTGTAAATATAGTGTGTTACAACAGAACACTTGGTAGTATTCTGAGGATCGTACCCAAAGGAAGCGAAAGCGATAGTGAATTAAATCCCTGTAATGAAAAGAATTAATTAGTACTAAGTTTAGGGATTATAGTATGAGAATAAAATAAGAGATTTGTTGAGAAGAATATAAAAATAAATAAAATAAAGTAAAGGGACGAGATGTAAGTATTCGATAAACGAATTTGGGGAGATTAGATCGCTTCGATTTGATTTCTTCAATAGTTTGTTTTTGGGGATTTTCCTTTAATCAACTAGTTACTACCCTAGTTGGAGCTCTCGATCCTCTAACAGCATAGCAAGTCGATAGAGACTACTTATCGCTAGATGTCACAGTCTAAACCAATTTGGGTAAATGGTTTTCACAGATAGGAAATACCAATTTTCGGTTCATTCCCACCTAAATGACGTTTTGAGGTTATCAAATCGAGTGTTTTTTAATGTTCTTTCTTTCCAAAACAACTGATCCAATTGCAAAATCCTTGTTCATACAAAAATTAGATATTCATACTATAACTCCCTAATTCCCTAAAATGAAATTAGTTCCTCATGGTTTTCTTGATCATCATCAAACCAATAATATATGAAAACATATAATTGAATACATAGAATGAAAAAGAAACTTTAATTGTATTGGCAATTTGTCGGGAAAAATTCCTCGAACGTTTATGCGAAATTTACAATCTCATTTCCAAATAAAAATAACAAATTAAAATTAAAAACAAAGAAAAGATATGTAAAACCCTAGTGCTAGAGGTCCTATTTATAGCCATGAACGGTCGTTTTCCTCAACTCTAGGTTAGCTTCCGTTCCTCATGTTTAACTGGCATTGTAAAGACCAAAATGCCCTTTACTTGGTGTAAATTTCACGTCCAGGGGTCAATGTCATGACATTTTAGTCAGTGTACTTTTCTATAGACATCTTTATGGGTTTGTCGCGATGTAAACATGCTGTATTACGACATAAGGGTTTTGTTGCAATATAGACATGCTATGTCGCGACGAAAAAGGTGCTTATGTTGTGACATCCATTGTCCCATGTCGTGTCCTAGTGATAATTTTTTATATGGTGCACTTGCTAATGGTCTACTACACACTTACAAAGTACGTTAGCCAACCTTTAGGCCTCAATTGGCCTTAAAGACACAAAAAACACCTTTTTACATAATTTATTAAATATATGAAAACTAAGTTAAAACCTATAATATAAGTAAAATGCTTAATTTCAAGCTCTTCAATTGTGAAAACTAGTTCAATCTGCTAGGTATAAAACTGACAGACCATTTAACAATAGTGAATTATGTCACTATAAGGATAAGAATTAATTAGTACTATTTTTAGGGATTATAGTATGATAGTAGAATAAAAGTGTTTTTTTGAAAAGCATAAAAAATAAATAAAGTAAATGAGAGAGATAGAAAATTTGATAAACGACTTTGGGGAGATTAGGTCGCTTCAGTATGGGTTCTTCAACTATCAATTTTGGGGATTTTACTTCAATCAACTAGTCACTACCCTCGCAGGATCTTTTGATCTTCCACTAACATAATGAGCTGATAGAGACTACTTGATGTCACAGTCTAAACTGGTTTGAGGAAAAGGTCTTCACAGATAGGCAATACCAATTTTGGGTTCATTCCCACCTAAATGACATTCTAGGGTTGTCAAGCCTAGTGTTTGTTTCATTTTCTTCCCTTTCCAAATAGCTGATCCGATTGAAAATCCCTATTTATACAACAATTAAATATTCATACTTCCACTCCCTAATCATCCAAAATGGGATTAGTTCCTCATGGTTTTCTTAAACATCATAAAAACAATAATATAAATGATCATAAAATTGAATAAATGAAATAAAAGAAACTTGAGTTGTATTGGCAATCTGTCGGGAAATAATTCCATGATTGTTTATACGAATTTTACAATCTCGTTTCTAAAATGGAAAAATGAAAATAAAGTAAAAACGAACTAAGTAAAAAAGGGGTGTAAAACCCTAATGCTAGAGGCCATATTTATAGCCTTGGACGATCGTTTTCCTCAACCCTAGGTTAGCTGTCATTCCTCGTGTTTAAGTGGCGTTGTAAAGACCAAAACTCCCTTCACTCGATGTGGAATCCGTATTTAGGGGTCGATGTCGCGACACATCATGTCCTGTGTTGTGACGAAGAGATCAATCCTCCCATTTGGTGTCATTTTGTGTCATCATGCAGCTTTTGTCGTGACATAGCGATCAACATCACATTTATTTGACTTCTAAAGGTCTCTTGCACACTCACAAAGTACGTTAGCTAACCTTTAGGCCTCAATCGGCCTTAAAGATAAGAAAACAACCTTTTTGCACTTCTTTACACAATTTATTCAAAGACGAAAACTAAGTTAAATTCTCAAGATATATAAGAAAAATGCTTAATTTCAAACTCTTCAATTGTTAAAACTAGTTCAATCTACTAGGTACAAAACCGGCAAATCACCTAGAAGGTTGTTGATGCTTAGCTTTAACCTTATGGCAGACTAAACATCTAGCAACAAAATTAGCTACGTCATTTTTCAACCTTGGCCACCAATACAAAACCTGAAGAACCACTCTAAAATGCTCTTCGTGCTCATCCTTCGATCGAGAATACTCCAATATATCATCTTTGAAAATCACAACGAATCGATCCAGATAGGAATGGAATACACAGTTCATCATGTCCATAAACGTAGTAGGTGCATTCGTCAACCTAAATGGCATGATAAGAAACTCGAAATGCCCATAATGAGTCTTAAAAGTCGTCTTCATAACATCCGCATCCTTCACCTTCAACTGAGAATACCTAGATCTCAAATCAATCTTCTAAAAAATCAAAGCTCCCCCAAAACTGGTCAAGCAGATCATCTATCCTTAGAAGTGGATACTTATTCTTGATGGTCAACTTATTTTGCTGGCGATAATCAATGCACAGTCTCAAAGTCCCATCCTTCTTCTTCTTCGCACGACACACTCGACCGAATGAAACCTCGATCCAATAACTCTTGTAACTAAAGCTTCAACTCTTTCAATTCCTTAAGTGCCATGTGATAGGGGAAAATTGATACTGGAGTTGTACTGGGATAGAGCTCAATATCGAACTCAACTTCTCTATCCGATGGTAAACTAGGTAACTCCTCAAGAAACACATCCTGAAAATCACAGACAACTCGATTGGAAGGTACCAAAGAATGTCTCTAAAGTACATAGTTTCTTGGGACTGACAGGTTATTACTGTCAGTTTGTGAGAGATTTCTCTATTATAGCTTTGTCGATGACAAAATTGCTTCAGAAGAATGTTCAGTTCATTTGGTTAGAAAGGTGTCAATAGGGTTTCGATTAATTGAAGAAACTGCTAATAGAGAATTCAGTTTTAACAGCCTGAGATGGGAAAGGAATTTGTAGTGTACAGTGATGTGTCATTAAATGGATTGGGTTATGTGTTGATGCAAACTGGGAAAGTAATAGCCTATGCCTCTCAACAACTGAAATCGCATGAGAGGAACTACTCGACTCACGATCAAGAGTTGGCAGCCATTATTTTTGCATTAAAGATTTGGCGAGATTATTTATATGGTGAGAGATGTCATATCTTTACAGATCATAAGAGTTTGAAGTACTTGGTGACACAGAAAGAACTGAATTTAAGATAATAATGATAGTTAGAGTTGTTGAAGGATTATGACCTTGTGATTGATTATCACCCATGAAAGGCTAACGTTGTTGCTGAACCCTAAGCCAAAAATTATTGTTTGTGTTGAGAGCCATGAATGCTCATTTATCGTTAAAAAGTGATGATACTATCATAGCTAAACTTAGGATGAAACCATTATTCCTACAACAGATACGAGAGTTGCAAAGAAAGGATCCTAAGCTTATAGTTAAAAGAGAACAGATGCGGAGTGATACCACTACTATATTCACTGTTGATAAGGATGGTATGTCATATTTTCAAGGTAGAGTGTGTATTCCTAATGATTTCGATTTAAGATGGGATATTTTGTTAAAGGCTCATAATAGCACTTACTCTATTCATGCGGATAGTGTGAAAATGTATAATGACCTAAAGAAGATGTATTGGTGGCCAAGTGTGGAATAAGAAATCTTAGAGTTTGTAATTAGATGTTTGGTGTGTAAGCAAGTAAAAGCCGAACATCAGGTATCGTCTAGATTGCTACAGTTGATCACCATTCCAGAATGGAAATGGGAACGGGCCACCAATTTTGTTATAGGATTACCGTTGATCCCAAAGAAGAAAGACTTTATCTGGGTTATAGTTGACAGATTAACCAAATTAGCTCATTTCATTCTTATTCGAATAGATTATTCGCTAGAGAAGTTAGCAGAGTTGTATGTATCTGAAATCGTACATTTGCACGGGGTGTCAACATCTATCATATCTGATAGGGACCCACGATTTACCTCAAGATTTTAGGGTAAGTTACATGAAGCTTTGGGAACCAGACTGAATTTTAGCACTGCATATCATCCGCAAACAGATGGTCAGTCAAAACGGGTGATATAGATTTTGGAGGACATGTTATGATGTTGTACACTCGAGTTTCAAGGTAGTTAGGAGAAATACTTACCGTTGGTAGAGTTTGCTTATAATAACAGTGATCGGTGTTTTTGTGACACAACGGTTGTGCAATCGTACACACTTCAATGCAAGTATAGTTGATAGACAGAGCTATCGGATATCGATCCCACGAGGAAATGGCTCCCGATTTTTAATGTCAGAGAAATCAATATTAACAATCAGTATAATGCAAGTAAGAATGCCAGCGCAGTTATGTCAGATTTGCACACTAAAATAATCATTACTGTCAACGCAATTAGAGTTAATTATTAGAGATTAAATGTCAGTGTACTAAAAATAAATCCAAATATGTTGAGTGTTGAGTGCTTAGAAATTTAAATGCAGGAAATATAAAAGTGATCAAGTGTAAAGGGTGGAAATGGTTCACTGATTCTACAGGTTGCAACGCTAGATGCATCGACTAGGTAGAATATAGACGAATTGTCGCAGCAAGGAAGTCCCTTCGAGTTCTTATCCACAATAGCTCCCTACTTAATCCCGACTCAAATACACTACTCCACCCCTCGGTGTGAGCAATGATGTGTATCCAAGAACAAGTAACTGGACTTTGTCCTAGTCTCGAGCAGCTCTCACCTAACCCACTTGTTAATCTAACTTGTCACTGCATCTCTCGATGTCTATGTACTGCAATTTCACTTTTGTGTTAAGAGCGGTTAAATCCAAGAATAAGCGGATAAGCAATGTAAAGTAAGAATCAAAATGATATAATATTAAAAGATACTTTCGTATTCATTTAATATCAACAGAATCCATCATTGTTTAGGAAGAAATAAAGAGTACAATGAAGGTTACAATCTCTAGATTACTAGGCCTACTCTTTACTTATTCCTCTTGCTCGGCATCAAGCACCTCTCGTCAGAAGCAGTTGCAGACTTGATTCATCAACTTCCCGAACTCTAGCTCAAATCTTTGATTCACACAAAATTTTCAGAATTTAATCCCCTTGCTCTTGATGATTCTTTTTCCCTTTTTTTCGTCTATTTATAGCCTCTAAATAATTACAGATTTCAGCCTTCATTCTCAGATCTAGATCTAGATTTTTGTAGTTGTCAAAGTTAGTTAAAGTACAGCTGTGAACTCACATAGATTACATGTAGGTTGTCGATGTACTATTAGATGCAATCTGATATTATAATTGCAGCGACATCTGTGATATTCTTGCGCTGGTGCTTCCAGTAAAATTCAGCTTAACTCTACTTATTTAAGGTTCAACTTCAATGCATTGACATTGTTGGTCGCAATTCCAAGCTGGTCTTGTGGCTGCATTCTGTCAATGTTGATCTTCTAAACTGAGCTCCTGTGCTGGCAATCTTAAGATGCAATATACCAACTACTTGCGTCGACCTTAGTACAAAAATAGATAAAAATAACAAGAATTTAAACTAACAAGCAATGTATTAGAAAATATGAAAACTGATTATAAAATGCTTATGATGCATGCTAAATGAGATATAAAAGAGACAATAAAAGTAATAAATTAGGGAGAAAATATATGTTGTTTGTAATACCATCAAACAATTATCAATCCAGCATTAAAATGGCACCGTTTAAAGCATTATATGGTAGAAAATGTAGAACACCTTTGTATTAGTCAGATTTGAGTGAACCCAAGTTAATTGAGGCTAATTTACTACACGAAACTGAAGACAAGGTTCGGGTAATACGTGATTGTTTAAAAGCAGCGTCTGATGATAGAAGTCATACACAGATCTTAAGAGAAAGGATATAGAATTTGCTATCGGAGATCGAGTTTTTCTGAGGGTTTCACCTTGGAAGAAAGTATTACGATTTGGTCAAAAGGGAAAGTTGAGTCTGCGGTTTATTGGACCATATGAGATTCTTGAGAGAGTTGGGCCTGTAGCTTATAAGCTAACTTTACCCTCGGAAGTTGAAAAGATTCATAACGTATTTCATGTTTCAATGCTAAGACTGTACAGATTAGATCCCAATCATGTGATTACACCTTGTAAGATTGAATTACAGTCGGATTTGTCGTTTTTTGAATAGCCGGTTAGAATTTTAGCTTGTGAAGTAAAAGAGCTGCAAACAAGCGAGTATTGTTAGTAAAGGTTTTGTGGAATTGTCATGGTTTAGAGGAGGCAACATGGGAGACAGAAGCTTCAATGAGATCACAGTACCCAAATCTGTTTACTAGTAAGAAATTTCCCTAAGGGGGAGAGAGTTGTAACAACCTGATTTTTAGTGGTATCGAAAATAGTAGTTTTGGGACCACAACTCTGACAAGTTAAGTCATAAAATTTATTTATTATTATAAGTATAATGTCGTTGGCATTGTATTAAAATTCAGCTAAGGAATTTTAATGTTTAGATAGTGAATTGAGAAAAAAGGATTAAATCGAAAAAGGTGCAAAGGTGAATTGGTTAATTAGAGGGACCAAGTGAGTAAATTAACCTAAAAGAATTGTAGTGGTTGGATTATCATGAAAAATATTGATTAATAATAGGATAAATTAAGGTTTTTCGTTTTCAATCTTTGAGCTTTGATTTGGTTAAGCAAACCTTGATCGTTTTTAGTAATTTTTATGTTTTCGAGTCTGTATTAGCTTAATCTAGTTTATACAAGGACTAATTTGTGAATCTATCAAATGTTGTAAAACTTGTCATTGATGAAAATGCTTGCTTTTAAAGGTTATGGATAAATTTGTGTGTTTGATGAATAGATTCATTGATTTTGTAAAGTGATTTTTGTTGAAATTAAGGTTTGAGGACTAGGTTGTAAAAATGATGAAAAAACATATCCTTGTTGTGAAATAGTTGAATGGGGATGTTGGATGAATACCTATGGATATTTGGCTATTATAAAATTGAATTAAATTGTTATTTTACATGTTTTGGCTCTAAGGACTAAATTGAATAAAAATGCAAAGTTTAGGGGTAATTTCATAATCTTTCGAAAAAAGGATTTATATGTGTAAATTGATTAAATTATATGATTTAATGAGAGAACTGATTTATTTATGATAGATCAAAATCGAGTCACAGATCATGGAAAGGGGAAAATCATAGAATAGTCCTTGAAGTTTCGCTTAAACTGTAATTTCATCCGGTATGTTCATTGTTAGATTTCCTATTTGAACTACTGATTATTACCTAATGAGGATGTGCTTGGAATACTTGGTGTATAAAAAGGAAGACTCATGTCTCGGGTTGAGCATGAGAAATTGTATAAATGGAAGACTCATGTGTCGAGATGAGAATGAAACTATAAATAAGGAAGACTCATGTCTCTAGATGAGAATGAGACTATGAATAAGGAAGACTCATGTCTCGAAATGAGAATGAGATTTTGATTAAGGAAGACTCATGTCTCGAGATGAGAATGGGAATATGGTTAAAGGAAGACTTACGACTCGATAGAGCATAAGGATGTTTGAAGAGAAAATTGTTTTGATGTTAATTGTTGTAGAAACGTTTAATGTTGAGTAATAATTCACTATGCACGAACTTACTTTGCTAGAAAGCTTACCTATGTATTTTGGTTGTTTTGTAGATTTCGTTTTGGTTAGTTGAAGATCGGATTACCTCGAAGACATCACGCTATCCCAGAGTTGGTTCGGTAGTTCTTACATCACTTGGTTATATGGCATGTACTAGGTTGATGTTATATTTTGTATATGCTTACCTGAAATTATGATACTTGTAATATTTTGGTTAAATGATAAGTTTTAAATGTTTACTCAATGTTGTGTGAGATAACTAGTGCTTTGATGTTATGCTAAGTCTTATTTTTAAACACAAATTGTATTTAAACACAAAAATGTTATTTCTTGCACTTTAAGTCTATGAATGAAGTTTTATAGATTAACTTGTACAAATTTGAGAATTCTGCATATTTGCGTCGGTAGAACTACTGCATGTATTGATAAAAATGCAGGGTAGGAGAGAGGTTGTCTATTGACTTGAGTTGTATTGGTAGTTGAAATTCAAGTTTCGGTAGTACTGAGCATATTTGTATCTGTAGTTAAAATACTTGTATCGGTAGAAGTTGTAGGGTAGGACTTCTTAGCTTTGTAGAGTTTTTAGTATCGGTAGAAGTACAGCTAATTTCGGTAGTTGTTATACTTGTATCGGTAGCACTATCACAAGTATCGGTAGACGTCTGCATCATTTCATAATTGTTTATTGACTTGACTACTACCGATACTTATTGGACAAGTATCGGTAGAAGTCTCCAAAAATCAAGAAATGACCTATTTGCCCTTGTTGAATTACATTTATAAGTAAATGATAACTTATGTTGTGTTGGGTGTATTTCTTTAATAATGTAAGAACGATTGACATGATTTTAAAAGATAAACAGTGATAGATGATTGAGTGACTCCGGGACCCTAGTCGGCGACGGCGTCGGGTTTTGGGTGTTACTCATACAATTTCAAGCAATATTTACAAATAAGCTAGACTTCAATATTACAAAATCCTGTCCTCTTATGTTTAACAAAACCTAAGCTAAAATAAAGTTAAACCTGTAGCTTTGATACCACCAAATGTGATACCCCGATCCCGATCGAAACGGACCGACCCGAATTCAAAGCATTACATTAGCCACTGAAGTGACTCTCCCGCTAACGACCATCCAATGCACACCCTAACCTTATAACACCTCATTTATGACAAATTAACTATCATTTATTAATGTTGAAGTAATTTGTAAACCATATTTAAACTTTTTTTAAGTATTTAACCTAAAGGTATTTTGGTCATTCTACCACCTAAGGTTAAACTATCCCGATTTTACTTCTAAATAGTTACCGACCTTCTTTTAGTCAAATTATACAAGCCTTAAAAGTTTTAGCTTAATTCGAATTTATTTTACTATGTCTAATTCAAGTTTTATTATTAGGGACTAAATTGTAACTTTTAGAAACTTTTAGTACATTTTCTAAATTAAAAATTAAGAGTGTTTCTACCAACAATTAAATGTCTAATCCTAAAATATTACCAAGTTTCCCTATCATTAGAGGCTTCAATTAATCTAATCAAATTTTAGGAATAAATTATAAATTAAGCAAATTAGAATACTGGATTACAAAAACCAAAAATCAAACCCCAAAAACCCACACCCCGTGTGAAAAGACATAGGCCCGTGTGCAAGCCACTACACTTATTTTGTTAAAAATTCGTTTTAATTATCTAATTTTACATATTTTACTTATTAAATATGAAATAACTACAATTAATCACCACAAACATCTTCAATTTAATTTATTTACAACAAATATGCAACAATTAATCAAAATTTAACACCCAATTACACGCTTAGCAAGCACCAATTAATTCACATAAGCTACATATCTTAGTTGCAAGCAATCCACTCCATGGTAAGCTTCAATTAAACTTTGTTAGTTTAAAATACATGCCTTATACACCATGTTATCAACTACCGAATGAAAACTCATCAACATACCATAAATCAAACATCAATTAGGAATAAAATCATGTATTAAAGCAATTATAAAATCACCAAAATTAAAGACCAAAATTTAATGTCCAATGTCAATTATAAGTAAAATAATACTAGTCCCAAAAGCATCACAATGCCCATATATAGTCTCTAAAGTAAATTTCTTAAGCTACTACCGAGCCTTATTCTTGGATCGTGCTTGCACTCATTTCTCGACTCCTTATGCCAGGAAATTCTTCGTACGAAATGTAAGGGTGTGAGCTTAAAAAGCTTAGTGAATGATAGTAAAAACATTAAGTAATTTGCACCCAGTCATGCATAAATCAAAGCAATTAAACATTAAATTTATGTCACAAAATGTTAACATTTCACCATAACCTCACATGCTATTTCAAGAATTAAGAATCAATTTTTCCATAGCATGTACAATAATCTTTTAACATATAAACATTCAATTATATTGGCATAATACATCCATGGCAATAAGTAAACGTGTGATCATGCATTGGATAAACGAATCTCCAAACTCCAACAAATTAAATACAGTCCTTCAAATTAAACGGTCGAAGCCACACACTCCCTTAGAGCGCCTTAAATAACCCGACGAGTGGGGATTGAAGCTCAACATCCCTTATCTACTCCAAACAAATCAATCCACCAAGAGCCATATGTTCACAGTATCACAAATAATGGTGAGTACTCACAAATCCTATGGCATACCAACTATATCCAATGGATCCCCCTGCAATGTTAGCAATATAATCATACATACAAGGCATTAAATCTGCTATTTAATCACTTAATTTAGGATGTTAAAATGAAAGTAAAAGCATGTTGCTAAGCAATTTTAACATCAATAAAATTAAGCATAGGAAATATCATTTTCCTAATATTCATATACCAATTAGAACACCTTTATCAAGTGTTCAATAATCAGCGACTCATACTCCAAATATCAATTTATTCCATACAATTTAATCATGCTAAAAGCATAATACACAACTTACCAAACCAATTTTCATTTTCCTCTTCTATAAAATAAAACCTATTTTAGCAAATCCAACCATCCAATATGCAATTAAGTCACTAATAACACCAATTAAACCTTTAATTTAACACATAATCAGGCCAATTTACCAATTGCCCTTAATATCCCTTACCCCCACACTTAGCTCTTCAAGCAAAAATGTGTTCAAACAAGCAAGTTTGACTTCAATTCTGATTTGGACGTTCCTCCTTTCGATGTTGGCTTTAATAGAGACAAAGTATACACTACAAACTAACAAAAGCAACAAGAAACACGAAATTTGATAAAGTATACAAATCTAAATCATTGCTCAAAACTACCTTACCGATGTTGCACAATTAAGCCGAAATATGGAATTCCTCAACTAAACTCCCTTTTCAACACCTCAAACCACTTCTAATCTTCATTCCTAGTCCAATAACATGTATTCTAAGTGTTCATTTCATCATTTAATCTATTTCATAATTTTCTGGAAAAATCAACCATGTTCTTGATCAAATTCGAATTTCTCAAAATTGATCCATAAAATGTGTGTGATATTTTTGGTTTAAAATTAAAAACCTCTTATTATTGAGCTTAGACATCCATTAATATTTAGATTTCAACTCAAAATTAAAGATCCACCATTGTTGATCCTCAAGTTCAAGAAAGAAGAAATTAAAGTTGAAAATCCATTATAATCACTTTAATTAACAAATAATGATTGAAATGAACTTAAAAACAAGTTTAGAGATGAGGATTACCTTCAATTGAACTCAAGTCATTGATTTGGAAGTTTGAATCAAAATGCTTGAAGAAATTCGGATGACTTTTTGCCCAACTTTGAAAATTACTCCGAGAGATTTTAGAGAGAATTTTGGGAGAGAAAAGGTTTAGATCTATTCTCTGATATTTGGTTTATAAAAACAAGCAAAAAAATGAGAGAAAATGCTCTCAATTCAAGTGAAAAATGAGTGAAAAGTGATGTAGTTGTAAAGTTTTTAAAACTGAAAACCCCCACCTGATTTTCAAAATTTGGGAAATTTGCCATCAGGCCACCCCCTTTTTCCTTTGTTTTACAATTTGCTCCTTCTCCTCCAAAATTTCGAAAATATGGTTTCTTTTCTATAAAACCTCTTACACATTTCACTTGTTTTTCAAATTAGTCTCATTTAATTAATATTTTAAATCACCCAAATAAACCCCAATTTTAAATTACTTTTAAATTCCAATTTAACCCAAAATATTTATTTTTACCCAAAAATTATTTAAAACCATAAAATCAATTTTTCTAAAAATATTTTTATTTTCTGGAATATTATTTATCGATTTTTAGATGAAATTGTGCTAACTAATTAAGAATATAAATCACTAATAACCCGATTAATTCCCAATTCTCACTCGAAACCCGGTAAACTTACCTGAAACAACTAGATCTATTTTCGAGGCCTTACATCTACAATCTTCATCTTCCTTTCCTGTTTTTCTTCAAAGCTATTTTTTTCTTCTTTCTATCCTTTTTAACTTTTAATCCCTAACATGAGAATAACCACCATTAGAGGAAGTGGTCGTGACCAGACTATTAGGGTTGTTGCTCATGAAATCTCACTGTTCATGGAAGCTAAGATTTGTGATAGCAACACCTCAAGGGGAGAAATTATTTAATTCTTGGGAGCTCGGGGTCTCCTAAACCCAAACTTTGCCTATGATTTTTAGCTTCTCGATTAGTTCCATCTCAGTGACAGTTCCTTGGGCTTCATTCTACCGATCTTTTTATTAGAGGTTTGGTTCTATCTTAATTTGCATAAATGCGTCCAGACATGCATCATCAAACATAATTTTTTTTATTTTGCTCCAACAAGGAGCAGAGAGGTTTTGCAATCTTGGAGAAATCCCGGATAAATCTTCGATAAAAATCGGCATGACCGAGAAAACTCTGAATACCTTTTACATTGGTTGGCGAGGGTAACTTCTTAATAATCTCAACTTTTGCTTTGTCCAATTCAATTCCCTGACTAGAGATTCGATGACCAAGTACAATGCCTTCTATTTCCATGAAGTGGCATTTCTCCCAATTCAACACTAGGTTTGTGTCCTCACATCGCTTTAGAAATCTGCCAAATTGTTAGCGCATTTATCAAAAGTATTGTCATAGACAGGGAAATTATCCATAAATACCTCCAATGAGTCTTCAATCTTGTTTGAGAAGATTGTCATCATACACCTTTGAAATGTGGTCGGTGCATTGCATAGACCAAATGAAATTCGGCGAAAGGCAAAGGTGTCAAAAGGACAAGTAAAAGTTGTCTTTGCTTGATCCTCCGGTGCAATTGCTATCTGATTGTAGCTAGAATAGCCATCAAGAAAGTAATAATAGGCTTTTCCAGCAAGCTTATCCAACATTTGATCAATGAAGGGAAGTGGGAAGTGATCCTTCTTTGTGGTTGCATTAAAACGGCGATAGTCCATGCATACTCACCAACCTGTAGGAATGCGAGTAGGGATTAATTCATCTTTGTCGTTATTTACCATCGTGATACCGTTCTTCTTTGGAACACATTGGATTGGACTCACCCACATACTATCAGAAATTAGGTAGATGATACCTGCATCCAACTATTTAATGATCTCCTTCTTAATAACCTCTTTCATTTTTTCATTTAATCTTCTCTACTGTCCAATGGACTACTTTCCCTCATCTTCTAACTGGATTTTGTGCATGCAAAAAGAGGGACTAATACCTCTAATATCCGTAATACTCTAGGCAATTGCACGCTTGTGTTACTTCAGTATGTGGATTAATTTTTCCTCTTGTCTTGTGTCGAGAGTTACAGAGACAATTACTGCCAGTATGTCATTCTCACAAAGGAAAACATAGTTCCAATGGGTAGGTAATAGCTTCAACTCCAAAGTAGGAGCTTCCTCAATAGATGGCTTAAATACATGAGTCATTCTATTTGTCAAATCTAAAGATTCCATCTGCCATCCGTGCCTAAGCTCCATATTATTTACCTCAACCTTGCAGTCAAAATCACAAAAAAAATTCTTTAGTTGTCACCATAAATTCTTCTGGGACTGTTGTGCTACGTTCATTAAATTCCACTTCAATTAATTCATCTAGCATATCGATGTGGTGACATTTCTCTTTATTTCTATAGGGAATTGCTTCGAAAACACTGAAGGTGACTTGTTCATCGTTATGTCACATTATCAGTTCACCTTTGAAGACGTTGTTAAGAGTGTAGCTAGTAGTAAGAAATGGGCATCCCAAGATTATGGGCACTTCTTTATCAGCTTCACAATCAAGGATAATAAAATCCGCTGGGAACACAAACTTATCTACTTGAACTAGGACGTCTTTAATTTGCCCTTTAGGTTGCACTAATGATCTATCTACCAACTGCATTGTCACTGCAGTGGGCTTCTTGTGACCAATCCCCAATTTTTGAAATGTTAATAATGACATGAGATTGATACTTGCTCCTAAATCATTGAGAGTTTTTCTCATGTAATGATTTCCAATTGAACATGGAATTGTAAAACTGTTAGGGTCCTTTATCTTTGGTGGCAATTTTTTTGTCAAGACTGTAGTGCATCCCTTTGTAAGCATAATTGTCTCGATATCAGTCAACTTCTTCTTCTTGGATAGGAGCTCTTTCATGAATTTCCCATATCTAGGAATTTGTACTAGATCATCCATAAGAGGTATGTTGACATGCAGTTGTTTCAAAGTGGCCAGAAACTTTTGGTATTCTATATTATTCTCCTTCTCCTTAAATCTTTGTGAAAATGGCAAAGGTATTGATACATTAGGTGGTCGTGACAAAACCGATTGCATATACATTGGTAGTTGCATCAACAATTTTTTTGGTCTAATGGTAGGTATGGGAGTAACAACTGGTGGATCCTCTTTATTTGGTTTGTCTGCTTCTTCATCAAATACAACTTTTTCTCCTTGATCTGCTTCACTTGCGTTGATAGGTGCTATATTAGAGCCGTTAGTTGGCTCGACAGTTTGCTTGCCACTTCGAAGAGTAATAGCTTTCCAATGCTCCTTCCCCTTTTGATTTGGATTCTCGATATTGCTGGGTAAAACACTTGGTGATCTTGTGCTCAAATTTGAAGCTAGTGACCCTAACTATGCTTCTAGTGCTTGGATGGAAGATGTGCTTCCTTGTATAATAGCTTTTGTTCTCGTGATATGCTCTCGCATTAGGGCTTTAAGGGCTGCTAATGGATCAACTCGTGGTTGGGAATACTGTTGTTACTGTTATTGTCCTTGCATATGCAGATTTGGCATTGAAGATTGTTGTGGCTGCACATGAGTGTGTGGTTGCAATTGATCTTAATGTACATGCATCTGAGGACTTTGATTGAAATTTTGTTGTTGTTAATTGTAATTCCCTTATCGAAAATTACCTTGACTAGAGGAATTATCATATCTAAATGTGGTCGCATTCTGATTTCCCTAAAGCTATTGATTTCGAGCAGAGCTATTGTAGAACTTACCATAGGAATTTCCTCTGATATTATTAACATAGAACGCATTTTCTGCATGCTGAAGATAATCCTCGTCACTATGATTGTCGCCACAAATTTCGCAACAAAATGTCGTGACATCAAGTTGTTGGGAAACTTGAATGAGAGCAACTTCACTGGTCCCCTTCATGTTCTTTATCATATTTGCTAATAGAGATACTTGTGCACTTAGAGCTAATATAGCGTCTAATTCTATAACTCTGGGGTTTGCTTTGACTTGTGCAGCACGAGAGATAAAATATTGGTAGTCATTCTGAGTGATCCTCTCTAAAATTCTTACAGCTTCATCATAAGTGCAGTCCAACAAAGGACCCTTTGAAGATGCATCGACAAGATTTCTTGTCTGTGCATTCAACCCATTGTAAAAGATCTTAATCTGCGTTTCCTTTTGAATTCCATGCATGGGATAGTGTTGAAGCAAGGTTTTGTAACGCTCCCATGTAGTATGCAAGTTCTCATCATCCAGCTGATGATACGTAGTAATGTCATTCCTCAATCGAGCATTCCTTGTTAGTTGATTAAATTGCAAAACGAACTGAGTTGCAAGCACATTCCATGATGTAATCGATCCAACAGGCAATCCAAGGAACCAAGTACGAGCCCGTCCTTGCAATGAGTAAGGAAATAGTTGCATCTTCAAAGCATCATCAGGAACACCATGCTGACTAAAAGAAGCACAAATTAATAGGAAAGATTTAAAATGCTCTCTTGCATCCTTATGAGGCAATCTAGCATACTGCCCATTCGAATGCAGCATCTGAAACATAACCGACTTTAACTCAAAATTTCCAGCTTGAATAGCTAGTCGAACAACCCCTGGCTGTAAATCATCTAACACATGAACAACGAAATCTCAAATAGTTCTATTATGTATCTGATCATCTTGTGGTAGTGGTAAATTATTAATGATTTATGGTTGTCTAGAAGGTATAACAGGATTCTGTGGTGGCAATGGTGGTATAACTACATCATTTCCTGGCAGAGCCATGTTTCCTTATTCTTATCTTCTTCTTCTAATGGTTCTCTCAATTTCAGGATCTAAGCTAACAACAAATTTAGGATTTCTCCTTGTCATAAACACCTAGAAAGAAATTTGAAAAATAGTTGACCAAAAACAAAAACAAGTTAGTAACAAGTAAATATTAGGAAATAAAAAATAATTACAAATACAAGAATAAACATCAAACAAATGCCATCCTCGACAACTGCAACCAAAACTTGATTTCATTATGAACGTCACAGCAAATATGTGCAAGCGTACACTGTCGATACAAGTATAGTAGATAGATGTGAATCTATCGGATATCGATCCCACAAGGATGGCTGCTTATGTTTACAATTGTCGATGCAAAGAAAGATAAAACTAAAGAGATTGTAGGGAATAATGTCGGAGTAATAAAATAAGAAAATGCAATAAAAGTATGAGAATAATTTGTCAAGCAATTTAAGAAAATTTAAGAAGTAAAATAGTGATAATAAGATGGGATTCCCTAACTTGAAAAGTTGGCGAAAAGCTAAATGTGATAACAAGGTTAATAATAGATAAATTGTTGTCATAATTAAGTACAATGAAATCTTACCAACCTTGACTTCCCTATTTATCAAAGACTTAAATACTCACACTAACCACACCTTTAGTGTTGGCAATGCTTCATATTCTAGAACAAGTGAACTGAATCCCTTCAATCCTCAAGCAACTTTCGTTAACTTGCTTGTTAACTTAATTTGTCGCTACACTTTCTAGTGATAGTGACTGCAATCACACTTCTATGGTCAAACAATTAAATGTAAAGACAAAAAATGAAGGAAAGATTGAAATAGATAAGAAATTTGATTTGAAATTAAATTATATTTCCATACAACTTCAAATTATCAAAACTTATCAGCGTTTAAGCAAGAGAATAACAGAATAAATTGAAGTATCCTATTCCTAATCTACTTTAATCATTCCCTTACACTCCTCTGGTGTCGCAATTAGGATGCTCCTCATCAGGAGCAGTGTTGCCTTCTCCTCAATGTTAGGTTGCCCTTAGGGAATTTAAGCTGCCATGGATGCAACCTTGGGAAAATGTTCAAGAAGAAATTTTATCCACTGAAAAGTCAAGAAGAAGATGAAGTAAATCTTTTCTCCTCGGTATTTAACATCCACTGCCAATTACAGATGTCCTCCCTTTCAGATCTAACTTCCTCTAGCTGTACAAGTTGGTTCATTAGACAGTTTTCAGTTGCAACGACAGTTCTAGGCACAAATTTGGATATTATTTTGCAGCGAGAACTCTGTACACCTTCATGCATTGATCCTTCAGGACAGATTCCTGCAGTGACATCTTTAGGCGCAATATTGAATAACTAATGCAGCTACATTGTTAGTAAAGAAATGATAAAATTAAAGAAAATTAGGCCAAGCTTCACTAAGTTAGAGAATGCAATAACTAAGTTAAAAAAACTAAAAATGCATGCTAAAGATGATCAAATGGGAAAAAATTATACCATAAGTAAGGATAAATCAATTGTTTTTTCTAATGCTATCAAAAATCCTGAGGGCAAATAGCAGGAGGCCTTCTAAGAAGAGTGGAAATAGTAAGTTGTGTTTTCTACTTCCACTATGCCTAGAGCTAAGGATGACAAAGGAAAGTTAGCAGGTTTATGCTAGAGTCCTGAAGGTTATCCTCAAACAAATGAGGTTCCTAATCAATTTGTGGATCAATCTATTGAAGGGGATAATTGAGCATTTCTTTTTATTCTTCCTTTCAAAATCCCACCAATTGATTTTTGTTCCCTTTTTAAATACCAAACTGCAATCACTAAGCTTAATTTATTCCTTCATATGTTCTCTTCACTAATGTAGGTAGCATAGAAATATCAACAAATAGGTCTTTTATATAGGTTGTAACATGTCTAGGCTAGGGTAGGTAAGAGATACATACCTTTAAGCTAAAAACCCTAGACTTAGCTTGCATCAGACCTTTGGAATAATTACCTTCAAAATCACCAACTTTTTTCGAACTTGAGTACACATGCTCTTTGTACATCTATTTCTTTTGAGTACATATGCTCTATTATTTTTCTTTTTTCTTTTTCATTATTTTTTTCGAGCATTATACTGTATGTACTTGATTGGTGTTGAATCCACCAAATATAAATATTCCTACGAAAAATAATACAAATGAGTAATATAAGGCAGTAGGGTCGATTTAACAAGGACTGGTTGTTGTAATCTACTCTCGTGTCTTCTTCTTGAATGTCATGTCGAAGGGTGTGCCCGCGACTTGTGACTGTCGTCCTAAAAAAATAAATAAGTGGGGTTTAGAGTTAAACTAAAATAAAATAAATAAAGTGAAATAAATCTTGATGAAAAGTGAATTAATCGAGATGAAAGCGAGAAAAATTATATTTAATAAGCTTAGCCTCTGCCTCAATTCTCCCCAAACTTGAACCGATAATTTAAATTTAATCTTCCCTTTTTAATAGATAAGCTGGTTATAACGCTCGAGAACGTCCTAATAATCAACTTTTCCTCTTGTAGCCGATTTTGGTATGACCTGCAAACCGACCCTTATTGAATGTCTAACCACGTCGTATGTGCTTGCGATTTAAGATTTCGATAGTCTTACGCTCTAAAAAGCCCAACTCGGATTAGCGACCTTAACTACGTGGGTAGTTTAAATTCGGTCTCTACCACCCTTGACGGAATCTAACTTGTAGTTTCCTATCTGGACACACCAATTTGTTCGTGGGAACTCAAATGCAACATAATCGACTTGACTTCCCAACTATACTCCAACCTATTTCAACCCAACGAACACTTTTCGGATTGGAGTCAAATTAACTTTGAGGGACGAATTTGTACTATCCCATAAACCGGAGTGATAGCGAGTACCAATAAAAAAGTTTTTAGCACGACTTTGTAACTCACGATTATTTCTTGATGGAGTGATAATCGGGCTAAGGCTAAAAGGAACTTAGTGGCACATGATTTTAATCATACTTGATCAATGAATGTGATGAATTATTTGTGATTATGAAGGATGGAAATGGGAAGAGATTAATGAAGCAGTTTGACAAATTTTGTAAAGGAATGAAAATGGAGATGGAAATGGACAAAGAGAAGCTGACGAACTGAAAGAAAAAAGAAATAAATGCACAATTGCTTTAATTACTCACAAATCAAAAAATACATTTTCAATTGAACCCAAAAGACCCTATTTATACACAATTGGTTTACAAAAAATAGCTTGACTCCTTCTAAACTAAATTTCTCATTTACTTAAAATAAATAAATCCTAATCAAAATAAAATGAAAAAAATAACAAAATTTGAATATAAGCTGTTGACTATTTCAACTAAGAATCTCTTTGCAATTAAGCCCTCAATTTCCTCCAAATCCTAATATAGCACATCTCTTCACATATTTCATCAATTTAGTCCACTTTTTGCTTGCATTTAGGTAAAAACACCAATTTGTGTACCTGATAAGAAAATGTAAGAAATTATAAGTACTTTCCTCAAAATTAATCCAAAATACACAAATAAATTTACTTAAATAATTTACTATCAAATTTCCCCCTACTTAGCCTATGCTTGTCCTCAAACATAATGTTTATTTTATATTAAAACTATTTGATAAATAATTTAATGATCCAAATTTTTTTCCTTAGCCAAGTGTCGTGCAATAATTAGAGAAATAAAAAATAAACAATTACTTATGTCTACTCAAATCACATTTTATAAACTTTCAAAAACTATGAAATAGAATCAATCACTTCACAAAATTGCAACTTAATTACACTTGCTAAATAATTGTACCCAACTTTATTTTATATATATATACATTTTTTCTTGATTTTTCTTGTATTTTTTATTTGAGACCTAATCAAATCTTTTTTACGCGAATTGAGATGACAAGCCAAGCACCTCAACCCAGTTACTCAATTTGAAAAGCCTTTAGCTTATTTTTCAAGGTAGCTCGGTTAGTCCAGTGTTACATGCTTCGGTTCATCACTCGAATCTTTTTACGCGAATTGAGATGACAAGCCAAGCACCTCAACCCGATTACTTAATTCGATCACATTTTCGAGTATTCACTCATAACCAAGTCTAATTTATTTATTCACATGCTTTGGGTACGTTCTTAGGAAAGTCTAAAAAGTCTCTAATATTGTGAAATGTTTGACTTTTTTCCATAATATTCTCAAGTTTGTAAAATGCATGTTTGATTAAAATAAGCAACCATTTATTCATGATTTCTTAATTATTTAAATGAACCCAGCAACAAAAGAAAAATGTATTTGCAAAACCAATTATCAAATAGAATTAACATAAGAATAAACATATATGCAAGAAAGAATATAGCATGACATGCAAGATAAATTCCCCCTACTTAATTTACATTACCCCCAATGTGCAAGTTTAAAGAATAGAAAAGATAGGGCAAAATGTACTTCTCGTGTAGTTTAACGAGGTGGAGGGCAACGTCGGTGCTCGCGCTATAGTATCGAAAGGATGCGCTCGATGTTGGCTTCCATTGAGTCCAAGTAAGCTTAAAATGCTCCATTCTTTCCTCCATGGTGCAATGGGGCTACTCATCTCGATCCCTCAAAGAAAAATTTCGTGTTCATCGTAACACTCTATTACTCCGAGGCGTGTATGTACCTAGAGGAACAAAATGAAAAGAAAAAGGGGTACCGACAAGCAATCCCATAGAATCCAAGAAATATTCATCCAATGGATCCATGTTATAAGCATGCGTAAGAGATGTAAAATCGAATGATGGAAACATATTCATGGCTAAATGCATGATGTATGAACCTAGGATAGAGGTCTACATGCTCTAATTACAGTGTGAAAGTTACGTGCAAACCAATATCTGAGGTTGACTCTATAACCAGAAAACATGCACCATAAAAAGAATAACTTCTTCCTAGTTAAAACAGCAGAAGAATCATTACGGCCCAAAAAATTAAAAGTAAGAAATCAATGAATGTATCTAAGGGTCGGTTCAAGCACAAATAAAGATTTCGTAGTTCGAGAATTATAAATGCAAGCAATCGAGTTGGTTAAAGCTGAGTAAGCTTTATTAGCATTAAAATCACGAGGAATGTCTAACAAAGCAGTATGGTACGAATTGAGTTACCGATTCTTCAGGTTCAACTGGAGTTGGACTCCTATGACATTGGCGTCGAGTCGGTCTGCTGGTACATACTGGTGATGGTGGTGGTGAGGGTGAGTCAGAATCAACGTCATTGATGTCGATGATCGGTGGCACTGTGAACCGATTTTGACATTGGTTTAAAGATGTTAAAAACTAGTCAATCGAGTGGCTTCGCGTACGAACCATGCTTGGTGTCATTTTTCGTGTTTCTATCTTTAAGATGGTGCGCGACGTCGAACGACGGTAGGTGCGACGGCTTACAGCAGTGGTTGTGACAAACGTGTTTGGATAATGGGGTTTTGTAGTTCGACAGTGGTGATGGGTTTTGGAGTGGTTTTTATGGTGGGTTTAATAATGGTGGTTTGGAAAAAAATGGTAGGAAGGAAAAATGCGATGGTGATGGTTTTTTAGTCCGTTGATGCAAACGTGGTCAGAGGAAGACCGCGGACGGTGGTGCGATGGTGAACGGTTCAAATGGGTTTTAGGAGTTTTAGTGCCTTTTGGGGTTTATGGTGTTGTTGGTTTTTATGGTGGAGCTTTAGGGTGCGTCAATCATAAATGGTGAAGGGAGACTCGAGCAATGGTTGCTTTGGTAATGGTGGCCGATGGTGGCGGGTGGTGAAAATAGAAAGAAAAAATAATGGGGAAAAGGTAAGAATGGTGGTATTTTGTTGAGGCAGGGTGGTGATGGCTTTGGTAAAGGTGCAAAGGAGAGAAGGCACGAGGTAAGAGAGAACGTTGTTGCTACTAATTTGGGTTTGAAAGAAGTCAACTTTCCTCTCCTTTTTTTTCTTCTTTATTCGGGCCAGGTTTACCTAATTTCCTTCCATTTTTTTCTTTCTTTAGGCCATTCAGCCTAAACCAATCCACTTATTTTTTTTTCTCTTCCAAACGTTTAGGCTGGTTGGGAATAGGGTAAGAGTGTTGGTTAAGGTTTGGTTTTATTTGCGTGTTTAATTTAAAGGAAATGGGTTTTTAATGGTTATTTGGTTTGGGTTTTCATTTTGGGTGTTGGGTTAATTTTTAAGTAAATGGGTATTTGGCAATTTGGGTTTCTTTTCCTTAAATGGGTATTTGTTTATTTTGAGTATTTGTCAACATTGAACACCATATGCCCAAACCTTGACTTGTACAATAGTCCTGAAAAAAATGATAGCTTATACCAATGGATCTGAAAAAATGACAACCTTTATTTTTATTAAAATAAAATTTGAAATTAAATTAAATTAAACAAATTTGGGTTACCTCCCAAAAAGCGCTTCTGTTTAACGTTGTTGGCTCGACGACCTAGAAATTTATTAGAATTTTTCCTTCAAAATTAGTTCTTCCACCACGTGCACTTGAAAATTCTCGTAATATGGTTTAAGCCTTTGTCCGTTGACTTTTAAACATTTCCCAAACTCCTCGCTCCTAATCTCAACTACACCATGAGGAAATAGTTCAGTAATAACAAAAGGTCCAAGCCATTTGGTTCGAAGCTTACCTGCAAAAATTTTGAGTGTCGAATCGTAAAGCAATACTTTTTGCCCAACTCAGAATTGTTTTCGAGAAATTTTCTGGTCATGGAACGCCTTGGTTTTTGCTTTATAAATTTGGGCATTCTCATATGCATCACATAGAATTTCTTCTAACTCCTGAATACTTAGTTTCCGGAAATCACCTGCAGCATCTAACTCCATATTGCACCGTTTCACCGCCCAAAATGCCTTTTGCTCTAAATCCACTAAGAGGTGACACGGTTTACCAAAAATGTGTCGGTAAGGAGACATACCTAATGGACCTTTGAATGTCGTGTGGTATACCCATAATACGTCGTTCAAGCGTAGACTCCAATCCTTTCAATTCAGTTTCACGGTTTTCTCCAAAATTAATTTTATTTCATGATTTGAAATCTCTGCTTGACTATTTGTTTGCGGGTTATTTGCTGTCGCCGTTGTGTTACCCCATATTTTTTTAATAATGCACTGATCACCTTATTTCAAAAATGTGTTCCTCGATCGCTAATCAATGCTCACGGTGTGTCGAACCTGAAAAAAATAAAATTCTTTAAAAATTCCACAACGGTTTTAGCATCATCGTGACGAGTAGCTTTAGCTTCTACCCACTTAGAAACGTAATCAACAGCAAGTATTATATAAACATTACCAAATGATGACACAAATGGGCCCACGAAATCGATGCCCCATACATCGAAAATTTCGAATACATGTACAGGATTTAAGGGCATCTAATTTCGTCGGCTTAAATTTCCCACTTTCTGGCATCTCTCGCAAGTCTTACAAAATAAGTAAGCATCGCGAAAGATGTGTGGCCAAAACAATCCGCATTCTAATATTTTATGTGCAGTGTGCTTAGGACCAAAATGACATCCACAAGTATAAGTTTGATAGAAAGTTACGATAGACTATACCTTTATTTCCACAACACACCGTCTAATTACCTGATCTAAGCAATGTTTCCAAATATATGGATCGTCCCAAATGTAGTACCTCGAATCTCGCTTAATTTTATCATTTTTAGAACGAGTTAAGTTAGAAGGGATTATACTTGTTGCGAGGTAATTTACCATGTTCGCATACTATGGTAGGCTGTTTGGGCTGAAAGTAGATATTCATCTGGAAATTCATCTTTAAGAGGCGTGTTTTCTTTCGAAGTTGTCAGTCGACTTAAATGATCTGTTATTAAATTTTCACACCCCTTTTTGTCTTTAATTTCGAGGTTGAATTCCTATAGATGCAGAATCCAGCTAATCAACCTTAGTTTCGCCTCCTTCTTCCGCTTTAAGTACTTTAATGTTGCATGATCAGAATAAACAAATATTTTAGTGCCTAATAGATATGATCTAAATTTCTCCAAAGCAAATACAATAGCTAAGAGTTCTTCCTTGGTGGTCGAATAATTCTTTGGGCAGCATCCAATGTCTTAAAGGTGTAAGACATGACATGCGGCTCCGTCTCTATCTTTTGGCCTAGAACAGCTCTGACACTATGATCACTCGCGTCGCACATAAGTTCGAAAGGGTAGTCCCAATTTGGTGGTTGCACTAGCTTGTGCTTGAGAGTGACAAATTCATCCTTACATGCTTCATCAAACACGAAGTCTTTTTCTTTCTGTAGCAGGTTACAAAGTAGTCGAGAAATCTTCAAGAAATCCTTTATAAAGCACCTGTAGAAACCATCATGACCAAGAAAAGAGTGAACTTCCCACACAGTTATGAGTATGGGAGTAAGTTAATAACATCGATTTTAGCTTTATCAACTGTAATCCCTTCAGCAGAAATGATGTGACCTAGAATTAATCCCTAATCAACCATGAAATATCATTTCTCATAATTTAAAACAACATTAAATTCTAAACATCTTTCCAAATTTTTTGTAAGGTTTGATAAACATTAATTGAAGGAGTTACCATAAATCGTAAAGTCATCCATAAATACCTCTATTATTTTCTAGACATAGTCAGAAAATACGCTTACCATGCATCTTTGGAATGTGGCCGGAGCATTGCATAGTCCGAACGACATTCTTCTGAAGGCGAACGTGCCAAAGGGGCATGTAAACATTGTCTTCTCTTGGTCCTCTGGTGCCACTGGAATTTGAAAGAAACCTAAGTAACCATCGAGACAACAATAGTGAGATTTCCTCGCTAATCATTCTAACATCTGATTTATAAAAGGAAGTGGAAAATGATCTTTTCGAGTTAAAGAGTTCATGTTCCTATAATCTATGCAGACCCTCCACCCGTTTTGGACCCGAGTGGGAACCATCTCACTTTTTGAGTTTTCGATTATGGTCACCCTAGTTTTCTTAGGTACCACATGAACTGGGTTGACCCTGTTACTATCAGATATGGTATAGATCATCCCAACATCAAGCAACTTCTGAATTTCCTTCTTTACGACCTCTATCATTGGTGGATTGAGGAGTCTTTGAACTTCCTTCTACGGATTTGCGTTTTCTTCAATTGGTATTCTGTGCATATAGGTTGAGGGACTTAAACCTTTAATATAAGAAATCGACCATTCGATCGCTTCCTTATAGTCCTTCAAGACTCGAACTAGATTTTCTTCCTCCAACTTGGAAAGTTTACTTGAAATAATCACTGGTAAAGTGTTTTCGTCTCCTAAGAATGCGTACTTAAGGTGTTCTAGTAGCGGATTGAGTTCTAAATTTGAAGCTTGTAAAATCGAAGGTAACAATTTAGTTTTAGAAGTAGTTAGTTTGAAATACTTTCCTTGACTTTGAGGAAATTTCGGAGCCTCCATAAGAAAAACGACTTTATGAACTGGATTCAGATGTTATTAATTCTTCTAATTTTTTCTTATTTTCAAGATCTAAACTCTTGCACAAAACGGTTTGTAACTCGTCTACCTCACAATATTCAAAATGTAAATTCATCAATGGTTCAACAACATCAACACAAGAAACATTCGACGTTGTACTAGGTCGTCCCATTGCTTCATAAACATTAAATTTTACAACTTCACCGTCAAATTCTGTAGTGAGTGTCCCACTACGAACATCAATCTTTGTACGCGCAGTGCTGAGAAATGATCTTCCAAGTAGAATATCAGAAGTGTTCTTTGAGTTATCATCCTCCATGTTAATGATATAAAAATCTGCAGGAAAGATTAACTCATTTACCTAAACGAGGACAACTTCCAATACCCCTTTCAGGTACATGCACGATCTGTCCGCCAATTGAATTATCACCCCTGTTTCTTTCAAAGGATCAGCGTTTAGAAATTTAAAAATAGATAAAGGCATGAAATTGATGGACGCTCGTAAATCGAATATAGCTTTCTTAATGCCAACATTACCTATTTTGCAAGAAATTGAGAACATACCTTGGTCCTTACACTTTGGCGGAATTTTCTTCTGTAACACAGTGGAGACATTTTCTGCCATATTCACCCACTCCTTTCCTTGAAGCTTTTTTTTCCCAATGCATAATTCTTTCAAGAATTTTGCATAGCACGAAACCTGTTTGATTGCATCAAGTAAGGGAATATTGATTTCTACCTTTCGAAACGTCTCTAAAATTTCTTTCTCTTCTCGCTCTTTTTTGCATTAGGCGAGCCTTCCTAGAAATAGGGGTTGTACAACAAGTGGTTTTGGTGGTGCCGACTCCGTTAGAGCTTTTGAAATTGGTTTCTATTTTTCGCGTTCATTATCGTGGGCACGGGTCGTGCCAATCATGGGTTCTAAGATTGTATCACTCCTTAACGTCATAGTGCTTAAATTATGTCGAGGGCTCGGCTCTATTTAGGATAGTGGCCTTCCTTGAGATTTCAAACGACTAACCGTGAGTGTCAACTTGCTCATCTGTTTGCCTATCTCCTACAAATGTAGGTTAGTCTTTTCTTGAAATATTTCAATGCTAGTGGCTAACCTTTTGACAATAGCTTCCAAAGATATCTTTGGAGGTAGTAGTTATTAATTTAGAGGCAACCTCTACTGATATGGCTGATTGAATTGAGGATTCGATCCATAACATAGATTTGAATGGTACTTCCACCTTGCATTGTATGTGTTCAAATAGGGATCGTACCGTCTTTGGGGTGGACTTGAAAAGTTTTAGATAGAAATTTGCTTGTTCTGTCGAATCCTCGTGTAAGATAGGACATGAGTCTGTCGGGTGATCTGACATGGTACAAATTCCGCACAGCTTGGCTGGGTTTGACTTATCTACAAGCAAACTTTGCACAATATTAGTGAGTTTATCTATTTTATTTTCTAAAGTCAGAGTACTTAACCCTTGAACCCATCTTGTGGGTTTTGTAGCGGTCGAAATTGTTGAGAGTTCGCAGCCATCGTTGAAATCAACTCCATAGGTCTTTGAGGAGTCATATTAACAAGTGCTCCTCCACTAGCTGCATCGACCATCTTCATCTCCATGGGAAGTAGTACCTCATAGAAATGCTTCAACAGTGACTGTTTAGAAAGTCCATGTTGTAAGCAACATGCGCACAACTTTTTATACCGCTCCCAATAATCATAGAGCATTTCAGTCTCCTTTTGCCGAATTCCCACTATGTCTCGTCTTAGCTCGGCTGGTCGTGCTACTGGAAAAAATCTATCAAGGAATAAACGAGACATATCAGCCCATATGTTAACAGATCCCAACAGTAAATAAAATAGCCACTCTCTAGCAAAGTCGACTAATGAAAAAGGAAATGCATGAAGTTTAATTTGATATTCTGTTACTCCCTGAGGTTTCATTCTCATGCAAACCATATGGAATTTCTTTAGGTGCGAGTGCTGATTCTCATTTTGAACCCCGCGGAAAGGGGGTAAGAGAAGAATTAAACCCAACTTTAACTTGAACGGTGTCCCTCCCACTTGATAAGTTATACACAACGGTTGTTGTTCGTCCGGTGCTGCTACAAGTTGACGAATAGTCTGGTCTTCCATTTTCCTCATTTCCTCATCACCGAAAATTTCTTTAGTGAGAGCTTCTTCTTAAAATTCTATTTGTAGACAATTACCATGAGCTTCTTTTCTCAACCTTCGGGCTAATTTCTCTATCTCCGGTTCAAAGTCATTGAGAGGTGTCTGTTCAGATCTTGTCATAAAGAAAAACAAACAAAAGTTAAAAAAATTGTTACCTTTCCCCAGCAACGACGCCAAAATTTGATGGGTTTTGAATCCGCCAAATATAAGTATTCTTACAACAAATAATACAAATTAGTAGTATAAGGCAGTAGGGTCAATTCTAAAAGGACTGGTCGTTGTAATCTACTCTTGTGTCCTCTTCTTGAACATCATGTCGAAGGGCATGCCCGCGACTTGTGACTATCTTCCTAAAAAAATAATTAAGTGGGGTTTAGAGTTAAACTGAAATAAAACGAAAATAAAATAAATAAAGTGAAATAAATATTGATGAAAAGTGAATTAATCGAGATAAAAATGAGAAAAAACTATATTTAATAAGCTTAGCCTTAGCCTCGGTTCTCCTCGAACTTGAATCGATCATTGAAATTTAATCTTCCCTTTTTAATTGATAAGCTGGTTATAGCACTCGAGAACGTCCCAACCGCCAACTTTTTCTCTTGTAGCCCGTTTCGCTACGACGTACAAACCGACTCTTACCAAATGTCTAACCACATTGCACGTGCTCGCGATTTAAGATTTCGACAGCCTTGCGCTCTGAAAGGCCCAACTTGAATTAACGGCCTCAATCACGTGGGTCATTTAAATCCGGTCTCTACCACCCTTGACGAAATCCAACTAGCCGTTCCCACTTGGACACGCCAATTTGTTCGCAGGAACTTGAATGCAACACGGCTAACTCGACTTCCCAACTGTACGCCTACCTACTTCAACCTAACACGTGCTTTTTGTATTAGAGTCGAATTAACTTTAAGGGATGAATTTGTACTATCCCATAAACCCAAGTGATAGCGAGTGCCAATAAAAAGGTTTTTAGCATGATTTCGTAACTCACGATTATTTCTTAACGAAGTGATAACCGGGCTAAGGCTAAAAAGAACTTAGTGGCACATGATTTTAATCATGCTTGATGGATGAATATGATGAATTATTTGTGATTATGAAGGATGGAAATGGGAAGGGATTAATGAAGCAATTGGACAAATTCTATAAAGGAATGAAAATGGGGATGGACATAGAGAATTTGACGAATTGAAAGAAAAAAAAATGCAAAATTACTTCAATTACTCACAAATCAAAAGTACATTTTCGATTGAACCCGAAAGACCCTATTTACTAAAAATATCTTGACTCCTTCTAAGCTAAATTTCCCATTTACTTAAAACAAATAAATCCTAGTCAAAATAAAATGAGGAAAATAACAAAATTTGAATATAAGCTATTGACCATTTCAACTAAGAATCTCTTTGCAATTAAGCCCTTAATTTCCCCCAAATCCTAATACAACCCATCTCTTCACATATTTCTTCAATTTAGTCCAATTTTTGCGTGCCTTTTGGTAAAAACACCAATTTTTGTACTTGATAAGACAATGTAGGAAATTAGAAATATTTTTCTCAAAATTAATCCAAAATATACAAATAAATTTACTTAAATAATTTACTATGAGTACTACAATTCTTTCTTGAGTATTTTTCTATTTCTTCTCAACTCCCCTAAACTTTTGTTTAGAGAATATTGTTGATAGATTGAGTCTAGTGTTTAAGACAATTTAGATATAAGTACGAGAGATAGGATGGCTTATCATTGTAAGGTTCAAACAAAATCAGGCTATATAGTCTCAAAGTTTGTCTTTCAAGGGATAAACATTCATTAAGGTTGGCTTGAAAGGCTCAAATGATCCAAACAATGGTTGTTTAAGTCATTTTCAACATTCCATGCCTCCTAGGATTTTGACTCAAGAAATTACTAAGTAAATTCTCTCTCAAACTTTCATGCATGCTTAGCTTTTATAAGAAATTAAAAATTTCATGGTTCAATTTACATATTTTATTAAGGCTAACATTTATGTCATGGTTCAGCTAACATTACAATCATTGAGATAATTGAACTTTTTTTATACTAAAGCTTAGCATAATCAACAAAATTTTGAATTTTGAGCAAAATTATAACTAAATCATAAATTAATAAGAAGAAATAATCCTTAAAAGAAATAATTCAATTTTTGGTCCCCCTACTTAAGATGAACAATGTCCTCATTGTTAAAAACTTTAGAGAGAATGCAAATATAGAAGTGAATAGATATTGTACACCAGGAAAGATCCAAAAAGAGGAGGTAAGTTAAATTTGATTGCTTAAATACTAAGCTCTTCCAAGATGATACGGTATTGGAGTGGAGGAAGCGGGAAAAGGATCAATTTCAAGTTGTTCGACTTGAAGAAGAAAATATTTGGATCTGATCTGACAAGAAGAAATAAACAAACATAGAAATTAACGAAAACGAAAACACTAAAAGAATAAATTGAAGAAACTAATTACAAATATTCAAAATAATAAATAAAAGAATAAATATAAAAGTGGAAGATAAAACGAGTAAACAATAAATATGATGGATAGAATGATAAGTGTCCAGTTGAACCCTTTGAGATTTAAATCCCAACAAACTCAACTAATAGCTCTAATCAACCCTCCAAGAAATAACTCTTGGAAAATTGAAGTACGAAGAATGGATTCTCACAACTCCTTAAAGAAAATCGAGAAGAAAACTACTTCTAAAAGTCAAAAGAAAGAAATCTTTCATAAAGAAATAAACTCCTAGAGTTGGAAACCTTTACATAGGCTAGCTAAATAAATCAAAATAAAACTCTTAAGTACACTAGAACTCTAATTAATCTAAACAATAAGTAGTTTAAACTAAACTTTCTTGTTCACATAAAACTCCTAAATAACTTAAACTACTTAATAATTATTAATAATTCTGTATAATAAAATAATAAAATAATAAGAGCTGATAAATACAATATTGAGCACATATATAATAAAAATTAAGCTCAAAACTCGAACCCAATATGATTTAAACTCGAGTTAAAGCTTGAAACTCGTAATTCCCGTTATAACCCCATCCAAAAATTTTACTCTCGCAGTCTTCACTAAAATGATCATAACTTGAGTTCTTGAACTCACAAGTCTGCTAATTTCCCAGACTTGAATGTTGATAACTTTAGTGAATGGAATTTAATAAATTTCACCTATCCATGCATGTATCATTCCCTCTTTCCTCGAAAAGATTCGTCATCGAATTTTATCTTTCATCAAATCCTGATTTGATTTGCTTGGCCTTTGACATTGCTATTAAGCCATGAGATAATGTGAGCCCATCACATCCATGAGCTTGAAATTGGGCCTTGAGACTTGCATCATCCCCCATTCCTCATGAAGATTCGTCCCCGAATCTTTAGATGCACAAAAAGAAAAAGGATTAGAATAAATAAGAATAAAATGAAAAAAATACTTACCTAAGCTTTCTTGTGTGCCAAAACTATCTCCAGGATAAAAGACATTATTTTGATCTTTCAAATTAGCTTTGATCATGTATGTCTCCTTTAAAAACAATGTATCAACACTAAACAAGGAAGTGTTAGGTACATGAGTCTTCAAGTAAAAGATAACATGTAGCTTTCTTTGAATATCCATGGTCATCCATAAGAATTTCCAACGATTGGTCTAGAATTTCACATAATTATAAAAATTCATAAGTTTAATATTAGTCATAATTGTAAAAAAAAAAAAAACCCCAAACTTTGGCGGATTTTGGATATATGCCCCTAATCTTTTTTCTTATTTACACCCTTAATGTTACAATTTTTCAAAAATCATCCTAATTTTAATGATCAAACGTGAGTTGATCGTTAAAAAAATTGCAGGTCAACCTAATAGTCTATGTGGCATGCCACATAAGCGCATGATGTCATAGATGACATCATCTATTTAATTTTTTTCATTTTGTTTCATCTTCCTTCTTCTTCCCTCTTTGTCTCTTTCTCCCATTTTTGTTTCTCTCATTTTCTCTCTTGCCAAACACCATTTTTCTTTGTATCTTTCCATCCTTCAGAGCAAAAGAGTACTGGTTATCACTTCTGCATGCTTTCCCATCTACAACCCAAGAAGAAGACTCAGAAGTCGCTTTAACATCTTGCTCAATGTTGCCAACAGAAGCCCCAAGCCTTGCAAGTTCCTCCACTATAGCATGCCTTGAAGCAACAACCAGTAAAATAAAATAAAAATGCAACTTTAAACATTGGGTTTTATATAAAAATCAAAACTTTGACCATTTACAGCAAATAATCGAATAAATATTGTAAATCAAACATAAAACAACTAGTAAAAAAATCGAACATTGGGTTTCATCCAAAAATAAAAAGGAAATTATAAGAGAAAATACTGGGAAAGAACCAACCCAATTCCTCAAGTGCCATCAGTGACAAGGGTAGTCATTCCATTGAGAAACCATCTAGAGTTTTCTGATTTGGAGTTGTTTGCTGTCTCTACCATGGATATATTTTTTTTAATACAAAAATTGACTCTATTTTTCTCTCGCTTTCTTACACGCAGCTGTAAGTTGTTGAAAAACAAAACATGAATTGGAGTAAGCTTGGCTTGGAAAACCTTTCTTCCAAACCTATAGAAACTTCTTCTTCTTCAACGGTACGCTTTAGACTTGTATTTGATTAACGTTGTAACCTGTCTATTCGATGATTTATTTGTATTGACATTTTTTAGTATTTTGTTTTAATTAAATTGGTTTATATTGGTTGAGCTTTTAAGGGTTTCTCTTTGAATAAACAGAACAATGGCAGTCATCGTCTGAGAAAGAGGGAAAAAAATGGCAGCCGACAGTGGGGAAGAAGTTTTGACAAAAAAATGGTGTTTGGCAAGAGAGAAAATGAGAGAAAAAAAATGGGGGAAAGAGAGAAAGAGGGAAGATGAAATAAAATGAAAAAAAAATTAAATAAATGATGTCATCTATTATGTCATACGCTTATGTGGCATGCCACATGGACTATTAGGTTGACCTGCAATTTTTTTAACAGTCAACTCACATTTTACCGTTAAAATTGGATTGATTTTTGAAAAATTGTAACATTAAGGGTGTCAATAAAAAAAGGTTAGGGGCATATATGCAAAAGCCCCCAAAGTTTTGGGGCATTTTTTTACAATTATGCCTTAATATTATTATGTTAAAATTCTTTGGTAAAGGTCAAAATAAAATTTTGTTGCAAAAGCAAATGTATAAAATGCTTTAATAAACCTATTTAATGCAACAGAAGTATTATTTTTATCCTTTATAAATACAAATAAACACATAAATTAATGTAAGTTTCAAACCAAGGTTTATTGATACTTGACCAATGAGAAAACAAGGCGTAAGGAAATTTAAAATCGGTAGCATACTTATAAAAAACATTCAAGGTATGCCTACATGTTTCAACTTCCAATATATCCTTACTTTTCTTACCTTCTAGCACTTGTGGAGAATTATCAATGTTCAACCTACCTTTTTCCCACAAGTAAAATATTCTATTAATCGTTGAGTAATGTAATTGGAAGTCCAATAATGGATCCTTGAAATCCTGTAACAAAGAAACACTAGTGAACAAATTCGAGTTATGGTTAGTTAAAATATAATCATTCCTCACTTTTACATTGGTATTTTCTTGCTTTTCATTTTTTTTCCCACTTGAGAATTCTCCAGTTTTACCTCATATGTATTTTCACTCACCAAAAATGGACCATCAAGTAGACCTTTATCACTCAAAGTCTCTTTTCTCTCTTACTTTTCAATTTTTTCTTTCCCCTTAACCATCTCACAGAATTTCATCATTTTCAGTTGGTCCCTATACACACCTTTGGGCTCCAAAGCAGCTAAAGTGTATTTTTTTCCTTTAAACACAAGGGAGTAATGATACAATTTTCCATGGTGTACTACATCATGATCATATTGACATGGTCTTCCAAGAAGCAAATGGGTAGCATGCATGGGAACTACATCACACTAAACCTCGTCAGAATAATTGCCAATTTTGAATACAATTAAGGACTGTTTAACTACCTTAATTTCCAAACTTTCGTCAAGCCATTGTAAGTAATATGGCTTAGGATGATTTTGACAAGGTAAAGATAAAGTATCCACTAAAAAGCTACTCACCACATTAGCACAACTACCACTATCAACAATAAAAGAACACAATTTTCCTTGAATCAAGCACCTCAAGTGAAAGATGTTAGTCCGTTGCACTTCGTCAGAATTGTCATGTACTTGAATACTAAGGGATTGACGCACTACAAGACAACGAGACTTAAGCAAATCATCCTCATCAGTAGGAGATTCCAACACCTCTTGCATACTATGTCTGTGTATCATTATGAGAGGTTGAGATAAAAATACTCAAAAGTTAAAGAAAATGAAACCTCACCATTATACACTCGCAATAGTAATAAACAACTCTAAGAGGAAAAAATGTTAAGATTTTCTCACTTGTAACTTTTAAAGAGTAATCAAACTAAATAATATTCAAAAAGATGTGGGATCACTCTCTAACAAAGTTAACCTAAGCCTCCAAGAAGCCAAAGAAAAACTCGACTCCGAAGGAAGTAAGTTGCGCGAAGAAAGGAGAGACAACTCTTTTCAAACCTATGAACACAAGAAATGTTAATGTGTTAGAATGTGTAATAGAATAAGAAAAAAGCGAAAAAAAAAGCAAACCTAATGCTAGAATCAAATAAAATAAACTACCCAACCAAAAAAAACTGAAATAATAGAAAACAACTTGAATTTTTTCGTTCGAGGTGTTCTCGATTTTTTAAAAATCATGAAATTTAAACTGTAGTCTCATCAAATGATATAAATTTGATCTAAAAAAATCGGTACAAAATTCAACCCACATAATATTTTTTTATTTTTCTTTTTTCGTTTTTTTGTTTTTGCACTTTTTTATCACTTTTTTTGGGACATATTTTTTTTATATTCTAAGAGACGCGTTAGTAAATTTTATTCTTTCTTTGTATTAAAATAATTAGGAAAGATTTAGATTATAGATAGGATTTAACAATAACTTACAATTTTTATTTTTTTTCTTAAGATCTAGTACTTCTTTCCTTTAATTTCCATCATTAGACCATGGATGCCTATGATTACTTTTGTGCAAATGACATTTATGATAATGATTAGACGATGATATCTATGAAGACGGGTATTATGAAGATTGGGAGATTCATGAAAATCAAAAGGCTATTGATGCTAGAGTTGAGTCAACTCCATGGAGAAGCCCAAATCTCCGATCAACATAATGATCTATTTTTTAGACAAGCATTTTTTGAATCTGAACAAATGGATCTAGGACAAGAATGAGGGCTAGATAAGGAAACAAAAATTGAATCCTTGGAATAATCGGATGATCAAATGACTGAACACATTGAGATCTCACCTTTGAAAGGGAAAACGGATAGCTTTGTAAAAATCAAGATTGAACCCCAATCTAATGATGAATCAATCCCCACAGAGTAGATGATAGCTCCCTTATCTCAGATTTAGATCTTCAACTAATTACTGTTACAAACACATCGCCAAGAGAAATATTAGTAAGAAGAAATCATAGATCAAAGATTCAATTTTTCATCGAAAATAGCTACTATGTATAATACTTTCCTGGTACAACAAATTCCCAAAGAAATTACTAATGTGAAAATTTTTCAATTTTTATAGGAAATATAAAATATTTACGAGCTAGAGTCACAGTTCTCAAATAGAGTAATAATCACATCCGTGGAGCAAGAAAATGCACGTTCATGGGAGAGACAATTACTCCAATGGTACCACGAACCAAAGAATACTGAACAAGGTGATGAAAATTACGAAGGGAAGCAAATGGCTACCGCAACACCAACATAGAGATATCTAGTAAACCAACCATTTTTACTAAATAGGGTAATTTAGTAGCTATTAACTCACCATACAAATACATACCAATTTCATAACGAGATCAACAATGAAAGTAGTTACAAGTATAAGTAGTGGTATAAATTCACAGCCGTCGTGAATAAATATGATCGACGAAAATAGCTGGCAGTGGTCTACGCAGTCAGAAAAGGAAAATTTCGAGAAAGAGATAATCGCTAGAGAGTAGTCTGGTACGACGACTGCTGGACAAACAGTGATAGAACAGACTTTTTGTGGGTGTCAAAGTGCACACTAACATTCTTGTTAAACAATTTTGATAAGTATTAACACTCAATTTTAATTTATAGACATTAACACACTAACTCGGTAACAATTTTTTCGTTTCAGGGCATTTTTTCGAATCTAACAGGTCTATCGTGACATGACTTCTCGATGTCACGATGAAGCAACCAGACTACTCCAAAAAATGCCCACGCATGCTATGACGCGTGATAGCATTAGAAAAGACCATTAATTTCTCCTTATTTAAAGTATAATTTGTTCCCATTATATCATGTTTAGCATGCATTTTTAGCATTTTATATTCAATAATTGCATTTTTTAAGTCAATGATGTTTGGTTTAATTTTCTTTAATTTTGTCCTACTTTTGCTACTAATGTGACCACATTTAGTGTTCAGTTTTGCGTCTAAATATGTAAACGTAGGAATCTGTCACAAAAGATCAACACAGGAAGGTGTCCAAGGTTATCACCGCAATTTAGAATCCAGAATTGCGCCCAAACCTGTCGCCGCTTGAACATATCCAGAAGTACCAGTGCTTGAGAATATCAAGGTTGTCACAGCGAATTAAAATATAAATTTGCATCCAGAGAGCAATAACCTTTAACTGCTTGCTAAATGCACCAGATCTGCGTGAATGTACAGTTGGATTAATTAACTTGTATAGCTGTAAGGAAGTTAGATCTAAAGAAGAAGGACACCTGTATTTGGCATCAAAGATAAATATTGATGAAGAAAGGAAGAAAAAAAAAAGGAAGAAAAGAGAGTTGGAAGCTCGTGACAAATATCAATTCGGTTTTTCATCTTTTCTTTAAGCTTGCTTCCATGGCAGCTTAGTTTCTTGGTGGGTGAACTGACTGGAATGAGAAGGCAAATCCTGCTCCTGATGAGGAGCGTTCCTAAGTGCAAAAAAAGAGGAGCATTAGGGAAGAGTTCTAGTAGGCTAGGAATAGAATGCTTCAACTTGTTCTTTATTTCCTCTCAAATGCTAATAAATTCTGATGAAGTTAAATGTGTATGAAATTACCTTATAATTTTAGATCTAATTTGATTTCTGCTCAATTTTCTCTTATCTGTTTATCTTTGGATTTAATTGCTTGATCATGGAAGTGCTATTGCAGTTACTGACACTGGAAAGTGCAGTGACAAATTAAAATAACAAGCAAGAAAACGGAAGTTGCTTGGGGAACGAAGGAATTTTGACCACTAGTTCTTGAATGAAAAGCATTACCAACACTAGAAGGTGTGGTTAATGTGAGTATTTGGGTCTTTGATAAACAGGAAAATCAAAGTTGGTAAGATCTCATTAAGCTTAATTGCGATGACAATTTATCTATTATTTACCCTATGGTCGCATTTGGTGGTTTGTCGACTTATCAAGTCAGGGATCCCCCATTACATTATCATTGTTTTTACTTCTTTAATTTTCTTAAATTGCATCGACAAATTATCTTCAAACTTTCACTGCATTACTTATTAATTTGCTTCGACATATTTTATTACATTCTTGCAATATTTGTTCTGACAGTTTAATTCATTCATTTCTGCACTCTTTATTTTAATTGCGCTAACATTATTCATACAATATCTCTTATTTTAACTTTAATTGAATCAAAAATTATAAGCATAAACAGTCATCTCTATGGGATCGATATCTGATAGTTTTAAGTTTATCAACTATACTTGCATCGACAAGTGTTCGCCTGAACAATTGTTATGACGTTCATAGCGCGATCAATGCGACATACCCCTTCTACGTCGCAACCAAGTGGTCAGAATGCTAAAAATCTAAAACTGATAGGTTTGTTGCGACACAAGGAATGTTATGTTGCAACAAAGGAGATAGCCTGCTGGAACGACAAAATTGAAAGGTTTGTCATGAAATAGGGTGGTCTACATCGCGACAAATAGGGCACTAGAAGGTTGGTTGCAACATAATTAGGCTACGTCGCACCATCGTCTGCAATTTTTACAGGGTTGACATGACCCGATTGCCCGACAGTAAAACACTTATTTTATCCAATTTTAAGCCTCAAAACCCTAAAAATTAACACCCTATAAATATTAACTCAACCTTAAACATATTTTTAAAACCTAACTACTCTTCAAACACTCCAAGCTCTCTAAAATCCTTCCTCCATTTTCAAAAACCTAAACCCCTTTTCCTCCAAAGGCTCTACTCCATCCACTAAGGCTTCGATCAACTCTCATTGACAAGACAAAAACAAAGGTATTTCTTACACTTTTACTGCTCCATTTCTTACTATTCATCTTCTTTGTGTCAGATTACAATGCCTCCACGAAAGAGAACCATAATGTAAGATAGTGATAGTGACTCGAATCATGAACGATTCACGAATGCCCAAATAGAGAAGTATTTCCTCGCCCCACAAGGTTGACCCCTCATCCAAGAACGGGGATTCGAGCCCTCAATGTTTCTCTTCAAATAAGTATGGCCACTTGTAAGGTACCATTAATGGGAACAATTTTGAGTTTCCCCAATAAGTAATGTTATAGTACCTGTCGTACATGAATTTCATGCTTCTATGAAAGAGGATGTTATTAAAAATAGGGTTATATAAAAAGTATGTGTATGAGGGAAATACGTCCCAATTTTGCCTTACCAAATTTTAAATTTCTATAATGTGCCTTTTTATGAAAAAGATTATTTGAATGAGGTTGACCTAGATTTGTTTAAAAATATTGACATGTAGGAAATTGTTTAGTTTTTGATTGATGGTAAGGGAAGTTGGAATTATCACCCCGATTATAGATCACCTTCAAATTTCAATCAAGCTATCATGTTCCCTATTGCAAAAATATGGATGCAATTTTTGGCCACGAGAATAGCCCCGACTTTAAATATCTTTAACGTTAACACCTTTCAAGCTATTTTGTTATATGCTATTTTGCAAAGAAAGAAAATTTGTGTAGGGAGGTGGATTTACAAGGAGATACAAAACTGCACAAAAATCCAAAAAGCTGGACTCTTCTTTCCACACCTTGTGACGACACTATGCAAGTGATAGCCCCCGACGTACTCTTGTTCGGTGTATATTTTGGCTTTCCACAATTATAGGAGTCAGGTTGTAAATATAGTGTCTTATAACGGAACACTTGATAGTGTTCTGAGGATCGTACCCAAAAGAGGCTTAAGGCGATAGTAAATAAAATCCCTACAAAGAATAAAATTAATTGGTACTGATTTTAGGGTTTATAGTATGTGAGAAAATAAGAGAGTTGTTTGAAAGCATGAAAATAAAAAGAAAAAATAAAATAAAGTCTGAGTTGTAGAAATTCTTATTGTAACACCCAAAACTTGAAAACCGTCGTCGATTAGGGTTCCAATGTCTTACTTATTCATTTATCACTGTTCATCTTTAACATCATGTCATTCAATCTTATTTTATTTAAAGAACTTCACTCCACACGTCATATGTCGACATTTAATTATAAACACAATTCAACAAGGGCAAAAGGGTCATTTCAAACATTTTTGGAGACTTCTACTGATACTTGTTGGACAAGTATTGCTAGTTGTGAAGTCAGTAAATAGTTCAAGAATAGTGCAGACCTCTACCGATACAAGTGACAGTTCTATCGATACGAGTGACTCTTCTACCTAAACAAGTCTTATTTCTACCGATACTAAAAACTCCAGAGAGCTAAAAATCTCACCTTGCAACTTCTATCAATAGAAGCATACAAACTACCAATACTTCTAAATACATAACTACCGATACTTGCTATTCAACTACCAATATACACCAACTCAGTGAGCAACCTCTCTCTTACCTTGTACTTCTACCGATACATGCGTGGTTCTATCGAAATAAGTATGCAGAATCTCAAGAATCATGCCAAAATGCAAGTTTTCAACACAAGTCGTTCATGACTTCAATATGCATTAAGCCAACACAGAATACATAGATTCCAAGTCATTACATAGTACTTTAAATCTATAAACTAACTTGCACAAACATATATCATTACATTCAACATCTCATCAACATAACAAGGTTTTCACAATCTCAATTACATAAACCAAGGTAACATCATCCTAATACATGCCATAAGAACAAATGATCCCCGAACAAACTCTAGGATAGTGTGATTCTTCAAGATGATCCGATCTCTAAACAGCAAAATTGAATCTACAAAACAACAACAGTTTCCATAGGTAAGCATTTCAAATCTTAGTATGTTCATAAAGTTAAATAGATTTATCAAACTCCAAGAGTTGTAAAATCTAATCGACTGAATTGAGTAAGTTGTATACATCCGAGGTAGGTTTCAATTCGTATTTGATACTCACGATGACACAGAGTCATCAACCTTTAATCCACAATAGATTTCATTTCATTTAATACTCACGATGACACATAGTCATCGGACCTCTTAATCCGTAAAGGATTCATATACTTACGATGATACATAGTCATCAACCTCTTAATCTGTAAAGGATTCATATACTCAAGACGATACATAGTCATCAAACCTCATAATCCGTAAAAAATTCATACACTCACGATGACACATAGTCATCGGACCTCATAATCCGTAAAACATTCATATACTCACGATGACACATAGTCATCAGACCTCATAATTCATAAAGGATTCATATACTCACGATGACACATAGTCATCAGATCTCATAATCCATAAAGGATTCATATACTCACGATGACAAATAGTCATTAGACTTTTTCATTTATGGCTAAAAGCCCGTTACTCTTTCCTTTCCTTCGTTCCCTTCTTCCACACTTTTGATCATCGTTTCAACTCACAACAATTGTTTACAATACAAGAATATGCAATTTAAATTGGACTTAACCATACAAGCTTATCGGACTGGATTGCGGTTGTGAATGGACTCTAGGGACTATTCTACTAATTTTCCATTTTTGCGATTGATGGCACGATCGTAGTCTACATCCACAAATCATTAAATTTCTCACATTAAGTCACACAATCGATTCATTTAACAAAATTTAATCCTTTTGGGAAATTTATAATTTTACCCCTAATGCTTTCCTTTTATTCAATCTAGTCATTTCTACACAAAGCATGCAAAATAACCATTTTCTTACACAACCAACCTTAGCCGAATTCTTTAGGGTATTTACCCAACCCTTTCACACATTCATTGCATAACAGTACATGTATTTTCATCATTTTCACATTTTAGTTTCTAAGCCGTAATTTCATCAAAAATATCTTTACAAAATGATCTAACCAAAGCATCAATCATTCAAATCTATCAAAAGCTCCCAAGATCAAGCAATTTCAACAATGACAAGTTTTATAACATTTGACAGATTCATAAATTAGTCCATAGATTAGCTAGATTAAGCTAACAAGGACTCAAAAACATAAAAATTACTAAAAACAGTCAAGGTTTCCTTACCCAAATCAAAGCTCAAAGTTTGCAAAAGAAAAACCCTAACTTCTCTTTGTTTTGGCATGAGAAAGAAGATGAAGAGTTGAAAATATGATTTTGTTTCTCATTTTAATTCATTAATTTAACTTATATACCTAATGACAATTTTGTAAATTTTGAGACTTTCATAATTAACTTCATTAACCACTCATTAACCGTATTTAATCCTATTTAGGTTTAATTCATCTCAAGACAAATCACCCACTAAACTCTTTTGGTTAATTTACTCATTTGGTCCATCTAGTTGGATAACTCAACTTTTGCACCCTTTATGATTTAGTCCTTTCAATTCAATTAACCATCTAACGTCAAAATTCCTTAATCAAACTTCAACGTGATGCTAATAACATTAAAATTATTAATAATAAATACATTTCTAACTCAACTCATTGGAGTTTTGATTTCAAAATCAATGTTTCTAACACCACTGAAAATTGGGCTATTACAACTCTCTTCCCTTAGGGAAATTTTGTCCCGAAATTTCTTACCAGCAAACAAGTTGGGGTATTGTGATCTCATGGATTCTTCTGTCTCCCAAGTTTCTTCTTCTAAACCGTGACGGTTCCATAAAACTTTTACTAACGGCACCCTTTTCTTTCCCAGTTCCTTTACCTCAAGAGCTAGAATTCTCACTGGTTCCTCTGAGTACGACAAATCCGATTGTATCTCGACCTCACAAGGAGAAATCACGTGAGAAGGATCTGATCTGTACCGTCTTAACATTGAAACATGAAACACATTATGAATCTTTTCAAGTTTCGAAGGCAAAGCCAGTTTGTATGCTATAAAGTCAACCCGTTCGATGATCTCATACCTCTCGATAAATCGTGGACTTAGCTTGCCCTTTCTACCAAAACGTAACACCTTCTTCCAAGGTGAAACTCTTAGGAAAACTCGATCCCCAACTACAAACTCTATAACATTTCTCTTCAAATCTGTATAAGACTTCTGTTTATCAGACGTTGCTTTCAAACAGTCCCGAATCATTTGTACCTTGTCTTCAGTTTCATGTATCAAGTCAGTTCCAACCAACTTAGGCTCACTCAACTCCGACCAGTAGAAAGCTGTTCTTCATTTTCTACCGTATAATGCCTCAAATGGTGCCATTTTAATGCTGGATTTATAGATGTTATTATAAGCAAATTCCATCAATGGTAGGTATCTCTCCCGACTACCCTCAAACTTTAGTATACAGTATCGCAGCATATCCTCCAGAATCTGTATCACCCGTTCAGACTGACCATCTATTTACGGGTGGCATGCAATGCTAAAACTTAGCCTGGTTCCCAAAGCCTCATGCAGCTTACCCCAAAATCTCAAGGTAAGACATGGATCCCTATCAAAAATAATAGATGCTGGCACTCCATCTAACCGCACAATCTCTGATACATACAATTCAGCCAACTTCTCTAATGGAAAATCCAACCAAATAGGAATAAAATGAGCCGATTTTGTCAATCTATCCACTATAACCCAGATCGAGTCTTTCTTTCTCGGTTTCACAGGTAGTCTTGTAACAAAATCCATAGTGACCCGCTCTTATTTCCACTCTAGGATAGTAATAGGCTATAACAGTCCAGACGGTACTTGGTGTTCGACTTTTACTTGTTGACACACCAGACATCTTGTCACAAACTCTGAGGTTTCTGATTTCATGCTTGGCCACCAATACATCTTCACATCATTATACATTTTCACACTGCCTGGATTAATGGAGTAAGTAATGTTATGAGCCTTTTACAAAATGTCTCGTCTCAAGTCAAAATTATCGAGAATGCACACTCTACCTCAGAAATACAACATACCATCATCTTCAGTAGTAAATCCAGTAGTTTCATCATTCCGCATCTGTTCCTTCTTAGGCCTAAGCTTTGAGTCATCTTCTTGCAACTCTCGTATCCGTTGTATGAATAATGGTTTCGTCCGAAGTTTAGATATAACAGAACAATCACCTTTAAGTGACAGATGGGCATTCATTGCCCTTAACGCAAATAATGATTTCTGACTCAAAGCATCAGCAACAACATTAGCTTTTCCCGTATGGTATTCAATTATCAAATCATAGTCTTTCAGTAATTCCAACCACCGACATTGCCTGAAATTCAATTTCTTTTGAGTCATCAAACACTTTAGGCTTTTATGTTCTATGAATATGTGACACCTCTCACCATACAAATAATGTCACCAAATCTTTAAAGTAAATACGATGGCAGCTAACTCTAAATCGTGGGTCGAATAATTCAATTCATGCAGCTTTAATTGTCGAGAGGAATAAGCTATCATTTAAAAATGGATTTAGTTCCTCATGGTTTCTTTATTCATCAATGAAACTATATATAAAAACATATAAGTGCAAAAGAGAATGAAAAAGAAACTAAATTGTATTAAGCGATCTGTAGGGAGAAACTCCTTAATCATTTACGCAAGTTTATACAATCTTGTTTCAAAAACTGAAAATAAATAAAACTAAAACTATAAATTAAAGTCTAAGTAATGGTGTGTAAAACCCTAGTGCTAAAGGTCCTATATATAGCTTTAGATGGTCGTTTTTCCTCAACCTTAGGTTAGTTACTGTTCCTCATGTTTAAGTGGCATTGTAAGGATAAAAATGCCCTTCATTAAGTGTGAGATCTACATCTAGGGGTAGATGTCGCAACACACCATGTCTTGTATCGCTACATAGGCATCAGTCTCCATGTGAAGCATCATCCTTTAGGTGTTGTCATGACATAGCTCATGTATGTCGCGATAAAGAAGTTAGTCTTTGAGTTCCTTTAAGTCTGGTCCTTTTGTTGTGACGTAGCTCAGCCTATGTCGTGACGAAGTGAACAGTATCTTATTAGTACACTTCTTATGGTCTCCTACACACTCACCAAGTACATTAGCTAACCTTTAGGCCTCATTTAGCCTTAAAGACAAATAAAATGACATTTTAACACTTAGGGTACACAATTTATTTAAGTACAAAATCTAAACTAAATCCTATGAAAACATAATGAAAATACTTGATTATTAACTATTGAAGTGTGAAAAATAGTTCAATCTGCTAGGTATGAAACCGACAGATCAAACTCCCCCACACTTATGTCTTTGCTTGTCCTCAAGCAAACAAAACAAAAAGAAAAATGAAACTCCTTACCTGGACTAAGACGTCCTTTAAAATTCCCCTCGATTGTACAAATGACCGATCTGCCAGTTGTAAAGTAACTTGGATATTCTTAAGCTTCTCAAATATTGACAAAGTCATTAAGTTTTTGCTCACACCGAGATCACATAGAGCCTTGTTAAATTGAAGATTTCCAATTTTAATTGGAATAGTAAAACTGCCGAGATTCTTCAGTTTTTGGGGAATTACCTTGGAGATAATAGTACTACAGGATGCATTTACCTTCACTTGCTCACTCACTTACCTTGATTTTTCGACACCATGTCGTTATTTCTTTTAAGAACTTGACGTAATTGGGTACCTATTCTATCAATTCAATCAAAGGTAGGTTAAAATTAAGGGATTTAAAAAGGTTGAGAAAACTTATAAAGTCGTCTTCATCTTGTCGCTTCTTTTCTTCCAACCTTTTAGGGAAAGGAACCGCGATACTCTTTTCTTTAGTAATTGATTTTTCTTAACAATATGAGATTTTTAATGTTGTAAACTAATACTTACGAATGTTAGTAATTGATGCCTTTTTACACAAATGAAAATTATGCATGCAAAATGTACCTCTCATTTGAACTGCTAGATAGAAAATATATCTTAGAATTTTAATGAAGTTGTTGATATCGACAGATGAAAGAGAAGGAGAAATAGTTTTTATATACTCTAGAAAGTTCTATTTCCACTAGAGAGAAAATAGAGAAAAGTTAAACAACCACTTAAAAATAATAAAAATAAATAAATGGACATATACTATGAGGATTTTTATTTGGAATTTTGATAGTGAAATTTTTGGACTCTATAATCGGGGTAAAAAAACCACCATATCTTATTTCCACATGGTGATTTCTTAACCTCACTTGTAAAATTAAGAAGATAAAAAATTCTCTATCTCTTATGCATCTAATAATTACCCTACGTTACGCTACTATTCATTTATGTGTATATTTTAAACTCAATTGGTTGTGTATTAGATTATTTTTAATATTGTATCTTAAACGTAATATTTTGTGGACTTTTTTTATTTCATCTGCAATATATAAAATAATTATCCATATTATAAACTCGATTGATTGTGAATTAGATTGTTTTTCATATCTTATTAATAATAAGTATTTGACATTTTAAAAAATAAAATATATAAATGAAAAACATGAAGCTTAATGATCCGTGCAAAGAGGAGGTGAAATTTATTAAATTCCATTTGTCAAAACCGTCAATTTTCAAGCTCGAGAAAACATCAGAATTGCGATGACTTTTTGGATGGAATCCTGGAATTTCTAGGTTGAGATGTTTCATGCATTCGAAGATCTATCTCTTAGCTTCGAAACGCAGTATGAATCACTCGATTTTGAGTTCAGAAGCTGAAGTTATGACCGTTTTAGTGAAGACTGCGCGAGCAGAATTTCTAGACGGGATTATGACGGGAATTATGAGTTTCAAGCTTTTAATTCGAGTTTAAATCATATTGAGTTCGGGTTTAAAGCTTAATTTTTATTATATATGAGCCCAATACTGTATTTATCAACTCTTATTATTTTATTATTATTTTATTCTAAATTTTTAAAAATTATTAAGCAATTTAAGTTATTTAGGAGTTTTATATCAAACAAGAAAATTTAGTTTAAAACTACTTCTTGTTTAAATTAATTAGAATTCTAATTTACTTAAGAATTTTATTTAGATTTATTTAACTGTCCTATATACAATTGATTATTATTCAAATTCTCTTTGAGTTTTTTTTTTTTTTAAGAATTGTTCTTAAGTTTCTTTTAGATGAGTTCTGGGGATCATCTTCAAACTTTTTTCATTAACCGAAACCGTCAATTTTCAAGCTCGAGAAATCATCAGAATTATGATGACTTTTTGGATAGGATTTTGAAATTTTTAGGTTGAGATGTCTCCTGGCGTTCGAAGATCTATCTCTTAGCTTTGAAACGCACTTTAAATCACTTGATTTTGAGTTCGGGACCTGAAGTTATGACTGTTTTAGTGAAGACTGTGCGAGCAAAATTTCTGGACGATATTATGATGGGAATTACGAGTTTCAGGCTTTTAATTCAAGTTTAAATCATATTGGATTCGGGTTTTAAGCTTAATTTTTATTATATATCAGCCCAATAATGTATTTATCAGCTTTTATTATTTTATTTTAAATTTTTAATAATTATTAAGTAATTTAAGTTATTTAGGAGTTTTATGTCAACAAGAAAGTTTAGTTTAAACTATTTCTTGTTTAGAACTTGGTATTGCACACAAAAAAAGACATTTGATTATTATTCAAATTCTCTTTAAATTTTTTTTCAAGAATTGCTCTTGAGTTTTTTTTTAGAATAGTTTTGACAATCTTTTTAGATTGTGGGAATCATCTTCAAACTTTTTCTTGCCAAGTTTTCTTTCTTGGAGGAAAAATTAAAGCCACTGAAATGGAATTCTGGATTCTTTTTGTTTCCAAAGCTTCTTAGGATTTTTACACGCCATATTTCATCTTTCTCATTTATCTTATTTATTTTTCCTTCATTATTATTGTAATATTTGATTTATTTAGCGTAGTTATTCATTTGACTTACTTTACGATTCATCTCCCGCATTCATTTCGTATCACTTAATTATACTTTTGAAGTTAAATAATTGTGTGCAAATAAATAATAAGTCAAAATATGTCGTAACTCTTTTGTTTTGGCAATGTTTGAGATTTAGTCTTTTTACTTCAAAAGTTAAGTTTAAATCTTCAATAATTTCATTTAAAATTTGGTTAAATTTTGCTATTAGACTTTATACTTTACATAAGTTTTGGATTTATCACATGTACTTTCATTTGGTCATTTTCAATCCCTGTCCTTTTAGAATTTGAAAATTTTTGTCTTGACCAAATGGTAAGTATTAAATTCATGAAGTTAAGTTCTGTTATTTTCAAAATTTGATACGTCAAAAATATTATCGCATGTATAATGCTATGTCAGCTTTTTATTTCCATATATTACTCACAAAAATTCAATTAATGGATTTATCTATTGTCATTTGCATTAAAATTGATATTTTGAAATTCAAAAAATATAGCGATTAAGAATGATCTAGTTGGAGAACATAGATTAAATCTATAACTTTATACATAATGTAGAACTAATAGCATAATTTAACCAAATAGATTTAAGTGCTACCATTTGGTCAAGACTATAACTTCAAATTTTGAAAAAGCACATGGACTAAAATTGAATAAATTAAAGTACATATTCTAAATCCACAACTTACACAAAATATAAGGTTTAATAGCAAATTTTGCCTTTAAAATTTTTAATTCAACCATTGATTCGATTAACATTTGTCAATATTTGCTTACAATTAGGTATGCTTATTGAGTTCATAATGATTTGCTCGTAAAGTTTACTGATTGCATGGGTGTATTGAGGAGAAATTTTGATAGAAAACAATGTAGGAATGTTTGCGAAATGTGTGGACTAAAATTTTTAAATAAAAATAAGATTTTTTTTAAGCATGAGTTAATATTTGATATACTGTTAATGAATTTTTTTATTCACAAATAACTTAAAAAAAGTTTATCTATCTCTTTTTTAAAACATTTTTTTATACCCCTGATCAGCCCCTTAATTTTTCTTGTAGAATTTAAGAACTTGGCTAATAATATACCAAATATTTTGACGGTTAGTAATATTTCCCTTTTAATCATAACAACTAATCTCAAATTTCAGTTAACCATAGGGTTTGGAAGCAGAATTTGAGGTAAATAAAAATATAGATAAAAGATTTTTTAGGGTAAATATAGATAAAGTTGGTATCTCTTCCATTATTTGTTAGATAGTGAATTGAGTAAAAAGGATTAAATCGAAAAAGGTGCAAAGGTGAATTGGTTAATTAGAGGGACCAAGTGAGTAAATTAACCTAAAAGAATTGTAGTGGTTGGATTATCATGACAAATATTGATTAATAATAGGATAAATTAAGGTTTTTCATTTTCAATCTTTGAGCTTTGATTCGGGTAAGCAAACCTTGATCGTTTTTAGTAATTTTTATGTTTTCGAGTCTGTATTAGCTTAATCTAGTTTATGCAAGGACTAATTTGTGAATCTATCAAATGTTGTAAAACTTGTCATTGATGAAAATGCTTGCTTTTAAAGGTTATGGATAGATTTGTGTGTTTGATGAATAGATTCATTGATTTTGTAAAGTGATTTTTGTTGAAATTAAGGTTTGAGGACTAGGTTGTAAAAATGATGAAAATACATATCCTTGTTGTGAAATAGTTGAATGGGGATGTTGGATGAATACCTATGGATATTTGGCTATTATAAAATTGAATGAAAATGGTTATTTTACACGTTTTGGCTCTAAGGACTAAATTGAATAGAAATGCAAAGTTTAGGGGTAATTTCATAATCTTTCGAAAAAATGATTTATATGTGCAAATTGATTAAATTATATGATTTAATGAGAGAACTGATTTATTTATGATAGATCAAGATCGAGTCACAGATCATGGAAAGGGGAAAATCATAGAATAGTCCTTGAAGTTTCGCCCAAACTGTAATTTCATTCGGTATGTTCATTGTTAGATTTCCTATTTGAACTACTGATTATTACCTAATGAGGATGTGCTTGGAATACTTGGTGTATAAAAAGGAAGACTCATGTCTCGGGTTGAGCATGAGAAATTGTATAAATGGAAGACTCATGTGTCGAGATGAGAATGAGACTATAAATAAGGAAGACTCATGTCTCTAGATGAGAATGAGACTATGAATAAGGAAGACTCATGTCTCGAAATGAGAATGAGATTTTGATTAAGGAAGACTCATGTCTCGAGATGAGAATAGGAATATGGTTAAAGGAAGACTTACGACTCGATAGAGCATAAGGATGTTTGAAGAGAAAATTTTGTGTTTTGATGTTAATTGTTGTTGAAATGTTTAATGTTGAGTAATAATTCACTATGCACGAACTTACTATGCTAGAAAGCTTACCTATGTATTTTGGTTGTTTTGTAGATTTCGTTTTGGTTAGTTGAAGATCGGATTACCTCGAAGACATCACGCTATCCCAGAGTTGGTTCGGTAGTTCTTACATCACTTGGTTATATGGCATGTACTAGGTTGATGTTATATTTTGTATATGCTTACCTGAATTATGATACTTGTAATATTTTGGTTAAATGATAAGTTTTGAATGTTTACTCAATGTTGTGTGAGATAACTAGTGCTTTGATGTTATGCTAAGTCTTATTTTTAAACACAAATTGTATTTAAACACAAAAATGTTATTTCTTGCACTTTAAGTCTATGAATGAAGTTTAATAGATTAACTTGTACAAATTTGAGAATTCTGCATATTTGTGTCGGTAGAACTACTGCATGTATTGATAAAAATGCAGGGTAGGAGAGAGGTTGTCTATTGACTTGAGTTGTATTGGTAGTTGAAATTCAAGTTTCGGTAGTACTGAGCATATTTGTATCGGTAGTTAGAATACTTGTATCGGTAGAAGTTGTAGGGTAGGACTTCTTAGCTCTGTGGAGTTTTTAGTATCGATAGAAGTACAACTAATTTTGGTAGTTGTTATACTTGTATTGGTAGCACTATCACAAGTATCGGTAGACATCTGCATCATTTCATAATTGTTTATTGACTTGACTACTACCGATACTTCTTGGACAAGTATCGGTAAAAGTCTCCAAAAATCTAGAAATGACCTATTTGCCCTTGTTGAATTGCATTTATAAGTAAATGATAACTTATGTTGTGTTGGGTGTATTTCTTTAATAATGTAAGAACGATTGACATGATTTTAAAAGATAAACAGTGATAGATGATTGAGTGACTCCGGGACCCTAGTCGGCGACGGCGTCGGGTTTTGGGTGTTACTCATACAATTTCAAGCAATATTTACAAATAAGCTAGACTTCAATATTACAAAATCCTGTCCTCTTATGTTTAACAAAACCTAGGCTAAAATAAAGTTAAACCTGTAGCTTTGATACCACCAAATGTGATACCCCGATCCCGACCGAAACGGACCGACCCGAATTCAAATCATTACATTAGCCACTGAAGTGACTCTCTCGTTAACGACCATCCAATGCACACCCTAACCTTAAAACACCTCATTTATGACAAATTAACTATCATTTATTAATGTTGAAGTAATTTGTAAACCATATTTAAACTTTTTTTAAGTATTTAACCTAAAGGTATTTTGGTCATCCTACCACCTAAGGTTAAACTATCCCGATTTTACTTCTAAATAGTTACCGACCTTCTTTTAGTCAAATTGTGCAAGCCTTAAAAGTTTTAGCTTAATTCGAATTTATTTTACTATGTCTAATTCAAGTTTTATTATTAGGGACTAAATTGTAACTTTTAGTACATTTTCTAAATTAAAAATTAAGAGTGATTCTACCAAATTTTAACAATTAAATGTCTAATCCTAAAATATTATCAAGTTTCCCTATCATTAGAGGCTTCAATTAATCTAATCAAATTTTAGGACTAAATTATAAATTAAGCAAATTAGAATACTAGATTACAAAAACCAAAAATCAAACCCCAAAAACCCACACCCCGTGTGAAAAGACATAGGCCCGTGTGCAAACCACTACACTTATTTTGTTAAAAATTTGTTTTAATTATCTAATTTTACATATTTTACTTATTAAATATGAAATAACTACAATTAATCACCACAAACATCTTCAATTTAATTTATTTACAATAAATATGCAACAATTAATCAAAATTTAACACCCAATTACACGCTTAGCAAGCACCAATTAATTCACATAAGCTACATACCTTAGTTGCAAGCAATCCACTCCATGGTAAGCTTCAATTAAACTTTGTTAGTTTAAAATACATGCCTTATACACCATGTTATCAACTATCGAATGAAAACTCATCAACATACCATAAATCAAACATCAATTAGGAATAAAATCATGTTTTAAAGCAATTATAAAATCACCAAAATTAAAGACCAAAATTTAATGTCCAATGTCAATTATAACTAAAATAATACTAGTCCCAAAAGCATCACAATGCCCATATATAGTCTCTAAAGTAAATTTCTTAAGCTACTACCGAGCCTTATTCTTGGATCGTCCTTGCACTCATTTCTCGACTCCTTATGCCAGGAAATTCTTCATACGAAATGTAAGGGTGTGAGCTTAAAAAGCTTAGAGGATGATAGTAAAAACATTAAGTAATTTGCACCCAATCATGCATAAATCAAAGCAATTAAACATTAAATTTATGTCACAAAATGTTAACATTTCACCATAACCTCACATGCTATTTCAAGAATTAAGAATCAATTTTTCCATAGCATGTACAATAATCTTTTAACATATAAACATTCAATTATATTGGCATAATACATCCATGGCAATAAGTAAACGTGTGATCATGCATTGGATAAACGAATCTCCAAACTCCAACAAATTAAATACAGTCCTTCAAATTAAACGGTCGAAGCCACACACTCCCTTAGAGCGCCTTAAATAACCCGACGAGTGGGGATTGAAGCTCAACATCCCTTATCTACTCCAAACAAATCAGTCCACCAAGAGCCTATGTTCACAGTATCACAAATAATGGTGAGTACTCACAAATCCTATGGCATACCAACTATATCCAATGGATCCCCCTGCAATGTTACCAATATAATCATACATACAAGGCATTAAATCTGCTGTTTAATCACTTAATTTAGAATGTTAAAATGAAATGAAAAGCATGTTGCTAAGCAATTTTAACATCAATAAAATTAAGCATAGGAAATATCATTTTCCTAATATTCATATACCAATTAGAACACCTTTATCAAGTGTTCAATAATCAGCGACTCATACTCCAAATATCAATTTATTCCATACAATTTAATCATGCTAAAAGCATAATACACAACTTACCAAACCAATTTTCATTTTCCTCTTTTATAAAATAAAACCTATTTTAGCAAATCCAACCATCCAATATGCAATTAAGTCACAAATAAAACCAATTAAACCTTTAATTTAACACATAATCAGGCCAATTTACCAATTGCCCTTAATATCCCTTACCCCCACACTTAGCTCTTCAAGCAAAAATGTGTTCAAACAAGCAAGTTTGACTTCAATTCTGATTTGCACGTTCCTCCTTTTGATGTTGGCTTTAATAGAGACAAAGTATACACTACAAACTAACAAAAGCAATAAGAAACACGAAATTTGATAAAGTATACAAATCTAAATCATTGCTCAAAACTACCTTATCGATGTTGCACAATTAAGCCGAAATATGGAATTCCTCAACTAAACTCCCTTTTCAACACCTCAAACCACTTCTAATCTTCATTCCTAGTCCAATAACATGTATTCTAAGTGTTCATTTCATCATTTAATCTATTTCATAATTTTCTGGAAAAATCAACCATGTTCTTGATCAAATTCGAATTTCTCAAAATTGATCCATAAAATGTGTGTGATATTTTTGGTTTAAAATTAAAAACCTCTTATTATTTAGCTTATACATCCATTAATATTTAGATTTCAACTCAAAATTAAAGATCCACCATTGTTGATCCTCAAGTTCAAGAAAGAAGAAATTAAAGTTGAAAATCCATTATAATCACTTTAATTAACAAATAATGATTGAAATGAACTTAAAAACAAGTTTAGAGATGAGGATTACCTTCAATTGAACTCAAGTCATTGATTTGGAAGTTTGAATCAAAATGCTTGAAGAAATTCGGATGACTTTTTGCCCAACTTTGAAAATTACTCCGAGAGATTTTAGAGAGAATTTTGGGAGAGAAAAGGTTTAGATCTATTCTCTGATATTTGGTTTATAAAAACAAGCAAAAAAATGAGAGAAAATGCTCTCAATTCAAGTGAAAAATGAGTGAAAAGTGAGGTAGTTGTAAAGTTTTTAAAACTGAAAACCCCCACCTAATTTTCAAAAATTGGGAAATTTGCCATCAGGCCATCCCCTTTTCCCCTTGTTTTACAATTTGCTCCTTCTCCTCCAAAATTTCGAAAATATGGTTTGTTTTCTATAAAACCTCTTACACATTTCACTTGTTTTTCAAATTAGTCTCATTTAATTAATATTTTAAATCACCCAAATAAACCCCAATTTTAAATTACTTTTAAATTCCAATTTAATCCAAAATATTTATTTTTACCCAAAAATTATTTAAAACCATAAAATCAATTTTTCTAAAAATATTTTTATTTTCTGGAATATTATTTATCGATTTTTAGATGAAATTGTGCTAACTAATTAAGAATATAAATCATTAATTAACCCGATTAATTCCCAATTCTCACTCGAAACCTGGTAAACTTACCTGAAACTACTAGATCTATTTTCGAGGCCTTATATCTACAATCTTCATCTTCCTTTCCTGATTTTCTTCAAAGCTAATTTTTTCTTCTTTCTATCCTTTTTAACTTTTAATCCCTAACATGAGAATAACCACCATTAGAGGAAGTGGTCGTGACCAGACTATTAGGGTTGTTGCTCATGAAATCTCAGTGTTCATGGAAGCTAAGATTTGTGATAGCAACACCTCAAGGGAAGAAATTATTTAATTCTTGGGAGCTCGGGGTCTCCTAAACCCGAACTTTGCCTATGATTTTTAGCTTCTTGATTAGTTCCATCTCAGTGACAGTTCCTTGGGCTTCATTCTACCGATCTTTTTATTAGAGGTTTGGTTCTATCTGCCTCTCAACCCTTTCTTTTGTGTCGTACTCAACAACTATGGAATCGCACCAGGCTAGTTATCGGTCATGTCTTGGTGGACCCTGGTGGAATTTTACATTGACTAATGTATTAAGAATGAGCATCCACTATTGGGAGTCTTCCATAAGTTATATCAACTAAAAATACAAAGGACTAAAGCTTCTGTTGGCAGTACTCACTTCAATGTAAGGCCAAGCTTTGAGTCTCTCATCAAGAACAAAATATCCAATCTCCATCGAAGAAAAGACAAATACACAAGGGACGTAAGTAATCTCAATTTTGATTTTGGCTTCCCAATAAAAGGGTCTCTTCCTCGAGAAAGTGTTTACAACGCACGCTAGCCAGAGCACACTTATGTGGCTAAAAGATAATACTACAGGTTGAGAAGGGGTCACATACTTGACTTGGTGAAGTTGGTTTCAGTCTTAAATGTATTTCAACACTGTTTGAAGAATCTGAGTCCAAATGATTTCAGGAACACCAGCTAGAGAATTGATCTTTTTGTATCATCTACCTTCCAAGCTTGGCCCTATAATTCTGATAGTGAATTGATGCACGTTCTATTGAGGCACATTAGAGAGCCTCCATAATAATTTTATCACATCTGTAAACTACGCCCAAGAAATTGGATAAATATATCTTCAGATCAATCTAACCCACTTGTTGTTGGTGTAGAATTATCGTCGCGTTAACCATCCTCAAGACAACGACATTTCCTCAATCCTTAAAAGGACACATGGCTAGGGGAGGACCATGACTGCACCTCCACATAAAATGAAAGTAAGAAAAAGGGCTAGATCAATCGAAGGTTCTTAAGAATCTTGAAGCAGTGAGTGTCTACACTTATTGAGGCACAAGTTGAACAAGACACCTATGGCAACCCTCACTTTTTTCCTTCAACACCTGAAGGCTCTACCCTTCCAACCGGTTCTTCCAGACACATTCTTCATCCTTCTATACCAGAGAATCTCAGAAGTAATTCCTCTAACTCAATCATCTGCCCTTTCTCATTAAACACCGGATGTAACCTCTATAGGGTTGAGTAGTAACTTCCCTTGGCACGGCTTTATTGAGTAGGTGCCCTCTACCACATCCCTTAATTCTATATCTTTTAGCAGCAGCTTGCTTTGTTGCATCAACAGCTAAGGGTTGTTTTTTCCTCTTATGTTGTATCAAAACCCTTCAGAGGATCCTCTATCTCTCATGGATCGAATTACAAAGATCTCATCTCTCGAACATGGTCTCTAGGGCGGGCCTATCAGGGAGGCTAACAAACATTATAACAACAAGATAGTAGACTTGGAAAGGTCTGTGAAATCAAGCGAGAACAAACTAGCGAGGTTACACTAGAAATATCAAGGCTCTAGTGGTTTGGTCTAAGATTGTCTACCCAGCTCACAACTCTGAAGAGAAAATATGGCTATGTTTAGACTGAAACTAATCAGTTGAAAGACAAGATCAACCACTTGAGGGATGAAAGATCTTTCTTCGAGGAGAGGTTGAAGTCTCATGAAGAGAGGCATAAGGTATATTTTGAGGGCAGCGCCAGTCCCATGGCGAAGCCTCAAAAAGTATCATGAAGATACTCAGAATAATCTTATCGAAGCTCTACCAGAATGGAAATCAAATCTGATCCTGCACACCCTAGTGGCCGTAGGTCCTCTCAACCTTAGCAAGGTAGACATTGAATAACTGAAAGGCATCTCTACAAAAACGCTCAAGTTTATTATTTACAATTGACCATGCTGTGAACGTCATAGCAAATATATGCAAGCGTACACTATCGATGCAAATATAGTAGATAGATGTAAATCTATCGAATATCGATCCCACAGGGATGGCTACTTATGTTTATAATGTTGATGCAAAGAAAGCTAAAACTAAAGAGGTTGTGATGAATAATGTCGGAGAAATAAAATAAGAAAACGTAGTAAAAGTATGAGAATAATTTGTCAAGCAATTTAAGAAAATTTAAGAAGTAGAACAGTGATAATGAGATGGGGTTCCCTAACTTGAAAAGTTGGCGAAAAGCTAAATGTGATCACAAGGTTAGTAATAGAAAAATTGCCGCCACAATTAAGTATAATGAAATCTTACTAACCTTGACTTCCCTGTTTATCAAAGACAAATACTCACACTAACCACACTTTCTAGTGTTGGCAAGGTTACATATTCAAGAACAAGTGGACTAAATTCCTTCAATTCTCAAGCAACTTTGATTGACTTGCTTGTTAACTTATTTGTCGCTGCACTTTTTAGTGACAGTGACTGCAATCACACTTCTATGGTCAAACAATTAAATCCAAAGATAAACAATGAAGGAAAGATTGAAATGGATACCAAACTTGATCTGAAATTAAATTGTATTTCCATACAACTTCAAATTATCAATACCTATCAGTGTTTAAGCAATAGAATAATAGAATAAATTGAAGTATCCTATTCCTAGTCCACTTTAATCATTCCCTTACACTTCTCTTGCATCACAATTAGGATGCTTCTCGTCAGGACTAGTGTTGCCTTCTCCTTATTGTCAGGTTGCCCTCAGGGAATTTAAGTTGCCATGGATGCAAGCTTGAAAAAATGTTCAAGAATAAATTTTATCCACCAAAAGGTCAAGAAGAATATGAATAAAATCTATTCTCCTCAGTATTTAACATCCACTGCGAATTACAGGTGTCCTCCCTTTCAGATCTATCTTCCTCTACCTGTACAAGTTGGTTATGCCAATTGTACACTCATGAAAATCTGGTGTGTTCATTAGATAGTTGTCAGTTACAGCGACAGTTTTGGGTGCAAATTCGGATATTATTTTGCAGCGACAACTCTGTACATGTTCATGGATTGATCCTTCAGGGTAGATTCCTGCAGTGACATCTTTGGGGGCAGTACTGAACAACTAATGCAGTGACATTATTAGTAAAAACTTTATAAAATTAAAGAAAATTAGGCCAAGCTTCACTAAGTTAGAGAATGCAATAACTAAGTTAAAAAGACTAAAAATGCATGCTAAAGATGATTAAATGGGAACAAATTATCTCATAAGGAGAAATTAATGGTCTTTTCTAATGCTATCACACCCCAAACTTGAATATTTACTTGTCCTCTAGTAAACAAAAGCTAGCAAGGTTATAACTAAGATTTTTGTTAAGCAATAGTCATTCCAACAACTTGAATCTTCTGAAATCCAAATATATGAATTACATTCACATGACAGAATATTGCACCAACAATTTATAGGTATGAATAATCAAAACTGCAACTTCATCAATGATAATATCATACTTTAAATCACAAATTTCTACCAAAACAACATTTATTAGATAATATATATATATTATATGTGACTGAGGGATGTCGTTGCATTACTATACCCTTGTTCCTGAGAAGTGACGATGGGGTGGAACAAACCCTCAGTGAGTATGTAATTGCGCCGACACACACTCTTGCGGTGACAACCTTTGGCTAGATTACTATTTCTAACATTTGCATTGGAGTGTTCCCCGTTAATAGTTCACAATACACCCACATTGGAGTGTTTTTTATTCATAACTATACTTATATACAGTTGTAAATGACAAATTTATTTAAGATTCAAATAATGATACTATTCACCCATTACTAATTCAATCTAAATCATTCATCCAAAAATTAATTCAATCACATTCATCCAACACATTCATTAGCATTTCACATGATTCAAGAATTAAGCGTCAAATGAAACAAATTTCAAAGCATATTTCCAATAACTTTGCATGCTTTCATTAAACTTAAAAGGACAAATTTTTAAAATGTGGGTGCATTTGCATTTCCATACAATATACATTCCCCCCAATCTTAAAGTCTGCCTTGTCCCCAATGCACTGACATTAATTTACAAATATATTTAGGAATGCAATGACAATGTAGATGCTGCGATAGTAAAAATGCAGGGATAATTATACTACAGCTACATGATATGCATGCAAACTAAACTAAGTGCGAAAAATAAAAAACTAACTCAGTGAGTTGTAGCTGGAGATGTGGTTGCATGGGTCTTCTTCTTCTTTCGTTTGTGCTCCTCCTTGCATCATTTTTTATCCTTGGTGCTCTTTCTCTTCCTTTCTTTTGGCTTGGTTGGATCCTCGGATTGCTCCTCCGCATCAAGCTATGCCCCTACATCATCGTCGTGACATCAAATGGGTGTATTTCAGTAAGCGTTGTAACATAAAGCATATGGCTAGAGGGTTGGAATCCTTATTACTGATAGTCATGGCCTCTGCCTGCCTCGCTTCAGGTGCTACCAAGTCATCAAATGATGCACCCACAAGTTTAGGTGCGATGACAAATTCCTCAGACAAATTTTTCGTGACATCAGGTTCTTCTCTTCTTACCTCTTTTCCTTCCTCTCTTTTTTCCTCTTCTGCCTCACAAGTTCCAAGGGTGTGTTCCGTTAATCAACATTGGCTTCCTTCTCAGCCATAGTATCCTCTAGGCTGGTTGAAAAAATCATCCTCAAAAAGGCTGGCAATGTTTTGGAGGCAATCTTTGACTTCCTTTGAATTCACCTCGTGTTCATCATCAAATATATGGACCATCCGCGAAGATGCTACTGATTGGTCCTTTCCTTCTAATGCAGCCCTCTCAGTTGAAGGTGTAGCTTCTCTGATGATTGGACGGAACACAGGGAACTCGGGTAAAGGTGCTTTCTTCATGCAGCGTAATGTGGTCACAATGGCACTATTCCATGCCCTTGTGTAGGCGTAGAATAGGTTCTGATATCTTTCCACTTCCTCGATTGCGCTGACAAATTTTATTTGTTAAATGTTAATTGTGTCAGCAATCTTCTTTACATCTTTAACCTTACGCCATAAGTTAGGATCTGTGGCGACATGCGTCTTCTTTTCTTCCATCTTCGCCTTGCCTTTCCTCTTATTGGCTTCAGCTTCCTTCACAACAAGAGTATTCTTCCACCTAGTCATGCGTTTAATGGAGGCATCATTAATAAGGCATTTGTTGTCCAACATTTCTTCTCCCTCATAGGGCATCACTTCTCGTTGTTGGCACAACTGCATGATCAGTGAAGGGATGCCAAAATACCTGTCTGCCTTACAGCATAGTTCACAATTTCTTGGTGCAAAATTACACCGACATCAATTTGTCTTCCTTTGATGATTGAACAAATTAAACACATCCAATCCAAAGTGACTATTGTGCTATGATTAGAAGGTATGAGACGATAATTTATGAAGTGAAACCAGACCATATTGTGTATTGTGAGAAAGAAGTGATGCATGATGTAGTTGTTTGGATTGTTGCCCGTCCATACCACTCCGTCAATGCAAAGATCCTGCATCAGGATGTCAACCTACTCTTCTTTGAGTTGTTACAGGAAGGCCATGTGCTCTTCTTCTTCAACGATGATATTCTAAAGAGTATTAATGTGTAAGGTACCCTTAGGCATCAATCCTTAACGAATGAAGATGAACTCTTGCTCTTTATCAGTCAGGTTTGAATAGAACTCTCTCACAAGTGATGGTGACTATCCCCCAGGATGGGTGCAGAAGGTTTCCCAACCCATTCTCGCAATAGTTTTGTTGAATTGTTTCCCCAAGTCTTGATGCTTCGATAGTTGAAAGCCTTGTTCAGGGTGACAGTTACGATTCAACATGTTGTCTTGGAAGTCCTTCACAACCTTGGTTAGAAACATCACTGGTTCTTTTCCTGGGTGTTGCTCTGTTTCTCGCACCACTGCGACGGAGGAGGGGTTCTGCAGTTGATTTGGACGGTGTTTTTGCACATCGAGTTATGGCCATATCTTTTTGGTAATAAAGGTATTAAAGAGCAAGAAAGGTGAGAGCTTTGAAGAAAATTTTAAGCAGCAATGTAGATTTTTTTGAGGAACACCATCGACACAGTGGATCGCTTTATAGGGAATGAAAATTGAGATGGAGAGTCGTGTTTTTTTCACTGTAGAGAGAGGAGAGTCAGTCTGCAACCAATAAATGTGTCCACTCAGATTGTCCTTTTCCAATTTGATCTAACGATTAGGGAATAAGTGCTTGGAGCATCATGATTTCTTCACTGAAATGTTTCGATTTTATGATGAGTCAGCAGATAAGTTGCGTCGAAAAGGAGTTTTTCATGCGTCGACAAAAGGAAGAACTTCATTCCTATAAAAAGAACTAAGAAAGATAACTGAAACATAGACAAAATAACTAAAAGTAAATGATACAAATGTAAAGAAAGATTAGAAAAATGTGACCAAGTTAATGGTCTCTTTCTAGTTGTGATCGTCTTGGTTGAAGTAGTGCTTCAGTCATTGGCTATTCACCTTAAATAGGTACCATCATTTATGTCTTTAATTGTGACCGCGCCATGAGAAAATGCTTCGACAACCTCGAATGGACCAGACCATCTTGAGCGCAATTTACTTGGGTGCAATTTTAGTCGCGAATTAAATAAAAGCACCAGTTCACCTATAGTAAACTGTCGCTGCAAAATAATATTGTTATGCCATATCTTGGTCATTTCCTTATATATTGCAGCATTCTCATATGCATTGCATCGAATTTCCTCTAATTTAGTAATGTCCAACAACCTTTTCTGCCCAGCAGCTTCATAATCCATGTTTACTCGCTTGATTGCCCACATGGCTTTATGTTCTAATTCCACGAGCAAGTGACATGCTTTACTAAACACTAGTTCATAAGGTGACATTCCAAGGGGTGTTCTATATGCTGTGCGTAATGCCCACAATGCATCATCAAGCCTTGAAGACCAATCTCTCATTGATGGGTTCACCACCTTTTCAAGGATATTCTTAATTTGGCAATTGGAAACTTCAGCTTGACCATTGGTTTGTGGATGATATGTGGTCGTCATTCTATGTTTAACACCATACTGCTTTAGTGCGACCGCAACTTGATTGCAAGTGGAAATAAGTGCCTTGATCACTAATCAATTCCTTAAGTGTGCCGGAACGAGTGAGTATGTACTTGTGGAAATATTTCAGCACTATCCTAGCATCATCCATTGGAACATCAATTGCTTCCACCCACTTGGACACATAATCAACAGCGACCAGGATGTAAACATTTCCAAATGAACTTGGAAATGGTCCCATGAAGTCCATACCCCAAACATCAAAGAGCTCAACCTCCATAATTGGTTGTTGCAGCATCTCATTGCATCGAGATATTGATCCAGTGTGCTGACATTTGTCACATTGTTGCAAAAATTTGTAGGCATCTTTAAACAATGAAGGCCAATAAAATCCTAACTGAAGGACCTTTGCAGCAGTCCTTACACCACCAAAATGACCTCTATAAGAGGCATCATGGCAATGTTTCAAGATAGAAAGCATTTCTTCTTCTGGAACACAGTGTCTTATAATATTGTCATTGCATATCTTGAATAGGTATGGCTCATTCTAGTAGTATTTTGCGATGTCGCGAAGAAACCTTTCCTTCTTGTGGCCTATTGCACTCAAGGGTAACCTTCCAAACACCAAGTAGTTGACGACATCTGCATACCATGGGGATGCGTCGACAGCAAATAGCTTCTCATCAGGAAATGCGTTAACAATTTGGAATGTATTTCCATCTTCACTTCCTACTTCCAAACGAGACAAATGATCTGCTACTTGGTTCTCTGATCCTTTGTGATCCTTTATCTTAATGTCAAATTCTTGTAGTAATAGGATCCATCGAATCAAACTTGGTTTGGCATCTTCTTAGCAGAGGTATCTTAACATAGAATGATCAGTGAATACTGTAACCCTTGCCCCGACAAGATATGAACGAAATTTGTCGAAGGCAACGACTACTACCAATAGCTCCTTTTCTGTGGTTGTATAATTAATCTGCGCTTCAGTGAGAGTCTTGCTGGCATAATATATTGCATGAAATACTCTTTCTTTACGTTGTCTTAGCACGACACCCATTGTATAATCACTCTCATCACACATTACTTCGAACGGTTGGGACCAGTCCAGTGCAATGACAATAGGTACCTTTACCAGTTGCTGCTTAATTTGCATAAATGCGTCCAAACATGCATCATCAAACATAATTTTTTTTATTTTACTCCAACAAGGAGCAGAGAGGTTTTGCAATCTTGGAGAAATCCCGGATAAATCTTTGATAAAAATCGGCATGACCGAGAAAACTCTGAATACCTTTTACATTGGTTGGTGAAGGTAACTTCTTAATAATCTCAACTTTTGCTTTGTCCAATTCAATTCCCTGACTAGAGATTCAATGACCGAGTACAATGCCTTCTATTTCCATGAAGTGGCATTTCTCCCAATTCAACACTAGGTTTGTGTCCTCACATCGCTTTAGAACTCCGCCAAATTGTTAGCGCATTTATCAAAAGTATTGTCATAGACAGGGAAATTATCCATAAATACCTCCAATGAGTCTTCAATCTTGTTTGAGAAGATTGTCATCATACACCTTTGAAATGTGGTCGGTGCATTGCATAGACCAAATGGAATTCGGTGAAAGGCAAAGGTGTCAAAAGGACAAGTAAAAGTTGTCTTTGCTTGATCCTCCGGCGCAATTGCTATCTGATTGTAGCTAGAATAGCCATCAAGAAAGTAATAATAGGCTTTTCCAGCAAGCTTATCCAACATTTGATCAATGAAGGGAAGTGGGAAGTGATCCTTCTTTGTGGCTGCATTAAAACGGATTTAGTCCATGCATACTCACCAACCTGTAGGAATGCGAGTAGGGATTAATTCATCTTTGTCGTTATTTACCATCGTGATACCATTCTTCTTTGGAACACATTGGACTGGACTCACCCAAATACTATCAGAAATTAGGTAGATGATGCCTGCATCCAACTATTTAACGATCTCCTTCTTAATAACCTCCTTCATTTTTTCATTTAATCTTCTCTACTGTCCAATGGACTACTTTCCCTCATCTTCTAACTGGATTTTGTGCATGCAAAAAGAGGGACTAATACCTCTAATATCCGTAATACTCCAGGCAATTGCACGCTTGTGTTACTTCAGTATGTGGATTAATTTTTCCTCCTGTCTTGCGTCGAGAGTTACAAAGACAATTACTGGCAGTATGTCATTCTTACAAAGGAAAACATAGTTCAAATGGGTAGGTAATAGCTTCAACTCCAAAGTAGGAGCTTCCTCAATAGATGGCTTAAATACATGAGTCATTCTATTTGTCAAATCTAAAGATTCCATCTGCCATCCGTGCCTAAGCTCCATATTATTTACCTCAACCTTGCAGTCAAAATCACAAAAAAAATTCTTTAGTTGTCACCATAAATTCTTCTGGGACTATTGTGCTACGTTCATTAAATTCCACTTCAATTAATTCATCTAGCATATCGATGTGGTGACATTTCTCTTTATTTCTATAGGGAATTGCTTCGAAAACACTGAAGGTGACTTGTTCATCGTTATGTCACATTATCAGTTCACCTTTGAAGACGTTGTTAAGAGTTTAGCTAGTAGTAAGAAATGGGCATCCCAAGATTATGGGCACTTCTTTATCAGCTTCACAATCAAGGATAATAAAATCTGCTGGGAACACAAACTTATCTACTTGAACTAGGACGTCTTTAATTTGCCCTTTAGGTTGCACTAATGATCTATCTACCAACTGCATTGTCACAGCAGTGGGCTTCTTATGACCAATCCCCAATTTTTGAAATGTTAATAATGACATGAGATTGATACTTGCTCCTAAATCATTGAGAGTTTTTCTCATGTAAAGATTTCCAATTGAACATGGAATTGTAAAACTGTTAGGGTCCTTTATCTTTGGTGGCAATTTTTTTGTCAAGACTGTAGTGCATCCCTTTGTAAGCACAATTGTCTCGATATCAGTCAACTTCTTCTTCTTGGATAGGAGCTCTTTCATGAATTTCCCATAGCTAGGAATTTGTACTAGATCATCCATAAGAGGTATGTTGACATGCAGTTGTTTCAATGTGGCCAGAAACTTTTGGTATTCTATATTATTCTCCTTCTCCTTAAATCTTTGTGAAAATGGAAAAGGTATTGATACATCAGGTTGTCATGAAAAAACCGATTGCATACACATTGGTAGTTGCGTCAACAATTTTTTTGGTCTAATGGTAGGCATGGGAGTAACAACTGGTGGATCCTCTTTATTTGGTTTGTCTGCTTCTTCATCAAATACAACTTTTTCTCCTTGATCTGCTTCACTTGCGTTGATAGGTGCTATATTAGAGCCGTTAGTTGGCTCGACAGTTTGCTTCCCACTTCGAAGAGTAATAGCTTTCCAATGCTCCTTCCCCTTTTGATTTGGATTCTCGATATTGCTGGGTAAAGCACTTGGTGATCTTGTGCTCAAATTTGAAGCTAGTGACCCTAACTATGCTTCTAGTGCTTGGATGGAAGATGTGTTTCCTTGTATAATAGCTTTTGTTCTCGTGATATGCTCTCGCATTAGGGCTTTAAGGGCTGCTAATGGATCAACTCGTGGTTGGGAATACTGTTGTTACTGTTATTGTCCTTGCATATGCAGATTTGGCATTGAAGATTGTTGTGGCTGCACATGAGTGTATGGTTGCAACTGATCTTAATGTACATGCATCTAAGGACTTTGATTGAAATTTTGTTGTTGTTAATTGTAATTCCCTTGTCGAAAATTACCTTGACTAGAGGAATTATCATATCTATATGTGGTCGCATTCTGATTTCCCTAAAGCTATTGATTTCGAGCAGAGCTATTGTAGAACTTACCATAGGAATTTCCTCCGATATTATTAACATAGAATGCATTTTCTGCATGCTGAAGATAATCCTCGTCACTATGATTGTCACCACAAATTTCGCAACAAAATGTCGTGACATCAAGTTGTTGGGAAACTTGAATGGGAGCAACTTCACTGGTCCCCTTCATGTTCTTTATCATATTTGCTAACAGAGATACTTGTGCACTTAGAGCTAATATAGCGTCTAATTCGATAACTCTGGGGTTTGCTTTGACTTATGCAGCACGAGAGATCAAATATTGGTAGTCATTCTGAGTGATCCTCTCTAAAATTCTTACAGCTTCATCATAAGTGCAGTCCAACAAAGGACCCTTTGAAGATGCATCGACAAGATTTCTTGTCTGTGCATTCAACCCATTGTAAAAGATCTTAATCTGCGTTTCCTTTTGAATCCCATGCATGGGATAGTGTTGAAGCAAGGTTTTGTAACGCTCCCATGTAGTATGCAAGTTCTCATCATCTAGCTGATGATACGTAGTAATGTCATTCCTCAATCGAGCATTCCTTGTTAGTGGATTAAATTGCAAAACGAACTGAGTTGCAAGCACATTCCATGATGTAATCGATCCAACAGGCAATCCAAGGAACCAAGTACGAGCCCGTCCTTACAATGAGTAAGGAAATAGTTGCATCTTCAAAGCATCATCAGGAACACCATGCTGACTAAAAGAAGCACAAATTAATAGAAAAGATTTAAAATGCTCTCTTACATCCTTATGAGGCAATCTAGCATACTGTCCATTCGAATGCAGCATCTGAAACATAACCGACTTTAACTCAAAATTTCCAGCTTGAATAGCTTGTCGAACAACCCCTGGCTGTAAATCATCTAACACATGAACAATGAAGTCTCAAATAGTTCTATTTTGTATCTGATCATCTTGTGGTAGCGGTAAATTATTAATGATTTGTGGTTATCTAGAAGGTATAACAGGATTCTGTGGTGGCAATGGTGGTATAACTACATCATTTCCTGGCAGAGCCATGTTTCCTTATTCTTATCTTCTTCTTCTAATGGTTCTCTCAATTTCAGGATCTAAGCTAACAACAAATTTAGGATTTCTCCTTGTCATAAACACCTAGAAAGAAATTTGAAAAATAGTTGTCCAAAAACAAAAACAAGTTAGTAACAAGTAAATATTAGGAAATAAAAAATAATTACAAATACAAGAATAAACATCAAACAAATGCCATCCTCGGCAATTGCACCAAAACTTGATCTCATTATGAACGTCACAGCAAATATGTGCAAGCATACACTGTCGATACAAGTATAGTAGATAGATGTAAATCTATCGGATATCGATCCCACAAGGATGGCTGCTTATGTTTATAATTGTCGATGCAAAGAAAGTTAAAACTAAAGAGATTGTATGGAATAATGTCGGAGTAATAAAATAAGAAAATGCAATAAAAGTATGAGAATAATTTGTCAAGCAATTTAAGAAATTTTAAGAAGTAAAATAGTGATAATGAGATGGGATTCCCTAACTTGAAAAGTTGGCAAAAAGCTAAATGTGATAACAAGGTTAATAATAGATAAATTGTTGTCACAATTAAGTACAATGAAATCTTACCAACCTTGACTTCCCTATTTATCAAAGACTTAAATACTCACACTAATCACACCTTTAGTGTTGGCAATGCTACATATTCTAGAACAAGTGGACTAAATCCCTTCAATCCTCAAGCAACTTTCGTTAACTTGCTTGTTAATTTAATTTGTCGCTACACTTTCTAGTGATAGTGACTACAATCACACTTCTATGGTCAAACAATTAAATGTAAAGATAAAAATGAAGGAAAGATTGAAATAGATACCAAATTTGATTTGAAATTAAATTGTATTTCCATACAACTTCAAATTATCAAAACTTATCAGCGTTTAAGCAAGAGAATAACAGAATAAATTGAAGTATCCTATTCCTAATCTACTTTAATCATTCCCTTACACTCCTCTGGTGTTGCAATTAGGATGCTCCTCATCAGGAGTAGTGTTGCCTTCTCCTCAATGTTAGGTTGCCCTTAGGGAATTTAAGCTGCCATGGATGCAACCTTCGGAAAATGTTCAAGAATAAATTTTATCCACTGAAAAGTCAAGAAGAAGATGAAGTAAATCTTTTCTCCTCGGTATTTAACATCCACTGCCAATTACAGATGTCCTCCCTTTCAGATCTAACTTCCTCTAGCTGTACAAGTTGGTTCATTAGACAGTTTTCAGTTGCAACGACAGTTCTAGGCACTAATTTGGATATTATTTTGCAGCTACAACTCTGTACACCTTCTTGCATTGATCCTTCAGGACAGATTCCTGCAGTGACATCTTTAGGCGCAATATTGAATAACTAATGCAGCGACATTGTTAGTAAAGAAATGATAAAATTAAATAAAATTAGGCCAAGCTTCTCTAAGTTAGAGAATGCAATAACTAAGTTAAAAAAACTAAAAATGCATGCTAAAGATGATCAAATGGGAATAAATTATACCATTAGTAAGGATAAATCAATTGTTTTTTCTAATGCTATCAAAAATCTTGAGGGCAAAGAGCAGGAGGCCTTCTAAGAAGAGTGGAAATAGTAAGTTGTGTTTTCTACTTCCACTATGCCTAGAGCTAAGGATGACAAAGGAAAGTTAGCAGGTTTATGCTAGAGTCCTGAAGGTTATCCTCAAACAAATGAGGTTCCTACTCAATTTGTGGATCAATCTATTGAAGGGGATAATTGAGCATTTCTTTTTATTCTTCCTTTCAAAATCCCACCAATTGATTTTCGTTCCCTTTTTAAATACCAAACTGCAATCACTAAGCTTAATTTATTCCTTCATATGTTGAACATAGCAACTTCTCTTCACTAATGTAGGTAGCATAGAAATATCAACAAATAGGTCTTTTATATAGGTTGTAACATGTCTAGGCTAGGGTAGGTAAGAGATACATACCTTTAAGCTAAAAACCCTAGACTCAGCTTGCATCAGACCTTTGGAATAATTACCTTCAAAATCACCAACTTTTTTCGAACTTGAGTACACATGCTCTTTGTACATCTATTTCTTTTGAGTACATATGCTCTATTCTTTTTCTTTTTCATTCTTTTTTTTCGAGCATTATACTGTATATACTTGATTGGTGTTGAATCCACCAAAAATAAATATTCCTACGAAAAATAATACAAATGAGTAATATAAGGCAGTAGGGTCGATTCAACAAGGACTGGTTGTTGTAATCTACTCTCGTGTCTTCTTCTTGAATGTCATGTTGAAGGGCGTGCCCGCGACTTGTGATTGTCGTCCTAAAAAAATAAATAAGCTGGGTTTAGAGTTAAACTAAAATAAAATAAATAAAGTGAAATAAATCTTGATGAAAAGTGAATTAATCGAGATAAAAGTGAGAAAAATTATATTTAATAAGCTTAGCCTCTGCCTCAATTCTCCCCAAACTTGAACCGATAATTTAAATTTATTCTTCCCTTTTTAATAGATAAGCTGGTTATAACGCTCGAGAACGTCCTAACAATCAACTTTTCCTCTTGTAGCCGATTTTGGTATGACCTGCAAACCGACCCTTATCGAATGTCTAACCACGTCGTACGTGCTTGCGATTTAAGATTTTGATAGTCTTACGCTCTAAAAAGCCCAACTCGGATTAGCGACCTCAACTACGTGGGTAGAAATTCGGTCTCTACCACCCTTGACGGAATCCAACTTGTAGTTTCCTATCTGGACACACCAATTTGTTCGTGGGAACTCGAATGCAACATAATCGACTTGACTTCCCAACTATACTCCAACCTATTTCAACCCAACGAACACTTTTTGGATTGGAGTCAAATTAACTTTGAGGGACGAATTTGTACTATCCCATAAACCGGAGTGATAGAGAGTACCAATAAAAAAGTTTTTAGCACGATTTTGTAACTCACGATTATTTCTTGACGGAGTGATAACCGGGCTAAGGCTAAAAAGAACTTAGTGGCACATGATTTTAATCATACTTGATCAATGAATGTGATGAATTATTTGTGATTATGAAGGATGGAAATGGGAAGAGATTAATGAAGCAGTTGGACAAATTTTGTAAAGGAATGAAAATGGAGATGGAAATGGACAAAGAGAAACTGACGAACTGAAAGAAAAAAGAAATAAATGCACAATTGCTTTAATTACTCACAAATCAAAAGTACATTTTCAATTGAACCCAAAAGACCTTATTTACACACAATTGGTTTACAAAAAATAGCTTGACTCCTTCTAAACTAAATTTCTCATTTACTTAAAATAAATAAATCCTAGTCAAAATAAAATGAAAAAAATAACAAAATTTGAATATAAGCTATTGACTATTTCAACTAAGAATCTCTTTGCAATTAAGCCCTCAATTTCCTCCAAATCCTAATATAGCCCATCTCTTCACATATTTCATCAATTTAGTCCACTTTTTGCTTGCCTTTAGGTAAAAACACCAATTTGTGTACCTGATAAGAAAATGTAAGAAATTATAAGTACTTTCCTCAAAATTAATCCAAAATACACAAATAAATTTACTTAAATAATTTACTATCAAATTTCTCCCTACTTAGCCTATGCTTGTCCTCAAACATAATGTTTATTTTATATTAAAACTATTTGATAAATAATTTAATGATCCAAATTTTTTTCCTTAGCCAAGTGTCGTGCAATAATTAGAGAAATTAAAAATAAACAATTACTTATGTCAACTCAAATCACATTTTATAAACTTTCAAAAACTATGAAATAGAATCAATCACTTCACAAAATTGCAACTTAATTACACTTGCTAAATAATTGTACCCAACTTTATTTTATATATATATACATTTTTTCTTGATTTTTCTTGTATTTTTTATTTGAGACCTAATCAAATCTTTTTTACGCGAATTGAGATGACAAGCCAAGCACCTCAACCCAGTTACTCAATTTGAAAAGCCTTTAGCTTATTTTTCAAGGTAGCTCGGTTAGTGCAGTGTTACAAGCTTCGGTTCATCACTCGAATCTTTTTACGCGAATTGAGATGACAAGCCAAGCACCTCAACCCGATTACTTAATTCGATCACATTTTCGAGTCTTCACTCATAACCAAGTCTAATTTATTTATTCACATGCTTTGGGTACGTTCTTAGGAAAGTCTAAAAAGTCTCTAATATTGTGAAATGTTTGACTTTTTTCCATAATATTCTCAAGTTTGTAAAATGCATGTTTGATTAAAATAAGCAACCATTTATTCATGATTTCTTAATTATTTAAATGAACCCAGCAACAAAAGAAAAATGTATTTGCAAAACCAATTATCAAATAGAATTAACATAAGAATAAACATATATGCAAGAAAGAATATAGCATGACATGCAAGATAAATTCCCCCTACTTAATTTACATTACCCCCAATGTGCAAGTTTAAAGAATAGAAAAGATAGGACAAAGTGTACTTCTCGTGTAGTTTAACGAGGTGGAGGGCGACGTCGGTGCTCGCGATATAGTATCGAAAGGATGCGCTCGATGTTGGCTTCCATTGAGTCCAAGTAAGCTTAAAATGCTCCATTCTTTCCTCCATGGTGCAATGGGGCTACTCATCTCGATCCCTCAGAGCAAAATTTCGTGTTCATCGTAACAATCTATTACTCCGAGGCGTGTATGTACCTAGAGGAACAAAATGAAAAGAAAAAGGGGTACCGACAAGCAATCCCATAGAATCCAAGAAATATTCATCCAATGGATCCATGTTATAAGCATGCGTAAGAGATGTAAAATTGAATGATGGAAACATATTCATGGCTAAATGCATGATGTATGAACCTAGGATAGAGGTCTACGTGCTCTAATTACAGTGTGAAAGTTACGTGCAAACCAATATCTGAGGTTGACTCTATAACCAGAAAACATGCACCATAAAAAGAATAACTTCGTCCTAGTTAAAATAGCAGAAGAATCATTACGGCCAAAAAAATTAAAGGTAAGAAATCAATGAATGTATCTAAGGGTCGGTTCATGCACAAATAAAGATTTCGTAGTTCGAGAATTATAAGTGCAAGCAATCGAGTTAGTTAAAGCTGAGTAAGCTTTATTAGCATTAAAATCACGAGGAATGTCTAACAAAGTAGTATGGTATGAATTGAGTAACCGATTCTTCAGGTTCAACCGGAGTTGGACTCCTATGACATTGGCGTCGAGTCGGTCTGCTGGTACATACTGGTGATGGTGGTGGTGAGGGCGAGTCAGAATCAACGTCATTGATGTCGATGATCGGTGGCATTGTGAACCGATTTTGACATTGGTTTAAAGATGCTCAAAACTAGTCAATCGAGTGGCTTCGCGTACGAACCATGCTTGGTGTCATTTTTCGTGTTTCTATCTTTAAGCTGGTGCGCGACGTCGAACGGCGGCAAGTGCGACGGCGTACAGCAGTGGGTGTGACAAACATGTTTGGACAATGGGGTTTTGTAGTTCGACAGTGGTGATGGGTTTTGGAGTGGTTTTTATGGTGGGTTTAATAATGGTGGTTTGGAAAAAAATGGTAGGAAGGAAAAATGCGATGGTGATGGTTTTTTAGTCCGTTGATGCAAACATGGTCAGAGGAAGACCGCGGACGGTGGTGCGATGGTGAACGGTTCAAATGGGTTTTAGGAGTTTTAGTGCCTTTTGGGGTTTATGGTGTTGTTGGTTTTTATGGTGGAGCTTTGGGGTGCGTCGATCATAAATGGTGAAGGGAGACTCGAGCAGTGGTTGCTTTGGTAATGGTGGCCGACGGTGGCGGGTGGTGAAAATAGAAAGAAAAAATAATGGGGAAAAGGTAAGAATGGTGGTATTTTGTTGAGGCAGGGTGGTGATGGCTTTGGTAAAGGTGTAAATGAGAAAAGGCACGAGGTAAGAGAGAACGTTGTTGCTGCTAATTTGGGTTTGAAAGAAGTCAACTTTCCTCTCCTTTTTTTTCTTCTTTATTCGGGCCAAGTTTACCCAATTTCCTTCCATTTTTTTCTTTCTTTAGGCCATTCAGCCTAAACCAATCCACTTTTTTTTTTTCTCTTCCAAACGTTTAGGCTGGTTGGGAATTGGGTAAGAGTGTTGGTTAAGGTTTGGTTTTATTTGGGTGTTTAATTTAAAGGAAATGGGTTTTTAATGGTTATTTGGTTTGGGTTTTCATTTTGGGTGTTGGGTTAATTTTTAAGTAAATGGGTATTTGGCAATTTGGGTTTCTTTTCCTTAAATGGGTATTTGTTTATTTTGAGTATTTGTCAACATTGAACACCATATGCCCAAACCTTGACTTGTACAATAGTCCTGGAAAAAATGATAGCTTATACCAATGGATCTGAAAAAATGACAACCTTTATTTTTATTAAAATAAAATTTGAAATAAAATTAAATTAAACAAATTTGGGTTACCTCCCAAAAAGCGCTTCTGTTTAACGTTGTTGGCTCGACGACCTAGAAATTTATTAGAATGGTTCCTTCAAAATTAGTTCTTCCACCACGTGCACTTGAAAATTCTCGTAATACGATTTAAGCCTTTGTCCGTTGACTTTTAAAATTTCCCAAACTCCTCGCTCCTAATCTCAACTACACCATGAGGAAATAGTTCAGTAATAACAAAAGGACCAAGCCATTTGGTTCGAAGCTTACCTGCAAAAATTCTGAGTGTCGAATCGTAAAGCAATACTTTTTGCCCAATTCAGAATTGTTTTCGAGAAATTTTCTGGTCATGGAACGCCTTGGTTTTTGCTTTATAAATTTGGGCATTCTCATATGCATCACATAGAATTTCTTCTAACTCCTGAATACTTAGTTTCCGGAAATCACCTGTAGTATCTAACTCCATATTGCACCGTTTCACCGCCCAAAATGCCTTTTGCTCTAAATCCACTAAGAGGTGACACGGTTTACCAAAAATGTGTCGGTAAGGAGACATACCTAATGGACCTTTGAATGTCGTGTGGTATACCCATAATACGTCGTTCAAGCGTAGACTCCAATCCTTTCAATTTAGTTTCACGGTTTTCTCCAAAATTAATTTTATTTCATGATTTGAAATCTCTGCTTGATTGTTTGTTTGCGGGTTATTTGCTGTCGCCACGCGTTGTGTTACCCCATATTTTTTTAATAATGCACTGATCACCTTATTTCAAAAATGTGTTCCTCGATCGCTAATCAATGCTCACGGTGTGTCGAACCTGAAAAAAATAAAATTCTTTAAAATTCCACAACGGTTTTAGCATCATCGTGACAAGTAGCTTTAGCTTCTACCCACTTAGAAACGTAATCAACAGCAAGTATTATATAAACATTACCAAATGTGGGCCCATGAAATCGATGCCCCATACATCGAAAATTTCGAATACATGTACAGGATTTAAGGCATCTCATTTCGTCGGCTTAAATTTCCCACTTTCTGGCATCTCTCGCAAGTCTTACAAAATAAGTAAGCATCGCGAAAGATGTGTGGCCAAAACAATCCGCATTCTAATATTTTATGTGCAGTGTGCTTAGGACCAAAATGACATCCACAAGTATAAGTTTGATAGAAAGTTAGGATAGACTATACCTTTATTTCCACAACACACCGTCTAATTACCTGATCTAAGCAATGTTTCCAAATATATGGATCGTCCCAAATGTAGTACCTCGAATCTCGCTTAATTTTATCATTTTCAGAACGAGTTAAGTTAGAAGGGATTATACTTGTTGCGAGGTAATTTACCATGTTCGCATACCATGGATAGGCTGTTTGGGCTGAAAGTAGATATTCATCTGGAAATTCATCTTTAAGAGGCATGTTTTCTTTCGAAGTTGTCAGTCGACTTAAATGATCTGCTATTAAATTTTCACACCCCTTTTTGTCTTTAATTTCGAGGTTGAATTCCTATAGATGCAGAATCCAGCTAATTAACCTTGGTTTCGCCTCCTTCTTCCGCTTTAAGTACTTTAATGTTGCATGATCAGAATAAACAATTATTTTAGTGCCTAATAGATATGATCTAAATTTCTCCAAAGCAAATACAATAGATAAGAGTTCTTCCTCGGTGGTCGAATAATTCTTTGGGCAGCATCCAATGTCTTAAAGGTGTAAGAAATGACATGCGGCTCAGTCTCTATCTTTTGGCCTAGAACAGCTCTGACACTATGATCACTCGCGTCGCACATAAGTTCGAAAGGGTAGTCCCAATTTGGTGGTTGCACTATAGGAGCTGAGACTAGCTTGTGCTTGAGAGTGACAAATTCGTCCTTACATGCTTCATCAAACACGAACTCTTTTTCTTTCTGTAGCAGGTTACAAAGTAGTTGAGAAATCTTCAAGAAATCCTTTATAAAGCACCTGTAGAAACCATCATGACCAAGAAAAGAGTGAACTTCCCACACAATTATGAGTATGGGAGTAAGTTAATAACATCGATTTTAGCTTTATCAACTGTAATCCCTTCAGCAGAAATGATGTGACCTAGAATTAATCCCTAATCAACCATGAAATATCATTTCTCATAATTTAAAACAACATTAAATTCTAAACATCTTTCCAAATTTTTTGTAAGGTTTGATAAACATTAATTGAATGAGTTACCATAAATCGTAAAGTCATCCATAAATACCTCTATTATTTTCTAGACATAGTCAGAAAATACGCTTACCATGCATCTTTGGAATGTGGCCAGAGCATTGCATAGTCCGAACGACATTCTTCTAAAGGCGAACGTGCCAAAGGGGCACGTAAACATTGTCTTCTCTTGGTCCTCCGGTGCCACTGGAATTTGAAAGAAACCTAAGTAACCATCGAGACAACAATAGTGAGATTTCCTCGCTAATCATTCTAACATCTTATTTATAAAAGGAAGTGGAAAATGATCTTTTCGAGTTAAAGAGTTCAAGTTCCTATAATCTATGCAGACCCTCCACCCGTTTTGGACCCGAGTGGGAACCATCTCACTTTTTGAGTTTTCGATTACGGTCACCCTAGTTTTCTTAGGTACCACATGAACTGGGTTGACCCAGTTACTATCAGATATGGTATAGATCATCCCAACATCAAGCAGCTTCTGAATTTCCTTCTTTACGACCTCTATCATTGGTGGATTGAGGAGTCTTTGAACTTCCTTCTACGGACTTGCGTTTTCTTCAATTGGTATTCTGTGCATACAGGTTGAGGGACTTAAACCTTTAATATCAAAAATGGACCATTCGATCGCTTCCTTATAGTCCTTCAAGACTCGAACTAGATTTTCTTCCTCCAACTTGGAAAGTTTACTTGAAACAATCACTGGTAAAGTGTTTTCGTCTCCTAAGAATGCGTACTTAAGGTGTTCTAGTAGCGACTTCAGTTCTAAATTCAAAGCTTGTAAAATCGAAGGTAACAATTTAGTTTTAGAAGTAGTTAGTTTGAAATAATTTCCTTGACTTTGAGGAAATTTCGGAGCCTCCATAAGAAAAACGACTTCACGAACTGGATTCAGATGTTATTAATTCTTCTAATTTTTTCGTATTTTCAAGATCTAAACTCTTGCACAAAACGGTTTGTAACTCGTCTACCTCACAATATTCAAAATGTAAATTCATCAATGGTTCAACAACATCAACACAAGAAACATTCGACGTTGTACTAGGTCGTCTCATTGCTTCATAAACATTAAATTTTACAACTTCACCGTCAAATTCTGTAGTGAGTGTCCCACTACGAACATCAATCTTTGTACGCGCAGTGCTGAGAAATGATCTTCCAAGTAGAATATCAGAAGTGTTCTTTGAGTTATCATCCTCCATGTTAATGATATAAAAATCTGCAGGAAAGATTAACTCATTTACCTAAACGAGGACAACTTCCAATACCCCTTTCGGGTACATGCACGATCTGTCCGCCAATTGAATTATCACCCCTGTTTCTTTCAAAGGATCAGCGTTTAGAAATTTAAAAATAGATAAAGGCATGACATTGATGGACGCTCGTAAATCTCATATAGCTTTCTTAATGCCAACATTACCTATTTTGCAAGAAATTGAGAACATACCTTGGTCCTTACACTTTGGCGGAATTTTCTTCTGTAACACAGCGGTGACATTTTCTGCCATATTCACCCACTCCTTTCCTTGAAGCTTTTTTTCCCAATACATAATTCTTTCAAGAATTTTGCATAGCGCGAAACCTGTTTGATTGCATCAAGTAAGGGAATATTGATTTCTACCTTTCGAAACGTCTCTAAAATTTCTTTCTCTTCTCGCTCTTTTTTGCATTAGGCGAGCCTTCCTAGAAATGGGGGTTGTACAACAAGTGGTTTTGGTGGTGCCGACTCCGTTAGAGCTTTTGAAATTGGTTTCTATTTTTCGCGTTCATTATCGTGGGCACGGGTTGTGCCAGTCATGGGTTCTAAGATTGTATCACTCCTTAACGTCATAGTGCTTAAATTATGTCGAGGGCTCAGCTCTGTTTAGGATAGTGGCCTTCCTTGAGATTTCAAACGACTAACAGTGAGTGCCAACTTGCTCATCTGTTTGTCTATCTCCTACAAATGTAGGTTAGTCTTTTCTTGAAATATTTCAATGCTAGTGGCTAACCTTTCGACAATAGCTTCCAAAGATATCTTTGGAGGTAGTAGTTGTTAATTTAGAGCCAACCTCTATTGATATGGCTGATTGAATCGAGGATTCGATCCATAACATAGATTTGAATGGTACTTCCACCTTGCATTGTATGTGTTCAAATAGGGATCGTATCGTCTTTGGGGTGGACTTGAAAAGTTTCCGATAGCATTTGCTTGTTCTGTCGAATCCTCGTGTAAGATAGGACATGAGTCTGTCGGGTGATCTGACATGGTACAAATTCCGCACAGCTTGGCTGGGTTTGACTTATCTGCAAGCAAACTCTGCACAATATTAGTGAGTTTATCTATTTTATTTTCTAAAGTCAGAGTACTTAACCCTTGAACCCATCTTGTGGGTTTTGTAGCGGTCGAAATTGTTGAGAGTTCGCAGCCATCGTTGAAATCAACTCCATAGGTCTTTGAGGAGTCATATTAACAAGTGCTCCTCCACTAGCTGCATCGACCATCTTCATCTCCATGGGAAGTAGTACCTCATAGAAATGCTGCAACAGTGACTGTTTAGAAAGTCCATGTTGTAAGCAACATGCGCACAACTTTTTATACCGCTCCCAATAATCATAGAGCATTTCAGTCTCCTTTTGCCTAATTCCCACTATGTCTCGTCTCAGCTCGGTTGATCGTGCTACTGGAAAAAATCTATCAAGGAATAAATGAGACATATCAGCCCATATGTTAACAGATCCCAACGGTAAATAAAATAGCCACTCTCTAGCAGAGTCGACTAATGAAAAAGGAAATGCATGAAGTTTAATTTGATATTTTGTTACTCCCTGAGGTTTCATTCTCATGCAAACCATATGGAATTCCTTTAGGTGCGAGTACTGATTCTCATTTTGAACTTGTCATAATAGCCACTCTCTAGCAGAGTCTGTTCAGATCTTGTCATAAAGAAAAACAAACAAAAGTTAAAAAAATTGTTACCTTTCCCCAGCAACGACGCCAAAATTTGATGGGTTTCGAATCTGCCAAATATAAGTATTCTTACAACAAATAATACAAATTAGTAGTATAAGGCAATAGGGTCAATTCTAAAAGGACTGGTCGCGGTAATCTACTCTTGTGTCCTCTTCTTGAACGTCATGTCGAAGGGCGTGCCCGCGACTTGTGACTATCTTCCTAAAAAAATAATTAAGTGGGGTTTAGAGTTAAACTGAAATAAAACGAAAATAAAATAAATAAAGTGAAATAAATCTTGATGAAAAGTGAATTAATCGAGATAAAAATGAGAAAAACTATATTTAATAAGCTTAGCCTTAGCCTCGGTTCTCCTCGAACTTGAATCGATCATTGAAATTTAATCTTCCCTTTTTAATTGATAAGCTGGTTATAGCACTCGAGAACGTCCCAACCGCCAACTTTTCCTCTTGTAGCCCGTTTCACTACGACCTACAAACTGAATCTTACCAAATGTCTAACCACATTGCACGTGCTCGCGATTTAAGATTTCGACAGCCTTGCGCTCTGAAAGGCCCAACTTGAATTAACGGCCTCAATCACGTGGGTCATTTAAATCCGGTCTCTACCACCCTTGACGAAATCCAACTAGCCGTTCCCACTTGGACACGCCAATTTGTTCGCAGGAACTTGAATGCAACACGGCTAACTCGACTTCCCAACTGTAAGCCTACCTACTTCAACCTAACACGTGCTTTTTGTATTAGAGTCGAATTAACTTTAAGGGATGAATTTGTACTATCCCATAAACCGAAGTGATAGCGAGTGCCAATAAAAAGGTTTTTAGCATGATTTCGTAACTCACGATTATTTCTTGACGAAGTGATAATCGGGCTAAGGCTAAAAAGAACTTAGTGGCACATGATTTTAATCATGCTTGATGGATGAATATGATGAATTATTTGTGATTATGAAGGATGGAAATGGGAAGGGATTAATGAAGCAATTGGACAAATTCTATAAAGGAATGAAAATGGCGATGGATATAGAGAATTTGACGAATTGAAAGAAAAAAAAAATGCAAAATTACTTCAATTACTCACAAATCAAAAGAACATTTTCGATTGAACCCGAAAGACCCTATTTACTAAAAATATCTTGACTCCTTCTAAGCTAAATTTCCCATTTACTTAAAACAAATAAATCCTAGTCAAAATAAAATGAGGAAAATAACAAAATTTGAATATAAGCTATTGACCATTTCAACTAAGAATCTCTTTGCAATTAAGCCCTTAATTTCCCCCAAATCCTAATATAACCCATCTCTTCACATATTTCTTCAATTTAGTCCACTTTTTGCGTGCCTTTTGGTAAAAACACCAATTTTTGTACCTGATAAGACAATGTAGGAAATTAGAAATACTTTTCTCAAAATTAATCCAAAATATACAAATAAATTTACTTAAATAATTTACTATGAGTACTACAATTCTTTCTTGAGTATTTTTCTATTTCTTCTCAACTCCCTTAAACTTTTGTTTAGAGAATATTCTTGATTGATTGAGTCTAGTGTTTAAGACAATTTAGATATAAGTACGAGAGATAGGATGGCTTATCATTATAAGGTTCAAAGAAAATCAGGCTATATAGTCTCAAAGTTTGTCTTTCAAGGGATAAACATTCATTAAGGTTGGCTTGAAAGGCTCAAATGATCCAAACAATGGTTGCTTAAATCATTTTCAACATTCCATGCCTCCTAGGATTTTGACTCAAGAAATTACTAAGTAAATTCTCTCTCAAACTTTCATGCATGCTTAGCTTTTATAAGAAATTAAAAATTTCATGGTTCAATTTACATTTTTATTAAGGCTAACATTTATGTCATGGTTCAGCTAACATAACAATCATTGAGATAATTGAACTTTTTTTATACTAAAGCTTAGCATAATCAAAAAAATTTTGAATTTTGAGCAAAATTATAACTAAATCATAAATTAATAAGAAGAAATAATTCAATTTTTGGTCCCCCTACTTAAGATGAACAATGTCCTCATTGTTAAAAACTTTAGAGAGAACGCAAATATAGAAGTGAATAGATATTGTACACTAGGAAAGATCCAAAAAGAGGAGGTAAGTTAAATTTGATTGCTTAAATACTAAGCTCTTCCAAGATGATACGGTATTGGAGTGGAGGAAGCGGGAAAAGGATCGATTTCAAGTTGTTCGACTTGAAGAAGAAAATATTTAGATCTGATCTGACAAGAAGAAATAAACAAACATAGAAATTAACGAAAACGAAAACACTAAAAGAATAAATTGAAGAAACTAATTACAATATTCAAAAAAATAAATGAAAGAATAAATTTAAAAGTGGAAGATAAAACGAGTAAACAATGAATATGATGGATAGAATGATAAGTGTCCAGTTGAACCCTTTGAGATTTAAATCCAAACAAACTCAACTAATGGCTCTAATCAACCCTCCAAGAAATAACTCTTGGAAAATTGAAGTGTGAAGAATGGATTCTCACAACTCCTTAAAGAAAATCGAGAAGAAAACTACTTCTAAAAGTCAAAAGAAAGAAATCTTGCATAAAGAAATAAACTCCCAGAGTTGGAAACCTTTACATAGGCTAGATAAATAAATCTCAATAAAACTCTTAAGTACACTAGAACTCTAATTAATCTAAACAAGAAGTAGTTTAAACTAAACTTTCTTGTTCACATACAACTCCTAAATAACTTAAACTACTTAATAATTATTAATAATTCTGTATAATAAAATAATAAAATAATAAGAGCTGATAAATACAATATTGAGCACATATATAATAAAAATTAAGCTCAAAACTCGAACCCAATATGATTTAAACTCGAGTTAAAGCTTGAAACTCGTAATTCCCGTTATAACCCCATCCAAAAATTTTACTCTCGCAGTCTTCACTAAAATGATCATAACTTGAGTTCTTGAACTCACAAGTCTGCTAATTTCCCAGACTTGAATGTTGATAACTTTAGTGAATGGAATTTAATAAATTTCACCTATCCATGCATGTATCATTCCCTCTTTCCTCGAAAAGATTCGTCATCGAATTTTTTCTTTCATCAAATCCTGATTTGATTTGCTTGGCCTTTGACATTGCTATTAGGCCATGAGATAGTGTGAGCCCATCACATCCATGAGCTTGAAATTGGGCCTTGAGACTTGCATCATCCCCCATTCCTCATGAAGATTCGTCCCCGAATCTTTAGATGCACAAAAAGAAAAAGGATTAGAATAAATAAGAATAAAATGAAAAAAATACTTACCTAAGCTTTCTTGTGTGCCAAAACTATCTCCAGGATAAAAGACATTATTTTGATCTTTCAAATTAGCTTTGATCATGTATGTCTCCTTTAAAAACAATGTATCAACACTAAATAAGGAAGTGTTAGGTACATGAGTCTTCAAGTAAAAGATAACATGTAGCTTTCTTTGAATATCCATGGTCATCCATAAGAATTTCCAACGATTGGTCAAGAATTTCACATAATTATAAAAATTAATAAGTTTAATATTATTAATAATTGTAAAAAAAAAAAAAACCCCAAACTTTGGCGGCTTTTGGATATATGCCCCTAATCTTTTTTCTTATTTACATCCTTAACGTTACAATTTTTCAAAAATCAACCTAATTTTAATGATCAAACGTGAGTTGATCGTTAAAAAAATTGCAGGTCAACCTAATAGTCTATGTGGCATGCCACATAAGCGCATGATGTCATAGATGACATCATCTATTTAATTTTTTTCATTTTGTTTCATCTTCCTTCTTCTTCCCTCTTTGTCTCTTTCTCCCATTTTTGTTTCTCTCATTTTCTCTCTTGCCAAACACCATTTTTCTTTGTATCTTTCCATCCTTCAGAGCAGAAGAGTACTGGTTATCACTACTGCATGCTTTCCCATTTACAACCGAAGAAGAAGACTCAGAAGTCGCTTTAACATCTTGCTCAATGTTGCCAAAAGAAGCCCCAAGCCCTGCAAGTTCCTCCACTATAGCATGCCTTGAAGCAACAACCAGTAAAATAAAATAAAAATGCAACTTTAAACATTGGGTTTTATATAAAAATCAAAACTTTGACCATTTACAGCAAATAATCGAATAAATATTGTAAATCAAACATAAAACAACTAGTAAAAAAATCGAACATTGGGTTTCATCCAAAAATAAAAAGGAAATTATAAGAGAAAATACTGGGAAAGAACCAACCCAATTCCTCAAGTGCCATCGGTGACAAGGGTAGTCATTCCATTGAGAAACCATTTAGAGTTTTTTGATTTGGAGTTGTTTGCTGTCTCTACCATGGATATATTTTTTTTAATACAAAAATTGATTCTATTTTTCTCTCGCTTTCTTTCACGCAGCTGTAACTTGTTGAAAAACAAAACATGAATTGGAGTAAGCTTGGCTTGGAAAACCTTTCTTCCAAACCTATAGAAACTTCTTCTTCTTCAACGGTACGCTTTAGACTTGTATTTGATTAACGTTGTAACCTGTCTATTCGATGATTTATCTGTATTGACATTTTTTAGTATTTTGTTTTAATTAAATTGGTTTATATTGGTTGAGCTTTTAAGGGTTTCTCTTTGAATAAACAGAACAATGGCAGTCGTCGTCTAAGAAAGAGGGAAAAAATGGCAGCCGACAGTGGGGAAGAAGTTTTGACAAAAAAATGGTGTTTGGCAAGAGAGAAAATGAGAGAAAAAAAAATGGGGGAAAGAGAGAAAGAGGGAAGATGAAATAAAATGAAAAAATTATTAAATAAATGATGTCATCTATGATGTCATACGCTTATGTGGCATGCCACATGGACTATTAGGTTGACCTGCAATTTTTTTAACAGTCAACTCACATTTTACCGTTAAAATTGGATTGATTTTTGAAAAATTATAACATTAAGGGTGTCAATTAAAAAAAGGTTAGGGGCATATATGCAAAAGCCCCCAAAGTTTTGGGGCATTTTTTTACAATTATGCCTTAATATTATTATGTTAAAATTCTTTGGTAAAGGTCAAAATAAAATTTTGTTGCAAAAGCAAATGTATAAAATGCTTTAATAAACCTATTTAATGCAACAGAAGTATTATTTTTATCCTTTATAAATACAAAAAAACCCATAAATTAATGTAAGTTTCAAACCAAGGTTTATTGATACTTGACCAATGAGAAAACAAGGCGTAAGGAAATTTAAAATCGGTAGCATACTTATAAAAAAACATTCAAGGTATGCCTACATGTTTCAACTTCCAATGTATCCTTACTTTTCTTACCTTCTAGCACTTGTGGAGAATTATCAATGTTCAACCTACCTTTTTCCCACAAGTAAAATATTCTATTAATCGTTTAGTAATGTAATTGGAAGTCCAATAATGGATCCTTGAAATCCTGTAACAAAGAAACACTAGTGAACAAATTCGAGTTATGGTTAGTTAAAATATAATCATTCCTCACTTTTACATTGGTATTTTCTTGCTTTTCATTTTCTTTTCCCACTTGAGAATTCTCCAGTTTTACCTCATATGTATTTTCACTCACCAAAATGGACCATCAAGTAAACCTTTATCACTCAAAGTCTCTTTTCTCTCTTACTTTTCATTTTTTTCTTTCCCCTTAACCATCTCACAGAATTTCATCATTTTCAGTTGGTCCGTACACACACCTTTGGGCTCCAAAGCAGCTAAAGTGTATTTTTTTCCTTTAAACACAAGGGAGTAATGATACAATTTTCCATGGTGTACTACATCATGATCATATTGACATGGTCTTCCAAGAAGCAAATGGGTAGCATGCATGGGAACTACATCACACTAAACCTCGTCAGAATAATTGCCAATTTTGAATACAATTAAGGACTGTTTAACTACCTTAATTTCCAAACTTTCGTCAAGCCATTGTAAGTAATATGGCTTAGGATGATTTTGACAAGGTAAAGATAAAGTATCCACTAAAAAGCTACTCACCACATTAGCACAACTACCACTATCAACAATAAAAGAACACAATTTTCCTTGAATCAAGCACCTCAAGTGAAAGATGTTAGTCCGTTGCACTTCGTCAGAATTGTCATGTACTTGAATACTAAGGGATTGACGCACTACAAGACAACGAGACTTAAGCAAATCATCCTCATCAGTAGGAGATTCCAACACCTCTTGCATACTATGTCTGTGTATCATTATGAGAGGCTGAGATAAAAATACTCAAAAGTTAAAGAAAATGAAACCTCACCATTATACACTCGCAATAGTAATAAACAACTCTAAGAGGAAAAAATGTTAAGATTTTCTCACTTGTAACTTTTAAAGAGTAATCAAACTAAATAATATTCAAAAAGATGTGGGATCACTCTCTAACAAAGTTAACCTAAGCCTCCAAGAAGCCAAAGAAAAACTCGACTCCGAAGGAAGTAAGTTGCGCGGAGAAAGGAGAGGCAACTCTTTTCAAACCTATGAACACAAGAAATGTTAATGTGTTAGAATGTGTAATAGAATAAGAAAAAAGCGAAAACAAAAGCAAACCTAATGCTAGAATCAAAGAAAATAAACTACCCAACCAAAAAAAACTGAAATAATAGAAAACAACTTGAATTTTTTCGTTCGAGGTGTTCTCGATTTTTCAAAAATCATGAAATTTAAACTGTAGTCTCATCAAATGATATAAATCTGATCTAAAAAAATCGGTACAAAATTCAACCCACATAATATTTTTTTATTTTTCTTTTTTCGTTTTTTTGTTTTTGCACTTTTTTATCACTTTTTTTGGGAAATATTTTTTTTATATTCTAAGAGAATGCTAAGAATCAGTATGTAAAAATTTAGATTGTTTGGAAAGCATTTAACCACTGAAAATATTTTTTTCCAAAAACTTTCTAGTTAAAAAGATAAAAAAAAAAAACTATTTTGAGGCTGTTTGTTTGAAATCAGTTTATAAGAACACAAAGAACACCTAAAACGCCTGAATCTGATGCCAAATGATACAGAATTGGAGCGGATGAAGTGGAAGAAGGATCAAATTCAAGTTGTTTGACTCGAAGAAGAAAAGATTTGGATCTAATCTGAAAAGAAGAAATAAACAAACTTAGAAATTAACGAAAACGAAAACACTAAAAGAAGAAATAGAAGAAAATAATGATAAATATTCAAAATAATAAATAAATAAAATACGAAATTTAAAAGTGGGAACTGAAACGAGTAAACCGATGAATATGATGGATAGAAGGACAAGTGTCTAGTTGAACCCTCTGAGATTTAAATCCCAAAAAACTCAATTAATGGCTCTAATCAACCCTCCAAGAAATAATTATTGGCAAATTGAGGTGTAAGAATGGATTCTCACGACCCCTTGAAGAAAATCGAGAAGAAAACTACTTTTAAAAATCACAAGAAAAAAAATATTGCACAAAGAAATAAACTCCCAGAGTTGGAAAATTTATTAATAAAAAATTATCTGCTTAATAAACAATGAAGAAGCCTTTATATAGGCAAGCTAAAAATCTAAATAAAACTCCTAAATATAATAAAACTCTAATTAATCTAAACAAAAAGTAGTTTAAACTAAATTTTCTTGTTGACATAAAACTCCTAAATAACTTAAACTACTTAATAATTATTGAAAATTCGAAATAATAAAAATTAAGCTCAAAACTCGAACCCAATATGATTTAAACTCGAGTTAAAATCTCGAAACTCATAATTCTCGTTATAATCTCGTCTAGAAATTTTTCTCGCATAGTCTTCACTAAAATGATCATAACTTGAGTTCCCAAACTCATAATCGAGTGATTTAAAGTGTGTTTCGAAGGTAAGATATAGGTCTTCAAACGCCATGCAGACATCTCAACCTAGAAATTCCAGGATCCCATCCAAAACATCATCGCAATTCTGTTGATTTCCCAGACTTTAAAGTTGACAGCTTTGGTGAATGGAATTTAATAAATTTGACCTCATTCGTGCATGTATCACTAGCTAGACATTTACATATCTATTTCCACACTCCTTACTTTGCAATTTGTCAATTTTATTTATGATTTCAACCTCTTGATTTATTAAGCATGAAATAATAATATCCTAAAAAAGCTTAAAAATAAAAACTTAAAATATCCTATAAATTAAAATAAAGTAAAAACAAGATCCCCTTTTTATTTATTTGCAGTCCTCTTTTAATCTGATTGCCTTGTTCCTTCCTCGTCATTAGAGTTCATGGTTTGACTATAAAGTCTGGAAATTTACACACAAAAAATGAATGAATTATGAAATATTTTTTTAAATGCATCTTTGATTGAGTCATCACGTATTTTGAGTACCTCTAGTAAGCTTATTGATGTCACTGCATGTGTTGCAGCATAGCCATTATATCAAACTGTTCACTTCGTGGAATGGTGCTAGATGAAGTGACTCTCGATGTCAGAGTTAGAAAATATGTTAAGGGTGGTTTTAGTTTTGGGCAGGTGGGTGAGTAGTCGATGGTAAGGTTTAGAGTTGGAGGGGATGGCGATTTTAAGGATAGTTTAGGTGCGGTGGTTGGTAGCTTCAAATGAAGGTGTTCGAGGTGGTGATTTAGGGAGTTAAGGGCTACGACATTAAGAGGTTAAGGGATATGCACTATTAGGCTACTTGGGAGTGGTGGTGGAGCAAGGTAAGGGCTGTAGGTTTGTGCAGAAAAGGGTTGAATATTTCCCTTTCTAGAAGTTTCTTAAGCCTAATGGCATCACTTTTTTGGATCCTCAACTCCTGTACAAAATGTAAAATAAAAAAAAGCTCAAAAATTAGTGTTTGGGTTAAAAGTTGACAATCTATTTAACGAAATAAATAAATAAATTATTTTGGCTACTTAGAAAAATATTTCTTGAAAAATTAAATTAAATTAAACTCTTAGGAGAGACTAGAGTGGTTACAGATGGTCCTGTTTAAGTCTCAATCTCCAAGATAGAATGTTAATTAATGTAATGACCTAAAGAAATTTTTTTCTAAATCTGCCATTTTATTCAAATGAAAGAAAAAAAATTGAAAATATGAAATAAAGATAGAGAAAGTGAAAAGAACTCCCTCCATTTTATTTGGAATCATTATTGACCGAGACAATGTCAAAGGCCATCTATCATACCAACCAAACTGATCTAGGAAGTAATCATACTCTTTCCCAGCAAATTTGTCCAACATCTTACGAGGGAAAGAAAACCAAAATTGATTTTTTTGGTGGCTTCGTTTATCTTCCTATAATTCATGTGAATCCTCCAACCTGGTACTCTAATATATGAGATAATCCATCCAATATCCTTCTTGTGCCTTTCCAAAACCACAAGTGACTCTACTTCGTGATGACTAGTGAACTCAACTGAAATAATGATAGGTAAAGCCAGAGATAGACCCAAATAATCATATTTCAAATGAGGAGGCAAATTTTTCAATTCCAATTCAATTGGCTCTTCAAGCAACACTTTTGGTTGTGTGTACTCCCGAGATGATAGCTTTAATGATTCCAGTGGAACTTCCTGAGTATTTCCCTTCAAATTAGCTCCTAAAAAAGCCAAACATTTTGCACCCTCATAATCACTTGGCAAATATGCTAACAAAATACGCTCTAACAGATCATCTAGAGAATTGAGTTCTAATTTTGTAGAAGACAATGATTCTATCTTGGAAATAGTAGAGCAGTCTTCAACTACTTCTAGGGATATAGTAGCATCGAAGTTATTAAAAGTTACCTCGATATCCAAAATTTTCTTAACTTGAGTATCCTGTTATTGCTTTTGGAATCGTTGAGGATATGAAGGTGCTAAAATCTTAGCTTTGATCGAAGAACTCTTATCTATCAAATTCTCTGCATCTAAAAAAGATGTTAGATTATCAGAACTGACTGGTTTAGAGTTAACCTCATCAAGAATTATTGAATCTAACTTTTGTGAAACAGGACTTTCAACACTCGGTTGAACTTGCTCTTTGTCTTAGGCTATAACAGGTTCACCTTCAATCTCAACTGCTTTAGGCTCCAATGTCTTCCCACATTGTAAAGTGAAAGTTTTGCAATGCTCTTTCCCCGTGCTTCTTAAATTTTTGTGTTGCTAGGTCAAATAGCTTAGTGTTTGCTTTTGAGCTTATTGGCTAGTTGTCCCACTTGGTTTCTAATCTGTCGATTTTATACCTAGCAGATTGAACTAGTTTTCACATTTGAAGAGTTTGAAATTAAGTATTTTCTTTGTTTTCATAGGATTTAACTTAAATTTTACCTTTTGAATAAAGTGAATAAACCGAGTGTTAAAAGGTTACTTTATTATCTTTAAGGCTAATTAAGACCTAAAAGTTAGCTGATAAACTTTGTGAGTATGCAGGAAACCATGAGAAGTTGAACAAATATGAAACTGATCACTTCGTCATGACAAAAAATGTTCTACGTCGCAACAAGGGGACAAGACTTGAAGATTTTTGGGGTTGACTTCTTTGTCTCGACATACATAGGCTATGTCGCGATAACGCCTGCACGATGACACTAAGGAGGGTATTGATTGCTCTGTCGTAACACAGGTCCTAGTGTGTCATGACATCGACCCCTGGACGCGGTTTCTACACCCAGTAAAAGGCATTTCGATCTTTACAATGCCACTTAAATACGAAGGATGACAGCTGACCTAGGGTTGATGAAGACGGCCAACCAATGTTATAAATAGGGCCTTTAGCACTAGGTTTAAACACACCTTTTTTCTACTTTTTTAATTTTACTTTATGTTCATTTAGAAACGAGATTGTAGTTTTCACATAAACGTTCGAAGAATTTTTCTGGACAAATTGCAAATACAATTAAAGTTTATTTTATCTTGATTAAATCAATTTTATGTTTGAGTTATATTATTGCTTTTATGATTTTTAAGAACACCATGAGGAACTAATTCCATTTTTGGGGAAATAGGGAGTGGAAGTATGAATATTTAATTGTTGTATAAACAGTGATTTTGCAATTGGATAAGCTATTTGGGAAAGGAAGAACATTAAACAAACACTAGGCTTAACAACCCTAGAATGTCATTTAGGTGGGAATGAATCCAAAATTGGTATTGCTTATCCGTGAAAACCTTTCCCCAAATCGATTTAGACTGTGACATCTAGCGATAAGTAGTCTCTATTGACTTGCTATGCTGGCGGAAGATCGAAAGATCCAACTGGGGTAGTAACTAATTGATTGAAGGAAAATCCCCAAACCCTAACAACTAAAGAAGTCAAACTGAAGAGACCTAATCTCCCCAAAGTCGTTTATCCAATCTCTACATCTCGCCCTTTACTTTGTTTATTTCTTTTTATGTTTTCACAACCAACACTTTTATTTTTTCTCGTACTATAATCCCTAAATTTAGTACTAATTAATTCTTTTCTTTGCAGGGATTTCATTCACTATTACCTTATGCCTCCTTTGGGTACGATCCTCGGAATATCACCAAGTGTTCCGTTGTAACACATTATATTACAACCTGACTCATATACTTGCGGAAGCTGAAAACCTACACCGAATGGGAGTACGTTCGGAGATGGTCAAGTTATTGGCGTCGTTGTTGGGGAGGCAACACTTTAGTGGATTCTATTCTTTCTTTGTTATTAGAATAATTAGTAATTTTTAGGATATAGATACGAACAAACAATATTAACAGTTCTTTTGTCTTACAGGTTAACTACTTTTCTTTAAAACCTTATCACATTACTTCTAGGCCATGGATAATTTTTATTGTCCTTATTCAGATGAGGATTATAGTTACGATGACGATATCTATGAGAATGATATCTATGAAGATAGATACTATGAATATTGGGAGATTCAGGAAAATCAAAGGTGATCTGCCAGCTTAATACCTAGCAGATTGAACTAGTTTTCACATTTGATGAGCTTGAAATGAAGTAATTTTCTTTTGTTTTATGGATTTTTAGTTTAGTTTTGTCTTTTAATAAATTATGCTAAAAAGGTTATTTTATTGCTTTCAAGGCCAAATGAGGCCTAAAGATTAGCTAACCTACTTCGTGAGTGCATAGGAGACTAATAGCAGTTGAGCCACAGTGATGCTGACCACTTCGTCACGACATAGAGAGCCCTATGTCGTAATAAAGGGATCAATAGCGAAGAATTAAGGGACTGATTGCTTTGTCGCGTCATCGACGCCAAAATTCAACTCTGCATCAAGCGTGGGGTGTTTTCGTCTTCACAATTCGACTTAAGCATGAAAGACGGTGGCTAACCTAGGGTTAATGAAAACGAGCGGCCAAAGCTATAAATATGGTCTTTATCACTAGGGTTAATGACACGACTCACTAGATCTTAGTTTTTAGTTTTAATTTATATTTTCATTTGAAACGAGATCGTAGAACTTGCATAAACGTTCGAGGAATTTTTCTCGACAGATTGCCAATACAATATGAGTTTCTTTTTCATTCTCTTATTAAATTATATGTTTTTATATATTATTGTGTTTATGATGATCAAGAAACCCATGAGGAACTAATTCCATTTTGAGAAATTAGGGAGTGAAAGTAATAATATTTAATCATTGTTTAACTGAGATTTTACCTTTTGGATCAATTTTTTAGGAAAGGAAAAGCATCAAACAAATATTAGGTCTAACAACCCTAGAACGTCATTTAGGTGAGAATGAAGCCAAAATTGGTATTGCCCATTCGTGAACACCTTTTCCCCAAACCGGTTTAGATTGTGACATCTAGCGATAAGTAGTCTCTATCGACTTGCTATATCGATGTAAGATTGAGAGATCCAAATGGGGTAGTGACTAGTTGATTGGAGGAAAATCCCCAAAACCTATTGATTGAAGAACTCATACGGAAACGACCTAATATCCCTAAAGTCATTTATAAGAATTTCTACATCTCAAATATTTCTTTATTTCCTATTTTATTTTATGCTTTTCAAAACCAACTCTTTTATTATTCTTTGTACTATAATCCCTAAAGTACGTACTAATTAATTTTATTCTTTGCAGGGATCTAATTTACTATCGCTTTACGCCTCCTTTGGGTATGATCCTCAGAATACTACCAAGTGTTTCATTGTACACACTATATTTACAACCTAACTCGTATAATTGTGGAAAGCCTAAATCTATGCCAAACATGAGTACATTCGAGGGTGGTCAAGTTGTTGGCGCCGTTACTGAGGAGGCGACGCGTTAGTAAATTTTATTCTTTCTTTGTATTAAAATAATTAGGAAATATTTAGGTTATAGATAGGATTTAACAATAACTTACAATTTTTATTTTTTTTCTTAAGATCTACTACTTCTTTCCTTTAATTTCCATCATTAGACCATGGATGCCTATGATTACTTTTGTGCAAATGACATTTATGATAATGATTAGACGATGATATCTATGAAGACGGGTATTATGAAGATTGGGAGATTCATGAAAATCAAAAGGCTATTGATGCTAGAGTTGAGTCAACTCCATGGAGAAGCCCAAATCTCCAATCAACATAATGACCTATTTTTGAGACAAGCATTTTTTGAATCTGAACAAATGGATCTAGGACAAGAATGAGGGCTAGATAAGGAAACAAAAATTGAATCCTTGGAATAATCGGATGATCAAATGACTGAACACATTGAGATCTCACCTTTGGAAGGGAAAACGGATAGCTTTGTAAAAATCAAGATTGAACCCCAATCTAATGATGACTCAATCCCCACAGAGTAGATGATAGCTCCCTTATCTCAGATTTAGATCTTCAACTAATTACTGTTACAAACACATCGCCAAGAGAAATATTAGTAAGAAGAAATCATAGATCAAAGATTCAATTTTTCATCGAAAATAGCTACTATGTATAATACTTTCCTGGTACAACAAATTCCCAAAGAAATTACTAATGTGAAAATTTTTCAATTTTTATAGGAAATAGGAAATAGTTACGAGCTAGAGTCACAGTTCTCAAATAGAGTAATAATCACATCCGTGGAGCAAGAAAATGCACGTTAATGGGAGAGACAATTACTCCAATGGTACCACGAACCAAAGAATACTGAACAAGGTGATGAAAATTACGAAGGGAAGCAAATGGCTACGCAACACCAACATAGAGATATCTAGTAAACCAACCATTTTTACTAAATAGGGTAATTTAGTAGCTATTAACTCACCATACAAATACATACCAATTTCATAACGAGATCAACAATGAAAGTAGTTACAAGTATAAGTAGTGGTATAAATTCACAGCCGTCGTGAATAAATATGATCGACGAAAATAGCTGGTAGTGGTCTACGCAGTCAGAAAAGGAAAATTTCGAGAAAGAGATAATCGCTAGAGAGTAGTCTGGTACGACGACTGCTGGACAAACAGTGATAGAACAGACTTTTTGTGGGTGTCAAAGTGCACACTAACATTCTTGTTAAACAATTTTGATAAGTATTAACACTCAATTTTAATTTATAGACATTAACATACTAACTCGGTAACAATTTTTTCGTTTCAGGGCATTTTTTCGAATCTAACAGGTCTATCGTGACATGACTTCTCGATGTCACGATGAAGCAACCAGACTACTCCAAAAAATGCCCACGCATGCTATGACGCGTGATAGCATTAGAAAAGACCATTAATTTCTCCTTATTTAAAGTATAATTTGTTCCCATTATATCATGTTTAGCATGCATTTTTAGCATTTTATATTTAGTAATTGCATTTTCTAAGTCAATGATGTTTGGTTTAATTTTCTTTAATTTTGTCCTACTTTTGCTACTAATGTGACCACATTTAGTGTTCAGTTTTGCGTCTAAATATGTAAACGTAGGAATCTGTCACAAAAGATCAACGCAGGAAGGTGTCCAAGGTTGTCACCGCAATTTAGAATCCAGAATTGCGCCCAAATTGTCTCCGCTTGAACATATCCAGAAGTACCAGTGCTTGAGAATATCAAGGTTGTCAAAGCGAATTAAAATATAAATTTGCATCCAAAGTGCAATAACCTTTAACTGCTTGCTAAATGCACCAGATCTGCGTGAATGTACAGTTGGATTAACTAACTTGTATAGCTGTAATGAAGTTAGATCTAAAGAAGAAGGACACCTGTATTTGGCATCAAAGATAAATATTGATGAAGAAAGGAAGAAAAAAAAAGGAAGAAAAGAGAGTTGGAAGCTCGTGACAAATATCAATTCGATTTTTCATCTTTTCTTTAAGCTAGCTTCCATGGCAGCTTAGTTTCTTGGTGGGTGAACTGACTGGAATGAGAAGGCAAATCCTGCTCCTGATGAGGAGCGTTCCTAAGTGCAACAAAAGAGGAGCATTAGGGAAGAGTTCTAGTAGTCTAGGAATAGAATGCTTCAACTTGTTCTTTATTTCCTCTCAAATGCTGATAAATTCTGATGAAGTTAAATGTGTATGAAATTACCTTTTAATTTTAGATCTAATTTGATTTCTGCTCAATTTTCTCTTATCTGTTTATCTTTGGATTTAATTGTTTGATCATGGAAGTGCTATTGCAGTTACTGACACTGGAAAGTGCAGTGACAAATTAAATTAACAAGCAAGAAAACGGAAGTTGCTTGGGGAATGAAGGAATTTTGACCACTAGTTCTTGAATGAAAAGCATTACCAACACTAGAAGGTGTGGTTAATGTGAGTATTTGGGTCTTTGATAAACAGGAAAATCAAAGTTGGTAAGATCTCATTAAGCTTAATTGCGATGACAATTTATCTATTATTTACTCTATGGTCGCATTTGGTGGTTTGTCGACTTATCAAGTCACGGATCCCCCATTCCATTATCATTGTTTTTACTTCTTTAATTTTCTTAAATTGCATTGACAAATTATCTTCGAACTTTCACTGCATTACTTATGAATTTGCTTCGACATATTTTATTACATTCTTGCAATATTTGTTCTGACAGTTTAATTCATTCATTTCTTCACTCGTTATTTTAATTGCGCTAACATTATTCATACAATATCTCTTATTTTAACTTTAATTGAATCAACAATTATAAGCATAAACAGTCATCTCTATGGGATCGATATCTGATAGTTTTAAGTTTATCAACTATACTTGCATCGACAAGTGTTCGCCTGCACAATTGTTATGACGTTCATAGCGCGATCAATGCGACATACCCCTTTTACGTCGCAACCAAGTGGTCAGAATGCTAAAAATCTAAAACTTATAGGTTTGTTGCGACACGAGGAATGTAATGTTGCGACACAGGAGATAGCCTGCTGGAACGACAAAATTGAAAGGTTTGTCATGATATAGGGTGGTCTACATCGCGACAAATAGGGCACTAGAAGGTTGGTTGCAACATAATTAGGCTACGTCGCGCCATCGTCTGCAATTTTTACAGGGTTGACATGACCCGATTGCCCGACAGTAAAACACTTATTTTATCCAATTTTAAGCCTCAAAACCCTAAAAATTAACACCCTATAAATATTAACTCAACCTTAAACATATTTTTAAAACCTAACTACTCTTCAAACACTCCAAGCTCTCTAAAATCCTTCCTCCATTTTCAAAAACCTAAACCCCTTTTCCTCCAAAGGCTCTACTCCATCCACTAAGGCTTCGATCAACTCTCATTGACAAGACAAAAACAAAGGTATTTCTTACACTTTTACTGCTCCATTTCTTACTATTCATCTTCTTTGTGTCAGATTACAATGCTTCCACGAAAGAGAACCATAATGCAAGATAGTGATAGTGACTCGAATCATGAACGATTCAAGAATGCCCAAATAGAGAAGTATTTCCTCGCCCCACAAGGTTGACCCCTCATCCAAGAACGGGGATTCGAGCCCTCAATGTTTCTCTTCAAACAAGTATGGCCACTTGTAAGGTACCATTAATGGGAACAATTTTGAGTTTCCCCAATAAGTAATGTTATAGTACCTGTCGTACATGAATTTCATGCTTCTATGAAAGAGGATGTTATTAAAAATAGGGTTATATAAAAAGTATGTGTATGAGGGAAATACGTCCCAATTTTGCCTTACCAAAATTTCAATTTCTATAATGTGCCTTTTTATGAAAAATATTATTTGAATGAGGTTGACCTAGATTTGTTTAAAAATATTGACATGTAGGAAATTGTTTAGTTTTTTATTGATGGTATGGGAAGTTGGAATTATCACCCCGATTATAGATCACCTTCAAATTTCAATCAAGCTATCATGTTCCCTATTGCAAAAATATGGATGCAATTTTTGGCCACGAGAATAGCCCCGACTTTAAATATCTTTAACGTTAACACCTTTCAAGCTATTTTGTTATATGCTATTCTGCAAAGAAAGAAAATTTGTGTAGGGAGGTGGATTTACAAGGAGATACAAAACTGCACAAAAATCCAAAAAGCTGGACTCTTCTTTCCACACCTTGTGACGACACTATGCAAGTGATAGCCCCCGACATACTCTTGTTCGGTGTAGATTTTGGCTTTCCACAAGTATAGGAGTCAGGTTGTAAATATAGTGTCTTACAACGGAACACTTGATAGTGTTCTGAGGATCGTACCCAAAAGAGGCTTAAGGCGATAGTAAATAAAATCCCTACAAAGAATAAAATTAATTGGTACTGATTTTAGGGTTTATAGTATGTGAGAAAATAAGAGAGTTGTTTGAAAGCATAAAAATAAAAAGAAAAAATAAAATAAAGTCTGAGTTGTAGAAATTCTTATTGTAACACCCAAAACTTGAAAATTGTCGTCGATTAGGGTTCCAATGTCTTACTTATTCATTTATCACTGTTCATCTTTAACATCATGTCATTCAATCTTATTTTATTTAAAGAACTTCACTCCACACGTCATATGTCGACATTTAATTATAAACACAATTCAATAAGGGCAAAAGGGTCATTTCTAACATTTTTGGAGACTTCTACTGATACTTGTTGGACAAGTATTGCTAGTTGTGAAGTCAGTAAATAGTTCAAGAATAGTGCAGACCTCTACCGATACAAGTGACAGTTCTATGATACAAGTGACTCTTCTACCTAAACAAGTCTTATTTCTACCGATACTAAAAACTCCAGAGAGCTAAAAATCTCACCCTGCAACTTCTATCGATAGAAGCATACAAACTACCAATACTTCTAAATACATAACTACCGATACTTGCTATTCAACTACCAATAACATCAACTCAGCGATCAACCTCTCTCCTACCTTGTACTTCTACCGATACATGCGTGGGTTCTATCGAAATAAGTATGCAGAATCTCAAGAATCATGCCAAAATGCAAGTTTTCAACACAAATCGTTCATGACTTCAATATGCATTAAGCCAACACAGAATACATAGATTCCAAGTCATTACATAGTACTTTAAATCTATAAACTAACTTGCACAAACATATATCATTACATTCAACATCTCATCAACATAACAAGGTTTTCACAATCTTAATTACATAAACCAAGGTAACATCATCCTAATACATGCCATAAGAACAAATGATATGATTACCCACGAACAAACTCTGGGATAGTGTGATTCTCCAAGATGATCCGATCTCTAAATAGCAAAATTGAATCTACAAAACAACAACAGTTTCCATAGGTAAGCATTTCAAAGCTTAGTATGTTCATAAAGTTAAATAGATTTACCAAACTCCAAGAGTTGTAAAATCTAATCGACTGAATTTAGTAAGTTGTATACATCGAGGTAGGTTTCAATTCGTATTTGATACTCACGATGACACAGAGTCATCAGACCTTTAATCCATAATAGATTTCATTTCATTTAATACTCACGATGACACATAGTCATCGGACCTCTTAATCCGTAAAGGATTCATATACTTACGATGATACATAGTCATCAACCTCTTAATCTGTAAAGGATTCATATACTCAAGATGATACATAGTCATCAAACCTCATAATCCGTAAAAAATTCATACACTCACGATGACATATAGTCATCAGACCACATAATCCGTAAAACATTCATATACTCACGATGACACATAGTCATCAGACCTCATAATTCGTAAAGGATTCATATACTCACGATGGCACATAGTCATCGGATCTCATAATCCATAAAGGATTCATATACTCACGATGACAAATAGTCATTAGACTTTTTTCATTTATGGTTAAAAGCCCGTTACTCTTTCCTTTCCTTCGTTCCCTTATTCCACACTTTTGATCATCGTTTCAACTCACAACAATTGTTTACAATACAAGAATATGCAATTTAAATTGGACTTTAACCATACAAGCTTATCGGACTAGATTGCGGTTGTGAATGGACTCTAGGGACTATTCTACTAATTTTCCATTTTTGCGATTGATGGCACGATCGTAGTCTACATCCACAAATAATTCAATTTCTCACATTAAGTCACACAATCGATTCATTTAACACAATTTAGTCCTTTTGGGAAATTTATAGTTTTACCCCTAATGCTTTCCTTTTATTCAATCTAGTCATTTCTACACAAAGCATGCAAAATAACCATTTTCTTACACAACCAACCTTAGTCGAATTCTCTAGGGTATTTACCCAACCCTTTCACACATTCATTGCATAACAGTACATGTATTTTCATCATTTTCACATTTTAGTTTCTAAGCCCTAATTTCATCAAAAATATCTTTACAAAATGATCTAACCAAAGCATCAAACATTCAAATCTATCAAAAGCTCCCAAGATCAAGCAATTTCAACAATGACAAGTTTTATAACATTTGACAGATTCATAAATTAGTCCATAGATTAGCTAGATTAAGCTAACACGGACTCAAAAACATAAAAATTACTAAAAACGGTCAAGGTTTCCTTACCCAAATCAAAGCTCAAAGTTTGCAAAAGAAAAACCCTAACTTCTCTTTGTTTTGTCATGAGAAAGAAGATGAAGTGTTGAAAATATGATTTTGTTTCTCATTTTAATTCATTAATTTAACTTATATACCCAATGACAATTTTGTAAATTTTGAGACTTTCATAATTAACTTCATTAACCACTCATTAACCGTATTTAATCCTATTTAGGTTTAATTCATCTCAAGACAAATCACCCACTAAACACTTTTGGTTAATTTACTCATTTGGTCCATCTAGTTGGATAACTCAACTTTTGCACCCTTTACGATTTAGTCCTTTCAATTCAATTAACCATCTAACGTCAAAATTCCTTAATCAAACTTCAACGTGATGCTAATAACATTAAAATTATTAATAATAAATACAATTCTAACTCAACTCATTGGAGTTTTGATTTCAAAATCAATGTTTCTAACACCACTGAAAATTTGGCTATTACAACTCTCTTCCCTTAGGGAAATTTTGTCTCGAAATTTCTTACCAGCAAACAAGTTGGGGTATTGTGATCTCTTGGATGCTTCTGTCTCCCAAGTTTCTTCTTCTAAACCGTGACGGTTCCATAAAACTTTTACTAACGGCACCCTTTTTTTTCCCAGTTCCTTTACCTCACGAGCTAGAATTCTCACTGGTACCTCTGAGTACGAAAAATTCGATTGTATCTCGACCTCACAAGGAGAAATCACGTGAGAAGGATCTGATCTGTACCGTCTTAACATTGAAACATGAAACACATTATTAATCTTTTCAAGTTTCGGAGGCAAAGCCAGTTTGTATGCTATAAAGTTAACCCGTTCGATGATCTCATACCTCTCGATAAATCGTGGACTTAGCTTGCCCTTTCTACCAAAACGCAACACCTTCTTCCAAGGTGAAACTCTTAGGAAAACTCGATCCCCAACTACAAACTCTATAACATTTCTCTTTAAATCTGCATAAGACTTTTGTTTATCAGACGCTGCTTTCAAACAGTCCCGAATCACTTGTACCTTGTCTTCAGTTTCATGTATCAAGTCAGTTCCAACCAACTTAGGCTCACTCAACTCCGACCAGTAGAAAGCTGTTCTTCATTTTCTACCGTATAATGCCTCAAATGGTGCCATTTTAATGTTGGATTTATAGCTGTTATTATAAGCAAATTCCATCAATGGTAGGTATCTCTCCCGACTACCCTCAAACTTTAGTATACAGTATCGCAGCATATCCTCCAGAATCTGTATCACCCGTTCAGACTGACCATCTATTTACGGGTGGCATGCAAGTGCTAAAACTTAGCCTGGTTCCCAAAGCCTCATGCAAATTACCCCAAAATCTCAAGGTAAGACGTGGATCCCTATGAAAAATAATAGATGCTGGCACTCCATTTAACCGCACAATCTCTGATACATACAATTCAGCCAACTTCTCTAATGGAAAATCCAGCCAAATAGGAATAAAATGAGCCGATTTTGTCAGTCTATCCACTATAACCCAGATCGAGTCTTTCTTTCTCGGTGTCACAGGTAGTCTTGTAACAAAATCCATAGTGACCCACTCTTATTTCCACTCTAGGATAGTAATAGGCTATAACAGTCCAGACGGTACTTGGTGTTCGACTTTTACTTGTTGACACACCAGACATCTTGTCACAAACTCTGAGGTTTCTCATTTCATGCTTGGCCACCAATACATCTTCTTCACATCATTATACATTTTCACACTGCCTGGATGAATGGAGTAAGTAATGTTATGAGCCTTTTACAAAATGTCTCGTCTCAAGTCAAAATTATCGAGAATGCACACTCTACCTCGGAAATACAACATACCATCATCATCAGTAGTAAATCCAGTAGTTTCATCATTCCGCATCTGTTCCTTCTTAGGCCTAAGCTTTGAGTCATCTTCTTTCAACTCTCGTATCCGTTGTATGAATAATGGTTTCGTCCGAAGTTTAGCTGTAACAGAACAATCACCTTTAAGTGACAGATGGGCATTCATTACCCTTAACGCAAATAATGATTTCTGACTCAAAGCATCAGCAACAACATTAGCTTTTCCCGTATGGTATTCAATTATCAAATCATAGTCTTTCAGTAATTCCAACCACTGACATTGCCTCAAATTCAATTTCTTTTGAGTCATCAAACACTTTAGGCTTTTATGTTCTATGAATATGTGACACCTCTCACCATACAAATAATGTCGCCAAATCTTTAAAGCAAATACGATGGCAGCTAACTCTAAATCGTGGGTCGAATAATTCAATTCATGCAGCTTTAATTGTCGAGAGGAATAAGCTATCATTTAAAAATGGAATTAGTTCCTCATGGTTTCTTTATTCATCAATGAAACTATATATAAAAACATATAAGTGCAAAAGAGAATGAAAAAGAAACTAAATTGTATTAAGCGATCTGTAGGGAGAAACTCCTCAATCATTTACGCAAGTATATACAATCTTGTTTCAAAAAGTGAAAATAAATAAAACTAAAACTAAAAATTAAAGTCTAAGTAATGGTGTGTAAAACCCTAGTGCTAAAGGTCCTATTTATAGCTTTAGATGGTCGTTTTTCCTCAACCTTAGGTCAGTTACTGTTCCTCAAGTTTAAGTGGCATTGTAAGGATAAAAATGCCCTTCATTAAGTGTGAGATCTGCATCTAGGGGTCGATGTCGCAACACACCATGTCTTGTATCGCTACATAGGCATCAATCTCCATATGAAGCATCATCCTTTAGGTGTTGTCGTGACATAGCTCATGTATGTCGCGATAAAGAAGTTAGTCTTTGAGTTCCTTTAAGTCTGGTCCCTTTGTTGTGACGTAGCTCAGCCTATGTCATGACGAAGTGATCAGTATCTTATTAGTACACTTCTTATGGTCTCCTGCACACTCACCAAGTACATTAGCTAACCTTTAGGCCTCATTTAGCCTTAAAGACAAATAAAATGACATTTTAACACTTAGAGTACACAATTATTTAAATACAAAATCTAAACTAAATCCTATGAAAACATAATGAAAATACTTGATTATTAACTATTCAAGTGTGAAAAATAGTTCAATCTGCTAGGTATGAAACCGACAGATCAAACTCCCCCACACTTGTGTCTTTGCTTGTCCTCAAGCAAACAAAACAAAAAGAAAAATGAAACTCCTTACCTGGACTAAGACGTTCTTTAAAATTCCCGTCGATTGTACAAATGACCGATCTGCCAGTTGTAAAGTAACTTGGATATTCTTAAGATCTTCACTCTCAAGCTTCTCAAATATTGACAAAGTCATTAAGTTTTTGCTCACATCGAGATCACATAGAGCCTTGTTAAATTGAAGATTTCCAATTTTAATTGGAATAGTAAAACTGCCGAGATCCTTTAGTTTTTGGGGAATTACCTTGGAGATAATAGTACTGCAGGATGCATTTACCTTCACTTGCTCACTCACTTACCTTGATTTTTCGACACCATGTCGTTATTTCTTTTAAGAACTTGACGTACTTGGGTACCTATTCTATCAATTCAATCAAAGGTAGGTTAAAATTAAGGGATTTAAAAAGGTTGAGAAAACTTATAAAGTCGTCTTCATCTTGTCGCTTCTTTTCTTCCAACCTTTTAGGGAAAAGAACCGCGATACTCTTTTCTTTAGTAATTGATTTTTCTTAACAATATGAGATTTTTAATGTTGTAAACTAATACTTAGGAATGTTAGTAATTGATGCCTTTTTACACAAATGAAAATTATGCATGCAAAATGTACCTCTCATTTGAACTGCTAGATAGAAAATATATCTTAGAATTTTAATGAAGTTGTTGATATCGACAGATGAAAGAGAAGGAAAAATAGTTTTTATATACTCTAGAAAGTTCTATTTCCACTAGAGAGAAAATAGAGAAAAGTTAAACAACCACTTAAAAATAATAAAAATAAATAAATGGACATATACTATGAGGATTTTTATTTGGAATTTTGATAGCGAAATTTTTGGACTCTATAATCGGGGTAAAAAAACCACCATATCTTATTTGCACATGGTGATTTCTTAACCTCACTTGTAAAATTAAGAAGATAAAAAATTCTCTATCTCTTATGCATCTAATAATTACCCTACGTTACTCTACTATTCATGTATGTGTATATTTTAAACTCAATTGGTTGTGTATTAGATTATTTTTAATATTGTATCTTAAACGTAATATTTTGTGGACTTTTTTTATTTCATCTGCAATATATAAAATAATTATCCATATTATAAACTCAATTGATTGTGAATTAGATTGTTTTTCATATCTTATTAATAATAAGTATTTGACATTTTAAAAAATAAAATATATAAATGAAAAACATGAAGCTTAATGATCCATGCAAAGAGGAGGTGAAATTTATTAAATTCCATTTGTTAAAACCGTCAATTTTCATGCTCGAGAAAACATCAGAATTGCGATGACTTTTTGGATGGAATCCTGGAATTTCTAGGTTGAGATGTTTCATGGCATTCGAAGATCTATCTCTTAGCTTCGAAACGCAGTATGAATCACTCGATTTTGAGTTCAGAAGCTGAAGTTATGACCGTTTTAGTGAAGACTGCGCGAGCAGAATTTCTAGACGGGATTATGACGGGAATTATGAGTTTCAAGCTTTTAATTCGAGTTTAAATCATATTGAGTTCAGGTTTAAAGCTTAATTTTTATTATATATGAGCCCAATATTGTATTTATCAACTCTTATTATTTTATTATTATTTTATTCTAAATTTTTAATAATTATTAAGCAATTTAAGTTATTTAGGAGTTTTATATCAAACAAGAAAATTTAGTTTAAAACTACTTCTTGTTTAAATTAATTAGAATTCTAATTTACTTAAGAATTTTATTTAGATTTATTTAACTGTCCTATAAACAATTGATTATTATTCAAATTCTCTTTGAGTTTTTTTTTTTTTAAGAATTGTTCTTAAGTTTCTTTTAGATGAGTTTTGGGGATCATCTTCAAACTTTTTCATTCACCGAAACCGTCAATTTTCAAGCTCGAGAAATCATCAGAATTATGATGACTTTTTGGATAGGATTTTGAAATTTTTAGGTTGAGATGTCTCCATGGCATTCGAAGATCTATCTCTTAGCTTTGAAACGCACTTTAAATCACTTGATTTTGAGTTCGGGAGCTGAAGTTATGACTGTTTTAGTGAAGACTGTGCGAGCAAAATTTCTGGACGATATTATGACGGGAATTACGAGTTTCGGGCTTTTAATTCAAGTTTAAATCATATTGGATTCGGGTTTTAAGCTTAATTTTTATTATATATCAGCCCAATACTGTATTTATCAGCTCTTATTATTTTATTATTATTTTATTTTAAATTTTTAATAATTATTAAGTAATTTAAGTTATTTAGGGGTTTTATGTCAACAAGAAAGTTTAGTTTAAACTACTTTTTGTTTAGAACTTGGTATTGCACACAAAAAAAGACAATTGATTATTATTCAAATTCTCTTTAAATTTTTTTTCAAGAATTGCTCTTGAGTTTTTTTTTAGAATAGTTTTGACAATCTTTTTAGATTGTGGGAATCATCTTTAAACTTTTTCTTGCCAAGTTTTCTTTCTTGGAGGAAAAATTAAAGTCACTGAAATGGAATTGTGGATTCTTTTTGTTTCCAAAGCTTCTTAGGACTTTTACACGCCATATTTCATCTTTCTCATTTATCTTATTTATTTTTCCTTCATTATTATTGTAATATTTGATTTATTTAGCATAGTTATTCATTTGACTTACTTTACGATTCATCTCTCGCGTTCATTTCGTATCACTTAATTATACTTTTGAAGTTAAATAATTGTGTGCAAATAAATAATAAGTCAAAATATGTCGTAACTCTTTTATTTTGGCAATGTTTGAGATTTAGTCTCTTTACTTCAAAAGTTAAGTTTAAATCTTCAATAATTTCATTTAAAATTTGGTTAAATTTTGCTATTAGACTTTATACTTTACATAAGTTTTGGATTTATCACATGTACTTTCATTTGGTCATTTTCAATCCCTGTCCTTTTAGAATTTGAAATTTTTTGTCTTGACCAAATGGTAAGTATTAAATTCATGAAGTTAAGTTCTGTTATTTTCAAAATTTGATACGTCAAAAATATTATCGCATGTATAATGCTATGTCAGCTTTTTATTTTCATATATTACTCACAAAAATTCAATTAATGGATTTATCTATTGCCATTTGCATTAAAATTGATATTTCGAAATTCAAAAAATATAGCGATTAAGAATGATCTAGTTGGAGAACATAGATTAAATCTATAACTTTATACATAATGTAGAACTAATAGCATAATTTAACCAAATAGATTTAAGTGCTACCATTTGGTCAAGACTAAAACTTCAAATTTTGAAAAAGCACATGGACTAAAATTGAATAAATTAAAGTACATATTCTAAATCCACAACTTACACAAAATATAAGGTTTAATAGCAAATTTTGCCTTTAAAATTTTTAATTCAACCATTGATTCGATTAATATTTGTCAATATTTGCTTACAATTAGGTATGCTTATTGAGTTCATAATGATTTGCTCGTAAAGTTTACTGATTGCATGGTGTATTGAGGACGAATTTTGATAGAAAACAATGTAGGAATGTTTGCGAAATGTGTGGACTAAAATTTTTAAATAAAAATAAGATTTTTTTTAAGCATGAGTTAATATTTGATATATTGTTAATGAATTTTTTTATTCACAAATAACTTAAAAAAAGTTTATCTATCTCTTTTTTAAAACATTTTTTTATACCCCTGGTCAGCCCCTTAATTTTTCTTATAGAATTTAAGAACTTGGCTAATAATATACCAAATATTTTGACGGTTAGTAATATTTCCCTTTTAATCATAACAACTAATCTCAAACTTCAGTTAACCATAGGGTTTGGAAGCAGAATTTGAGGTAAATAAAAATATAGATAAAAGATTTTTTAGGGTAAATATAGATAAAGTTGGTATCTCTTCCATTATTGGTTAATCACTTAATTTCGTCCCTCTTTTTTTCCATTTGAAACGTAAACCTCAATGGTGAACAGTGTAAACTTTTTCCAGCATAAATATTCTCCATCAATCACTCTAAAATTTGCACCACTACCCTCTTTCGACAAAGAATTCCAATGATGATGATGATGAGCAACAAGCCCTCCTTTAAGAAAACCAATTCATTTCCCTTAAAAACCCAACAAGCACCAAATTCCCAGGATCAACCAACTAGCTACTGGAGATCTCCCCATCATCATCATCATCATAAGATTGAATTCCCTACATCCCCTGAGGTTCCCGAGCAGGGAGACCAAATCTTCCATGTGGCTCACCCGCAACATCCCATCTCCAAAACGTATCTCCCCGACCTCTTCACCTGCGCTTCCTGCAAGGAATTCGGTTCCGGCCTCCGATTCACCTGCACTGACTGCGACTATCAGCTGCACGATTTTTGCGCCTTAGCCCCTCCTGCTCTTAAGAGACACCCTATCCACCCTCTTCACAAGCTCTTTTTCTTTCACAAACCTGGTAATTATTACCCTTTTGAAACAGTCTCTTATTTTTTCAATTTCAACTTGCAAGTAAATTATTTCTATAATTTCTTATATAAGCCATAACCATTATTTTCATTAACAATAATTAACTGCTTATTTTCTATTTCAAGTTTCAAAATGGTAACTTGAAAAAAGTACTGCTGATGACTTACTATGTATCATTTATATTGAAATGAAGTGTTAAAAAGAAATTAACTTTTCCAAAGCGGATAGAACCCATAAGTCCTTGGAAACCTAATCTTGTTTCTCATTAAAATAACTAAGCTAGATTCTTGACTAATATAAGTTGTGTTAGAATATGTTGAAGCTATTATAACTTCATGACAAAAATATTCGGTTGTAGTTAAAGGTGGAATATTGAAATCGAGGTGCGATATCTGTGACAAGCCAACCAAAGGAAGCGGTTTCAAGTGCAGTATCTGCAGTTTCCAGATGCACCCATGCTGTGCAATGTTGTCAACCGAAATCTTCAACATATCACTCCATCCACACACTCTAAGGCTCTTGCCGATGCCTGGCCAGTCATCGAATGGCGACCCTGCTGGCTTGACCTGCGGTGAGTGCAATCGGAGGAGATCAGGGAGAGTGTACCGTTGCACCATCTGTGATTATCATCTCCACGCAGTGTGCGCTAAGAACATGGTGAATGGACTTCGAGCCAATGGGTTCAAAGGCATCGAAAAGGCGAGCATGATAGGGACTGCAGCCAAGGTTGCATCTCAAGTGGTGAAGGAATTCATTGGAGGGCTCATTGAAGGGCTTGGAGAAGGGGTTGGACAAGTCCTGATTCAATCTGCTGCTAGGGGATCAAGGTGCCACATTAATAGCTCACCTAGAATTGCATAAAACATTTCTTAAGTTATATTATATATGTATATATGTATATGTTTTGTTGTGGAAGCTATCATATATGTTCAATATTTTTTGTTTGTTTGTTTAACAGTTGATGGAAGCACTGAGTTATAGTTTGCAGATGGGGAAGTGTTGCAGCAATTGGTATATACATATATATATATCACTGATTGATTCCGTCAAGTATTATTATTACGATTAAATGATAGAATATGGTTTCTGTAAATTATTTTTTATTCCAATATAATTAATGAAATTGAACCAACATTCTAGAGTTTTTAGTCCATGGAGCTTTTTTTTTTCTATGAAAACAGAGGCTTGAACCTTGTTTTGGAACGGATAATCATCCATTATACATTCAACGGAACGTTGGAATTTTCATTCCGAATAAATGCAAAGTTTAAACAGATTGAATATATTAAAATATTATTTTCGTGCAATTATGGTAAGACAAGTGTTTTCTAATTTCAGCGTATACATGATGCCTTTCACGTGTCTATGTTAAAAAGCATAAATTATATATATTTAATAGAGTTATTTTATATAAATTAATTAAAGTGGTTATTGTATTTAAAATTTATTACTACTTAATATTATATGAATTATCGAAAAATATTTTATTGTTTATAATTATATTATATCGGAAATTGAATAATTATTTATTTTTTTATTAAATTATAAATCTAATATTCATATTTTAAAATATTTATTTTAAAACTCAAATATATTATATTAAACCCATACTCAAATAATATACTCATTATGAATCAAACTCAAAATAAACTAATTATAGTTAAAATATCAAGTTCAAAATAATAAAAAAATCATAATATCCAAATACAATTTGTAAAAGTTAAAACTCAATTTAAAATCTAATTTAATAAAAAAAATATTTTTTTAAGATATTAAATTTTTAATAATATTTTATGTTTTGTTAGTTATAATTATAAACATGTATTTTAGTATACTAAATTACACATAACTATTGATATTATATCTTTTATTATAATCTATATATAATCATTGTTATATATATATTTACACTTATAAAATATATTATTTCATTATATAATACTATATCACATACTTTAATAGTAGAGTAGTAATTGATATACTAATTAATATAATATATTATTGTTTCTTATTATACTAGTTGAAACATGTTCTAAGTTCCTATATGCTTTTCGTACATTTGGGTGTTAACCCATCTACAATATTATATAATGCTATATCATATCATATAGTATATAATATATTAATAGTTTATATGTATACATCAATGATTAAACATTATAATATTATGTAATACTATATATTTTATAATATATTTTATATATTAATTATCATCATATATAATTGTTTATCATTATACTGGTTGAAATATGCTCTAAATCCTTATATTTTTCGTACATTTGAAAGTTGACCCCTGTAGATTGATACGAATGAGAGATGCCACTTGAACATGTACGAATAAGAAATCTCAATTTATTTAAGAGTTAAGAGTTTAAAACATTTTAATAAAATAATTAAAATGTGTTTTTAGACAAATTGAAAGTTTTAAAAATAATTTAATTGATTTGTAATTGATCGGAGGTGGTAGGAACTCAGAACGAGCCCCGGAAGGTTAAAACAACTTAAAATAGCACAAGGTTGTAACTGTGGCGCGACGTTGTGAGAAGGTTGACTGAATAATGAAATTGCTATGTGAGGAATGTAAAGTCGCGACGTCGAGCACTAAGGTCGCGATATAGCAACTCTGTGGTTGTGATGTGACTCACTGAGTACTCTTAGAACACTTAAAAATCACTCTAAAACATATACTAACTTCACCATACCATTCCAACATAACTCGGGTCATTATAAATCACAAATTGAACTCATTTAGGCTTAAAAATTTAGCATGATTACATTCAAAAAAATATATACATATTTGTTTACAAGAAATGCAAAAGAGGCTTAAGTTCATCATTTAACTTTACAATTGCTCGACTAATCTAAGTCTTTGTATACATGCCAATAATCCAAATATTCATTAACACTTTCTTATTAAAATCATAACTTTCGATCTAGACCTTTAGTTCCTAAACTCGAGACAAACATAACTTTTGATCTAGACCTTTTGATTAAAATCTGATTTCACAATATTCATTAGGGATCTCTCACTTTCCATTCTTACAAAAAGTTTATAAAACTTTTGCATTTTATTCAATTTGTTCCTTAATATATGAAACTAACAATTAAGCTTTACAATTAAGTCCTTTTTATAAGCTAAACTTAATTTCTACCAAATTCACACCAAATTCATCCAATTCTCAACAATGGCATCTTTCAAACTTTGATAGTTTCAAAAATTGGTACAGTGGCTAGCTAAATCAAGCTCCCATGATTCAATTTCCATAAAAATCAAATAAAAATGGCTAGGGACTTACTTGAAATTGGATGGTCGAATGTTTGAAACCTAAAACCTTCTTCTTTTCTTTTTTTTTCTTTAGCTTTCATAGGTTGGGGAAGAAGATGATAACATCTTCCACTAAGCTTTGGCTTTTATACTATGATTACTTCATTAATTAATTTTAATTAGCTTAATTATTATAGTTTAATAAAATTTAATCATGTTTAAGATTATTTAATGATATCCAACGTCATCTTCCACTATCAACTATTCAAAAGTGGTTTTTACCATTTTGGTCCTTTTGATAATTTCTATTTTAGTCCCTAAGCCTTTTCTTAATTAAAAATCTATAATGATTAAACTTTTACAGTTTAGTCCCTATGCCTTAATTAACAATAATTTTAACTAAATTTCTTATCCAAATTTCAGTTCATCTAAGCACTAACTTCATAAATATCCTTATTTAATACTTTTTGACTCAGTTAATAGAAATGAGGTTTAAAATCGTATTTTCTGATACCATTAGAAATCCGTCGTTACACCCTAATTGGCATGACAACCGTATTCTAACATTTCACTAACTACATTAGGGCACTTTACAATTATAATTAACAAATATCCATTAAGGTCATTAACACATACATGTACACATATAATATAAGGGCTCCTTAAGTTCCTCCACATAATCATATTCAAATTCATGCTAATAAAGACCTTTAGAGCTTGTTCATTTCCATATGTAGGCACCATAGGTTCTTTACATATACTTACTCATTTTCATTTTTCATTAGGAATTGAAACATATCCATTAAATATAATATTTCCAAAAAGTGATAAGTCATATTAGCATTGTTCTTTATCTTTTACATATTAATTCTCATATTTTAACATGATATCGACTAAAATCACACCAATAAGTCTTATTTGTGGTTGTCATGCCAATTATTCACATTTTTATATTAATAATATAATTTTATATGTCAAATTATGCTTACTAACTATAGCAGCCTGCTCGACAAAGTCTCAATATTTTGTTACTATTCGGCATATATTTGCTCAAGTTAAGTGTAGAATTGAGTAAGTAAAGTTTTGTTCTGGCTAACTAGAGTTTTCTATGTGATTTTCCATTTGGAGAACTCTTAGTTTCGGCGAACACTTGTGATTCGTGGACTCTTTTTCTAAACTATCCGCCCACCCCAGATGTTTAGGGTCGATGCGCTAAGTTCGCAGTTGTTAGAACTTGTTTCATTTAGTGCTTAATGACTTAATTAATTATGATTGAGATTTAGTTAAGACTTAGTTAGAAATGAACTAGACCATTATAAATGATTAGACTTAAACTTGTTAAGTGTATTTAAACACGAGAATCAAGGGTGTTAGTGGGATTATCTGATTTCTCCACCCTTGTCTTCGTTGTTTAGTATATAAGAGTATCGATGGCTATCTTGAGTCACCTTTACATCTTCTTCATTCTTGAATTCCTCTATAAAACTCTGAAAAACTTATTAGAAGAACTCCATTGAAGAGAAGGTTCCTAGTATTTAGATAACACTTACGTTTATACCAGCTTACTGATAATGTCTGGTAACCTTTAGGTTATTGTAGAAGTAATTTACAAGTTTATCATAATGCATGCATACACATTAGAATTGTTTGTGAGGAAGGAAACTTCTTGATTCTAGATTATGTGTTACTGATTCTTGTATGCATGATATATTTTGATAGATTTATAATCTGATAAGAATAATTGTTAAATGTCAGGAATTTAGTTAGAAGCTAAAAACCAGAAATAGAAACACACCTTGTTAAACGGCAGGAATTTAGTAAAACTAAAAACCTGAACAAAAATTCATGCGGACTAATAGAAAACACAATAATGAACAATGCACCAGGTAGGTTACTTTGAAAGAGAGGTGATGCACTAGGCACGCTTAAATACCAAGTCTTTCAAACAACCAATCCTAGACATGCACTCCCAAATTATTTTTCAATTATCTATATTTACTCACCTTTAATTATAAGAATCTATCTTAAGATTTTTAGACAAAAGCAGTATATAAAAAATATAAATATAATTTAAATTTAATAATAAATTTAAAAATAAATAACAAGTATATTTTACGTAGTATTTGTAGATGGATTGAAAATAGAAATCCGTTGAGGCTTGTATAAACAGTCTCCTTAAGACAGATTCGCCCTTTCCTAGGTGCTAAAGAACTTTGGATTTCTATCTCCCAGGATACAACAGTGAACACCCACAAAAAGCTGCACAACTTTCAGTGAATAGGCGAATTCTAACCAAGTCTCCTCTATCACCAAGCAAAAACAATATTTTGAGAGAAAACTAAGAACATGAATTCGAAAGAGAGAAAAGTGATTGTTCTTCACTTGATATGTTAAAATGAAAAGAAGAAAGGGCTATTTATAGTAAAATTTCATGAAATGGTTACATAAATTTAAAACAAACATAATGATGAGAGTTACAAAACTTATGAGGAGAGTTACAAACATAATGTTTTGTAGGTTACTAACATGGTGAGTTAAAAAAATTAAAACAAATAAAGTTATGTAACTACCTTTGGAGCACCAAAGGATAGTTTTGTTGAAAAGGAAAAATATTTAAATGGGCTAAAAATTTCGATAAGCCCAATAAGGCTCGACCTGTCCAAACATTTCACGTCGCCCACGTTGTACTGGGGTGCCCTAACCCATTTTGGTTTGACCAACATCCCCCCTGAGGGAAAGCCTTGGTTTAGTCATTTACTAACCAACATGTTGCTTTTAGCTTATAAACCCTTCTTATATACCATACTTTTAACAATGTGGGATATGAGGTTGTAAGTGTAATTTTTCCTCAACAATCATTTTCATGTTACTTTGAGCTTCAATTTCTCATTCATTACTTAACCATTTTGTGCATATTATATATCGTTTTAAAGTTCTCATGAAGTAGAATATAATAATAAAATTTATTATTCAAAAACTCTAATTTTACCCATAAATAATATGCCTCAAAGTTCCCTAGTAAACATTATTTTCCAACAATTCCCCACATGAATGAAATTGAAAGATCAACGAAATTCAATGACATGGAGTGGTGATAGAGTTTACATTAGATATTTACATAGGAGTTAGGCATCAACACTTGAATCTTCCCTTGTGAAAGTATATTTACTTTACTGGCTAACCAGTAGACAGGATGTCCTTGAACTGTTCTACCTTTGGTGTAAACGATGATATACCTTACTTAAATACCTTCCTGGAAAGGTTTTTGATTCTCATGGGTATGTTAATTCGGTCGTAAAGATCTCCTGGTTCTGTAAGAGTTTTAGAGAACTATGCCCCAGTAGTCTCCTTGAAACGGCCTCACTTCACTCTCACATAGGTGACTTATGTAGTTCAGCTCACCGAAACTTACAATAGTCATTAAAAGCATTTGCTTAACCTTTTCCACATTTTTAATCACTGTTATAATCATGAATGAAGGTAATAAAGTATTTATTCTTAAGCAAATACACCTAGCAATGTTTTTTGTTTTCATTAATGAAGGTAATAAAGTATTTATTCTTTCTTCTCATTTGAACAAATCTTAAGTCACAAGCATTGCTATGATCAAGTGATTCTGTGTTTCTTTCAATTGTTTGAAATGAAGACCTCGTTAATTTTTCCTAACACATGTTTCACATTTATGAATATAATTAATGTGAATTTGCTCTAAGTTAATTAATCTTCATAAAGTATTTAATTAACAAGTACGAGCCTGCCATGTCATAAATTAAATGACTCAAACATATTAATGAAAGAAGCGACATTTTTATTCATTGTCATTACTTTTACAGAGATTACATATCTTCTTCCCACATAAAACCTATATCAGGCACACAAGTCTATATTAGACATTTCTTTCGAAATATCGTCCACAACATTTGCTTTCATTGGTTCTAACTCTTTTTGGAAGCCTACAGTCAGATGACTTATGTCTCATCTTATTGCAATTGAAGCATTTCCCTTGGAATTTGGGCTTCTTGGAAACACCTCTTTTTGGTCCTAATTTAGACCCATTCACAGGTTGTTTTCCTTTCTTGAAGTTCTTCTTGACTTCTGCTACATTTGCCTTAGCTACATTAAGATTAGCTACTCTATTGAGTTTTTTGGATGCACTTCTATTGTCTTATTCAATTCGAAGTCTGACAATTAAATCTTTCATTGTCATTTCCTTTCTTTCATGCTTAAGATAGTTCTTGAAGTCATTCCATGTAGGGGGCAGCTTTTCGATAATGGCTGTCACTTTAAAGGAGTCACTTATAACCATCCCTTCAGCAAGAATGACGTGAATGATCAGTTGAAATTCCTATACCTGATTCACAACAGCTTTAGAATCAATCATCACAAAATTTAAGAATTTGGCAACTAAAAATTTCTTAGCCTGGCATCTTTAGTTTTGTATTTATGATCCAATGACTCACATAGTTCTTTAGTTGTCTTCTTCACACTATACACTTCATAGAGTGCATCAGTCAAACCGTTCAGTATGTAATTACGACATAGAAAATAAAAGTGCTTCCAAGCTTTAATAGCATTGAAGGCGATAGTAGGATCTACCTCATCCTCTCTCACAATAAGAGGATCATCCATAAAAAATTTGGTCAGGTTTAACATGGTCAAATAAAACAGCATCTTTTGTTGCCATGTTTTGAAATTTTCTCCTGTGAATTTCGCGGGTTTTTCATTATGGCTCACATCCACTAACAATGTTTGACTTTGGCTTTGAGCCTGAGCAGGGACAAAAGCAGCATCGAACTGAGGACTAGTTGAATTCTTTGATGTTTCAGACATTTTTCCCGTATAAAATTCAGAAACAAAACCAACATTAGTAAATTTATGAATTGTTAAACATCAAGAATTTAGTTAGAAACTAAAACCAAAAATAGAAACACAACTTTTTCTTAAATGGCTGGAATTTAGTAAAACTAAAAACTCGAAACAAAAATTCACACGGACTAATAGAAAACATAATAATGAACAATTGATCGATGTTTTTACGTCACAGCAATGTGCAAGCGGACAAACGTCGATGCAAGTATAGTTGATAGAAATTTTCTATCAGATATCGATCTCAAGAGGAATGTGTTCTTGATGTTTAAATGTCGAAGCAACTAACACTACAATTAAGTGAAATGTGAGTACTGATGTCAGTGCATTTATGTCAGATTTGCACTCTAAAATAATCAAGAATGTTAATGCAATTAGAGTTAAACATTAGAGGTAAAATGTCAGTGTACTGAAAATAAATCCAATTGTGTTGAATGTTGAGTGCTGAATATTTAAATGCATAAAATGTAAATATGATCAAGCTTAGAAGGGCAGAAATGGTTCACTGATTCTGCTAAATCGCAATGCTGGATGTGTCGACAAGGTAAAATATAGATGGAATGTCATTGCAATGAAGGTCCTTTGAGTTCTTACCAATAACAACTCTCTACTTAATCTGGACCTAAATATCTATAATCACTCCACCTTTCGATGCAAGCAATGATGTGTATTCAATAACAAGTAACTGGAGTTTGTCCCAACCTCAAGCAGCTCTCACCTAACTTACTTGTTAACCCAACCTATCACCGCATCTCTCGATGTTGGTGCATTACAATTTCACTCTCGTGCTTAAAGCAGTTAGATCCAAGAATAAACAGATAAAAAGTGTAAACTAAGAATCAAAATGATTTAACATTAAAAGACACTCTTGTATTCATTTAATATCATCAAAATCCATCATTGTTTAAGAAGAATTAAAGAGTAAAACGAAGCTTACTATCTCTAGACTACTAGGCCTACTCCCTAATTGTTCCGCTTGCTCTGCGTCAAGTACCTCTCATCAGAAGTGGTTGCAGACTTGCTTCATCAGCTCCTCGATTTTCAGCTCAAATCTTCAATTGACACAGAACTTTTAGAATTAAATCCCTTTGCTTTTGATGATTTCTTCATCTTTTGTTTGTCTATTTATAACCTCCAGAATGTTACGGGTTTCAGTCTTCATTTTTAAATCCAGATCTAGATCTTACAGCTATAAAAATTAGTTCGATTATAGCTATACACTCACGTAGTTCTAGTGTATTCTTCAGAGATCTGCAGATTGTCGCTGTATCGTTGGCACATTCTGAAATCATAATTGCAGCGACATCTATGAAATTCCTGCATTTGTGCTTCCAGCTGTGAATTCAGCTTGATTCTACTCATTCGAGGTTCAGTTTCAATGCGACGACATTCTTGGTTACAATTTCCAGATGATATTGTGGCTGCATTCGTCCAGCATTAAGCTTCTAGATTGAGTTCCTACGCTAACAATATTAATACGTAATATATCGGTTGCTTAAGTCGAGATTAGTACAAAAATAGATAAAAATAAAAAGAATTTAAACTAACTAACAATGAGTTGGAAAATATGGAAACTAAGTATAAAATGCTAATGATGCATGCTAAATGAAATACAAAAGAGACAATTAAAACATTAAATTGGGGAGAAAATTTATGTCATTTGAAATACCATCACACCCCAAACTTGAGTTTTTACTTGTCCACAAGTAAACAAAAATTAACAAAATAACAATTAGCAATGTCACCGCAATCATTATTCATACAACTTGAATTTTCTAAATTCCTAATGTTTAAATTGCATTCATATAATAGAATGATGCGCTGACAATTTATAGGAATGAACAACTTAAAACTGTAACTTCATCAATGTTAGTATTATGCATTGAATCTTATCATTCATTGAACCATTTTTGCAATTTATTCTTCTTTTTTTTTCTTTTCTTTCTTTTTTTTTCATTTTTTTTCAATTGACTGAAAGATGTCATTGCATTACTCTACCTTTGTTCTTGGGCAATAACGATGGGGTGTAACAAACCCCTAGGAGGCATGTAATTGTGCCGATACACACTCTTGCAGTTAAAGCCTTTGGCTAGATGAGTTTTCTTTTCTAAGTCTACAGCGGAGTGTTCTCCCTTAAAAGTCACAATGCACTCATATTGGAGCATCCTTTATTGATACAATGTCGTTGTACTGGTCAGTTACTTCAAGATTCAACACCAATATTATCCATCCATTACTGAAGCAATTTCAATTATTCATTCAAAAATAGCAGACTCATTATTCAATCATATTCATCCAATTTCCACATCAGCATTCAAACAATTCAAGAATTTTCAAAATAAAAGTTGTGGACACATTTATATTAAAATTTTGTAATTTTTCATTAACTAAAGAAAAAAAATAAAAGTCAAACATGAAGGTGCAGTTGCATTTACCATTCACATCCCCCCCAAACTTAATGTCTGCATTGTCCCCAATGCACTGACAATAGTTATATAGTAATGGAAATGCAGCTACAATACACTAAGCTAAAAGGAATGCAGTGACAATTAAAATGCATGCACAATAAGAATGCATGAAAACTAACTAAAAAGAAATGTACCAAATTATTCAGCAGCAGTCAATGCAGAGGCTACTTTGGTTTTCTTCTTCTTTTTCTTTGGGCGCTCTCGCTCATCATGGTGTTTCTTCTTTTTCTTATCCTTGTGCCTCTTTCGCTTTTTATCCTTTAATCTAACCTGCTTAGTAGATTGCTCCTCCTCGGCAGGTTGGGTGGTGGCCTCATCAGTTGTCACCTCTGATGGGTGGATTTCTACGAGTGGTGCCATATAGGGCACAATAGCCAAAAGATTCAGTTCCTCTATCTCGACAGTGACAACCTCAGCATGGCTCGTAAGAGGTAGAGCCTTATCTAAGCTGGATTCCCTCAAAACATCCTTAATGATCATTATTGGGGCATTGGTTTCCTTCTCCTCATGCACCTCGATAGGTTTTTTTTTCTTCATTTCCCTTATTCCTTTCCTTCTTCTTCTTCTTCTTGATCCTTCTCTTTCAACTGATCCTCCCCTTGGTCCGCATCCTCTTTCACTTTCTACTCAGGTTCAACTAGGCCAATGTGGGCACAGTCCACTATGTCGACATCCTTCCCTACCGTTGCTTGTTCAGTCATATTTACGCTCAGATTGTTGGAAAACTCATCTTTGAATAAGTGGACGATGTGGCGATGATAATTGTCATCTGTCTGTGAGTGCCCGTCATCCTTCTCATCATCGAAAATATGAATCTGGATTGGTGTAGGTGCAAGTGCAGATGCAAGCCTACCTTCAGGAGTAGGTTGCTCGGAAGACGAGTACTTCATTGGGCGATAGATTGATGGGAAGGTTGGGAAGTTTGGTAACGGAGTCTTGCTGATCTGGCTCAATACAGTGACAAGGGCTTTATTCCACGCCTTAGTGCAAGCATAAAACTTGTGGAGTCAAAAATCCATGTCGTCCACTATACTATCAGTGTGGATGGATTGTATGTCAATGCAGTCCAAGTGTAGTTCCATCAAGGCCAGCTTCTTTACTATTTAGGACTCTGTCGGCACATTAGGTTTGTTAGCCTTTTTCTTACCCTTTCTTTTTTCCCTTTTCTTGGAGGTTTCTTTAGCCACTAGTGTATCTTGGCCTCATGTCATCCTCTCAACAGAGATATCATTGATTGAGCCTTTGTTTTCAAATACCTCCTCACCATCTTTGGGCATAATACCCTTGTGTTGACAAAGCAGCATAATAAGGGAGGGAAAAGGAAGGATATCAATTTGCTTTCCTGCAGCATCTACAATCTGGGCGTGTATAAGCTCATCGATATCAGTGTGTCGATGCTGCAGAATGGAATGCGGGAAACACATACGGTCCAATGTGACCGTGGAGCTGTAGGTCGAAGGCATAACACAGCTGTTGATAAAATGAAACCATACCTTGCAAAAAATTGTAAGGTACCATCTGTGCATTGTATAGTTGTGAAATCTGTTGGCCGTCCATGTAGCACCATCGATGCAGAGATCTTACATCATCTGGTCCATATAACCATCATCCAAACGATGTAGAAAGGGTGCATGGTTGTCCATCCATTCCAGAATCCTTAGTAGTACGTTGATCTACGCAGCGCTCCATGGAACAAGCCCCTATCGTACAAAGACAAAATCTTGCTCCTGATCCACCATATTTGCATAAAACTCCCTAACTAGAAGAGTAGCCAGAAGGATGGTCGCAAAAATATTCCCACCTAGATGGCTAATGGTACGGTGAACTTGCTTTCCTAGAGTCTGGTGTGGAGAAAGTTGGAGTCCCTGTTCAGGATGGATGTTGTGTTTTAACATGATAGTGTGGTAACGATCTTTGGCCGTAAATGTTTGAAATAAGACTGGGCACGTGGATGAGGGTGGTGGTGTTGTGGACAGAACCGTAGTAGAAGTGGTCGGGGTGTTCTTTGAAGCGATTTTGGGAGTGTTTCTTGAAGTATGAGTTTTTCCCATAGTGAGAAGAAATTCAAGAAGTTTTGTAGAAAATTATTGCTTTGAGATTATAAAAGAAAACATGCAGGCAATGGAGAAGATGAAATGCAGTAACAATGGCGGATGTGAAAAGGGAGACTTTATAACCTAGGCATGATGATTGGAAAAATACGGGGAAACGTTACGTATGCAGCCATTAATTGCCAGGCTACAGATCGTACTGATTTGTTTTAATCCAACAGTTGGGAGAGAAAGAAATCAATCGGCATGATTCGTACTGAAAAAGTAATGTTGACTCATCGCAGAATGCGCTGACAATCTGTGCTTCAATGCGTCGACAAAAATTGATTTTTATTTCTGCTAGGAATCTAAAACTACATAACAAAAAGTGAAACAAATAAAAGGAAATGAAGAAATGTGTCGACATTATTTAAATGTCATTAGGTTGACAACTTCGTCTGGTTCTCGAAAATCTGGGCTCACATAATGTTTAAGACGTTGGTCATTTACTTTAAATTGTTGTCCGCACCGATTTGGAATGCTACGATTACTTTGAATGGACCTGACCACCTTGATCGTAATTTTCTTGGATGCAATTTCAAACGTGAGTTAAATAAAAGTACCAACTGATTAGGATAAAATTGTTAACGCAAGATAATGTTGTCATGCCATCTCTTTGTCTTTTCTTTGTATATCGCAGCATTCTCATAAGCATGGCGTCTGATTTCTTCTAATTTCGTGATGTTCAACAATCTTTTATTTCTAGCAGTGTCATAGTCCAAATTTACTTGCTTAATTGCCCACATGACCTTGTGTTCAAGTTCAACGGGCTGGTGACAAGACTTTCCGAACACTAGTTGATATGGAGACATCCCCAACGGGGTTTTGCAGGCAGTGCGAAGTGCCCACAATGCGTCATGTAGCTGCTTAGACCAATCCTTCCTAGATAGATTAACCACCTTCTCAAGTATGCTTTTAATTTGACGGTTGGATACTTCGACTTGGCCATTGGTTTATGGGTGATATGTGGTAGCCAGACGATTCTTCACACCATATCATTTTAATACAATCGCCACTTGGTTATTATAGTAATGAGTGCCTTGGTCACTTATCAACGCTCTCGATGTTCCAAATCTCGTGAGGATGTATGTGTGAAAGAACTTCAACACCGTCCGAGTGTCGTCTTTTGGCACCGTAATAGCTTCAATCCACTTTGAGACGTAGTTAACATCCACTAATATATATACATTTCCGAAAGAGTTTGTAAATGGTCCCATAAAGTTTATACCTCAAACATCGAAGAGCTCTACCTCCATGATGGGTTGTTGGAGCATCTCGTTGTGTCGAGATATGGAACCAGTGCGTTAACAATGATCACATTGTTGTACAAATTTATGGGTGTCTCGAAATAATGTGGGCCAATAAAATCCTGACTGTAAGACTTTAGCAACAGTCCTTGGTCTACCAAAATGTCCTCCATAAGGGGCATCATGGTAATGTCATAGGATTGACATCATTTCTTATTTAGGTACACAACGATGAATGATATTGTCGGTGCATACCTTGAATAGGTATGGCTCATTCCAGTGGTATTTGACATCATTTCTTATTCAGGTACATAGCGACGAATGATATTGTCGGCGCATACCTTGAATAGGTATGGCTCATTCCAGTGGTATTTGGCAGCATCGCGTATGAACCTGATCTTCTTATGACCAGTAACACTCATGGATAGCTTCCCACTTACAAGGTAATTAACAACATCAGCATAACATGGCGATGCGTCGACAAAGAATAATTGCTCGTCAGGAAATGCTTCGACAATCTAGGACATTTGCCCATCTTCACTTCCTACTTCTAGTCGAGACAAGTGGTCAGCTACCTGATTCTCAAATCCCTTCCTATCTCTAATTTCAATGTCAAATTCTTGAAGGAGTAGGATCCATCTGATGAGTCTATGTTTGGCGTCTTTTTTGTTGAAAAGGTATCTCAACGCTGAGTGGTCCATGTAAACTGTAGTCTTTACGCGCGACAAGATAGGAACGAAACTTGTCAAATGCGAAGACTAGTGCTAGCAACTCCTTCTCAGTCGTGGTGTAATTAACCTGTGTTTTAATTAGGATTCTACTAGCATAGTAAATAGAATAAAATACTTTTCTTTTCTTTGGCCTAGGACAGCTCCTACAGTAAAGTCACTTGCATCGCACATTAGTTTAAACGGCTATGTCTAGTCCGGTGCAACGATAATTGAGGCTGTACTAGTTGCTTCTTTATTGTCATGAATGCGTCCAGACAGATGTCATCAAACACAAACTTTTTATTTTGCTCCAGTAATGAGCATAATGGTTTAGCTATCTTGGAGAAATCTCGAATGAATCTTCTATAAAAGCCAGTGTTTCCAAGAAAGCTTCTTATTGCTTTGACGTTGGTAGGCGGTGGTAGTTGTTCGATGATTTCTACCTTTGCTTTATCAACCTCAATGCCCTGACAAGATATCCGATGCCCGAGAATAATGCCTTCAGTTGCCATGAAGTGACATTTCTCCCAATTCAGAACTAGATTTGTGTCCTCGCATCTCTTCAAGACACTCGCCAAATTGTCAGTGCATTGGTCACAACTGTGAAACTACTCTTTTTAGGCACACATTGAATGTGACTCACCCAATCACTATCGAAAATAGGGTATATAATGCCCGCATCTAACCATTTGATAATTTCCTTCTTCACTACTTCTTTCATCTTTTCATTGAGTCTTTTTTGCTGCTCAATTGATTGCTTCTTTTGATCTTCTAGCCTAATCTTGTGCATGCAAAAAGAGGGGCTGATGCCTCTGATATCTGTGATGCTCCAGGTTATGGCTCTTTTGTGTTCTTTCATAATCACGATGAGCTTATTTTCTTGCATTGCGTCGAGGGATGCGTTGACAATAATAGGTAGTGTCTCGTTGTCACCAAGAAAAACATACTTTAAATGTGTTGTCAATTTCTTCAACTCCAAGGTAGGAGCTTGCTCAATAGATGGTTAAAGCACTAGGATTATCCTATTAGACAAATCCAAAGATTCCAATTATCAATTTTCTATCGGCTCACAATTGTTAACCTCCTCTTTGTCGCTACAATCAGCTAGGATTTCTTCAATGAATGTCGTCGCATCTTCATCCGACATTGCTTAACTCCTTGTATTGAATTCTTTTGAAATGATTTTATCGAGCACATCGATGTGGTGACATTGCTCTTTACTTCTGGATGGAGATGCCTCAAACAGACTAAAGGTCACATGCTCGTTCGCCCCAAGATAATGGGCACTTCATTATCTGCTTAACAGTCTAGGATTATAAAATTAGTAAGGAACACAAGTTTATCAACCTGGACAAGGATGTCTTTGATTGGGCCTTCCGGTTGTGCTAAGGATCTATCCGCAAGTTGTAATGTCACCATAGTGGGCTTTATTGAACCTATTCCTAATTTCTTGAAAGTAGACAGAGGCATAAGATTAATACTTGCTCCCAAATCACATAAAGCCTTACCTAAATAATGATTCTCAATATAGCATGGGATTGTGAAGCTACCAGGATCTTTCATCTTGGTTGGTAACTTATTTGTAAGCACAGCGCTGCACCCCTCTGTGAGTGCAATCGTCTTGATGTTGGACAATTTCTTTTTCTTTGATAACTACTCCTTCATGTATTTCTCATAACTGAGTATCTGCACAGGAGCATCTATTAGAGGTATATTAATGTGTAATTGTTTCAAAGTAGAAACAAACTTTTGGTATTCTTTATCATGGACTTTCTCTTTAAATCTTTGCGGGAACAACAAAGGTATTGTAACATTGGTTTGTTGTGGAAAACTCGATGGTATCGACATTGGCAGTTGCATCGACAACTTAGTTGGGCAAACTGTAGGAATAGATGGCACAACAGTTGGTTCCTCTTCATATTCTTTTGCTTGACTTTCTTTAGCTATATCTTCTTCCTGTTACCGTGGTTCAGATGCGTCAACATGGTCTAGGCCAGAACGCTTGGTCCCATCATTTGCTTGCCACTCCTCAGCGTGATTGCTTTGCAATGCTCTTTCCCCCTCTGTGTAGGATTCTCAGTATCACTTGGTAGAGTGCCTAGTGATCTTGTACTCAAATTAGAAGCCAACAACCCTAGCTGGGCTTCCAATACTCTAATGGAAGAAGAGTTGCCTTGCACTATTACCTCAGTTCGTGTGATATGCTCACGTATCATTGCCTCAAGAGCAGCTATAAGATCTGACTTAGGTTGAGAAAATTGTTACTGTCGATGTTAATGATGTTGTCATTGCATATGTGGCAGCACAAACTGTTGTGGCTGTAATCGAGATCGTGGTTGCATCTGATTATGTGATTGCATTTGTTCAGATCAAGAATTTACCTGCGAATTCTGATTATAATTCTACTATGAATTGCTATTGTAACTCCCTTGTCTATAACTCTCTTGATTTGAGGAATTTTCATATCTGAATGTAAAAGCATTTTGATTCCCCCAAGTCTACTGAGATCGGTTGTTGTATAAGTTACCAAATGAACCTCCCTTGATGTTGTTGACGTAGAAAGCATTTTCTGCATGTTGTGGACAATCCTCATAACTATGATTGTCGTCACAGATTTCACAAGAAAATATTGGTGCATCCAATTGCTGGGCCACTTGAATAGGAGCAATTCTTTATAATATTGGCCGATGAGGATACCTACACTGACAAAGCAGAAATAACATCTAACTCAAGAACTCCAAGGTTAGTATTTATCTATGCAGAACGAGAAATAGGATATTGGTAGTCGTTCTGAGCAATCCTCTCTAGTATTCTTACAGCTTCATTGTATGTACAATCTATCAAGGGACCATTAGCCGATGTGTCGACAAGGTTCCTCGTCTAAGCATTCAAACCATTGTAAAATATTTCAATCTGGGTCTCTTGCTAAATTCCATGCATTGGGGAGCGTCGAAGCAATGTTTTATAACGCTCTCAAGTTGTATGTAAATTCTCATCATCCAATTGATGATATACAGTAATGTCATTTCGTAACCTTGCGTTCATTATCGACAGATTGAATCGCAAAACAAATTGCATTGCTAACACATTCCAAGATGTAATTGATCCTACCGGCAATCCCAAGAACCATGTTCTTGCATTACCTTACGACGAATAAGGAAATAATTGCATTTTTAATGCATCATCAGGGACACCATGTTGACTGAAGGATGCACAAATAAGCAAAATGATTTTAAATGTTCTCATGCGTCTTCATGCAGAAAACCTGAATATTGCCCATTTAAGTTGAGCATCTGAAACATCATCAGTTTTAATTCAAAATTACCAGCTTGAATAGCCGGTCTTACAACCCCTAGTTGTAAATCATTGAGTATAGGCACAACAAAATCTCTTATTGTTCTATTTTACACTTCTTCTTCTTGTGGACGTGGTGGTATATCGTTACCAATTTGTGAAAGCACTAGAGGAATTCCATCTTGTGGCAGTAATTGTGGCAAACTATTGTTGTTGTTGTTACCAACCATTCTCTGTTGTTCTTGCCTTCACCTCTTAAGTGTTCTCTCAAACTCCGGATCAAAGCTTTCAATGTCCTTAGGATTTCTCCTTGTGGACATGCAACAATTAACAATCTGAAAAAGAAAATAATTAGAGAAATAATAATAGATTAGTAAAGATTAAAAGTTAAGTAAGTAGAATTAATTGCAACTACAAAAGTAACCATCAAACAAACGTCATTCCTCGGTAACGACGCCAAAACTTGATCAGTGTTTTTACGTCACAACAATGTGCAAGCGGACACACGTCGATGCAAGTATAGTTATAGAAAAATTCTATTGGATATCGATCTCACGAGGAATGTGTTCTTGATGTTTAAATGTCGAAGCAACTAACATTTTAATTAAGTGAAATGTGAGTATTGATGTCAGTGCATTTATGTCAGATCTGCGCACTAAAATAATCAGGAATGTCAATGTAGTTAGAGTTAAACTTTAGAGGTTAAATGTCAATGTACTGAAAATAAATCCAATTGTGTTGAGTGTTGAGTGCTGAATATTTAAATGCATAAAATGTAAATATGATCAAGTGTAGAAGGGCAGAAATGGTTCACCAATTTTGCTAAATCGCAACGCTGGATGTGTCGACAAGGTAAAATATAGATGGAATGTCTCTGCAATGAAGTCCCTTTGAGTTCTTACCAATAACAACTCTCTACTTAATCTCGACTTAAATATCCACAATCACTCCACCTCTTAGTGCGAGCAACGATGTGTATTCAAGAACAAGTAACTGGAATTTGTCTCAATCCCAAGCAGCTCTCGCCTAACTTACTTGTTAACCCAACTTGTCACCGTATCTCTCGATGTCGGTGTACTGCAATTTCACTCTCATGCTTAAAGCAGTTAGATCCAAGAATAAATAGATAATAAGTGTAAAATAAGAATCCAAATGATTTAACATTAAAAGACACTCTCGTATTTATTTAATATCATCAAAATTCATCATCGTTTAAGAAGAATTAAAGAGTACAACAACGCTTACTATCTCTAGACTACTAGGCCTACTCCCTAATTGTTCCTCTTGCTCTGAATCAAGCACCTCTCGTCAGAAGTGGTTGCAGACTTGCTTCATCAACTCCCCAATTTCCAGCTCAAATCTCCAGTTCACACAGAATTTTTAGAATTAAATCCCTTCGCTCTTAATGATTTCTTCATCTTTTGTTTGTCTATTTATAACCTCTAGAATGTTGTAGGTTTTAGCCTTCATTTTTAGATCCTGATCTAGATCTTGCAGCTGTCAAAATTAGTTAGATTATAGTTGTACACTCACGTAGTTCTAGTGTATTCTTCAAAGATCTGCAGATTGTTGATGTATTGCTGGACACATTCTGAAATCATAATTGTAGCGACATCCATGAAATTTCTGCGTTGGTGCTTCCAACTGTGAATTCAGATTGATTTTACTCATTCGAGGTTCAGTTTCAATGCGGCGACATCTCTTGGTCGCAATTTCCAATTGATCTTGTGGCTACATTCGTCTAACATTAAGCTTCTAGACTGAGTTCCTGCACTGACAATATTAAGATGCAATATATCGGCTGCTTGCGTCGACATTAGTACAAAAATAGATAAAAATAACAAAATTTAAACTAACTAACAATGAGTTGGAAAATATGGAAATTAAGTATAAAATGCTAATGATGCATGCTAAATGAAATACAAAAGAGACAATTAAAACATTAAATTGGGGAGAAAATCTATGTCATTTGAAATACCATCAACAGTGCAAGCAGGTAGGTTACTTTGAAAGAGAGGTGATGCACTAGGCACGCTTAAATACCAAGTCTTTCAAACAACCAATCCTAGACATGCACTCCCAAATTGTTTTTGAGTTATTCGTACGTACTCGCCTTTGATTTTTAGGAATTTTTTTTCAGATTGTTAGATAAAAGGCAGTATATAAAAAATAAAAATATAATTTAAAATTAATAATAAATTTAAAAATAAATAACAAGTATACTTTACATAGTATTTGTAGATGGATTGAAAATAGAAATCCGTTGAGGCTTGTATAAACAGTCTCCTTAAGACAGATTCACCCTCTCCTGGGTGCTAAAGAACTTTTGACGTCTATCTATCAGGATACAATAACGAACACCCACCAAAAGCAACACAATTTTTAGTGAATAGGTGAATTCTATCCAAGCCTCTTATATCACCAAGCAAAAGCAGTATTTTGAGAAAAAACTAAGAAAATGAATTTGAAAGAGAGCAAAAGTGATTGTTCTTCACTTGATATGTTAAAAAAGTAAGGGCTATTTATAGTGAAATTTCATAAAATGGTTACATGCAATTTAAAACAAACATAATGATGATAGTTACAAAATTATGAGGAGAGTTACAAACATTATGAGGAGAGTTACAAACATAATGTTTTGTAGGTTACTAACATGGTGAGTTAAAAAAATTAAAACAAATTAAGATATATAACTGCCTTTGGAACACCAAAGGATAGTTCTGTTGAAGAGGAAAGTTATTTAAATGGGCTAAAATTTTTGGTATGCCCAATAAGGCTCGATCGATCCAGACATTTCGTGTTACCCACATCATGCGAGTGCGCCTCTAACCCATTCTTGTTTGATCGACACCCCCCTTGAGGGAGAGCTTTGGTTTAGTCATTTATTAACCAATATGTTGCTTTTAGCTTATAAACCCTTCCCGTATACCACATTTTTAACAATGTGGGATATGAGGTTTTAAGCACCGTTTTTCCTCAACAATCATTTTCATGTAGCTTACTTTGAGCTTCAATTTCTCATTCATTACTAAACCATTTTAAGCATATTATATATCGTTTTAAAGGTCTCATGGAGTAGAACATAATAATAATATTTATTATTCAAAAACTCCAATATTACCCATAAATAATATGCCTCAAAGTTCCCTAGTAAACATTATTTTCCAACAGATGTGTGATGTTGGAGAAAGGGAGATATGTTTGTGATGCCTCCGGTAGGGCAGCTATACTGCAAATTGAACTGGAAGATCATGAGAAAACATGCTATTATGAATAAAACGATATAAGGATTTAAGGGGGTATTTACATGAATGAGATTGTATGATATGCTTCTGACTTTTAATTTTGGGTACGTGGCTAGTATGATGATGGGTTGTCTATGTCATGTTAAGTTGGCGCACTGTAACCGCCCATGTGATGTGTTAGCGTTTTAAGTCTGTTTGTAGTTTGTGTATGCCATTAGTGTATTATGTTCATCTTGTGTAACTCCTTCTGAATAGTTTGTTATTGAATTGAACGTTAAGAGTACGACTCATATGTACATGTTATGTATTGGAACTCACTAAGTTCATATGAACTTACTCTATTTTCTTTTCCTTTTCAAGCTTGTTGATTAAAGGAAGGAAATTTGTTGAAGGGACTACGCCAGGGCATTGTTGATATCGTGAGCTATCTGTTTAAGTCTTGTATCATGCATGACCTATTTGGAGTGGCGTGTAATTGTATTTTGAAGTCAAACTATATTACAATATAATATTTTGTCAATATGTTGTTTTTATGATAATCTTATTAAATTTTAATGCTTTAAATTAAATTATTATATTTTGATCCATGAAATTACTACTTTGAACTTATACGCCAAAATGAATTGAACATTGTTTAAAACTGCCAATGATGTACATTGATACCTTTGTAAAGTAATTGCTTAACTTACATTTCTTACTCAAAAACCTGTAAAATTTTACAAGCTTCTGCTGAATGATTTGTTTATAAGTTGTTTGTTGAAAAATTAGGTAGATTTTAAGTAGTGACACATTTTACTCGGATCCAATCATCAGGTCAGGTATGGTGCGTTACACTAGAACTTTCATGACAATTGATATCTCCATGTCATATTTTTATTTTACAAAGTATTTCTTAACTAACAATTCCAGCATAACACATCACAAACTTATTTCATATCTTCTAAACCATGGAAGTTATATATGTTTATTAAAAATTTTCATTCCATATTTATCACCTAAAGTTTACCTAATTCACAAAATTTAACATAAGATAAATAAAAGTATCAAGGTACTTACCTAATCGATTCTCTAAAACACTTAATCAAGCTTCCATAAGCTCCACTCCATCATCATTCAGACATATAATTTCCATACAACAAAAGTACACTTAAAAGTGAATATAACTTCCTTTTAATCTTTCACATGACAAATCATAATAAATATCAAGTTATTGTAGTGTAGGAAACCATTTCTTACCTTATTAGAGATTTCTCGCTCAAGCCATGAATTATCCCACCAAAACCTATGAAACCTTAGGCTGTCATGGCTAACAATGATGAAGGAAATGAGCTTAAGGGGTTGATTTCATGAATGTTTCAACATTATCTAAAGGTGGGTAGTGGAAATTTAGGGAGAAAATGGAGAATAAGCGATGAGAAGAAGACGAAGAAGAAAAAGAATGATAGAAATGGTTGCTATCGATGACTGGAAAAGAAGAGAAAATGAGGTTGATAAAGGTTCTCATCCCTTTACAAAAACATCAACTTGTGGGCCTTGGGCCCATGTTAAACAACTTATGTCTAAATTTGTCCATTTAAATCCAATTTCCTTGATACGAAGTTCCATAGTAAAAAATAATTTTAGATATCAAATATCATATTTAATATTATTCTCATTATAAAGGTCTCGAGAATTGACCAAATTACCCTTTTACGATAAAATTTTCATCTTTCTCCTTTGGCCCTTTTTGGTGATTTTTTTTCAAAGCTCCATACATAGACCAACTCAAGTTCATAATTCATAATAAATCTTTCAAATAAGTTATTGAGTGTTGAGGATTACAATTTCCCCCTTTTTCTGGTGAAAATGGGAAAAATACAATTTAGTCCATGTACTTTCCAATTTCTTACAATTTAGTCCAAAAGTGATTTGTTTCACACTAACATATAACTCAATATGCTTCCATGCCAAATAATCAATGATAGCTCGTTTTTCACATGTTGGTAAAATTTTCACTTTAGTCCTTAAACTTTTCAAAATTTACAATTTTGTCCTTTCATCACATTTTCACTTTGATTTGTTTTAAAAAATTTCCCATCTCAATTGTCAATTTTGATTCCATAATTTTCCTTAATCCAACTAATTTTCTAAATTTTCTCACTCATTCATTGTATTCGTTATCTAAATTATATAATGTTATTATAATCTATAATATAATAATAGTAGTACATTATATATTACTTATTATATATTATTATTTATTATTATAATAGTTGAAATGTAATCTATGTCCCTATATTGTTCGTACTTTTGAAAGTTAGCTCTCTTACTATATTATATGATGTTATATCATATAGTATATAATATATTAATAGTTTATATATATGCATCATTGAATAAACATTATAATATCATGTGGTACTATATATTTAATTGTAATCTATAATATAATAATAGTTATATATAACAGTAGTATATTATATGCTAATAATTATATATTTTTGGTTATTATTATACTTGTCACACCCAAAATGTCAAGTTTAAATTGGAATGGAGTTTGTGGGTACTAAATTGAAAAGCTTATAAATTGGGTGGGTTCTAGTGGAAATAAGAAGAATTGGCAAACTAGTTTTGGAAAGGTTGGATTTCAACCTTGGTTACGTTACGTTTGAACTAAAAATATATCTTAGTGGGAGAAATGATGATTATTGATGTGTACACTTGGCTATTGAATTTGGTATCGATGAAGGAAGAGTGGGACTATAATATAAGGGATTGACGTTAATCTTCAATGCTACTCTTTCATTTCTTTGTTCTTTCTTCATCTTCTTCACTAGTTTGGTTGTAAGACAGAAAGATTAAGGAGTGATCTGCATGGAGGGAAAAAGCTAAAGTTTGTGGATAAATAACCGATAATTTATCAAGCTGGTAAGCTTCCTAACCTTTTAGTATTCACAGATTTAAGAAAAAGAAATAAAGTTAACGATTTCAATTATTCATTAATTTTGTTTTGTTATGGGTAAAGGTTACAAATAATCTTTTAAATGTCATATGCATGCAAACAAGTTATGGTTCGTGATGCGTCATAAACTAACTAAAAATCTGACTAAGGCAAGTCCTAACTACAATGAGCAAATATATCGTTCCCACGAGGACTAAAAGTACTAGTAATTACCGTATTTCTATTATTTAATAGATAAATTGGATTGATTGATTGAAAACTAAAATTAATTAAAGAATACGAAAAAGAACAATAGGAAAATAAACAATTAACAACCAAGAAGCGAAACAATACCCAAGAAAGAATTTATCTATATTTCATCTGTAATTATCAATCTAAATTGCGTAATTTTTTCACTTAGTATCTTGATCCATAAAAATCCCTAAATTATGCTAATACCTCTCGTTAAGAATAAGATCAACTGACTCTAGGTTGATTAATTGAAATTTCTTTCTAATTAAAACTTCTATTATCGCATTAACTCGATATTTGGATCCCCCTATTAGATTTGACTCTAGTCTGGTAGATTTATGTTGTCATATTTCTAGGATTGCATGCAAGTCCACTCAATTACGCTAGATCTACTCTTAAACAAGATCTATTCTTCCTCTGATTTAAGCACATCGAACATGGATTAATAGTCTAGAAATATCAAACAAAGAATTAAGCACACATAATTAAGAACAAGATCTAAGTATTTATTACATAAAATAAAAATCAAAAGATAGAATTCATCTTAGGGTTCATCTCCCATTGGTATTTAGAAAATTAGTTCATGCTTGAAAAAAAAATACAATATATCTAAAAGAACCAAAGAAAATCATGATAATCTCCTAAGAAATCAATTGGAGTCTTCAATCTTCACGAAAATCTGCTTCAGAATTGGCTTTAATGGTGTTTTTTGAGTTGTTTTCTTGAATATTATATGACGACTCCCTTTCTTCTTCTTATTGTTGTCATATATAGGTCTTAAAATGCCCAAAAAACCTAAAAAACTTGTTTTCCTGTAGGTTTGGAGTGTGATTCACGATTTTGACATGGTTTGGCACATGGCAGCGTGGCAACCCTTGTAGCTTACATGGGTGTGTTTCTGACTCGTGTGGAATGGTTCAACACATGTGGCTCCTGAAACTTGCTTTGATTTTTTTATTTTCGCTCATTTTTTTCACTTTTTAGTCCCAAATTCTCTCCAAAGTATAGAAACATGAATTTAAAGGATTAGAAGCATAAAATTTACCATTTTAAATTGAATACTCATCCAAAAATGCATTAAGAAAGAGACTAAAACATGTTACTTTTGACACTTATCAAATATCCCTACACTTAAGCATTTGCTTGTCCTCAAGCAAAATCCTCAACCCACATTTAAGCTTACTTCCCTTAATTTATCATTCTCACCGATAGTGTCTCACGATAATTTACAAATAATCATGCATTGGAAATTCAAACTAAAATGACACTAAAAACTACAAGCAGTTCAAGTAGAAATTTTTAGGGCATTAAAAACATAGATTTCTACCCAGTTCAATAATTATTTGAAATTCAAACTGAACAAGCATTAACAGCCTCATTGAGATTCACTCAAAGCACTCAAGGTGTTTAAGGTTAAAGTAATATGCACTCAACAATCAAACAAGAAATGTTATTACCATATGCTTGCTTGAAAATCAAATCTCCACCATTATAAAATGAGATGTCACATCGATCAAGAGGTCTATTGTCAAGCCCTAGAATTTATTTATTAAATTGTGTAAGTTTATATCATAAGGAATTAATTGGTCTAGTGATTTAGTGTGTTAATTAATTACTAAAGGTCCTATGTTCAAATCCCCCTACACTCCATTTATTTATTTTTCTACTCCTAGCTGAAACTATTGACCTTCTTAGAAGGTCAACACTCCCCCTTACCGTCCAAGTATTGCCATAAAGGAGGAGATTATCCTTCCTTTTGTTGAGTCAAATTTTCCTTCTAAAGCCCCCTTTTTACTCCCTTTTTGTGCATGATCCCCTTTTTAACTCTCTTTGTCTCCAAATTTACCAAAAAACAAACCTTTGACCACTCATGGTCGACCCCAGCATTTCTATAGCCATAATTTCATTTTGATACTCTGACTTTTCCTCTCCTCTTTTTCTTTGTTATCCACCACCTTCTCCTACGTTGATTTCAAATTTTTCTTCCTTTCCCAACACTTTTGAAGCTAATTCTCTTCCAATCTCTTCCCCTCCTCCACCATACACGATTATCACACCTCCTCTCTTCCTCCATCGCCGTCATCGACGCACCACCGTCGCATAGTCATTTTTCTTGATTTTCTTCTTTTCTTCTCCTCTTTCCGAAACTCCTCTCGTAAATTCTTGAATTTTATTTTTTATCATTAAAAATAAACTTTTATATTATTATTATCTCTAAACATGACCTTTCTTGTGTTTATAGTGCCAAATCCCCCACTTTGATCGATTTTTCAAGATTTTGTCGTCGAGTCTTTTTCCTTCGTTTAATCATAAATATGAAGTATTATCATTCTCATTACACATTTTAATATTACTTTCAATTGAGCAAGGTTCTAACTATTTGGTTTTGTGCCTTATTGAATAGTATCAGTAAATCTTGGAATTTGTGCATCAATTGTAGAAAAGGTGATAGTTGATGACCTTTTTGCGTAAGTAGTGCCGAATCAATGTTATTTTTAATAAGGGATTGTTATTATTCATTAGATCGGTACTAACACATATGTGTGATCAAATTTAGTGACTCAAGGAAATCAAATTCATCACTTTCGAAGTGGTATAAAGATCTAATCCATCGGATCTAAGGTGTGGAGACTCACTTGATAATATTGATTTATTAAATAATAATAATAGTGATATTTAAGTGTAATATTTATGGACATTCGATTCTTGAAATATGTGAATAAGTGAATACAAGTGTATTCATTGAGATCGGTAAAAACTGATATACAATAAGATCAAGTAAGTAATTCCTGAAACTTTGAGATCTGTGTTGTGATTTGTTTACTAGGTGATTTTGTGATATATGTTATAAATGATTTCCATTACTCATGTAATGTGATTTATGGCTCCTAAAAGTATGACACTCTAATTTACATGAAAATATTATATTATACTATTCTAATATGTGTAATCGCATGAGAGCATGCTTGATTTTGAATTTTCTAATTTGTATGATAAAACATGCCATGGTGAAAATATGTGTAAAAATATGAGATCTGATTCGCATGTAAATCACACTACTGAAAAATCTGTTCTGTTGCCATATCACATGCATGGTGTGGGAATATCTGACAATAAATCTGTAATTTTCTGGTGGCATGACCATATAAATCTGTATATGACAGTAAATCTGTAATTTTCTGGTGGCATGACCATATAAATCTGTATATGGTAGTAAATCTGCAAATATCTGGTGGTTTGACCACACTATTCTATTTTTGGCAGCACGACTGCTCTATCGGCTAGCTAGCCACAAATTTTTGGTGTAATATTAGATGGATGAGTTCTGGGGAACTCTTATTGATGTGTAGCAGAGAAGGATAGGTTCTGTTTTCAAAATCTGCATTGTTTTCTGAAAAGCGATGCATTGACATAGTCATATAACATTTTTCCATATCTCATTCAGTATTTGAATATGTTATATGCTATGATCTATTAAAAATAATGCTAATATGAGTTATTATGTAATTATTATTATTTGAGACCCTTTTGGTCATTTTTCGAAAAACTTTGTGAGCAATGGTTAGGATGGGCTTGGCTACAGAGGCACTTTTGGTTATTTTTCAGAAAACTTTACGAGCAATGGTATTGGACATTTTGGTTTGTGTTCATGCAATATGGACTTTAAATTTGGGACTTTGGTTTGGATTTGATTTGGAAACTTTAGATATTGTTTTGGGGATGCTTCTACATGATTTGGTATGTTAAACTATGATTTAAATGATTTGATGTAATACGAATAAAAAGACGGATTTTCACAATAAGATTAATTAGACTCCAAGAAACGATTTTAAACTCAATGCTCTGTTTTCAAAATTCAACACAATATGCTTACAAAATCGATGGCTTTATAAGTATTAATATCAAATTTGTGATTGTAAGAAGACGAATAACTTAGCTATGAGATTTTCCAATACAATGTTTTAATTGAATCATGACATTTCTTAAAAACTTGAGTTCAGATTTCTGAACTGATTAAATAATGAAATTTTCGATTTTTTTCTTAAAACAAAGTTCAAACACTAGTTTGCCAGTAATTTTTAAAAGATAATTTCTAAATGTTTTACTGGGCCATCGTCATGGTCAATGTGATCTTCGAGATTCGACCATAATGTCTAGGTCAGGTCTAGGGGATTACATCTTTACAAGGTTGTAATGAGGCTTAGGTTAAGAGTATGGAAAAGGTCAGAAAAGTCAGTTACAATCGAGAATCGAGTTGATAAGTTACCATACTAGAAAAAAACCAATTGCTGAATTAAAAGAATTTACAATAAATGAAAAATGAAACCAAGATCTTCAACGGAATATGAAACTAACAATTCAAGCTCAATTTTTTTTCTTTTTGTCCTTTTTAGAGTAAAGTAAAATTCAACAATGCAAACGATGAAACATAATCAGGCAACAACCCATATCAAATTTGGACAAAAAAGGAGTCAATAAAAAAGTAATTTTGCAACATAGATATGGGTTATAGGTTAACATTAATGGGTTTGAAAAAGAATGTGTTAGGACCAATGGGGTTTACTAGGGGTTAATTCAACAGGTAAGTTGTTAAAAGTTAAGTGGGTTAAATCATAAGTGTCTATTATCTCAGTATATCAAATCAATAATATGGTTTCGACATATATAGCCAGAGCATGTTCTAGAGTAACAAATCAAGTTGACATACTCAACCAAAAATAAAATGAGCACAAAATAAATTATATGCTTTATTGGCTCAAAAGCTCATAAAAATTATGATTTTGATGTCAAACTTTCAAATTTAAAATTTCAAGATAATTCTTCAGTTTAGGGAGACAACTTAAAATAATAATTTTCTAAAAAATAACTTATCATGCTTGGCACTCTCATGTTTTAAAGTATAAATAAACCAATGCACAAAAATTCACAAATTAAACCCGAACAAAATCAATAAAAAACATCAAATTACAAAAAATTAACTTTAATGTTAGGTTCTAGAAAATTAGTAAGCACAAACAATAATTGAGGGGCTATATTGCATAAACATATAAAATTTTCCCCACACTTAAGATGTAGATTTCCCTCAATGTACAAACAAATATAAACCAATACGCAAAATATCATAAGGGAGGGAGAGAACTGAAATTACCCTGAATTTGGATGATTTTGTCGGAATATTGAGATTCGGAATCATAGAAATTATAAAATGAAGTACATGGTTCCAAGCACACTAATAAAAAATAAACAAAAATAAAATAAGATAAAAAGATAACAAAATAAGAAAGTAGTCGACAAATAATAAAAGTACCGTGCATAATAAGATAAAATAAAATAACTAGCAATAAAAATAAAAATAAATAAAACATAAAACTAAATGAAATCACTTTGGTTGGGGTAGGAAGGAAATAAAAGAAAAAAAAAACAAAAGAAAAAAAAACTAACTTTAAAAAGGAAAAAAGGTACATGGCCATGTGTCAGGCCATGTGAGTCACATGGCAGTGTGGCTAGACCGTGTGAGCCACACGATCGTTTGGCCAAGTCATGTGAGCCACAAGATCGTGTGATTCTTTGAAAATAGGTAAAAATAAACTCAATATTCACACGACCTAGGACAAGTCCGTGTGTCAGGTAGTGTTGGGTGCTCCTTCACTTCTCCCATGCCTGTGTGCCAGGCCGTGTGTCTCACACAACCATATCACTAGGCCATGTAACTCATTGTGCCCATGTGGGTTTAAAATTTTGAAAAAATTAGCCCCAGTATTCACACGGCCATGTGGTCAGGTCGTGTAGATCACCCCAGACCATGTGGACCACTTTTTATTTGAATTTTTTAAGTAATAAAAAAATTGTACTAAGCATGCAACATAATTAAAATAAATTAGAAAAATACACTCAGATTACCTCCCAAGGATCGCTTATTTAAAGTCTAAGCTCAACTTCCCTTTTCAAGTTAACGATTAAGGCAAATCTTGGAGTCAGAGCTCTTTTCTCTCGTTATCAATATCATCACCAAAATAAAGTTTGAGTCAATAATCATTTACCTTAAATGTGTTGTATTCAGGATGTGTTACCTTAATGGTTTCATAATACGTTCTGTACCACAAATGGTTCGACCCACTTGACTTAAGCTCTAAAGGGAACATTTGTGGATCGAACTTATCTAGAAATACTTTATCCCCAACTTTGAATTGGTTTGTCCTCTTTACATGCACGTCAAGGTGTTGCTTTGTTACTTCCTTGTGCTTTCTTGATTTCTCATCAGCCTTCATTCGCCATTCATCTATTTCATTGAGCTACACCATTCTCTCTTCACTTGTCATTCAATTTTTGACACATTGAAATGTATATTGTTCTAACACGTATTCATTTGTGATTTCCTACAAACAATTTCGAGCTGCATGATTACTAACATTAGTAGAATTACAAGTATCATCTCGCTCATTAGACGCTCTCACAAAATCACGTACTTGAATAACCTTTTCATCACCTACCCTGAACATAAGTTCACCACTACCCATATCAATAATTGTTTTAGCAATGGCCAAAAAGGGTCGACCTAAGATTAGGGGTACCTCAATATCCTCATACATGTCCAACATAACAAAATCAACAGGGAATATAAATTTATCAACTTTCACAAGTATATCCTTAATAATACCTCTAGCATACCTAATTGATATGTAAGATAATTGAATAATCATCCTAGGCAGTTTTGGTTCTAGAAGACCAAGTTGTTTGAACATTTTATAAGGCATAAAATTTATACTAGCCCCTAAATCAGCCAAATATTTTTCAACATTTAAGTTACTAATAAGACAAGGAATAATAAAACTCCCTTGACCTTTAAGCTTGGTGGATAGTTTGTTTCGGAGAATACCCGATCAACCCTCATTGAGCTTCACAGTTGACAAGTCATCTAACTTCCTTTCATTTGTTAACAGCTCCTTTAAAAATTTTGTATACTTTGGAATACACGAAAGAGCTTCAACAAAATGTAAGTTAATTTGCAATTTTTTCAAAAGTTTAAGAAATTTACTATATTGTTCGTTTATGCTGTCTTGCTTCACTTTTGCCATATATGGAATTCGTGGTTTGTATTCTCTAACCACCAGCATATGTTCTTTCTTGCTTTCCTCAACCCCATCATTTTTCTTAATAGATTTTAGATTCAGGTTCGACTAACCCTTTCACGCTTCAAATAGTGATTGCATGTACTTGCTCCTTTGGGTTGGTTTCAGTGTCACTAGGTAAGTTACCTTGTTGTCTATTCAAAACCAATTTAGCAAGCTATCCAATTTGATTTTTTAGCCCTTGGATGCTTGTTGATTTTTCAAAGCTATCCTAGTGTTCTGAAATCTAGTTTCGAACACTAAAATAAATTTAACTAACATCTCCTCAAGGTTTGGTTTCTTTTCTTACTGACAAGGTTGTTGAAAACCCAAAGGGGGTTGTGACCTTTGATTTCCTTAACCACCCCAAGTAACATTTGGATAATTCCTCCATCCAGGATTATAACTATTACTATAGGGGTTGTTATGAGTTCTAGAATTGTTACCCATAAAGTTGACTTGCTCATGCTCCATGTTAGAACCGAAGGGTAAACATTTCGAATTGATTATCTCCGCTCCAGTCGCATCACATTGCATTACCGGATTCATCTGTTTTTTGCAACTGGAGCCATCAATCTTTTATTCTGCGCTTCCACTTGACTTGCCAACATAGCAACTCCATCAATGTTAAACACACTTTTTGCCTTGGTCGATTTTGTTCTCATAACTTGCCACTAATAGTTAGTCAGTGCCATCTCTTCAATAATTCTTGAGCTGTCTTAGGTGTCTTATTATTCAATATTCCGCCAACTGCTACATCAATCATTTGTCTAGTTGAGAGATTCAAATCATGTAGAAAATGAATATTAATGATATTTGGCTTTTTGGAGGTTCGGGGGGACTATACAGAGAAAGGTGCAGACGAATATATGAGAGCCTTTTTATGGGACATATGAGAGCCCTTTATGGGACATATGAAAGCCCTTTAACGGCGGTAAAGGACTCTATGGAGTCGGATGCTTTAAGTCATATGAGTAAATGCAAGTCCATAGCCATGGTGTGAATTAGGGAAGTTCGAGAAACAGTTTGTGTTTTTGAAATCACTAAAGTCGTTTGTTACACATGATCCAAGGAGGTCCACTAGACATGCCTAGATGGCATAATCCAATTGAGGTCCGCGAGATAATTCACATATGTGAATCTGTATATATGTCCGCATCTATGTCTATGCAAATATGAGATTTGCTTGATAAGTTCGCCAAGCATGATGCTTTATGAGTTTGTTTTATAAATAAACTGGGTTTGTTTTGAAAAAAAAGGGTCAAATTTGAACAATTATTTTTAATTACTATTATTAAATATGTTTTTTAATTTAAATATATTTTATATTTATCTTGAACTATTATTAGAAGGGTTAGTATTTTGTACACTAGGATTGTACTTTTTTTTATTTCACAAACAATCTTGAAATTATGACATGTGTTTCTTTTTTAAATATTTTTTTTAAATATTTTACTACATCCTTATAAGACATTTGTGAACCCCCTAACCTTACTTGTGAAGTCTAAAATTTCCACTGATAGTGTACTAAATAATTTCTCTCATTATAATTGTTACATGTTATTTTACCTAATTTTTATTTTTTATTTTCAAATTAACATTATAGTTTACTTTTATATTTTTAAACTTTTATATTATTTGAAAATTAAAAAAATAGATAATACTAATTAAAAATATCTTATTTAAAAAATTAATTAAAATTTAAAAACGTAAATTTACATGCAATGAAACTAATTCATTTAATTTAGAATTAAATAATTAATAAAATATTTTGTTAGCTTTGCTTCCCTGATGAGATGCATATGGATACTGATTCAATCTGTGAGTCATCAAGTGGCGAACCATTTTAAATATAATTTAAAAAATTCCATAAATATTTTTTTGGGTGGAAAAAGTAGTTTTTTTTAGTGGAATGAGGTTAATTTATTATGTTTTCAATTTTTGGTATACTACAAATTTTAAATTATCAGCAAGTTAAAATGTAAACTAGCCCTTTAAATATATACAGAGAAAAAATCAGAAATCTTTTTAAGAGTAAAAATATAATTTTTACGATAGTAAAAATATAATTTTTAATAAATTAAATTAAAATTTTATTATTTGAAGATGTCAAAGTGTAATTTTATTTTTACTAATTTAAAATTTTAAAAAAATTTAAAAATTTAAATAAAAATTTAACTATTTTAAAGGGTCAGGGCTGTGCCAACACCTGAATTTGCTTTGAATATATAAAATTTAAACATAAAAAAAACTAAATTAAAAAGAGTTAATTCAATTTTTTTTTTTAAATTTTATTTCTAAGTAGGTAGAGGACAGATGATAGATTTGTAAGTTACCATCGACCAATTTAAATACATCTTTCAAAAATTCATGAATAAAATATTTTGATGAAAAATATCGATTTACAAACAACTGGTGAATTATTGTCCAAATCAATTTCTTTAAAATAAAATGTTTAAAAACATAAAATAAAAAATTATCTAAAAATCTAAACAAAACAATTAAAATTAAAAGATTGCTAATTCTTTTCCCAAAATTTTTTTTTTAAATAAAAATATTAAAATATTTGAATATATATTTGAAATTAGAAGTATACCAAAAAGTTGTAATCACTATCAATAATACAGAATGCATTTGTATAACTTCAATTAAAATATACGTAAACACTAAATTTTAACATAAGCAATTAAAACTTAAAGATTTTAAAATTTACAAAATCTCTAATTATTTAACTGTTTGAATTCCTTTCCTCAAAAATTATACCTCGTAAAACGATACAGAATTTATACCTAGCGTTGATCTGATTTAAAACAGAATTTTTAGTTCATTGAATCAATGTGAAGAAGAATTTTATATGCTACATGTTGAGGGGAGTTGGGTCTCGAACTTCAACGAAAAGTATTGTTTCATTTGAAGTTTTTGTTTCACATTTTGAAGGGAGTTTAATAAATTTACGAAATTTAAAGAGCATATCAATTAATGTAAATATGATTTACAAATTTACGGGAGATATGTCAATATTATTAAAATTTAATTATGAAAAATGTATCTTCGTAGAATTGAACCATCAACCAAGGTCTCATATGTCTTACAATAACATACCTAATACCACTTGACATGTATGATACCGTTGACTAGTGGTATTAGATATGTTAACGTAAGACAAATAAAATTTTGATTGATGATTTAATTCTCCGTAAATACACTTTATATAATTAATTTCTAATAATAATGACACTTTTTCTATAAACTTATAAATATATTTACATCAATCAATATGTTTTTTTTTATAAAAAAAACAAAATTCTAAATAAGAGAAAGATTGGAGAACCAACTGCTCTCAACACTACAAAATAATTAACTCTCAATTAGCTTTTCTTTCTAAATTTATTTTTGAATTCAAAAGATTGAATCTTCAACAAATAAAATCAAACCATTTTCCTTCTCTATTTATTGACATGTCATCGTGTGTTTATGACAGGCTAAATTGAAACTCGTGATAACATTTAAATACTTCCTTAACTAAAGTACTGGTGCTGAAAGATAGATAAAATGGCATAATAGATTGTGACTTATTTCTTTCTGGTTTAAAGATTGTGACTATTATTAATAGTAGTTCGACAATGTAATTTCTTATAAACACAATAAAAAAATATAAAAAAATAGTATAACAAATACAAAAAACACAATAATTTAGTTTATATGTATTTTTGAGGTTTTAGATGAAATAATATATTAAATCCTTTTAAAAAATTATAAAATATAATATAATAAAAGCTAAACAAATTTTGAAGTCTTAAAAAGATGAAGCATTCTTTCACAAAAAAAAAAAAATGCATTCAAAGATGAAAAACATTTAATTAATTTATTTTAATTTAAATTTTTTTCTTATATTAAAAATTGAAAAATATCTTTTGGATTCTTTTCAACCGTAGATCTTGAACAACTGTCTTCTCAAATAAATTCAAAGCCGAACTTGCATATATATTATATTTATATTTAAAGTTTTAACACTTTTAATAAAAAAATATTGTATTTATGTCATGTCGAAAGTAACTGTCATAAAACCTAATGTATTAGACTATGAAAGGGAATCAAAGTTGTATATATATTCCATTCAAGAAAATATTGCTTCTATTTCTTTTTTGTTTTTTCAGCTTTCGTGTTTCTTTCTATTTAACGATTCGAATCAGCTGAAGAATCATGAAATAGGGTGATTTGCACCAAAAAGAAGAAAAACGTTGCAATCATTAGTGTCTTAATTCAATTTCAGTGTGCTAAGATTAGGGATGACAACGAGACAAAATCATAATATCTTTTATTAATTTCGATTATTGTTCATTTTTTTACTTATATATACTCAAACCCATCCCTGCCCCTTGAAATTTTACATAATGTTTTTAAAAAAAATAAATTTTACAAAATTGAAATTAAGAAATATTAGTAAATATAGGGATGGGGAATTTTTGGGTGGCAGAGTTCCAGCTGAAGAGCATCTGTGGACATAAATTTCATAGGTTGCTTTTGTTGGTTACTTTTGACAAAATGTGAAGGATTCTCAATTATATTAGTTTTGTGTTGTACAAGTGATTCTCCGACCTATAACTTCTTTTAATTGCTTTTCCATCAAAGCAGAAATATTCTCACGCCAGTTCATCTTTAAGACTTGATTGTTAACTCTTTCTTATCTTAATCTAGTTTGATTTAGACAGGTAGTATCTCCAAGCTTAAGAAATTGAAACAAGTATTCATTGTTTATGTTGGGATTATATCACAAGAATAATCTTGAATTATCAATCCCAAACCAAAAGAATCATGCTTCAAAATTTATAATGTTGAATATATTGCCTCCCTGATTACCCATTCGATTGTTTATTTTTCTCCCTTCTTCATCTAGGCTTTATACACGTGTTTTTGAGTTAAGATTTATTTTATTTAATATAATCATAGGCATATGTATTTTAGAATTTATTTTATTTTCTCATTTTACTACTCTTGATTCAAGAAAAGTCTGTATGAAACTGTAATTTTACGTCATCATTATTTCTTTTCAATAGGGGAATGATAAATTTGATTTTCCTCCTGATTTTTAACATTTTTAGTTGGATTTGAATTTTTTTAAGAAGAAAAATTTTGATTTGTCATTCCTTTATTGAAAAGAAATAATGTTGACGTGGAATTACATTTTCATACAATTCTTTTTCCTCTTAACTCATTTATTATGGATTTTAGTTGATTTGGTTTTTCATGCAAGTTGAATCAATTTCGGGTTTTTCAATAATTATTTTTTGGAGTCTAGGTTTGTGTTTTTTAAGGTTTTAGCATGAGTTTTTTGTGGATTTAATTTAATTTACTTCGGTATATATTTGGGTATATATTTAATCTTGCTTCTTAGTTATAATTATTTAGATGTATTATTTATAAACTTTAATAAAAAACAAAAAATCAATTGGGTCCTTAAAAGAATACACCTTATTGAGTCTTTAATCACCAAAAAAATAATTAATTATGCCTTTTTGCTAGTAGAAACAGTTAGTTAATTGATTTGATCATTAATGATATTAGCAATAGTCATCAAAAGATGACACATGGCATGCCATATGGAAGAATGCTAACGTAGCATGTTAAGTCAACATTTAAAAAAAAAAATTTTAAACAATTATAAGAACAGTTTAAAATAATTAATAAAAATTATATTTGGAATGAATTTGAAAAATTTATTGTCCAGATTTATTTGAATATAAACAACTATAGACAACTATTTGTAGAAATTTGTTTTACATGACTGTGAAAATTCTAAAAAATAAAAAATAAAAAATATTCACATAATAAATTCAAATATGAAAATAGTTCCAATCTCAAACGTGCAAGTTGGTAATATTGATATAAAAATAATTTAAGTTTTACTAAATTTAATAGTTCAACAAGTTCATAATTTTTATGAATTTTATAATTTTTCAAAATTATTAATAGTGTTTTATAATTTTACACTCATTCGAAATGAATTTAGGCAAATACTATTCAAGTTAAAATGAATTTGGATAATAATTTGTTTAGGCTTATTCTAGATGTGTATTTTTATTATTTGTCCAAATTCATTTTAGATGAAATTTTTATTAATATTATATATATATATTTAAATTTTTACTAATATGACATGTCATGTATCATTTCCTATTAGTTATCACAAATCACATCAGTGTTGTTAATAATTAAATCGATTAATTAACAATTATTATAATCGAAGGATTTAATTGATTATTTAAAAAAAAAATTGATAAGGTTCTTTTTGGACCTTAATCCTATTTATAAATATAATTAAATATTGTATTTATAATTATACTTGTAACTTAATGAAATGGACATTCAATTTTGAGACTAAATCATAGTGTTTTCTTATAATATTATTATGTTCAAGTTTAAATTCAAACTATTTCTAATTTAAGTTTACTCAATTTATTTTTATTTCTATTAAATAATTTTCAAAATGAATTTAGATTAGATTGAGAATAAAATTGTTTATGGATAAAGTAAAATCATGTCAATGCATGATATTACTATCATATATAGTTGTTTGGTCTAGTTCAATACGAATTTTAAGGTTTATTCAAATTCGATAACATTTTTAAAGGGATAATCAAAACCTATTTACACATATCTAAATATGTCTTTAAATACAATTTAAAAAAATTAACATTTAGTAATTGTATATATATGTTTCACTCTAACTATTGTTATATGCGTATATATATTTATTAAATTTCTAAATATAAATTACAAAAGTATTTTTTAAAATTATATTTTGACTTACATAATAAATTATCCCTTAAAGTATACTTGCTTTAGAGCTAGCAAAATAAGCTTGAATCAAAAGCCCATTTGAGGTGATACAAGACTAAATCATACGAAATTAGGTTGACTTAAAAAGTTAAAAGCCTTTAAAAAACTCCAAATATGAAAATTCTTAAACCTAATAAAGTTGAAAGGCATGACTAATTTGGCCTAAGCCCAAAATTGAATCTGTAACACTCACACTCAATTCAATCGTCGGATCCATTATGTGAAATATCACATCCGTTATCTGAGCAACTAAAAATTTATCTTAAGTAGACAAATCATACAAACAATTATGTTTTTAAACTTTTAAAAATATTATTTATTTAAACCTCGGTCATAAATATACTTACGACAACTCTCATGAAACTCTAGTAACCAATAGAGCACTAAAATTTAAAAGCAATTAAAATAGGGGTGTTGTCCTGACATCGAAAAATGAATATTGTGAAATTGAGGGCAATAATTTGATGTCGTGACTTCAATAGGGATAAGTTAAGACAATGAAAACAACAATTCGATATTACAATTTCAATAGAGAAATGTCACAACATTAAAGGTAGAGAGGTTAGTGTCACGACTTCAGTAGAGAAATGTCGCAACATTGAAGGTAATTCCCTAAAATTTTGCATAATTTTCTTCAATTTTGTTGTAAACTCTAAAATATATAAATATTCAGCACTCTTTTATTTACAAATTATGCAAATTCCGAGGATATAAATAGCACTTTCTATGATTTTTACTTTATTTTATTATATTTTACTATTTCCATGGGAATGTGTTAATTTAATGAATTTATGTTAAATGCATGTTTTTTTTTTTTTGGATTAATTAGGCTAAGGGAAAGGATGGCAGAATTTTGGTAGTATTTGGGACTTAGACAAGTACAAGTTGAAATATTAATAGTGCAATCATATGAACTTCAAAATGATGATGATCTAGATTGAATTCCAAGGAGGCCCAAAACCAATTCCACATACCCATTTTTTTCGAGAAAATAAATTAGCAATTTATTTAATGCTAAAATTAGCAGTCCCTAACCCACCATTCAAACTCCCAAATATAGCAGATTTGACCCAATATTTCGCCAAATAAAAATCAGCATGATATCCTCCTTGAAACAAGCCTTCAACCATCCACCAATTGCTAAAAATAATAGTAAAAAAACCATCACATTTTGGCCACCTATTGGTCGACCACACATGGAGAGAACAAAGCCAACTTCATTGCTAAAAATAGTAAGGAAGACTCATTCTTCCTCACACCAAGGGACGACACCACAAGGGGAGGAAATCAAGGTAACATCCTTGTTAAATTTAGCGAGGAAGCAACCACTTCTCCCTTAACAATGGATACCACAAACATGAAGATTATGGGGAGATTTATTTTCTATTTTTGGCATGGGTTCATCAACTATAAAATGGACCTTCATTCATCCATTTTACATATCAGTTTATCAGAGAACCAGTTCGCATATCAAATTTTTTTTTAAGTGATTTTGCCTTACTCATAGCTTGCTAAACACTTAAATTCCACAAAATAAGGTAATCACTTACCGAAATGAGAAAAGCTAAGAGGATGACTTGAATATGTTTAGATGATTTTAACATAAAGACAAGGAGGAAAGCCACCATGGGAAGCTACAAGGAGCGGCCGCAGATAGTCCCTTACATTCAGCTATTTACTCTTTACATTGTGAAATGGTCATGGATAGCCCCCATGGGCTACTCTTTCTTATCATTTTCTTTACTGTTAATTATTGTTTTCTAGTTGGGAGAATAGATTGCATCTCATCTTTATGTTTTCAGTTTAATATGACATGACTTAATTTTGTTTTTTCAAAATGGATATGAATCTTGATTTGAATTCATTGGTAAAATGTTTTCTGAATATTTTGTGCAAATGATTATTTCATTCATTTAGGTTTAATTCATGATTATACTTGTTAAGGTATGACCAAAATTTGTAGGTTATTGAATTAAATATTTAATCTGGGAAGAGTTAATAGTTAATAGACAAAAACCTAAATGGTACATATCATGTCGATTTTGGAAGATATTGTTGTATGCATAAGCTGTGTAAATGCTCGGGAGGGTGATTTCTAAGTTAGTTTTTTGGCATAGGGATATGCTAACTAACTTAGGAACATAATAGAAATTTGGAAGGAGTCTATGCCTTAAATTAAAATGGGTTAAATGAATTTTCATATTGCCACGAAGCTTTCGTGATATTCGTTTTCTTTTACTACTAATAAATTTTTGTTAATGTGAAATATTCTATTTTAGTTTATTCATGTTGTGTTGTATTATTCCTTGTGTTTATATCCTGTTGTGATTATTTTCCGTAAGGTGTGTTGTTTTATTTTGTGGGTATTTGACAATTGATTACATTCTTAACTTAAAATTGCGACTTTCATTAACAATATTCTCCCTTTATTTTGTTAACTAAATTGTTGGGGATTGAACCAATTAACCAACGAACAAGTAAAAATAAGAGAAAAAATTCAAAAATTGAACACAAAAATTTAACGTGAAAAAACCGTTCCAAAGAGGATAAAAAACCACGGACAAAGATAATTTTACTATAATGAAAAAGAACGAATAGTACAAAAGATGGAGATAAAACTAAACCTCGAAACTCGAAAATAAAGAACCCTCAAAATGTAAACACAAAATTCTCTAAAGATTTATGAGTTCTAATCTTTAATGAGTGTATTTTCTAAGGTTGTAAAAGTGCCGATTTATAGGCTAAATTCCTAGGTCAAATAATAATAAAATAATCTAGACTAATCAGAGTTTGATTGAAACAAATAAATAGAGTTTAACTGAAAATTATTTCAATTAGATTGAAATATAATTCACACTCAAAACATTTTCACATTGACTCCTATTTCTACAATGCATCTTTGTCAAAGCCCGCGACGTGTCTATCTTGAACTATACAGGGAATTAACTGAGTCGAATCTGTGCTTAGAAGCTGGAAGATTTCTAGCCTTCGACTTGTGCACTTCCAAATTAAAACTAACCCGGGTTTGATTTTCATGAACCCAGTGCCCTAACTTTTGAAAACTTGCATACAAAAGAGAACTTCTCTTCAACAAAACTGTCATACATTTTTCCCTCCTATGACCAACTTGTCTCTACTCCAAACAAGTTGACTTCGACTCAATAATGAATGAGGGATGTCTGATTTAAGAGTGTTCTAATCGTCCCATCATGAAAAGTAATTTTAACACTACCAATACCGATTAGCTTAGTGGATGAATTGTTTCCCATGCACACAAGCCTACCTTCAACCGAACTATATGTGGAGAACCATTCTCTATTGGGACACATGTGGAAAGAACATCCTAAATCTAGGATCCACTTAGACGCAAGCTCGGAGCTATCACTCGTTGACACTAACAAGAAATCATCACTGCTTTCATCGATCAAATTAGCATTAGCTACATCTTCCTCGTTGCTCTCAGCTTCCCTTTTTATTTCACAATTTATAATAATTTGCTTTGATGTGACCTAGCTTCTTACAATAGTGACACCTTTTGTCTCGCTTCTTTGATGCTACCAAAACGGAAGCTTTCCTATCTACCTTGCTATCCAAACCAAGCACATTATCGAGTTTGTCTTTGCTCAACAAATGACCCTTCACATCCTTGAATGAGAGATTATCTCTCCCATAAATCATGGTTTCCCTGAAAGACTTGTATGAAGGGAATAAAGAGCACAACAATAGCATAGCTTGATCCTCATCGTTAATTTGAATCTCAACATTATTTAAATCATTTAAAAGAATAAAGAATTGACTAATGTGATATCTAAGAAGCTCCCCTTCGTTCATGCGAAACGCAAATAGATATTGTTTCAACACTAAACGGTTAGCCAGAGACTTAGCCGCATAAAGAGTTTCTAACCTTTTCCACAAGATGAAAGAGGTTTTCTCCAACAATACCTCATGCAATACCCTATTTGCAAGGCACAAATGGATTGTAGACAAGACATTTCCATCAAGCTCTTCCCATTCTGACTGCTTTAGATTCTCAAGCTTTTTGCCGGTAATGACTTTTTTCAGGACAATTTGAACTAGAATTGCCATCATCCAAAATTGCCACGGATTTAAATTTGTGACACCATTGAACTTCTTAGTGTCAAACCTTGTTATTGTCATCTCTGAACGGACTGATCTACGAAAATCAAACTAACTTTGATACCACTTGTTAGGGTTCGACTTGATTAAGCAACAAACAATTAAAAATAACAAAAGAAACTAAAAAATTAAACACACAAATTTAACGTGGAAAAATCCCTCCGAAAAGGATAAAAAACCATGAGCAAAGATAATTTTACTATAATGACAAAAGAATGAAGAGTACAAAAGTTGGAGAAAAAACAAAACCCCGAAACCTGAAAACAAAGAACCTTCAAAACGTAAACACAAAATTCTCTAAAAGTGTTATGAGTTCTAATCTTTAATGAGTGTATTTTCTAAGATTGTAAAAGAGCCTATTTATAGGTTAAATTCTTAGGTCAAATAATAAAATAATCTAGACTAATCAGAGTTTGATTGTAACAAATAAACAGAGTTTAATTGGAAGATTATTTCTCAAATTTGACTCAAATATGAGTCATACCCAACACAAATTGAATGAAATTAACTTTGCAAATAATTCACTTAACAGTCCCTGTGGAGACAATACTCTTTACTCACTACTTATTACTTATACGATCGTGTACACCTGTATGATAGTGTACATTTGCATGTAATCACGCGACATAAGTTTTTGGCGTCGTAGTCGAGGACTTTATTTTGTTATTATTTGTGAAGATAATTATTTTTCAGTTTGGATTATTTTTATTTTTATTTTATTAAAATTTAACATTATTATTTTGTGATTTTTGTATGGTTTATAAACATAGATCGAATTATCAATCTATTACTAATTGACCTAGAAATTGAACATACTTTTTGGCAAAGAAGAAGGGAACCATTAGCCCAAAGATGAGTCGAATAGATTAATCAAAATCCAAGAGATGACGTAGCCTGTAATAATTGGAATCCAATTCTTGTTGTTGATTATAGAGATCGTGCGATTAGGGAGTATGTTTTGCCTATGTTCAGTGAACTCAATAAAGGGATTGTAAAACATGAGATTTAGGCCCCTCAGTTTGAGTTAAAGCTACTGTTGTTCTAGATGTTGCAAACAATGGGACAGTTCAGTGGGATGCCTGTTGAAGATCCTCATTTGTACTTGCACTTAACGACTCTTTCAAGTTACAAGGAGTATCTAAAGACGCCTTAAGAATGAAACTTTTCCCATGTTTGTTGCTAGATTGCGTATGAGCATAGTTGAATTCCTTATCACTTGGTTCTATTTCGACATGGGAAGAACTGGCACAACATTTTCTGATGAAGTATTTTTCACCAAGTATGAATGCTAAGCTCAAAAATGAAATTACTACGTTTCAGCAATCCGATGATGAGTTCTTGTATGAGGCATAAGAAAGATCTAAGGAATTATTATGAAAATGCCCTCATCATGGTATTCCTAATTGCATTCAATTGGAGAACTTATACAATGGTGTTAATGCCCACACGAGAATGGTGGTAGATGCTTCAGCTAATGAAGCTCTTCTTTCAAAGTCATATAATGAAGCATATCAGATTCTTGAAAGGATTTCGAGTAACAACTACCAGTGCTTGACCTATAGAGTAGTATAAGGAGAAGAGTAGTAAGAGTTCATTAAGTCAACGCTTCTACGTCTTTAGCAGCTCAAGCAATACTAACATTGTAATATCCCACCCGGTGAAGCCTTAGTGTCTGGATATGTTTAAGGAAATAAGACGAATAGGATACGTTTTTAGTGTGTATAGCGTTAGGACTATACATAAGAACTTTTTGAGCAGGTTTGTGATGCCTCGATGTTGGCTAAAACTAGGTTGGAACATAGTGATCAGGAAGTATGTTTGGTACGGAAGGATTCGTCCCAAAAGCTATGATGGCGCATAGAGTGGGCAGACTCCAATATGGATAAGGGAAATGATCTTTATGATGAGAGTTTACGTCAACAGTGTACTGTACCCTATAAGGTTGGCTTTGAGCTAATTAAGTTTGAAGGAACGCTAGTCACGAACCAACCAAACATGAATCAAGGTAGTTAAGGACCAAAGGTAGGTACTCGATTAGTTTCTTGGAAATTGTAGATTTGGATAAGACCTCCTAGTGATTGACGTGACATTTATCAAGTTACAATAAGGACTTGGGTTAAGTTTTAAGATAGGTCATGAAGAAAATATCTTCTCTCTTCCTTTTCCTAATAAAATAGGACTAGAAGAAAGATGAGGTACTCCTTAAGCTAAATCTAAGACGCTGATGTATGAATAAGATTCCCTTAAAGGTAAGGTAATGCTCGATATTTGGGTGAGCTCTGAACTTGATAAGTATACTAAGTGTTACTCCAAATAGTGAAGTGTTATTCGCCCCACTAATGCTCTTGGCATGTTAAGTGGGTGCATAGCCAATATGGGTATATGTCAAGAAACTATCTTAGAAAGGAATGCATCCTTAGGAAAAGAAGTCTAGTAAGGTATTAAGGAAACTCGGATAATAGGATCATCGCATAGAAGACATGACGCGCCAATTGTGATTAGTTAAGATACCAGCTACGCTCTAACATAATGACTAAGGACGAAGGATGGATTAAGGCAAATGAATCTGTTATGTAAATGTATGTATTCCTGTACATGTCTCTTTACAACTGTCAAGCATTTACCTGGTGGATTGTAAGGACTGAGATACATGTCAAATATCTATAGGGATAAAGGTAAAATATTAAGATAATTGTAAACTTAAAAATATATAGGATTTTTCTATAGATTCTCATCACATTTTTACTTAAAAATGATATTAATCCAAGTAATTGTTTAATAAATTAATGAAATTTGCTTAAATGTTAATATTGGACATGAAATTTATAAACATATGATTTTATGCTTTCTTATATGTTTCTTATGCATAAAATGGCTTATTTTATGATTTTAATTGACATGTTAGATTTTAATAGAAAAGTGGTATGATTTTAATTGACATGTTAGATTTTAATAGAAAAGTGGGCCATGAAAATTAAATTAATTAAGCATGAAATTATATTAATTTAATAGACATATATTATTTCATAAGTTGGGTTGGTTAAAGATTATAAAATGGGTTAATTAATTATTTAATTTAACCCAAATTAATTAATATGTGATTTGGACAGGTCTGGTTGCTTGCTGGGTCACAAAATCGTCCAACCTAAGTGGCCAAAGAATCCAATTTCTGCACATAAAATGATTGCCCAATAAAGAGTTTTGGGATAATTGCAAGGAGTCCCTACAGTTGAGAAAAAATCTAGCTAGAAGATTGCAATTGACTTTTTCTTGATCCCTGCTTGATTTAGCATGGTTGAATGCTTAAATCAAGCAAACAACCAAGCTTGACTTCCTCAACTCATGGCCAGCCATGCATGGGAGAAGAATGTGAGATTCAACCAACCTATTTTTAGTAAACTAACCTCTCAACCTCACCTATAAATTGAGCCTCCAACCTCAGTTCTCAAATCATCCCTTCATTCAACATTTTTTCATTTCTCTCTCAATCTTTCATTTTCTTGTTCTCTTCATTCCCATGCCTTGCATCATCATCCTTCTTAACTGCCTTCGAACATACTCTAGTTCGTATGTGTTTTTGGCTTTCGCAAGTATACGAGTCATGTTGTAATATAGTTTGTACAATGAAATACTTGGTAGTATTCTGAGGATTGTGCCTAAAGGAGGCTTTAGCAATAGTGAATTAGATCCCTCTAAAGAAAAGAAATTAGTACTATTTTTAGGGATTATAATACAGAAGTAAAATAAAAGAGTTTTTAGGAAAAAAATAAAAATAAATGAATGAAGTAAATGAGATAGAGATAGAAAAATCAATAAATGGATTTAGGGAGATTAGGTCGCTTCAGTATGGTTTCTTCAATTGTTGGTTTTTGGGGATTTTACTTCAATCAACTAGTCACTACCCTAGTTGGATCTTCCGATCTTCCGCCAGCATAGCAAGTCGATAAAGACTACTTATCGCTAGATGTCACAATCTAAACCGATTTGGGTAAAAGGTCTTCATGGATAGACAATACCAATTATGGGTTCATTTCCATCTAAATGACGTTATAGGGTGTTAAGCATAGTGTTTGTTTCATGTTCTTCCTTTTCCAAATAGTTGATCCGGTTGAAAATCCCTGTTTATACAATAATTAAATATCCATACTTCTACTCCCTAATTCCCCAAAATTTTCCTCATGGTTTTCTTAATCATCACCAAAACAATAATATATAAAAACATATAATTGAATAAATGAAATGAAAAAGAAACTTCAATTGTATTGGCAATCTGTCGGGAAATAATTTCTCGAATGTTTATGCGAAGTTTACAATCTCGTTTTTAAATGAAAAATGAAAATGAAGTAAGAATGAACTAAGTACAAGAGGTGTGTAAAACCCTAGTGCTAAAGGCCCTATTTATAGCCTTAGACGACCATTTTTCATAACCCTTGGTCAGTTGTCATTCCTCATGTTTAAGTGACATTGTAAAGATCGAAACGCCCTTCACTCTATGTAGAAACCACGTTCAGGGTTCGATGTTGCAACACTTCAGGACCTGTGTCACAACGAAGATGTTAGTCCTCTATTTGGTATCATCGTGCAGGTGTTGTCACGACATAGTTTATGTATGTCTTGACATAGTGATCAACTTCACTTTTGTTAAACTTCTAAAGGTCTCCTGCATACTCACAAGGTACGTTAGCTAACCTTTAGGCCTCAATTGACCTTAAAGAAAATAAAATAACCTTTTAGCACTTTGTTTACACAATTTATTCAAAGATAAAAACTAAGTCAAATCCTATAGAAACATAAGGAAAATGCTTAATTTCAATTGAGATGCCCCTTGTTAAGGTAAGATCTACAACCTTACATACTAAGCTGTTAAGGAGCAGCTCTATTTAGCTTGGTAAAGTAAGTATAGTAAGGTTTTACTTAGTAATTATGGTGCTCAAAGTGAAAGGAAACAAGTTAAATTGACAGATCTTGATGAACTCCTATGATTTTCTATTTAGGGGTTATTTATCAACTCAATGGAAGCCTAGATCTGGTGCTTAGAGCTGTTAAAGGTGAAAGTTAGGTGAGTCTTTGAGCTGACTTTTACTTGCATATTACACGATTCTAGAACCTTCTGTGAAAATAAAGCTATAAATGCATGATGTGATGATTCTATGAAGAATGTATGTCTATGCATGTAGTTGAAGGAAATTTGTTTACATATTTGAAAATAAGAATGTATCTGTTATGAAGAAGTTTGAAGGGAATAATTTTGTCAAATATGAGTTTGCATTTGTATCTATCTCTGAAACGTCTAAAAGAGTCCATCAGGACAGTAAATACGAATCTCTGAAAGGGCTAGTCCATAGCTATTGCAATCGAAGATCGTATCGTGTAAGACCATAACTAGTGGGTTATGACATCATATGGGGAAGTAGATCATGGCTAAGCTATGGCATCATGTCAAATATTTGAAGGATGGTTAGGTGAGTACCAAACGATAAGGGGCAAACCTCACAAAAGGTGAGTTTAGGAAAACCCCTATCGCCAAAAATACCAATTTCCATAAAAGTAAGCCTTTGTGGCTATTTCTATTAAAGAAATGTCATTGTGCCAAATCTTTGATAGGAAATGTCTTTGTGGTAATCTGTAAGGAGGCGCTTTTGTGGCGCAATCTAAAGAAGTGCCTTTGTGGCAATTTTCATACGAAAGCCTTTGTGGTGAACCTCTCAAAGGAAGAATTTGTGGCTATTTTAGTTAAAGGAAGCCTTTGTGGCTAATCTCTTGTAAGGTAAGTCTTTGTGGCTAATCTCTTAAAAGGCTAGCCTTTATGGCAAACCTCTCAAAGGAAGCCTTTGTGGCTATTTCAATTAAAGGAAGCCTTTGTTCTAATCTCTGGAAAGGTAAGCTTTTGTGGGGTGTAACAACTCGATTTTCAGTGGTCTCGAAGACAATGATTTTGAGATCACAACTCTGACGAATCGAGTCGTAAATTTCTTTATTTTAAAAATTATGATGTCGTTAACATCGTATTAAATTTTGGCTAAAAGAATTTATCGTTTAAATAGTTAATTAAATAAAAAGGATTAAATTATAAGAGATGTAAAATAAACCCTTGATTAGGTGAGTGGATGGTTTAGCCTTTAAATTTGGTTGAAAATGAATGAAATTACTTAAGGGCAAAAAGGTAATTTGCTAATAATGTAATATAACAAAACATTAATTAAAATTTCATCATCTTCTTCATTAAAGTAAAAGAAGAAAACCCTAGTTGAAAGCTTCCAAGGTTCAGCCAAGCTTAGTTCTTCTTTGGGAAGGTGATTTTTCACCCGTTTTTAGTAATTTTTATGTTTTTGAGTCTGTATTAGCTTAATCTAGCTAATCTAAGGACTAATTTGTGAATCTGTCAAATGTAACAAATCTTACCATTTTTGAATATGCTTAATCTTGAAAGCTTTTGATGGATTTGTATGCTTGATGATTAGATTTAATGATTTTGTAAAGTGATTTTTGATAAAATTAGGGTTTGAGGACTAGATTATGAAAATGGTGAAAATACATGTCCTTCTTGTGAAATAATTGCATGTAGGTGTTGGGTGAATACCCATGGATATTCGGCTGGTATAAGTTGGAATGAAAAATGGTTACTTTGCATGTTTAATATTACAGGACTAAATTGAATAAAAAGTGAAAGTATAAGGGTAATTTTAAATTTCTCAAAAAGGACATAAATGCAGGAAATGATTTAAATTTCATGATTTAATGTGGAAATTTAGTGATTTGTTGATTTAGATCACGAGCGACCGGTAAATCGTCGAAAAGAGAAAATCGTAAAATAATCCTTGGAGTTTCATTTTGTTATAAATTAATCTAGTAAGTTCATGTAACTTTATTCCTTTTTGATAGTGCTAACCCTATTTGTTTGGTTTTATTCTTGATGATGGAACATCATAGAAGATGCGAAAGTTTGAGCACACTGGCTTGTTTAAGAATATTGGCTCGTTTGAGCAATACTGGCTCATAAGAGCATTACTGACTTGTAAGAGCAATATACTGGAAGAGCGGAGATGATTGTTCACACTCTCTTTTCGTTCAATAAATTATTTCATAAGTTAATTGTTCAATGAACTTACTAAGCTCTGTAAGCTTATCTGTGTATTGTTTATTGTTTTGTAGATTCATTTTGCTGTTGAAGATGAGATCCCCAAGAATAATCACACTATCCCGGGAGCTCGTTTAGTAGTCTTTCGTATCACTTGGCTTATATGACATGTAGTAGGATTGTGAACTTGAAATGTTTTGTTGTATAAGAATTCTAGAATGAGTTCAGAAGTTATTTTGGCTCGATTGTATTTATGGTTTTTTGACTTGGAATAGCTTGATGTAATCCTTGATTGAGCATTTTGAATGAATATCACACAATGCATATGCCTATTGATTTTTTTTGTTATATTTAGTTTCAATACTTAGAAGAATTGTGTGCATTCTTGGAGATTTTCTTACTTCTTTCGGTAGTTCTCATGCATGTATCGATAGTAAATTTGACGTATCGGTAAAAGATTTACTTGCATTGGTAGAACGTTTACTTGTATAGGTAGAAGTTACAAGGTAAACATCCTAGCTCTTTGGAGTTTTTAGTATCGATAGAAGCATGACTTGTATCAATAGATGTTACACTTGTATCGGTAGAACCATCACAACTATCAGTAGAAGTCTGCTACTATTTTTAAATTATTTACTGACTTGACTACTACCGATACTTGTCCAATAGGTACCAGTAAAAGTCTCCCAGAGTTGTGGAAATGACCTTTTTGCCGCTATTTAAGTTGCTTCAATATTAAATTTTCAATTTATGTCGTGTGTAATGTGTAACTTCATTAAATTATACTTAAATGAAATGGTGTTGAATGTTAGTCTGCAAATGACGATCGAAAAGATCTCGGGACCCTAACCAACGACGGTAATGGGTTTCGAGTGTTACATGGGGAGCCTCTCAAAGGAAGCCTTTGTGATTATCTTAGTTAAAGGAAGCCTTTGTGGCTAATCTTTGGAAAGGTAAGTCTTTGTGGTAAACCTTTCAAAGGAAAGCCTTTGTGGTTGTCTCTATTATATGAATGCTTTTATGGAAAACCTCTATAATGGGACGCCTTTATGGCGAGTTTCTAGAAAATGGACACCTTCATGGTGAGACCTGAAGAATAGCCTTTTTGGTGATTTTTGTAAAGAAAGCCTTTGTGGCTATTTATGTTAAAAGGAAGCCTTTGCGGCTAACTCAGTAAGTGTTCCTTTGTGGAGAATATTTTAGGGAATGCCTTTGTGGTGCTAACTAAGAAATGCCATTTAGTTGATAGGATCATCTGGGTGGTGAATCCTAAGCAAAGGAAAGAAGATGCAAGGTGAACTCAAAAAATGGTATATGTGAAATAATGTGTGGCAAACTCTGAAAAAAAAGCTTCTATATGTAAATGAAATGGCAAACTTCATGTCAAGGCAATGGGCATAGCCCATCTCACCCAAAGGAATAACAATGTCATAATAAGATTTCAAGCAAAGTAAGCTCAAAAGAAAGAAATGTTACCTGTTTGAACCCTAAATTTGGAGTCTGGTAAATTGAAAGCTTAATGGATAAGAAAGGAAGGTAAGCCCTTATAGGAGCCAAGCGATAGGAAATGGTCTTGAGTAAAAAAGGTAGTCTCTGAACAACAATGTATCCACCAAAGGTCAAAAGGAATGATAAGAACACGTTTAGGATGTGCAAAGCATCAAATTTCTCACTAAGTTCTTATGAATTTACAAAGGTTACTTTTTGTTTTAGGTTATAAAGGATTTCGTACTGATGAATGATGTTAGGGCTACGGTAAAGGAGTGGTGAGTGGGAAGTTATGTATACAGAGGATGTTAAGTGGCGTGTTCAAATTTGTACATCAGTTCATTCAATAGCTTCTAAAAATGTATCTAGTAGATTAAGAGAGAAACTAGGAAAGATTAAAATATATTGAGTTTTAATATTATTTATACAATGCACAAGTAACTCTGTCCTAGTCATAGATAAAACTTTATACATAGGTGAAATGTAAAGAAAAAGTATTAGTTACATATGTATAAGGCGTAACAGCCAAGATTTGAATCTGATAGATCGATTCAGGTCAAGGGCATTACAAACATGACATGTTAGCAACCAAGTTACTTCAAGAACATCACATGTGTTTATTGTAGTGATGGCACGCATTTGAAGAATGTCCATTGATCGTGCCATGAATGTCGTAATAATTTATGTGCAAGTGTACACTGTCGATGCAAGTATAATAGATAGAAATGAATCTATCGGATATCGAACCCAGAGAGATGGCTGTTTATTGTTTAATCTGTCGAAGCATTCTGAGTTAAAATTAGAAGATCTGTTAACATAGCTAGGTTAAAGTTATACAAGTTAAGAAGTAAATCTGTTAGTGCAATTAGAATGTCAAATGTCAGAGCGAATTATAAAAAATGAATGGATTGTTGAGATGTTGTAAAGTAAATTCAGAAACTTAAAATAAATGGATCAAGTGTAAAGAAGTGGAGAGGATCACTGACTTCACAAGTGGTAACGCTAAATGTGACTACAAGGTTTCTTATAGATGGATTGTCTCTAATGAAATCTTACTAATATCAACTCTCTATTTATCAAAGACTCAAGCACTCACACTACCACACCTTCCAATACTGGTAATGCTTTGCACTCAAGAATAAGTGACCAGAATTCCTTCTACTCTCAAGCAACATTCACTGTCTTGCTTGTTAATCTAACTTGTCACCGCACCTTCCAGTGTCTGTGACTGAAATTGCACATCCATGGTCAAAATAGTTAAATCCAAATATAATTAGATGAGAAGAATTGAATAAGAATCAAAGTAATCTAACATTAAAAGACACTTTCGTGTACAATCAATTTCCAAGAGAAATCATTAGCATCAAAAGGGGATTAACAAATGAATCGAAGAATCCTATTCTTAGTCTACAAGAATTCTCCCTTAACCACTCCTTTTGTATCGCACCAAGCTCTTCTTGTCAGAAGAAGTTGCGCCCTTGCTTGGTTAGATCACTGTCCTCTGGATCAAGCTTCCATGGCAGCTTTGGATGAGAGAAATTTAGATTTGAAATCTTCACAACTTGATATCATCTTCTCTTTTCGTCCTTCTATTTATAATCACTGATTCCTTCTAGATCTTTCTCTCTTTTCATATCTAACACCTTTTTGCAGCTGTAGAAGTTGTTATTTGCCAGCTATGCACTCACGTAAATCTGATTTGTTCTTTGAGCAGTTGCAGATTATCGCGACATCTCTAGACACAAATTATGACTTTAATTTGTTGCGACAATTTCTCATTCTCCTGCGCTGGTACTTCTAGATATGTTAGCAGTGTGGAATCCTTGATAAATTGTAGAAGCATTCGTGTGATGACATGTTTGGCCGCAATTTTGGATCAACTTGTGACTGCAATTTTGAATGCTTTCCTACTCTGATCCTCTTAGGTGGATTTCTGCGCTGACAACTTTAGATGCAAAGCAAGTGCTAAATACAGTGTCATTAGTAGCACAAAAGAGATAAAATGAAAGAAATTAAGATCAAAACATCATTGAGTTAGAAAATGTAAACACTAAGTATGAAATACTAAAAATGAATGCTAGATATGATACAAAAGGAAAAATAATACACTAATTTAAGGAGAAATTAAGTGTCATTTCTATTGCTATCACACCCCCAAACTTAAGTTTTTACTTGTCCTTAAGTAAATAAAAGCTAGCAAAGTTATATCAAATTTTTGTCACCACATTCATCATTCTAGCAACTTATATTCTCTGGAATCCTAAGGTATAAATTGCATTCATATGCTGGAATATTGCACCGACAATTTATAGGCATGAATAATCAAAATTGCAATTTCACTAATGCTAGTATCATGCTTTGAATCTCAAATCTTCTTAGCCTAATGTAGCATTTATTGTATAATAATATACATATATTCTTTCTTTTTCTTTCTTTTTATAAACTTTTCTTTCCTTTTCTCTTTCTTCTTTCTTTATGCGACTGAGAGATGTCATTGCATTACCATACCCTTGATCTTGGGTAGTAACATTGGGGTGCAACAAACCCCCAAGGAGCATGTAATTGCGTTGACACACTCTCTAGAGTGACAGCCTTTGGCTAGATAATTTTTCTAACACTTGCAGTGGAGTGTTCCCCCTTGTTTAAGTCACAAATCACCCACACTGGAGTATCTTTTATTAATACATATAATTATAGCTGCAAAATGGTAAGTTAATTCAACATTAAAAGAATGATACTAATTTATTACTAATGCAATCTCAACCATTCATTCAAAAATAGAAGGATTCAACATTCAATCGCATTCATCCAATTCATACATTAGAATTGAAAAGAATTCAAGAATTACACATCAAATGAAAAATTGTGGTCACATTTTTTTCTTAACTTTGCCTACTTTCATTCAACTAAAGAAACAAATATATTCCTAAGCTTGTGGGTATAATTGCATTTCCATTCCACTTCCCCCCAAATTTAATGTTTACATTGTCCCCAATGCACTGACAATACTATAAAAAAATAATGGAAATGCAACTACAATGCATATGCTAAAACAAATAAAATGCAGAGACAATAAAAATGCAATGACAATTAAAATAAATGCACGCAACTAACTACCAAAAAGTAAACTAACTTAAAGAGTTGCAGCTGATGAAGTGGTTGCCTTGGTTTTTTTCTTCTTCTTGAGGCGCTCCTCTTTGGCCTTCTTCTTTCCTTTTCATTTGCACTTCTTTTCTTTTGGTTCAACCGATGTAGCAGATTGCTTTTCCATAGCCGGTTGAATATTTGCTTCATCGATTGTTACATCCGAAGGATGGATTTCAGCCAGTGGTGACACATATGTAACAATACCAAGAGGATTAGAATCCTCAATTTTGGATGCGACGGCCTCAGCCCAACTAGCCCCAGTTGTCGCCAGGTGTTCTTCAAATGTACCTACATTTTTGGGTGCGTCGACAAATTCCTCAGATAAATTTATCGGGGCAATACTTTCTTCTTCTTCCTTCTCCTCTTCCTTTTCTTCTTTCTTTTCTTCTCTTGTTCCTTCATCTCATGCTTCTTCATTGGCTCTAATATCCACAGATATGGCTGGTGTTTGCTCCTCTCAACAGCAGCAACGACCTCTTATTTCGCCATGTTGGCAGCCAAACTATTTGATAGGTCATCGTCAAAGAGGCTTGCTATGTTGCGAAAGCAATCTTCCACTTCCTTGGATTGCCCCTCTTTCTCCTTATCATTAGAGATGTGAATTTGATTTGGGGATTGGACGGATTGGGTTCGTTCATTTGAAGTGTGCTACTCTGAGGATGGAATAGCTTCCTTGATAATGGTAGGGAAAATAGGGAAATCTGGCATCGGTTGTGTGCTCAAACCGCGTAATGTGGTTACAATAGCTTTGTTCCATACCTTGGTATAGGCATAAAATAAATTCTGCTTGTACGGTATCTCCTCTATTGTGCCGACAAGTCAAATTTGTTAGCAGCTTGTTCAATCCATACTTTTTTCAATCTCCATAAGTTTCCTCCAGATCGGAGGATCTGTGGGCGCATTAGTCTGAGCGGCCTTCTTCTTCCCTTTTCCTTTTTCTTTTTCTTTGGAGCCTCCTTCACTATAGGGTTTCTTGCACCTAGTCATCTGTTCCACCGATACATCATTGATTGGGCCCTTGTTCTCCAAAGCTTCCTCCCCTTCACGAGGCACAATGCCTCTTTGTTTACATAGCAGCATTATCAAAGAAGGAAAGGGTAGGATGCCTGTTTGTTTTGTGGTAACCTCAGCAATTTCTTAATGTAAGATTGCGCTGACATCAATTCTACGACCCTTCATTATGGAATGCAACAAGCACATTCTATCTAGTGTCGTAGTGGTGCTATGGGTGGATGGTAGCAGAAAGTAGTTAATGAAATGGAACCGAACCTTGCTTTGAACTGTGAGATAGCGTCGATGCATGGTGTAGTTATTGGGATTGTTGCCAGTCCACACCACACCTTCAACACATAAGTTGTTCAGCAAAATGTCAGTACCATCTTTAGTCAAATATTCCAGAAATTTAGTGTGTTCATCCTCCCCCTCAGTGATATGAAAAAGGGTGTTTATGTGATCGGCACTCCATGGCACCAAACCATCTCGTACAAAAATAAATTCTTGTTCAGAGTCCACCAAGTTAGCGTAGAATTCCCTTACCACAAAAGGAGAATAGCTTGCTGGATGGTCACAAAATTGTTCCCATCCTAGACAAGAGATTGTTCTGGCTACTTGGTTTCCTAAAGTCAGTTGCGATGAGAACTGAAATCCTTGTTCAGGATGACAATTCCTCTTTAGCATAACATCGTGATAAATGATCCTTCGCCACTTTTGATAGAAACAGAACCAACTCTTTGGCTTGAGGTTGGTCAGTGTTTCTGACCACAACCGCTGAAGACTCAATCGCTGATTTGGAAAGTGTTTTTGCTCCACAAATACGAGCGATGAGTACTGAAATAGAAAGAGTGAGAGTATCTGGCAGAAAAATATAAGGTTGAAAAGAATGAGAATATAGTAACAATGGAGTTTGTGAGCGTGATATATCAGTCGGCACAAAATGAATGTTTTATAGATGATGGAGGCGAAGAGACGTGTTGATTGGTGATAGTACACTGTGCCTGCAGGTAATAAATGCTAGGACACAGATTGTACTTTTTCGAGATGATCTAATGGCTGGGGATTGAGATGAATCAACCAGTGTGATTCTTACTTGAAATGTTTCACTGAGTCATCAATAAATTGTGTCGACAAGTCGTGTTGTCATGCATCGAAAAAGAGATGGTTTTTATTCCTGTATAAAAATTAAAGAAAAAGAGTTAAAAGAAAAACAAAAAAAATTAAAATTTTGCAATGACATTATTAAGAAAATGTGACTAGGTTAATGATCTCGTGTTATTCGCTGATGCCTGAGCTATGTAATACTTCAATCATTGGCCATTTACTTTAAACTGGTGCCCATCGTTCAAATCCTTAATTGTCGCCACAAAATGATGTTGTCATGTCATCTCTTAATTTTTTCTTTATAGATGATAGCATTTTAATAGGCATTGAGCTGAATTTCTTCTAGCTCTGGAATGTCCAACAATCTTTTTTTTCCAGAAGCATCGTAATCCATGTTCACTTGCTTGATTGCCCACAATGGCTTTATGTTCAAGTTCAAAAGGTAAATGACATGATTTCCCAAAGACTAGTTGATATGGCGACATTCCTAATGGAGTCTTGTAAGCAGTGTGAAGTGCCTACAACACATCATGTAGACGCAAAGACCAATCTCTTCTAGATGGTTTAACCACCTTCTCAAGAATACTTTTAATCTGTCGATTGGAGACCTCCGTCTGTCCATTTGATTGTGAATGCTACGTGGTTGCCATGTGATGCTTCACACTGTAGCATTTTAAAGCTGTCACCACTTGATTGTAATGAAAATGAGTGCCTTGATCGCTTATTAACACTCGAGGTGTTTCGAACCTTATGAGGATATATGTGTGAAAAAACTTTAACACCGTTTGAGCATCATCTTTTAGAGTAGCGATTGCTTCGATCCATTTGGAGACATAGTCAAAAGCTACCAAAATATACACATTCCCAAAGGAATTTGGTAATGGTCCCATGAAGTCAATACCCCATACATCAAAGAGTTCAACCTCCATGATAGGTTGTTGAAGCATCTCGTTGAATTGAGATATGAAACTTTTGCGTTGACATCTGTCACATTGTTGAACAAAATTGTGAGCATTTCAAAACAACATAGGCTAGAAAAATCTTGATTATAGGACCTTTGCAGCAGTCCGACCACAAAAATGGCCTCCATAAGGAGCATTGTGGCAATGCTTTAGGATGGAAAGCATTTCCTCCTCAAGAACACAATGGCGAATGATGTTGTCGGTGCATACCTTGAACAAGTATGGTTCATTCCAATGATATTTCGCAGCATCCTCAGAAACCTGACTTTCTTATGACCTGTGGCACTCAATGGTAGCTTCCAACAAACTAGATAATTGACGACATCTGCATACCATGGAGATGCATGAAAAATTTGTAACTTATTGCCATCTTCGCTTCTAACTTCCAAATGAGATAAGTGGTCTGCTACTTTGTTTTCTGATCCTTTCCTGTTCTTGATATCAACATCAAATTCTTAGAGTAAAAGGATCCATCTGATCAGCCTAAGCTTGGCATCTTTCTTGGGAAAAATGTATCTCAAAGCAGAATGATTAGTGTATACTGCAATCTTTGCACCGACAAGATAAGAACGAAACTTGTCAAATGCAAAAACTACTGCTAGCAACTCTTTCTCAATAGTTTATAATTTACTTGCGCTTCAGTTTAAGTTTTACTAGCATAATATATTGAATGAAATACCTTATCTTTTCTTTGTCCCAGCATAGCACCTATAGCAAAGTCGTTCGCATCACACATTACTTCAAAAGGTTGCGTCCAATCTGGTGTGATGACCATGGGTGCTTGTACTAGCTGTTGTTTAATCTTCAAAAATGCTTCCAAACAAGCATCATCGAACAAAAACTTTTTATTCCCTTTACATTATTTGGTGGAGGTAGTTTTTCAATGATTTCGCTATTTTTAGAAAAGTCTCGGATGAGCTAAAATGAGAAGATCTGTTAAGAGTTATGTCAACGTAATTAGGTTAAAGTTATACAAGTTAAGAAGTAAATCTGTTAGTGCAATTAGATGTCAAATGTCAGAATGAATTATAGAAAATGAATGGATTGTTGAGATGTTGTAAAGTAAATTCAGAAACTTAAAATAAATGGATCAAGTGTAAAGAAGTGGAGAGGATCACTGACTTCACAAGTGGCAATGCTAAGTGTGACTACAAGGTTTCTTATAGATGAATTGTAGTTGCAATTATGCTTCAATGAAATCTTATTAATATCAACTCTTTATTTATCAAAGACTCAAGCACTCACACTACCACACCTTCTAGTGCTAGTAATGCTTTGCACTCAAGAGCAAGTGACAAGAATTCCTTCTAGTCTCAAGCAACTTTCGCTGTCTTGCTTGTTAATCTAACTTGTCACCGTACCTTTCAGTGTTTGTGACTGCAATTACACTTCCGTGGTCAAAATAGTTAAATCCAAAGATAATTAGATGAGAAGAATTGAATAAGAATCAAAGTAATCTAACATTAAAAAACACTTTTGTGTACAATCAATTGTCAAAATTAATCATCGACATAAAATAAGGGATTAACAAATGAATCGAAGCATCCTATTCCTAGTCAACAAGAATTCTCCCTTAACCGCTCCTCTTACGTCGCATCGAGCACTTCTTGTTAGAAGATGTTGCGCCCTTGCTGGATCAGATCACCATCCTTCGGATCAAGCTTCCATGGTAGCTTTGGATGAGAGAAATTTAGATTTGAAATCTTCACAACTTGAAATCATCTTCTCTTTTCGTCCTTCTATTTATAATCACTGATTCCTTCTAGATCTTTCTCTCTTTTAAGATCTAACACCTTTTTGCAGCTGTAGAAGTTGTTATTTGCCAGCTATGCACTCACACAGATCTGATTTGTTCTTTGAGCAGTTGCAGATTATCGCGACATCTCTAGACACAAATTATGACTTTAATTTACTGCGACAATTTCTCATTCTCCTGCGCTGGTGCTTCTAGATATATTAGCAGTGTGAAATCCTTGATAAATTGTAGAAGCATTCATGTGATGACATGTTTGGCCGCAATTCTAGATCAACTTGTGGCCGTAATTCTGAATGCTTTCCTACTCTGATCCACTTAGGTGGATTTCTGCACTGACAACTTTAGATGCAAAACAAGTGCTAAATACTGTGACATTAGTAGCACAAAAGAGATAAAATGAAAGAAATTAACATCAAAACATCGTTGAGTTAGAAAATGTAAAAACTAAGTATGAAATGCTAAAAATGCATGCTAGATATGATACAAAAGGATAAATAATACACTAATTTAAGGAGAAATTAAGTGTCATTTCTAATGCTATTATCCATCCAATCATAAGTTTATCTATTATGTGGGAAACCAACATCAAAATAGGAATGACTCAGGTCCATAATCAAATCACTATAATCCTTCATGGAGAAATCATCCCAATTTCTCCTAGAGTAATCAAGCTACTGGTCCATGTAATTCCTATAAGCATTCTCATTCAAATCATTTGTCAAGTTTTTCTCAACAAATGCAAAAACCTGAGCTAGTTGAGTCTTCAAATAGTTTGGAGAACCTATGGAAAGCAAAGATGGTTAAAAATGATGCAACTCTAAGGAATCTGGAGAACCAGATAGGATAGTTAGCTAATATGCTAAGAAAAAATACCATAGAGTGCTTTGCCGAGTGATACGAAGAATCCCAGAAGCATAGGCAAAGAACAATGTAAAACTATAACTTTGAAGAGTGGAAAGTGGTTGGAACCAACAGTTGTTGAATCCAAAGATGAGTCTATTGTTATCCAAAATCAAAAGTAAGTTCAACTAGAAGTTGAATCTCCCACATTGCAGAATCATGTTCTTGTGGCCCCTTACTAAGGCACAACCATAAAAGAGTTGTATTGAAGAATCGACACCTATAGTAGATGCAAAACCAACACTACCTCGAAAAGGTTATCCAATTAAGGTAAAAACTCCACTACCTCCTTACTCGTAGAGATTCCAGAAGCAACAACAAGAGGTACGCTTTAAGAAATTTATAAATGTGCTTAAGCAGTTACATATAAACATTCAGTTGGTAGAGCCTCTAGAACAGATGTAAAATTATGTTAAATTAATGAAAGATATCCTCTCTAATAAGAGATGGTAGGGAGAGTTTGAGAAAATGACTCTTGTAACACCTAAAACCCGACACAGTCATCGGTTAGGGTTTCGAGGCTTACAGAACATTCACTACCAAAGCAAAACGCCATTTCAACCTTATTTGAACATCACACTTATCAAAATTAGAATACAGATCAATTTAACATTTCATTCTCTTTTACAACATCTCAATTTACAAGGACTTGATTGAATAACAATAGAAACATTACACGAAACCTCGATATTCTTTGAAACAGGGGCCACACTGCCATGTCCTAGACTATGTGCAGACCATGTGCATACCCAAAATACCATCACATGGTCGTGTCATAAACGTGTGAGCATGCGAAAACACCCCACATCCCCGTGTATGAAACTATGTGCTGGGCCGTGTGTCTATGTGAATTAGGGCCACACGGTCGTGTCCTAACCCATGTGAATGCACGTGTGTAACATGCACCTATTTACCCAAGGCACACACCCGTGTGATGACTCGTGTGTCAGGTCGTGTGTACCTACAAAAGTTAAAAATATGCAAGCAAAATTTTCATACCATTAACTTAACATGTACGAATCTTGACAACCTTAATAGTTCTATTGACATACATCATAAAACATACAATTTCACACATGTAAACGGCAAAACATTCAAATTCGTTCATCATTAATAAAACATTTCACACCATTCTTATATATGCCAAACTTAATGCCCTTAGCCTTGTAATTAAATTATACATCATTCAACTAGGCTATTTCATTCATATAAATCAACCAAAACTCAAGTGCTATAAAATACATCCTCCTAGTACATGCCACATAAGCCAAGTGATACAAAATCTACTGAAGATGCTTCCGGGATAATGTGATTTCTTCGAGATGATTCGATCTTAAAATAACAAAATGAATATTTACAAAACAACAAACATCACCAAAGGTTATGAATATTTGAAAGCTTAGTAAGTTCGTAGGGTTAGAATGATTTACCATATAATCTAGTGACTTTCACTTAATATATCCCATTCGAGGCAAGTTATGGACTAACGCTCTACCCGAGTTGAAATGGCTTTATGCTCTAATCGAGCCGTAAGCAGACCAAAACTCTACTCGAGCTATAAACAGGTGAAAGCTCTACCCGAGCTATAAATGATTCAAAGCAGTACCCGAGCTGCAACAGATCAAAGCTATACCCGAGCTATAAGTGAATCAAAGCTCTACCCGAACTGTAAATGGATCAAAGCTCTACCCAAGCTATAAACAGAGTATCGCTCTATCTGAGCCTTCATTTGAAGTAGACTATGAATCTTCCCCTTGCCCAAATCATCCAAAAAATTCAAGATAAATGTAGTCAATAATACTAACATTTGTAAATAATAAAACAAACTTAACGGACTAGTTTGCAATTACAAACTATCTCTAGAGACTATTCTGCAATTTTCCCTTTTCCTGAATTTGCAGCACATTCTTGATCTATCACAACAAATCATTCAAATTTTTGTAAATAAATTATGAGATTTAAATCATTTATTGCATTTAAGTCCTTTTTGGAAAATTTACAAAATTACCCCTAACATTTAACTTTTATTCAATTTAGTCCTTAAGCCTTAAAAATGCAAAATAACCATTTCCCCTCAATCCCATACTAGTCGAAAATTCAAGAGTACTTTCGTAATCCCTACATGCAATATTTCACATCAGGTACATGTATTTTTATTTTTTTAGCAATCTAGTCTCTAAGCCCTAAAATCACTAAAAATCACTTCACAAAATCATCAAATCCATTAACCAAGCTCATAATACTTTCATAAAATCTCAAGAACAGGCTCAGTCATCAATGTCAAAATTTATAACATTTGACAGATTGACAAATTAGTCTTTGGGTTAGCTAGATTAAGTTAATACAATCTCAAAAACATAAAAATTACTAAAAACAGACAAAGTTTTCTTACCCAAATCAAAGCTTCAAATAGAAAAAGATGAAACCCTAATATTCTCCCCTATTCCGCCAAGTGAAGAAGAAGAAGAAGAAAGATGAAAAATTTCATCTTTATTTCCTTATTTAATCATTTATATACTTAGGGTTTTTTTTTTTGTAATTTTTAGGTCTTTAATCATTAAGTTTAATTAATCCCTTTTTAACTTTAATTAATCACTCCCATTATCAATTTAATATCATTCCAATCCACTAACTTAACCTCTATTTGTTATTTTACCTATTTGATCCCTTAAATTAACAATTTAACTTTTGTAACTTCTGTAATTTAGTCCTTATCACCTTATCAATAAAATTCTTTAACCAAGATTTAATATGACATCAGTAACATAATAAAAATCAAGAAATTGTGGTCTCGAAACCACTAAAAATTGAGTTGTTACAACTCTTCCCCCTTAGGAAATTTCATCCCGAAATTTCTTACCAATGAACAGTTTAGGTGATCGACTGTTTAATGTCATAGCAATATTGTGCAAGCGTACACTGTTGATGCAAGTATAGTAGACAAATATGAGTCTGTCGGATATCGACCCCATGAGGATGGTTGTCTTTTGTCTATCAATGTCAGTGCAATAAACAAATAATAACGAGATAGATTATGAGAATAATTTTTGTAGCAATACTTTTAAAATAAAGATGAAATATGATAATGATAAAAGGGTTCCGAATGTGAATATTCAATAGAATACTAAGTGCTCACAAGGTATAAAATGGGTAGGTGATTATCGATGCAATAAATTACAATGACTATCTTACCAAGCTTTGTAGTGTTCTTTTCTCTTTCGGACTGGGATTTTCTCTGTCACTAAGTAGTGTGCCTGGTGGTTGAGTATTCAGATTACAAGCAAGCTGTCCTAATTGTGCCTCCAACGACCGAATAAAAGATGAATTCCCTTACGAGTAATATGCTCTCGCGTTAAAGCTTCAAGAGCTGCTAACGAATCAGACAGAGAAGCTTGCATGTACTGTTGTTATCGATGTCCTTGAACATGTTGATTTTGCATTTGACGAGTGTTATGACTGCATCTGATTCTGGTGTGGATGCATCTAGCTTTATTGTGGATGCATCTGAGCGTGCTTATTGTAGTTCTACTGTTGTTGATTGTAATTCCCTTGTCTTGGATTATAAGTGCTTTGAGTAGATGTATTCCCATATCTGAATGCCACAACATTTTGTCCAGCACTCTAAGTTCCCCATGATTGTTGATTGCATGCAAAATTATTATAAGAATTGCCATAAGAATTGCTACAGATATTATTGACATAGAAGACATTCTCTGCATGTTGTGGACAATCTTCATAGTTATAGTTGTCACTGCAAATATCACAACAAAAGGTTGGAACATCAGCTTGTTGAGTGACTTGTATAGGTGCAACATCACTAGTCCCTTTCATATTTTTTTTATCATATTTGCAAGAGAAGAAACTTGAGAACTAAGTGTAGATATTGCATCCAATTTAAATATTCCCGGAATAGCTTTTGCTTGTGTAGCTCTAGAAATATGATATTGATAATCATTCTGAGCAATTTTCTCAAGAATTCCAACAACATCTTCATATGTAAAATCCAACAAAGGACCATTGGCTGATGCATCGACAAGATTCCATGTTTGTGAATTCATCCCATTTTAGAAAATCCCAATTTGTGTTTCCTGTTGAATGCCATGCATGAGGCAACGTCGAAGCAAAGATTTATGACGTTCCCATGTAGTGTGGAGATTCTCATCATCCAGCTGATGATAAGCTGTAATATCATTCTAAAGATGAGTATTCGTTGTCAGCGGATTAAAGCGCAAAATAAACTGTGTTGCTAGTGCATTTTAAGAAGTAATTGAGTCAACAGGTAGCCCAAGGAACCAAGTACGAGCAAAGAATAGGGAAATAATTGCATTTTCAAAGCATCATCAGGAACGCCTTGTTGACTAAAGAAAGCAAAAATAAAAAAAATGATTTAAGATGTTCTCGTGCATCTTCATGTAGCAGTCCAGCATATTGCCCATTAGAATTCAACATTTGAAACATTACTGGCTTGAGTTCAAAATTCCCAGCTTGGATTTTTGGCCTAACAACTCTCGATTGTAAATCATGCAAGATAGGTACTACAATATCTCGTATATCCAAGATAGGTACTACAAAATATTGTATAACCCTGTTTGGTATTTGATCATCTTGCAACAACAGTGGGACTTCAACATTTTGTGGTTGTATCGAGGATATGGCTGCATTGTTTCTTGGTAAAGCCATATTCCTTTATTCTTGAATTCTCCTTCAAATGGTTCCTTCAATTATTGGATCAAAATCAACAATAAACTCTGAATTGCTTCGGGTCATAAGACACCTAAAATAAAATGTGCAAATAACGACAAAAAGAAAACAAGTTAGTAACAACTAAATATTTATAATAAAAATAAAATGCAAAAACAAAAATAAACATCAATCGAATGACATCCCCGGTAACGACTCTAAAACTTGATCTGCTATTTAACGTCACAGCAGGTGACTTTGATGGGGTTTTAGCTCCTCTCATTCTTTCCTTGATTTCTGAAAAAAAGAGAGTGATAATATTTGTGCAGAAAAACTGGGACTGAAAGAAGAAAACAAATGTAGTAGTAATGGGGATTGTGAGTGTAAGAATAGAGTCGGTAAAAGAAGGGTTGTATAAACTCTGGATGTGAAGAGATGTGATTATCTATATTGGTAGGAGAGTACATTGCGTCTGTTGCCAATAAATGTAAAGGCATAGATTGCACTTTTTGGGTTGATCCAACGGTTGGGTGTGATTGGAAATCAACCGACAAGATTCTTGCTTGAAATGCTTTGCTGAGTCATCACAAAATGCGTCGACAATTTGTGCTATCAGATTCATCGAAAAAAAATAGATTTTTTTATTCCTGCATAAAACTAAAAAGGAAACAAATGAAAATAAAAGCAAAAGGTAAAAGTAAAAATTGCAATGACATTAAATAACTATGACCAGATTAATGGTCTTGCTTTGTTCTTTAATATCTGGGCTTAAGAAGTGTTCCAGTCGTTGGCCATTTACTTTAAACTAGTGACTATCATTCATATCTTCTATTGTCACCGCACCATGGTGGAATGCTTTGACAACTTTGAAAGGGCCTAACCATCTCGAGCGCAATTTACCTTGCTGTAATTTCAAACGTGAGTTAAATAGAAGTACCAACTGACCAGGGTTAAATTGTTGCCGCAAGATGATAGTCGTTCCATCTATTAGTTTTCTCCTTGTATATGGTAGCATTTTCATACGCATTACATCGAATTTCTTCTAGCTCAAAAATGTCCAACAATTGTTTCTGTCCAGCAGCATCATAATCCATGTTCACCTGCTTGATCGCTCACATGGCTTTATGTTCAAGCTCAATTGGCAAGTGACAGGATTTACCAAATACCAACTGATACGACGAAATTCCTAACAAGGTTTTATACGCAGTTCGAAACGCCCACAATGCATCATGTAGCCACGAAGACCAATCTCTTCTAGATGGATTAACCACCTTTTCAAGAATGCTTTTAATTTGTCGATTGGAAACTTCCGCTTGGCCATTTGTTTGCAGATGATACGTTGTTACCATACGATGCTTCACACCGTAGTGCTTCAAAGCTGTCACCACTTGGTTGTTATGGAAATGAGTGATTTGGTCACTTATAAATGCTCGTGGTGTTCCAAATATTGTAAGGATATGTGTGTGAACAAACCTTAACACCATCAAAGCATCGTCTTTCGGAACCATAATTGACTCAATCCACTTGGAGACGTAGCCAACAGCAACTAGAATATACACATTCCCAAAAGAGTTCGAAAATGGTCCCATAAAGTCTATACCCTAAATATCAAATAATTCCACCTCCATGATAGGTTGTTGGAGCATTTAATTGCATCGAGATATAGAACATGTGCGTTGACATTTGTCACATTATTGCGCAAAATTATGGGCATCTTGAAACAATGTGAGCCACTAGAATCTTGATTTTAGGACCTTTACAGCAGTCCTAACACCGCCAAAATGGCCTCTATAAGGAGCATCATAGCAATGCCTACGGATAAAAGACATCTCTTCCTTAGGAACACAGGTCAGCACATACCTTGAATAGGTATGACTCATTCAAATGATATCTCGCAGTGTTTCTAATAAATCTGATCTTCTTGAGACCTGTTGCACTCAAAGATATCTTACCTCAAACTAAATAATTGACGACATCAGCATAGCATGGAGATGTGTCGGCATAAAACAATTGCTCATCCGAAAATGCGTCGACAATGAGTGATTGATTGCCATCTTCGCTTCCAACTTTCAGACGAGATAAGTGGTTTACTACTTAGTTTTTGGATCCTTTCCTGTCTTTGATTTCAATATCAAATTCTTGTAAAAGTGGGATCCATCTGATTAGGCGTGGTTTGACATCTTTCTTCACAAAAAGGCATCTCAAAGCGAAGTGATCTGTGTAGACTTTAATTTTTACGTCGTCAAGATATGAATGAAACTTGTCAAATGCAAAAACTACTGCTAGTAATTCCTTCTCAGTAGTTGTATAGTTTACTTGTGCTTTAGTTAAGGTTTTACTAGCATAATAAATGGAATGAAATACCTTCTCCTTGCGTTAACCAAGCATAGCCCCTACAGCAAAGTTGCTTGTGTCACACATTACCTCAAATGGCAGCAACTAGTCTGTTGCGACGATAATAGGAGCTTGTACTAGCTATTTCTTAATTGTGAAAAATGCATCTAGACATGCTTCATCAAACAAAAACTTTTTATTCTGCTCCAACAATGAGCATAATAGCTTTGCAATCTTATAAAAGTCTCGAATGAATCTTCCATAAAAAGCAGCGTGACCAAAAAAGCTTCTTATTCCTTTGACATTTGTGGGTGGCGATAACTTTTCAAGGGTTTCTACCTTTGGTTTGTCTACTTCAATGCCCTGACATGATATTCGATGACCAAGGACAATGCCTTCAGTTGCCATGAAATGACATTTTTCCTAGTTCAACACTAGATTTGTGTCCTCGCATCTCTTCAATACTTTCGCCAGATTGTTTACGTATTGGTCAAAATTTTACCCATACACAGAGAAATCATCCATGAATACCTCTAATGAATCTTCAATCATGTCCGAGAAAATAACCATCATGCACCTCTGGAATGTAGATGGTGCATTTCACAAACCAAACGACATACATTAGAAAGCAAAGGTTCCAAATGGACAAGTGAACATTGTCTTTGTCTGGCGTAATGACTATTTGATTGTAACCAGAGTAGCCATCTAAGAAACAATAATGGGCTTTACCAGCTAGCCTATCCAGCATTTGATCAATGAATGGTAATGAGAAATGATCCTTCTTTGTGGCCGCATTTAGATGACAGTAATCCATACACACTCGCCAACCTGTAGCAATGCTACTGTGTCCAGGAACTGATAATAGTACTTATCATGCTCATTCTCTTTGAATCTTTGTGGAAAAGGTAAAGGTGGAGATACATCAGATTACGCCGACACCTTTGATTGCGTCGACAGTTTCAAGGGTATAACGTTAGACATATGAGTGACAATTTGTTGAACTTCTTTGTCTGGCACATCGACAAGCTCTTCATATTCAACCTTCTCACTAGGGATTACTTCACCAATATCTTGAGGTGCTATAGTAAAGTCTATAATTAGCTCGCCAGTTTGTTTACCACTCCTAAGAGTGATAGCTTTGCAGTGTTCTTTCCCTTTTGGATTGAGATTTTTCGTGTCACTAGGTAGTGTGCCTGGTGGTCGAGTATTCATATTCGAAGCAAGTTGTCCTAATTGTGCCTCCAACACCCGAATAGAAGATGAATTCCCTTGCGAGTAATATGCTCTCGCATTAAAGCTTCAAGAGCTGCTAACGAATTAGACGGAGAAGCTTACGCGTATTATTGTTGTCGATGTCCTTGAACATGTTGATTTTACATTGACGAGTTAAGGTTTTACTAGTAATTCCTTCTCAGTAGTCATATAGTTTACTTGTGCTTGAACATGTTGATTTTGCATTGACGAGTTAACGAATTAGACTGAAAAACTACTGATAGTAATTCCTTCTCAGTAGTCGTATAGTTTACCTGTCCTTGAACATGTTGATTTTGCATTGACGAGTTAACGAATTAGACGGAAAAGCTAGTGCTAGTAATTCCTTCTCAGTAGTCGTATAGTTTACCTGTGCTTTAGTTAAGGTTTTACTAGCATAATAATTGGAATGAAATACCTTCTCCTTGCGTTACCAAGCACAACCTCTATAGCAAAGTCGCTTGCTTCACACATTACCTCAAATGGTTGCGACCAGTTTGGAGCGACGATAGTAAGAGCTTGTACTAGCTATTTCTTAATTCTGACAAATCAATCTAGACATGCGTCATCAAACAAAAACTTTTTATTCTGCTCCAACAATGAGCATAGTGGCTTTGCAATCTTAGAAAAATCTCGAATGGATCTTCTATAAAAACTAGCGTGCCCAAGAAAGCTTCTTATTCCTTTGACATTTGTGGGTGGCGATAACTTTTCAATGATTTCTACCTTTGGTTTGTTTACTTCCAAGCCCTGACATGATATTCGATGACCAAGGACAATGCCTTCAGTTGCCATGAAATGACATTTTTCCTAGTTCAACACTAGATTTGTGTCCTCGCATCTCTTCAATACTTTCGCCAGATTGTTGACTCATTGGTCAAAATTCTGCCCATACACAGAGAAATCATCCATGAATACGTCTAATGAATCTACAATCATGTCCTAGAAAATAGCCATCATTCACCTCTGGAATGTAGCTGGTGCATTTCACAAACCAAACGACATATGTCAGAAAGCAAAGGTTCCAAATGGACAAGTGAACATTGTCTTTGTTTGATCTTCCGATGCAATGGCTATTTGATCGTAACTAGAGTAGCCATCTGAGAAACAGTAATAGGCTTTACCAGCTAGCATATCTAGCATTTGATCAATGAATGGTAATGGGAAATTATCGTTCTTTGTGGCCGCAATTAGGTGACGGTAATCCATACACACTCGCCAACCTGTAGCAATGCTAGTGTGTCCAGGAACTGTTGATACTGGTTATCATGCTCATTCTCTTTGAATCTTTATGGAAAAGGTAAAGGTGGAGATACATCATATTGCGTCAACAGTTTCAAGGGTCGAACGTTAGACATATGAGTGACAATTTATGGAACGTCTTTGTCTGGCACTTCGACAAGCTCTTCATATTCGACCTTCTCACTAGGGACTACTTCACCAATATCTTGAGGTGCTACAGTAGAGTTTGTAATCAACTCGCTAGTTTGTTTACCACACTTAAGAGTGATAGCTTTGCAATGTTCTTTCCCTTTTGGATTGTGATTTTTCATGTCACTTGGTAGTGTGCCCAGTGGTTGAGTACTCATATTCGAAGCAAGTTGTCCTAATTGTGCCTTCAACACCCGAATAGAAGATGAATTCCCTTACGAGTAATATGCTCTGAAATTAAAGCTTCAAGAGCTGCTAACGAATTAGACGGAGAAGCTTACGTGTATTGTTGTTGTTGATGTCCTTGAACATGTTGATTTTGCATTGACGAGTGTTATGAATGCATCTGATTCTGGTGTGGATGCATCTGGCTTTATTGTGGATGCATCTGAGCATGCTTATTGTAGTTCTGCTATTGTTGATTGTAATTCCCTTGTCTTGGATTATAAGTGCTTTGAGTATATGTATTCCCATATCTGAATGTGACAGCATTTTGTCCAGCACTCTCAGTTCCCCAAGATTGATAATTACGTGCAGATATAAGAGTTGCCATAAGAATCGCTACAAATATTATTGACATAGAAGACATTCTCTGTATATTGTGGACAATCTTTATAGTTATGGTTATCACCGCAAATCTCACAACAAAAGGTTGGAACATCAACTTGTTGAGCGACCTGTATAGGTGCAACGTCACTAGTCCCTTTCATATTTTTTATCATATTTGCAAGAGAAGAAACTTGAGCACTAAGTGCAGATATTGCATCCAATTCATTAATTCTCAGAGTAGCTTTTACTTGTGTAGCTCTAGAAATAGGATATTGATAATCTTTCTGAGCAATTTTCTCAAGAATTCCAACAACTTCATCATATGTACAATTCAGCAAAGGACCATTGGCTGATGCGTCGACAAGATTCCTTGTTTGTGAATTCATCCCATTATAAAAAGTCTCAATTTGTGTTTCCTATTGAATGTCGTGCATGAGGCAACGTCGAAGCAGAGATTTATAAGGTTCCCATGTAGTGTGGAGATTCTCATCATCCAACTTATTCTAAGCTATAATATCATTCCGAAGACGAGTATTCATTGTCAGCGGATTAAAGCGCAAAATAAAATGTGTAGCTAGTGCATTTCAAGAAGTAATTGAGTCGATAGGTAGCCCAAGGAACCAAGTACGAGCTCTTCCCTGCAAACAATAGAGAAATAATTGCATTTTCAAAGAATCATCCGGGACGCCTTGTTGGCTAAAGGAAGCACAAATCAATTAAAATGATTTAAGATGTTCTTGTGCATCTTCATGTGGCAGTCCAGCATATTACCCATTAAAATTCAACATTTGAAACATTATTGGTTTTAGTTAAAAATTCCCAGCTTGGATTGCTGGCCTAATAACTCCCGATTGTAAATCATCCAAGACAGGTACTACAAAATCTTGTATATCCAAGACATGTACTACAAAATCTCGTATAGTCCTATTTGTATTTGATCATCTTGCGACAACGATAAGTCTTCAACATTTTATGGTGGTATCGAGGGTATGGCTGCACTATTTCTTGGTAAAACCATATTCCTTTATTCTTGAATTCTCTTTCGAATGGTACGTTCAATTTCTGGATCAAAATCAGCAATAAACTCTAAATTGCTTCGGGTCATAAAACACGTAAAATAAAATGTGCAAATAACGACAAAAAGAAAACAAGTTAGTAACAACTAAATATTTATAATAAAAGTAAAATGCAAAAACAAAAATAAACATCAATCAAATGCATCCCTGGTAACAACTCCAAAACTTGATCGGCTGTTTAACGTCACAACAGGTGACTTTGATGGGGTTTTAGATCCTCTCTTTCTAGCCATGATTTTTGAGAAAAGAGAGTGATAATATTTGTGAAGAAAAACTTAGATTGAAAGAAGAAAACAAATGCAGTAGCAATGACGATTGTGAGTGTAAGAATAGAGTTGGCAGAAGAAGGGTTCTATAAACTCTAGATGTGAAGAGATGTGATTATATCTATTGGTAGGAGAGTACATTGCGTTTGTAGCAAATAAATGCCAAGGCACATATCGCACTTTTTGGGTTGATCCAACGGTTGAGGGTGATTTAAAATCAACCGACGCGATTCTTACCTGAAACGCTTTGTTGAGTGATCACAAAATGCATCGACAAGTTGTGCTATCAGATACATCGACAAAAGGGAGATTTTTTTATTCCTGCATAAAACTAAAAAGGAAACAAATGAAAATAAAAAGCAAAAAGTAAAAGTAAAAATTGCAGTGACATTAAATAACTATGACTAGATTAATGGTATTGCTTTGCTCTTTTAACATCTGGGCTTAAGAAGTGTTTTAGTCGTTGGCCATTTACTTTAAACTAGTGACCATCATTCATATCTTCAATTGTCATCGTACCATGGTGGAATGCTTTGACAACTTTGAAAGGGCCTAACCATCTATAGCGCAATTTACCTGGATGTAATTTCAAACGTGAGTTAAATAGAAGTACCAACTAACCAAGGTTAAATTGTTGCCGCAAGATGATAATCGTGCCATCTCTTAGTTTTCTCCTTGTATATGGCAGCGTTTTCATACGCACTACATTGAATTTCTTCCAGCCCAAAAATTTCCATCAATCATTTCCATCCAGCAACATCATAATCCATGTTCACCTGCTTGATCGCTCACATGGCTTTATGTTCAAGCTCAATTGGCAAGTGATAGGATTTACCAAATACCAATTGATATGATGACATTCCTAACAAAGTTTTATATGCAATTCGAAACGCCCACAACGCATCATGTAGCCGCGAAGACCAATCCCTTCTAAATGAATTAACCACCTTTTTAAGAATGCTTTTAATTGTCGATTGGAAACTTTCGCCTGACCATTTGTTTGCGGATGATACGTTGTTGCCATACAATGCTTCACACCGTAGCACTTTAAAGTTATCGCCACTTGATTGTTATGGAAATGAGTGCCTTGATCACTTATAAATGCTCGAGGTGTTCCAAATCTAGTAAGGATTTATGTGTAATTTTTACGCCGTCAAGATATGAACAAAAATTGTCAAATGTAAAAACTACTGCTAGTAATTCCTTCTTAGTAGTTGTATTGTTTACCTGTGCTTTAGTTAATGTTTTACTAGCATAATAAATGGAATGAAATACCTTCTCCTTGTGTTGACCAAGCACAGCCCCTACAACAAAGTTGCTTGCTTCACACATTACCTTAAATGGTTGCGACCAGTTTGGTGCAACGATAGTAGGAGCTTGTACTAGCTATTTCTTAATTGTGACTAATGCATCTAGACATGCATCATTAAACAAAAACTTTTTATTCTGCTCCAACAATGAGCATAGTGGCTTTGCAATCTTAGAAAAATCTCTAATGGATCTTCATTAAAAACCAGCGTGACCAGAACACTTCTTATTCCTTTGACATTTGTGGGTGGCGATAACTTTTCAATGATTTCTACCTTTTGTTTGTCTACTTCAATGCCCTGACATGATATTCGATGACCAAGGACAATGCCTTCAGTTGCCATGAAATGACATTTTTCCTAGTTCAACACTAGATTTGTGTCCTCGCATCTCTTCAATACTTTCGCCAGATTGTTGACGTATTGGTCAAAATTCTGCCCATACACAGAGAAATCATCCATGAATACCTCCAATGAATCTTCAATCATGTCCTAGAAAATAGCCATCATTCTCCTTTGGAATGTAGCTGGTGCATTTCACAAACCAAACGATATATGTCGGAAAGCACAGGTTCCAAATGGACAAGTGAACATTGTGTTTGTTTGATCTTTCGGTGCAATGTCTATTTGATCGTAACCAGAGTAGCCATCTAAGAAACAGTAATCGGCTTTACTAGCTAGCATATCTAGCATTTGATCAATGAATGGTAATGGGATATTATTGTTCTTTGTGGCCGCATTTAGATGACGGTAATCCATACACACTCGCCAACCTGTAGCAATGCTAGTGTGTCCAGGAACTGCTGATATTGGTTATCATGCTTATTCTCTCTGAATCTTTGTTGAAAAGGTAAAGGTGGAGATACATCATATTGCGCCGACACCTTTATTACATCAACAGTTTCAAGGGTTGAACGTTAGACATATGAGTGATAATTTATGGAACTTCTTTGTCTGGCACTTCGACAAGCTCTTCATATTAGACCTTTTCACCAGGGACTACTTCACCAATATCTTGAGGTGCTACAGTAGAGTCTGTAATCAACTCGCTAATTTGTTTACCACTCCTAAGAATGATAGCTTTGCAGTTTTCTTTCCCTTTTGGATTGGGATTTTTCGTGTCACTAGGTAGTGTGCCTAGTGGTCGAGTATTCATATTAGAAGCAAGTTGTCCTAATTGTGTCTCCAACGCCTGAGTTGAAGATGAATTCCCTTATGAGTAATATGCTTTCGCATTGAAGCTTCAAGAGCTGCTAACGAATCAGACGGAGAAGCTTGCGTGTACTGTTGTTGTCGATGTCCTTTAACATGTTGATTTTGCATTGACGAGTGTTATGAATGTATCAAATTCTAGGGTGGATGCATCTAGCTTTGTTGTGGATGCATTTGAGCGTGCTTATTGCAGTTCTACTGTTGTTGATTGTACTTCCCATGTCTTGGATTATAAGTGCTTTGAGTAGATGTATTCTCATATCTGAATGTCGCAGCATTTTGTCCACCACTCTTAGTTCCCCAAGATTGTTGATTACATGCAGAATTATTATAAGTGTTGCCATAAGAATCGCTACAGATATTATTGTCATAGAAGGCATTCTCTGTATGTTGTGGAAAATCTTCATAGTTATGGTTGTCACCGCAAATCTCACAACAAAAGGTTGAAACATCAACTTGTTGAGCGACCTGTATAAGTGTAACATCACTAGTCCCTTTCATATTTTTATCATATTTGCAAGAGAAGAAACTTGAGCACTAAGTGTAGATATTGCATCCAATTTTATAATTCTCGAAGTAGCTTTTACTTGTGTAGCTCTAGAAATAGGATATTGAAAATCATTCTGAGCAATTTTCTCAAGAATTCTTACAACTTCATCATATGTACAATCCAGCAAAGGACCATTTGCTGATGTGTCGACAAGATTCCTTGTTTGTGAATTCATCCCGATAGAAAATCCCAATTTGTGTTTCCTGTTGAATGTCGTCCATGAGGCAACGTCAAAGCAAAGATTTATAATGTTCCCATGTAGTGTGGAGATTCTCATCATCCAGTTGATGATAAGTTGTAATATCATTTCGAAGAAGAGTATTCATTGTCAGCGGATTAAAGTGCAAAATAAACTATGTTGCTAGTGCATTTCAAGAAGTAATTGAGTCGACAGATAGCCTAAGGAACCAAGTACGAGTTCTTCCCTGCAAAGAATAGGGAAAAAATTGCATTTTCAAAGCATCATCAGGAGCGCCTTGTTGACTAAAGGAAGCACAAATCAATAAAAATGAATTAAGATGTTCTCGTGCATCTTCAAGTGGTAGTCCAACATATTGCCCATTAGAATTCAACATTGGAAGCATTGCTAGCTTGAGTTCAAAATTCCCAGCTTGGATTACTGGCCTAACAACTCCCGATTGTAAATCATGCAAGATAGGTACTACAAAATCTCGTATATCCAAGGTAGGTACTACAAAATCTCGTATAGCCCTGTTTTGTATTTGATCATCTTGCGACAATAGTGGGGCTTCAACATTTTGTGGTGGTATCGAGGGTATGGCTGCATTGTTTCTTGGTAAAGCCATATTCCTTTATTCTTGAATTCTCCTTCGAATGGTTCCTTCAATTTTTGGATTAAAATCAACAAGAAACTATGAATTGCTTCGGGTCATAAAACACCTAAAATAAAATGTGCAAATAATGACAAAAAGAAAACAAGTTAGTAACAACTAAATATTTATAATAAAAATAAAATGCAAAAACAAAAATAAACATCAATCGAATGACATCCCCGGTAACGGCTCTAAAACTTGATCGGCTATTTAACGTCACAGCAGGTGACTTTGATGGGGTTTTAGCTCCTCTCGTTCTTGCCTTGATTTCTTAAAAAAAAGAGTGATAATATTTTTGCAGAAAAACTGGGATTGAAAGAAGAAAACAAATGTAGTAGTAATGGGGACTGTGAGTGTAAGAATAAAGTCGGTAGAAGAAGGGTTGTATAAACTCTGGATGTGAAGAGACGTGATTATCTATATTGGAAGGAGAGTACATTACGTCTGTAGCCAATAAATGCCAAGGCATAGATTGGACTTTTTGGGTTGATCCAACGGTTGAGGGTGATTGGAAATCAACCGATACTATTCTTGCCTGAAATGCTTTGTTGAGTCATCACAAAATGCGTCGACAAGTTGTGCTATCAGATGCGTCGAAAAAAAGGAGATTTTTTTATTCCTGCATAAAACTAAAAAGGAAACAAATGAAAATAAAAAGCAAAAAGTAAAAGTAAAAATTGCAATGACATTAAATAACTATGACCAGATTAATGGTCTTGCTTTGTTCTTTAATATCTGGGCTTAAGAAGTGTTTCAGTCGTTGGTCATTTACTTTAAACTAGTGACCTTCATTCATATCTTCAATTGTTACTGCACCATGGTGAAATGCTTTGACAACTTTGAAAGGGCCTAACCATCTCGAGCGCAATTTACCTTGCTGTAAATTCAAACGTGAGTTAAATAGAAGTACCAACTGACCAAGGTTAAATTGTTGCCGCAAGATTATAGTCATGCCATCTATTAGTTTTCTCCTTGTATATGGCAACATTTTCATATGCAAAACATCGAATTTCTTCCAGCTCAGAAATGTCCAACAATCGTTTCTGTCCTGCAGCATCATAATCCATGTTCACCAGCTTGATCGCTCACATGGCTTTATGTTCAAGCTCAATTGGCAAGTGACAGGATTTACCAAATACCAACTGATATGACGACATTCCTAACAAAGTTTTATATGTAGTTTGAAACGCCCATAACGCATCATGTAGCCGCGAAGACCAATTTCTTTTGGATGGATTAACCACCTTTTCAAGAATGCTTTTAATTTGTCGATTGGAAACTTCTGCTTGACCATTTTTTTGCGGATGATACATTGTTGCCATACGATGCTTCACACCATAACGCTTTAAAGCTGTCGCCACTTGATTGTTATGGAAATGAGTACCCTAGTCACTTATAAATGCTCGAGGTGTTCTAAATCTTGTAAGGATGTATGTGTGGAAGAACCTTAACACCGTCCGAGCATTGTCTTTAGGAACCGCAATTGCCTTGATCCACTTGGAGACGTAGTCAACAACAACTAGAATATACACATTCCTGAAAGAGTTTGGAAATGGTCCCATAAAGTCTATAACCCAAACATCAAATAATTCCACCTCTATGATAGATTGTTGGAGCATCTAATTGCGTTGAGATATAGAACCTATACGTTGACATTTGTCACATTGCTGTGCAGAATTGTGGGCATCTCGAAACAATGTGGGCTAGTAGAATCCTGATTGTAGGACCTTTGCAGCAGTCCTAACACCACCAAAATGGCCTCCATAAGGAGCATCATGACAATGCTTGAGGATAGAAGACATCTCTTCCTCAGGAACACGGCGACGAATAATGTTGTCAGCGCATACCTTGAATAGGTATGGCTCATTCAAATGATATCTCGTAACGTTTCTAATAAATCTGATCTTCTTGTGACCTGTTACACTCAAAGATAGCTTACCACAAACTATATAATTGACGACATCAGCATACCATGGAGATACATCGGCATAAAATAATTGCTCATCCGAAAATGCGTCGACAATGAGTGACTGATTGCCATCTTCGCTTCTAGCTTTTAGACGAGATAAGTGGTCTGCTAGTTTGTTTTCGAATCCTTTCTTGTCTTCGATTTAAATATCAAATTCTTGTAAAAGTAGGATCCATCTGACTAGGCGTGGTTTGACATCTTTCTTCGTAAAAAGGTATCTCAAAGCAGAGTGATATGTGTAGACAGTAATTTTTATGCCATCAAGATATGAATGAAACTTGTCAAATGCAAAAACTACTGCTAGTAATTCCTTCTCAATAATCGTATAGTTTACCTATGCTTTAGTTAAGATTTTACTAGCATAATAAGTGGAATGAAATACCTTTTCCTTGAGTTGACCAATCACAGCCTCTACATCGAAGCGCTTGCGTCACACATTACCTCAAATGGTTGTGACCAGTCTGGTGTGACGATAATAGGAGTTTGTACTGGCTATTTCTTAATTGTGACAAATGCATCCAGACATGCGTCATTAAACAAAAATTTTTATTCTGCTCCAACAATGAGCATAGAGGCTTTCCATTCTTAGAAAAACTAGCGTGATTAAGAAAGCTTCTTATCCCTTTGACATTTATGGGTGGCGATAACTTCTCAATGATTTCTACCTTTGCTTTGTCTACTTCAATGTCCTGACATGATATTCGATGACCGAGGACAATGCCTTCAGTTACCATGAAATGACATTTTCCCAATTCAGCACTAGATTTGTGTCCTCGTATCTCTTTAATACTTTCGCCAGATTGTCGATGCATTGGTCAAAATTCTGCCCATACGCATAGAAATCATCCATGATGAATACCTCCAATGAATCTTCAATCATGTCCAAGAAAATAGCCATCATGCACCTCTGGTATGTAGCTGGTGCATTGCACAAACCAAACGACATACATCAGAAAGCAAAGGTTCCAAATGGACAAGTGAACATTGTCTTTGTCTGGCGTAATGGCTATTTGATTGTAACCAGAGTAGCAATCTAAGAAACAGTAATAGGCTTTACCAGCTAGCCTATCCAGCATTTGATCAATGAATGGTAATAGAAAAAGATCATTTTTTGTGGCCGCATTTAGATGACGGTAATTCATACACAATCGCCAACCTGTAGCAATGCTAGTTGTCCAGGAACTGCTGATATTGCTTATCATGCTCATTCTCTCTGAATCTTTGTGGAAAAGGTAAACATGGAGATACATCAAATTGCACCTACACCTTTGATTGCATCGATAGTTTCAAGGGTCGGACGTTAGGCATATGAGTGACAATTTTATGGAACTTCTTTGTCTGGAACATTGACAAGCTCTTCATATTCGACCTTCTTACCAGGGATTACTTCACCAATATCTTGAGGTGCTACAGTAGAGCCTATAATCAGCTTGCCAGTTTATTTACCACTCGTAAGAGTGATAGCTTTACAGTGTTCTTTCCCTTTTCGGCTGGGATTTTTAGTGTCAATAGGTAGTGTGCCCGATGGTCGAGTATTTAGATTTGAAGCGAGTTGTCCTAATTGTGCCTCTAACGCCCGAATAAAAGATTAATTCCCATGCACAATAGCTTCCGTGTGAGTAATATGCTTTCGCATTAAAGCTTCAAGAGTTGCTAACGAATCTGACGGAGAAGCTTGTGTGTACTGTTGTTGTCGATGTCCTTGAACATGTTGATTTTGCATTGACGAGTGTTGTGACTGCATCTGATTCTGGTGTGGATGCATCTGGCTTTGTTGTGGATGCATCTGAGTGTGCTTATTGTTGTTCTATTATTGTTTGATTGTAATCCCCTTATCTTGGATTATAAGTGCTTTGAGTAGATGTATTCCCATATCTGAATGTCTTAGCATTTTGACCAGCACTCTGAGTTCCCCAAGATTGTTGATTACATGCAGAATTATTATAAGAGTTGCCATAAGAATTGCTATGGATATTATTGACATAGAAGGCATTGTTTGCATGTTGTGGACAATCTTCATAGTTACGATTGTCACCGCAAATCTCATAGCACAAGGTTGAAACATCAACTTATTGAGCAACCTATATAGGTGTAACGTCACTAGTCCCTTTCATATTTTTTATCATAATTGCAAGAGAAGAAACTTGAGCACTAAGTTCATATATTGCGTCCAATTCAATAATTCCCGCAGTAGCTTTTGCTTGTGTAGCTCTAGAAATAGGATATTGATAATCATTCTGAGTAATTTTCTCATGAATTCGAGTAGCTTCATCATATGTAAAATCCAGTAAAGGACCATTGACTGATGCGTCGATAAGATTGTTTTTTTGTGAATTCATCCCATTATAGAAAATCTCAATTTGTGTTTCCTATTGAATACCGTGCATGAGGCAACGTCAAAGCAAATATTTATAATGTTACCATGTAGTGTAGAGATTCTCATCATCCAGCTGATGATAAGCTATAATATCATTCCGAAGACGAGCATTCATTGTCAGTAAATTAAAGCGCAAAACAAATTGTGTTGCTAGTGTATTCCAATAAGTAATTGAGTCGATAGGTAGCCCAATGAACCAAGTACGACCTCTTCCTTACAAAGAATAGGGAAATAATTGCATTTTCAAAGCATCATCAAGAATGCCTTCTTGACTAAAGGAAGCACAAATCAATAAAAATGATTTAAGATGTTCTTGTGCATCTTCATGTGGCAGTCCAGCATATTGCCCATTAGAATTTAACATTTGAAACATTACTGGCTTGAGTTCAAAATTCCCAGCTTGGATTGCTGGCCTAACAACTCCCGATTGTAAATCATCCAAGACAGGTACTACAAAATCTCGTATTGTCCTATTTTGTATTTGATCATCTTGCGGCAACGGTGGGTCTTCAGCAATTTGTGGTGCTATTGAGGGTTTGGCTGCATTTTTTCTTGGTAAAGCCATATTCCTTTATTCTTGAATTCTCCTTTGAATGGTTCCTTCAGTTTCTGGATCAAAATCAACAATAAACTCCGAATTGCTTCGGGTAAAAAAAGGCCTAAAATAAAATGTACAAATAACGAAAAAAGAAAACAAGTTAATAACAACTAAATATTTATAATAAAAAAATACAAAAATAAAAATAAACATCAAACGAATGTCATCCCCGGTAACGGCTCCAAAACTTGGTCGGTTGTTTAACGTCACAATAATATTGTGCAAGCGTACACTGTCGATGCAAGTATAGTGGATAGGTATTAGTCTATTGGATATTGATCCCACGAGGATGGTTGTCTTTTGTCTATCAATGTATGTGCAATAAACAAATAAAATGAGATAAATTGTGAATATTCAACATAATACTAAGTGCTCACAAGGTATAAAAGGATAGTTGATTGTCGATGCAATAAATTACAATGACTATGTTACTGATCGGCCTGTAAATGTCACAACATTTAATTCTAGCGAACACTCGTCGATGCACGTATAATTGATATAATTGTTCTATCGGATATCGATCCCATGAGGATAGAGTTCTTGATGTTTAATTGTCGAAGCAACTAAAGTTAAAATTAGAAGAATTATTACTAAGAATGTCAGCGCAACTAAGTCAAATCTGCATAGCTAAAAGAGTTAATTTGTCAACGCAAATATGAAGTAAATTGTCAGAGCAAATTAATATAGAATGAATAATTGTTGGGATGTTTGTAAAGGTAAATTCAGAACTTAAAATAAATGATCAAGTGTAAAGAAGTGGAGAGGATCACTGATTTCACAAGTCGCAATGCTAAATGTTGCTGCAAGGAAACAAATAGATAAATTGTCACCTTAATTATATTTCAATGAAATTTTATTACTATCACCTCCTCTGTTTAACAAATACTCAAATGCTAGTAATTACCACACCTTTTAGTGCTAGTAATGCCTTGCACTCAAGAGCAAGTGGTTAGAATTCCTTCTTAGCCTCAAGCAACTTCCGTTGTCTTGCTTGTTGATTCAACTTGTCGCCGCACCTTCCAATGTCTGTGATTGCAATCGCACTTCTATGGTCAAAACGATTAAATCCAAAGATAAACAGATAAGGAGAATAGAGTAAAAATCAAATTAGATCTAACTTCAAATGGTACTTCCATACTCAATTGATAATCAATAGTATTCATCAACAATTAAGAGGTATCAAAGAAAAAAATCGAAACATCCTATTCCTAGTTTACTAGCACTATTCCATGACACTCCTCTTGCGCCGCAGATAGGCACTTCTCATCAGAAGTCTTGCTCCTTTGCTCGTCAAATCACCTTCCTTCGAACCTCAAGCTTCCATGGCAGCTTGTTAAGAGATTTGAGAAATTTTTCAAAATTTAATTCTTCACCACTTGATGCCCATCTTCTTCTTTTCCCTCCATTTATATGCTCGAAATTTGCAGCTCTCATCTCTTCTTAGATCTAACCATTTTGGCAGCTGTACAAGTTGGTTATTTCCAGCTGTGCACTCACGCAAATCTGGTGTGTTCATCAGGGATCTGTAGGTTGTCGTCGCATTTCTCGGTGCAATCTATGATCTTTACTTGCAGCGACAACTTAGCGTTCTCCTACACTGGTGCTTCTAGGTATGTTTGTAGCGTGAATTCATTTGTACGAGGTGAAAGTATTCATGTGGTGACATCTTTGGCTGTAATTCCATGTTAAATTTGTGGTTGCATTTTTGGACGTTTCTTAGCACTGATCTTCAGAGGTTGATTTCTGCATTGATAATTTCAGACAGAAAACTCATGCTGCATACGACGACATTAGTAGTATAAAAGAGGCTAAAATAAAAAGAATTAAAGCCATTCAACACTAAGTTAGAAAATGCAAATATTAACTATGAAATGTTTAACATGCATACTAAATATAATACAAAAGAAACAATTAATACATAAGTTTTAGGGAGAAAATAGGTGTCATTCTAATGTTATCACTTACCAAGCTTAAGTTCTATGTTTAATTTAAGACTTAAACATGTAGATTAACCACACCTTTCGATAACGACAATGAAACATAATTAAGAACAAGTGGATTAAATTCCTCTAATCCTCATGGAACATCCGTTGTCATGCTTATTAGCTTGAACTGTCGTTGCACTTTCCAGTGACAGTGACCACTATAACATTTTATGCTAAAAAACATTCAAACCCAAAGATTAAATTGTAGAAGCAAGGTTGCATAAAATAAAATTTAAACCAGGATTCATCTGTACTTCCATACAAACATGAAATAGAAAGTAACCACCATCATTTAGAAAAGAAATATAAAAGAAACAAGTGGAGAATACTATTCCTAGACAATCACGACTTGACCTCTCTATTCCCTCTTGCGTCGCACTCAGGGCTCCTTGTCAAGAGTTGATCTACATCCCTTTCACATCGGTTCATGATCGCATTATGAACATCACAGCAATAATGTGCAAGCGTACACTGTCGATGCAAGTATAGTAGATAGATGTAAATCTATAGTTTATCGATCCTATAGGGATGGTTGTTTGTGTTTATAATTGTCGATGCAATGAAAGTTAAAACAAGATAGATTGTAACGACAGATGTCGGGGCAATTAAAATAAGAAATGCAGTAAAAGAATGAGGTTAATTTGTCAAAGCAGTATTGAAAGATTTAAGAAGTAAAGTACTAATAATAAAATAGGGGTTTCCTAACTTGAAAAGTTGGCAGAAAGCTAAATGTGATCACAAGGTTAATAATAGATAAATTGTCACTGTAATTAAGCATAATGAAATCTTACCAACCTTAACTTCCATGTTTATCAAAGACTCAAATAATCACACTAACCACACCTTCCAATATTGGAAATCCAATATACTCAAGAATAAGTGGAATGAATTCCTTCGATCCTCAAGCAACTTCAGTTGTCTTGCTTGTTAATTTAATTTGTTGCTACACTTTCCAGTGACAGTGATTGCAGTCACACTTCCGTGGTCAAACAATTAAATCCAAAGATAAACAATAAAGGAAAGATTGAAATAGATATCATTCAGATCAAAAATGAAATTGTACTTCCATACAACTCAATTTATCTAAACTTATCAGCGTTAAGCAAGAGAAATAATAGAATAAATTGAAGTATCCTATTCCTAGTTTACTTGAATCACTCCCTTACACTTCTCTTAGATCGCATTTAAGGTGTTTCTCATCAGGAGCAAGGCTGTCTTCTCATCAACATCAGGTTATCCTCAGGAATTTAAGCTATAATGGATGCAAGCTTAAGAAAATATGGATTGAAGAAGAAAACCAAATATGGCCAAAGAAGAAGATTTTTTGAAGATCCTTTTTCTCTGTCCTTCTCTTCAGTGTTTAACAACCATTTCCCCAGTCTAGGTGTCCTACCTACCAGATCTAATATCCTCTGGCTGTACATTTTGTTTATATCAGCTGTACAACTCATACATTTCTAGTGTGTTAACCAGATAGCTGTCAGGTGCAGCGATAGTTTTGGGCGCAAATTTAGGTCCTATTTTGCAACGATAACTCTGGACACCTTCATGCACTGATCCTTCTGGACAGGTTCCTGCAGTGACATCTTTGGGTGCAATACCGAACAACTAATGCAGTGACATTAGTAGTAAAAACATGATAAATTTAATAGAAATTAGGCCAAGCTTCACTAAGTTAAAAAATGCAATAACTAAGTTAAAAAGACTAAAAATGCATGCTAAAGATGATCAAATGGGAACAAATTATACCATAAGTAAGGAGAAATCAATGGTCTTTTCTAATGCTATCACATCCCTAAACTTGAATTTTTACTTGTCCTCAAGTAAACAAAAGCTAGCAAGGTTATAGCAAGAATTTTATCAAAGTAATGATTATTCTAGCAACTTGAATCATCTAAAATCCTAATGCATGAATTACATTCAAATGAAAGAATATTGCACCGACAATTTATAGGTATGAATAATTATAATTGCAACTTCATTAATTCTAGCATCATACTTTAAATCTTAAATTCTTTCTACCAAAATAACATTTATTGTACAGTAATATATACATATATATTTTTTCTTCTTTTCCCTTTTTTCTTTCATTTTCTCTCTTTTTTTATCTTACTAAGGGATGTCGTTGCATTACTATACTCTTATTCCTAGGAAGTAATGATGGGTGTAACAAACCCCAAGGGAGTATGTAATTGTGCTGACACACACTCTTGTAGTGATAGCCTTTGGCTAGATTACTTTTTCTAACACTTGCATTGGAGTGTTCCCCCTTGATAGTTCACAATACACCCACATTGGAGTGTCTTTTATTTATAAATATACTTATATACAAGTAGCTATAAATGGTAAATTTATTCAAGTTTCAAATACTGATACTATTCATCCGTTACTAATGCAATCTAAATCTTTCATCCAAAAAGTGAAGATACAACATTCAATCAAATTCATCCAACTCATTCATTAGCAGTTCACAAGATTCAAGAATTAAGTATCAACTGAAAAATTTCGAGCACATTTCCAATAACCATGCATGCTTTCATTAAACTTAAAAGGAATTTTTTTTTAAAATGTGGGTGCATTTGCATTTCCAGCCCATCTACATTCCTTCCCTTTTTTCTTCTCCTCTTCCTTTTCTTCTTATTCCTTCCCTTTTTTCTTCTCCTCTTCCTTTTCTTCTTTCTCTTCTTCTCTTGCTCCTTCATCTCGTGCTTCTTCGTTGGCTCCAATATCCACAACTGCGACTGGTGTTTGCTCCTCCCTAACAGCAGCAGCGACCTCTCATTCCACCATGTTGGCACCCAAACTATTTGATAGGTCATCGTAAAAAAGGCTTGCTATGCTGCAGAAGCAATCTTCCATTTCCTTGGACTGCACCTCTTTCTCCACATCATTAGAGATGTGGATTCTGGTTGGGGATTGGATGGATTTGGTTCGTTCGTCTGAAGTGTACTGCTTAGAGGATGGTGTCGCTTCCTTGATAATGAGAATAAAAACTGGGAAGTCTGGCATTGGATGTGTGCTCAAACTGCGAAATGCGGTGACAATAGCTTTGTTCCATACTCTGGTATAGACATAAAATAAATTTCGCCTGTACTGTATCTCCTCTATTGTTTCGACAAGTCATTTGTCTGCAACTTGTTTGATCCACACATTTTTATATCTCCACAAGTTTCCTCTAGAACAAAGGATCTATAGGCGCATTAGTCTGAGCGACCTTCTTCTTTCCTTTTTCTTTGGAACCTCCTTCATTATAAGGTTTTCTTGCCCCCTAGTCATCCATTCCACCGATACATCATTGATTGGCCCCTTGTTCTCCAAAATTTCCTCCCCTTCATGAGGCATAATACCTCTTTGTTTACATAGTAGCATTATAAAAGAAGGAAAAGGTAGGATACTTATCCGTTTTGTGGTTTCCTTTGCAATCTCTTGATGTAAGATTACGCCAGCATCAATCCTGAGACCCTTCATTATGGAATGCAACAAGCACATTCTATCAAGTGTCATGATGTTGCTATGGGTGGATGGCAGCAGATGACAGTTAATAAAGTGGAACCAAACTTTGCTTTGAACTGTGAGATAGCAACGGTGCACAATATAGTTATTGGGATTGTTGCCAATCCACATCGTGCCATCAACGCATAAGTCGTTCAGCAAAATATCAGTACCTTCCTCAGTCAAATTTTCCATAAATTCAATATGGTCATCCTCCCCCTTAGTGATATGAAAAATGGCATTTATGTGATCGATACTCCATGGCACCAAACCTTCTCGTACTAATATAAATTCCTGTTCAGAGTCCACCAAGTTAGCGTAGAATTCCCTTACCAGAGAGGGAGAATGGCCTACTGGGTGGTCACAAAATAGTTCTCATCCCAAACGAGAGATTGTTCTTGCTACTTGCTTTCCCAAAGTCAGTTGCGAAGACAACTGAAACCCTTGTTCAAGATGATAGTTTCTCTTTAGCATAGTGTCGTGATATCGGTCCTTTGTTGCCTTCGACAAAAACAGGATTAGCTTTTTAGTTTGAGGTGGTTATCATTTCTGACCACAGCCGCTGAAGATTCAGCCTTTGATTTGGAAGGTGTTTTTGCTTCACGAGTATGAGCCATGAGTATTGAAATAGAAAAAATGAGAGTATCTGGCCGAAAAATATAAGGTTAAAGAGAAAGATAATACAATAATAATGGAGTTTGTAAGCGTGAGATATCAGTTGGCACAAAAGGGATGTTTTATAGACGATAGAGGCAAAGAGACGTGCTGATTGGTGATAGTACACTGTGCTTATAGCGAATAAATGCTAGGACACAGATTGTACTTTTTCGGGATGATCTAACAGCTGGGGATTAAGATGCATCAACCGACATGATTCTTGCTTGAAACATTTTGCTAGTCATCAATAAATTACGTTGGCAAGTCGGGTTGTCATGCATCAACAAAGAAGCAAATTTTATTCCTGCATAAAACTTAAAGAAAAAGAGTGAAAAGAAAAAAAAGTAAAAATCAAAGTTTTCACTGACATTATTAAGAAAATGTGACCAGGTTAATGGTCTCGTGTTTTTCGCTAATGCTTGAACTATGGTAATGCTTCAATCGTTGGCCATTTACTTTAAACTTGTGTCCATCGTTCAAATCTTTAATTGTCACCACACCATGTGCAAATGCTTCAGCAACTTCAAAAGGTCCAGACAACCTTGAGTGCAATTTCCCTGGATGCAATTTTAAACGTGAGTTAAATAAAAGTACTAACTGACTAGGAGAAAATTGTCGCCGCAAAATGATGTCATGCAATCTCTTAGTTTTTTTCTTTGTAGATGGTAGCATTTTAATAGGCATTGCGACGAATTTCTTCTAGCTCTAAAATGTCCAACAATCTTTTCTTTCTAGTAGCATCGTAATCCATCTTCACTTGCTTGATTGCCCACATGGCCTTCTGATCAAGTTCAACCAGCAAATGACATGATTTTCGAAAGACCAACTGATATGGAAAATTCCTAATGGAGTCTTGCAAGTAATCCGAAGCGCCCACAACGCATCACGTAGACATGAAAACCAATCTCTTTTAGATGGTTTAACCACCTTCTCAAGAATACTTTTAATCTGTCGATTAGAGACCTCCGTCTATCCATTTGATTGTTGATGATACGTGGTTGCCATACGATGTGTCACATCGTAGCATTTTAATACTGTTACCACCTGATTGCAATGTAAATGAGTGCCTTGATCACTTATTAATGGTCGAGGTGTTACGAACCTTGTGAGGATATATGTGTGAAAGAATTTTAACATTGTTCGAGCATAATCTTTTAAAGTAACGATTGCTTCGATCCACTTAGAGACATAGTCAACAGCTAACAAAATATACACATTTCGAAAGGAGTTTGGAAATGGTCCCATGAAGTCAATACCCCAAACGTCAAAGAGTTTAACCTCTATGATATGTTGTTGAAGCATCTCGTTGCATCAAGATATGGAACCCATGCGTTGACATTTGTCGCACTGTTGCGTGAAATTATGAGTGTCTCGAAACATCATAGGCCAATAAAATCCTGATTGTAGGACCTACGCAGTAGTCCTGACACCACCAAAATGGCCTCTATAAGTAGCATCATGGCAATGCTTCAGGATGGAAAGCATTTCCTCCTCAGGAACACAACGACGAATGATGTTGTTGGCGCATACCTTGAACAAGTATGGCTTATTCCAATGATATTTCGCAGCATCCCTTAGAAATCTAACTTTCCTATGACTTGTGGCACTTAACGGTAGCTTCTTACAAACTAGATAATTGACGAAATCTACATACCATGTAGATGCATCGACAAAGAATAATTTCTCATCTAGAAATGCGTTGACAATTTGTGACTTACTGTCATCTTCGCTTCCAGCTTCCAGACGAGATAAGTGGTCTGCTACTTGGTTTTCTGATTCTTTCCTATCCTTGATCTCAACATCAAATTCTTGTAGCAAAAGGAACCATCTGATCAGCCTAGGCTTGGCATCTTTCTTAGTAAAAAGGTATCTCAAAGTTGAGTGATTAGTGTATACTATAATCTTTGCACCGACCAGATACGAACGAAACTTGTCAAATGCAAAAACTACTGCCAACAACTCTTTCAAAGTAGTCATATAGTTAACCTGTACTTCAGTTAGAGTTTTACTAGCATAATATATAGAATGAAATACCTTATCTTTCCTTTGTCCAAGCATTTCTCCTACAGCAAAGTCGCTCGCATCACACATTACTTCAAATGGTTACGTCCAATCTGGTGCGACAACAATGGGTGATTGTACTAGGTGCTATTTAATCTTCAAAAATGCTTCTAAAACATCATTGAACAAAATTTTTTTATTTTGCTCTAACAGCAAGCATAATGGTTTTGCTATCTTGGATAAGTCTCGGATGAATCTTTTATAAAATCTGGTATGGCCGAGAAAACTCCTTATTCCTTTCACATTATTAGGTGGAGGCTATTTTTCAATGATTTCAACCTTTGCTTTGTCCACTTCAATTCCCTGACAAGATATTCAATGACCAAGGACAATTCCTTCGGTTTCCATGAAGTGGCATTTTTCCCAGTTCAGAACTAAGTTGGTGTCCTCAGATCTCTTCAGTACTTTAGCTAAATTGTCAGTGCATATATCAAAAGTTTGCCCATACACAAAAAAATCATTCATAAATACCTCTAATGAATCTTCGATCATGTCTGAAAAGATGGCCATTATACACCTTCGGAATGTGGTTAAGGCGTTGCACAATCCAAATGGCGTTTGCCGAAAAGCAAAGGTTCCAAATGGGCATGTGAAAGTCATCTTTGCTTGATCCTTCAGTGCAATAGCGATCTGGTTGTATCCTAAATACCCATCAAGGAAACAATAATAGGCCTTACCAGCTAGCCTATCCAAAATTTGATCAATGAATAGAAGTGGGAAGTGATCTTTTTTTTGTGGCCGTATTTAAATGATAGTAATCCATACACACTCATTAACCTGTAGCAATGCGAGTAGGGATTAGCTCATTTTTATCATTACTTACCACTTTGATGCCAGTCTTCTTAGGTACACATTGGATCGGGCTCACCCAGGTGCTGTCCGAAATGGGATAGATGATGCCTGCGCCCAACCACTTAATAATCTCCTTCTTCACTACTTCCTTCATTTTTTCATTCAATCTTCATTGTTGCTCAACGAACTGTTTCCCTTCATCTTTTAGCCTAATCTTATGCATGCAGAAAGAGGGACTAATGCCTCTGATGTTCACTATGCTCCAAGCAATGGCTCTTTTATGTTACTTTAGTATTCTGATTAATTTTTCTTCTTGACATGCGTCTAGACTTGCACTGACCATTATAAGCAATGTTTCGTTATCACCTAGGAAAACATACTTCAGATACGTCGGCAACGGCTTTAACTCTAGAGTCAGAGCTTATTCAACTGATGGTTTAAACACAAGGATCGTCTGATTTATTGGATCCAAAGATTCCAATTTCCAGCCATGTTTCAGCTCACAGATGTTAGCTTCAACTTTATGGTCACATTAAGGTGAGATATTATGTTTCGATGTTACCGCATATTCCTCTGGCACTGATGAGCTTCGTTCATTGAACTCCTCTATAATTAACTTATCTAGAATATCAATGTGGTGACATTGCTCCTTACTGCGTGACAGAGATGCTTTGAAAACACTGAAGGTTACATTCTCGTCATTGTGACGAATGATCAGTTCACCTTTGAAGACATCTATAAGTGTGCGTCACGTTGTTAAAAATAAGAGTCCTAAAATAATGAGCACCTACTCATCAGCTTCACAATCAAATATGATAAAGTCAACAGGGAACACAAATTTATTAATATGGACAAGAACATCTTTAATCTGTCCTTTAGGTTGTGCCAAAGATTTGTTCGCAAGTTGTAATGTCACCGTAGTGGGCTTTAAATGACCAATCCCTAGTTTCTTGAAAGTCGACAATGGCATCAGATTAATGCTAGCTCCTAGGTCACAAAGAGCTTTACCTAAGTAATGCTTTCCAGTAGAACATGGAATTGTGAAACTGCCAGGATATTTCATCATTGTTGGCAATTTATTTGTCAGCACAGTGCTACACCCTTCTGTGAGCGCAATTGTCTCAATATCGGAAAGCTTTTTCTTCTTCGACAATAGCTCCTTCATAAATTTCCTATAACTGGGGATTTGCACAAGAGCATCAATTAGAGGTATATTAATATGTAAATGTTTCAAGGTAGATACAAATTTTTGATAATCTTTACCATGCTCTTTCTCCTTGAATCGATGTGGAAATCGTAAAGGTATGTCTACAACGGGTTGTTTTGTTGTAACCGGTTGCGACGATGTGGGCAGTTGCGTAAAAAACTTCTTAGGGTGAATGGTAGGCATCGACATGACTATTGGTGGTTCATCATCATGTACTTTTACTGTTTCTTCTTCAGATGCAACTTCTCTTTGTTGCTTTGGTTCCTTTGCGTCGACAGGTGCATGGTTAGAGTTGCTACTATTTTCGATAGTTTGCTTTCCACTCCGCAATGTAATAGCCTTACAATGCTCTTTACCTTTCTGATTTGGATTTTTAGTACCACTTGGTAAAGCACCTGGTTGTCTTGAGCTCATATTAGAAGCCAATTGTCCTAATTGTACTTCCAATGCTCGGTTGGAAGACGAATATCCTTGTACAATTGCTTCTGTTCTCGTAATATGCTCTCGCATCAATGCTTCAAGAGTAGCCAATGGATCTACTCTTAATTGAGAATATTACTATTGCTGTTGTTGATGCTGTCCTTGCTTATTTGACATCGCATTCTGTTGTGTTAGCATTCGAACTTGTGGATGCATTTGGTTATATGATTGCATCTGATATTGTGATCGTATCTGATCGGGTTGTGCATTAAATTACTGATTATGATTATAATTCTACTGCTGTTGATTGTAACACCCTTGTTTAAAATTTCCTTGATTTGAGGAATTCCCATATTTATATGTGGATGTATTCTAACTCCTTCAAGGTTGTCGAGCTCTAGTTGAATTGTTGTATGAGTTACCATAGGAATTTCCATGAATGTTATTGATATAGAATGCATTTTTAGCATGTTGTGGATAATCCTCATAACTGTGGTTGTCATCGCAAATTTCACAAGAAAATGTTGGGACATCCATCTATTGGGCTACTTGAATAGGGGCAATATCACTTGTTCCCTTCATATTTTCGATCATGTTTGCTAACGAGGATACCTGCGTATTAAAAGCTGATATTTCATCTAATTCCATAACAACAGGATTAGTTTTTACATGAGCAGCAGGAGAAATTGGGTATTGATAGTCATTTTGTGCAATCCTCTCTAATATTCGTACGACTTCATTATAGGTGCAATCCAACAAAGGACCATTGGCAGATGCATCGACAAGATTTCTTGTCTGCACATTTAATCCATTGTAGAAGATCTCGATTTGAGTTTCTTGTTGGATTCCATGCATGGGACAACATCTCAGCAAAGTTTTATAACGTTCCCACGTAGTGTGTAAATTCTCATCATCCAGTTAATGATATGCCGCGATATCATTCTGCAATCTGGCGTTCATTGTCGACGGATTAAATCACAAAAGGAACTGTATTGCTAACACATTCTCAGAAGTAATAGATCTAGCCGATAAACCAAGGAACCATATTCTTGCCCTTCCTTGCAAAGAATAAGGGAATAATTGTGTCTTCAAGGCGTCATTAGGAACACCATGTTCACTAAAAGAAGCACATGAGCAGAAAAGATTTGAGATGCTCTCTCGCATCTGCGTGAGGTAAACCTGCATATTGTCCATTCGAGTTAAGCATTTGAAACATAACCGGTTCTAATTCAAAATTACCAACTTGTATTACTGGCCTAACAACCCCTGGTTGTAAATCATCGAGCACAAGAACAACGAAATCTCTGATTGTCCTGTCTTGGAATTTTCTCTACTTGTGGCAGTGATGGTGGTATATTGTTAACTCTTTGTGGCTACTCTAGAGGAATAACATTTTGTGGCAGCAATGGTGGTAGATCATTGAAAACTAAATTCAGAAACTTAAAATAAATGGATCAAGTGTAAAGAAGTGGAGAGGATCATTGACTTCACAAGTGGCAATGCTAAATATACAAGGTTTCTTATAGATGAAATTGTTACCGCAATTATGATCCATTGAAATCTTACTAATATCAACTACTATTTATCAAAAACTCAAGCACTCACATTTACCACAACTTCCAGTGCTAGTAATGCTTTGCACTTAAGAACAAGTGACCAGAATTCCTTCTAGTCTCAAGCAACTTCTGCTGTCTTGCTTGTTAATTTAACTTGTCATCGCACCTTCTAGTGTCTGTAACTGCAATTGCACTTTCTTGTTCAAATAGTTAAATCCAAGATAAATAGATGAGAAGAATTGAATAAGAATCAAAGTAATCTAACATTAAAAGACACTTCCATGTACAATTAATTGTCAATTGAAAATCATCAGCATTAAAAGAGGGATTAACAAATAAATCGAAGCATACTATTCCTAGGCTACTAGGATTCTTCCTTAACTGCTCCTCTTACATCGCATCAAGCTCTTCTAGTAAGAATATGTTGCCCCCTTGCTGAATCAGATCATCGTCCTCCAGATTCAGGCTTCCATGATAGCTTTGGATGAGAGAAATTTAGATTTGAAATCTTCACCACTTGATATCATCTTCTCTTTCTGTCATTCTATTTATAATTAGTGATTCCTTCTAGATCTTTCTCTCTTTTCTAGATCTAACACCTTTTTACAGCTGTGGAAGTTCTTATTTGCCAGCTATGTACTCACGTAGATCTGATTTGTTCTTTGAGCAGTTGTAGATTGTCGCGACGTCTCTAGACACAATTTATAACTTCAATTTGCTACGACAATTTTCTCTTGCATTGGTGCTTGTGGATATGTTAGTAATGTGAAATCCTTGATAAATTGTGAAAATATTCATGCAACGACATATTTTGCAGCAATTTTGGATCAACTTGTGACCGCAATTCTGAATGCTTCCCTACTCTGATCCTCCCAGGTGGATTTCTACGCTAACAAATTTAGACGCAAAACAAGTGTTAAATAAAATGAGATTAATAGCATAAAAGAGATAAAATGAAAGACATTAAGATCGAGACATCATTGAGTTAGAAAATGCAAACACTAAGTATGAAATGCTAAAAATGCATGCTAAATATGATACAAAAGGACAAATAATACACTAAGTTAAAGAGAATTTAAGTGTCATTTATAATGTTATCAAGAAATCGCATGGTCTAGAAACCCAACCTCTCGAAGCCAGAACTCACATTTACTAAATTTGGCGTACAGTTGTTTTTCTTGCAAGGTCTACAACACTTCTCTCAAATGCTGAGTATGATCCGACTCCGTCTTGGAATAGATTAGTATGTCATCGATAAATAACACCACGAATCTATCCAACTAGGGTTGAAAAACACTATTCATCAAATCCATAAATGCTGCCGGAGCATTGGTTAACCCAAACAGCATCACCAAAAATTCATAATGCCCATATCGAGTCTTGAATGCAGTATTCGACATATCATAGTATTTTACTCACATCTGATAATATCCTGACCTGAGTTATATTTTAGAAAATACGGTTGCACCTTTCAACTAGTCAAACAACTCGTCAATACGAGGTAACGAATATTTATTCTTCACTGTAACTTTGTTTAAACTGTCGATAATCTATACATAATCTCATAGAACCGTCCTTTTTCTTCACAAACAAAAATGGTGCACTCCAGGGTGATACACTCGGACAAATAAAACCTCTGTCCAGTAATTCTTGCAATTGTAACTTCAACTCTTTCAACTCAGTTGGTGCAATTCTGTACGGTGGAATAGATATCGATGTAGTGTTAGGTACCAAATCAATAATAAATTCCACTTCTCTGATCGAAGGCAATCCTGGTAACTCTTCAGAAACACATCTGTAAATTCATTAACAACTGAAACCTGATTCAATTTCGTTCTCGAATCCTGAGTATCGAGTATATACGCTAGAAATGCTCTACACCCCTTACGAACCATTTTTTGAGTAGAAATAGCTAAAATCACTATGGTAGCACAATTTAATCTGTCAAACTTGACTGTATCATTTGACCTATTAGGCATTTCAAATCAATCCATTGCTGTCTATAGTTAACAACTGTATCATGCTCAGATAACCAATCCATACCCAAGATTACATCAAACTCGTGAAACAATAATAACATCAAATCAACAGGAAATTCACAGTGCTAAAATTTCAATGGACATTTATGACATACCAGATTAACTATGACACAATGAACCAGTGGTTTTTTACTTGAACATCAAACTTAATTAACTCAAGGGACAAGTTTTCATCAGTTGTTAATGTAGTATAGATATATGAATGAGTCAACCCTGGGTCAATCAAAACACACATGATATAATTAAAAAGATAGAATATACCAGTAACAACATCAAGCATGGTAGCCTCCTCTCTAGCTCAGATAGTGTATGTCTGTGCTAGTGCTTGGGTCTTAAACCTATTTATACCATCTATTATCACCCCGACTAATTACCATTTTCCTTTAATTTCTTCGATAGTGGCATAAAAAAAGCCCTAAAACAACTCTTTTTACTAAACTCCCGAAATTTTCTCTCTCGTTGTCTCTTGTGATTATAAATTTCCTCCATTTTTTAGGCTCGATTAGTCAAAGCAACAAACAGTCATAGCTCAGATCCACCAACCATCATTTTAATCTCATCATTTAATCCGTCTTCAAATCGAACACACATGTCTTCATCTATCGGCATAATTTCCCTAGCATATTTACTGAGGATTACAAACTCTCGTACTCAGCAACTAACTTGTTCCCTTGCTTTAATTCCAGAAACTCCTTCTTCTTCCAATCCAAATATCTTTTGCTGATGTATTTCTTTTTAAACTCACTTTGTAAGAATTTCTTGTTAATTTCATTTTTGGGAACCACTGCCAACATTGTCGTCCACCACTTGTAAGCCTTGTCCTTCAGCAGTGATGCGACACATCTCAAAAAATCTTCAGGAGGACAAGCCATTTCATTAAGAACTCTCTGAGTGGTCTCTAACCAGTACTCGACTCTAGAGGGGTCATCTTCTATGCTTCTTTTAAACACTTTTGTGTCGTACTTTCTTTATTATCGGTTGAAAAATGTCACCTCAGTTCAACCACTAAGGGAGATGAAGGCACAGCAGGAGGTACCACAGGCCGTACAGTATGCTGTGTCACAGGAGGTGGAGGTTGCAGAGTCATCAAATTATTCCTCATAAACTCTGAGAATCACTGTCCCATTAAACAGAAGAATAATTTTTAGCTTCATTTTCTATCATCGGTAGTAACGACACACCGTGACTTGCCCTAGAATCATTAGTTGAAATATTACTGTTCACCTCGTTCAGAATCAAACATATACAGTCCCTATGGAGACGATAACTCTGTTACTTGCTAACAACTATGTACACTTGCACAAACTTATGCGTTAGAAGTTTTTGGCGCTGTTGTAGGGGGTTGTTGCCTTAATCATTTTTGTGAAATCATTGTTTTCAATTTGGTTTTTATTTTATTTTATTTCTAATTTTACTAATTAATTCTCTAATTATTTATTTTCTTTTCAGGTGTTTATGAGCATTGATTGAATTATCGATTTACTCACCGTTGACTCTAAAATCGAGTTAACATTTAGACTAAGAAGATGAGGATGATTAGCCCAAATACAAGCTATCGACATGGACCTTGGAAATCAAAATGATAGTAAAGGGAATAGAGTCATTAATGTGCATAATTCAATCCTTATTGTTGATGATAGGGATCAAGCTATAAGGTAGTACATGGTGCCACTTTTTAATGAACTTAATCCGAGAATTAAGAGACCAGAGATCGAGGCAGCGTAGTTTGAATTGAAACTTGTAATGTTTTAGATACTTCAAACAGTGGGCCAGTTTAGTGGAACGCAAAGGATCCATACCTTCACCTTCGATTGTTTATGGAGGTGAGTGATTCGTTCAAGATAACCAGTGTGATTGATGATGCATTGAGAATAAAGTTTTTTCCATATTCATTACGAGATCGAGCACAAGCATGGGCTTAATTTGTTGCCACCAAATTCAATCTCTACTTTGCAAGAGTTAACAAAATGATTTTTGGTTAAGTATTTCCCACCTAGAAAAAATGATAAGTTACGAAATGAGATCACTACTTTCCATCAATTTGATTATGAGTCCTTATACGAGGCGTGGGAAAGAACCAAGGAACTACTTCATAAGTTCCCTTGGCACGAGATTCCACATTGCATCTAATTAGAGACATTTTATAATGGTCTTAATGCACAAACAAGGTTGATGGTAGCTGCTTTTGCAAATGGTGCTCTCTTTTCTAAGTCTTATAATGAGGCTTAAGAAATCATCGGGAGGATAGTCAGTAACAATTACCAGTGGCTGGCTAACTAAGTAGCTTCTATAAGACGTGTAGCCGGAGTGCATGAAGTAGACACCCTCACTTAACTCTCAATTTAGGTTTCTTCTCTCTCTTCAATGTTGAAACAATTTACCACTAACGATTTGAATAATATTGTAGCTCAATCACCAAGTCAATTTGATATTATTTCCTGTGTATATTGTGGGGACGATCATTCTTTCAAAAATTTTCCATCAAATCCCGAGTCAATTTATTATGTTTGAAATCAACACAAGAATAGAAGTGGACAAGGACCATAGTCCAAGTTCTATAATCCTTCATGGCGAAACAATCCAAACTTTTCTCGGAATAACCAAGGAAATGGACCGAACAACACTTACATGTTTCTCGGAACAACACTTGTCGATGCAAGTATAGTTGATAGGCTTAAAACTATCAGATATCAATCCCACGGAGATGGCTGTTTATGTTTATAATTGTTGATTCAATTAAAGTTAACATAAGAAAACTATATGAATAATGTCAGCTCAATTAAAATAAAGAGTGCAGAAATGAATGAATTAAACTGTCAGAGCAAATATTGCAAGATTGTAATAAAGTATGTCAAACCATATTAATTAGAAATGCAGTGAAATTTTGAAGATAATTTGTCAATACATTTTAAGAAAATTAAAGAAGTAAAAACAATGATAATGGAATGGGGGATCCCTGACATGATAAGTCGACAAACCACTGAATGTGACCACAAGGTAAATAATAGATAAATTATCGTCGCAATTAAGCTTAATGAGATCTTACCAACTTCGACTTTCATATTTATCAAAGACTCAAATTCTCACATTAACCACACCTTCCACTGCTGGCAATGCTTTGCATTCAAGAACAAGTGGCCAGAATTCCTTCGTTCCCCCAACAACTTTCGTTGTCTTGCTTGTTAATTTAATTTGTCACTGCACTTTTCAGTGTCAGTAACTGCAATAGCACTTTCATGATCAAGTAATTAAATCCAAAGATAAACAGATAAGAGTAAATTGATCAGAAATCAAATTAGATCTAAAATTAAAAGGTACTTCCATACACATTTAACTTCATCAGAATTTATCAGCGTTTGAGAGGAAATAAAGAACAAGTTGAAGCATTCTATTCCTAGCCTACTAGAACTCTTTCCTAATGCTCCTCTTGTGTTGCATGAAACTGGTGATGATAAGGAAAATGTCATGACAAAATATTGTCATCAAACAAAAGAAAAGATTATGCCACCATTTTCGCAAAGATTTGAACAGTCGAAGCTAGATGTTCAGTTTAAGAAGTTTTTGGAAGTACTGAAACAGTTGCATTTTAATATCCCCCTTGTAGAAGCATTTGATTAGATGCCCAATGAAGTGAAATTTATGAATGACATTTTATCCAAAAAGAAGAGATTGGGTGATTTCGAGACTGTCGCACTTACTGAAGGGTGCACGACGATGTTGATGAGTAAGTTGCCACCAATGTTAAAAGATCCAGGAAGTTTTACTATTCCTTGTGCTATTGGTTACAACTACATTGGTAATGCATTATGTGATTTAGGTGCTATTATTAATCTAATGCCAATGTCAGTTTTTAAGAAACTTGGAATTGGAAGAGAGAGACCTACGATAGTGACGCTACAATTAGCAGATCGCTCATTCGCACATCCGGAGGGTAAGGTTGAAGATGTGTTGGTAAGAGTCGATGAATTTATTTTCCTTGCGGATTTTAGAATTTTAGAGTTTGTGGCTGATAAAGAAGTCTCCATAATTTTGGAAAGACCGTTTTTAGCTACGGGTAGAGATTTAATAGATGTGCAAAAAGGAGAATTAACTATGAGAGTTAATGAGCAGCAAGTTATGTTTAATGTGTTTAATGCGTAAAAGTATGCAGATGAAGCTGAAGATTGCTATATGATTAATGTAGAAGAGGAAGTTGTGGAAGAAAATTTAGCAAATTTTTGCTGTAGCAATACTGATGTTATTATAGAAATTTGTGAAGACTTTGAAGCTGAAGTTTCAGAAATTTGTGATGTCAAGCATTTGGTAGAGAGGCTAAGAAGAAGGTTTGAATTTTTAAATTTATTTGATCGTGCTTTCAAATTACCGAAGCCTTCTATTAATGAACCTCCGACACTTGAGTTAAAACCTTTTCCAGTACATTTAAAGTATCCATTTTTATGTGATAACAAAACCTTGCTAGTAGTTATTTCTGCAGGTTTGGAGAAAGAGCAAGAAGAGAAACTATTGGATATTTTGAAGAGATACAAGAAGGCAATAGGTTGGATGATAGCTGATATTAAAGGAATCAATCCTGCATTTTGCATGCACAAAATTATGCTAGAATATTGTCATATCAATTTAATAAAGCATCAAAGGAGGTTGAATGCGATTATAAAAGAAGTTATCAAAAAAGAGGTGATAAAATGGCTAGATGCTGGAATAATCTATCGAATATCTGATAGTTTTTGGGTTAATCCAATTCAATGTGTCCCTAAAAAAGGAGGAATTACGGTCGTATGTAATAACAATAATGAGTTGATTCCTACTAGGGCTATTACAAGATGGAGAGTTTGCATGGACTATTCGAGAATACGATCATCCATTGAGGAGGTTGACTCAGAGGAGAAGGACCAATCTATGGCTTTCCCTCAAATGGTAAATATTTATGATGATGAAAAGGAAGTCGAATCATGTGAAGTGGAAGAATGTTTAAGGAATATTACGAGCTTATTTGAGGAAGACTTTATTGCTAGTCCAAAGGCCATTGTTGTTGAAGACAAGACCTCTGCTGATGGGGAGGACATACAAGTGGAAGAAGAAGAAGGAAAAGAAGAAGAAAGAGAGGAAGGAAAAGAAGTCGAGGCAAATTCAACTAAAGAATTTGTCCCTGCACCTACACTTGTGGGTGCAACAACTGAAGATTTGGAGCCACTTGAAGCGAGTCAGGCGGAGGCTGTGACTGCAACCAATGAGGATAATAATCCGTTAGCTATCATGGTCTACACTAGACTACTCGAAGTGATCCACCTAACAGAAGTCACAACTGATGATGTCGGGGCACAACCTGATGTTGAGGAGCGATTCAAAGATCAGGCCAAGCCAAAAGAAAGAAAAAGGAAGCGCACCAAGGATAAGAAGCGCGGCAAGAAAGAGAGGAAGCGTAAGAAGAAGAAACATCATGCAGCCACATCAACGGCTGTAGATAATTTAGTTAGTTTTATTTCAGTTTTTAGTTTTAAGTTTTCATGCATATCATGTAGCCGCAATTTAATTGTCATCATATTCCCTTTGTCATTGCATTTTAATTATCACTACATTTGCATTGTCATTGCATTTCCATTTATCACTATAAATTAATGTTAGTGCATTGGGACAATGCAAACTTTAAGTTTGGGGGAAATGTATATGGGGCTAGAAATGCAATTGCACCCACATTTAAAAAATTTGTGTTTTTGAGTTTAATGAAGCATGCAAGGTTATTGAAAAAGTGCTTGAATTTTTTTCATTTGATGCTTAATTCTTGAATCATGTGAACTGCTAATGAATGACTTGGATGAATTTGATTGAATGTTGTATCTTCAATTCTTAGATCAATGATTTAGATTGCATTAGTAATGGATGAATAGTATCATTCTTTGGAATCTTTAATGAATCTGCCATTTACAACTACTTGTATATATTTATAGTTATAAATAAAAGACACTCCAATGTGAGTGTATTGAGCACTATCAAGGGGAACACTCCAATGCCAAGTGTTAGAAAAAGTAATCTAGCCAAAGGTTGTCACTGCAAGAGTGTATGTCGATGCAATTACATACTCCCTGGGGGTTGGTTGCAGCTCATCGTACTTCCCAGGAACAAGAGTATAGTAATGCAACGACATCCCTCAGTCACATATGAAAAAAAGAGAATAGAGAAAAAGAATATATATATATATATATATATATTAGTGTACAATAAATGTTGTTTTGGTAAAAAGAATTTAGGATTTAAAGCATGATGCTAGAATTGACGAAATTGCAATTGTAATTATTCATGCTTATGAATTGTCGGCGCAATATTGTGTCATTTAAATGTGATTCATTCATTGAGATTTTAGATGATTCAAGTTGCTAGAATGATCATTGCCTTGATAATTTTTGCTATAACTTAACTAATTTTTGTTTGACTTAAGGACAAGTAAAACTCAAGTTTGGGGTGTGATAGTACTAGATAGTACCATTGATTTCTCCCTACTTATTGTTTAAGATGTTTCCATTTAGTCATCTTTAACATACATTCTTAGCATTTTTTATTTAGTTATTGCATTTTCTAACACAATGGAACTCATCCTAATTGCCTTTAAATTTATGATATTTTTACTATTGATGTCGCTGCATTAGCCTGTTTAGCATTACACTTAGAATTTTCGTTGCAAGAACCTGTTCAGAATTATCGTTGCATGAATATGTCCATAGTCATCGCTGCATAAGAGGGTCCAGAATTGTGCCCAGAACTGTCCCAGCATCTGATAGCTATCTGGTTAACACACCAAAAATGCGTGAGTTGTACAGCTGGTGTAACCAACTAGTACGGCCAGAGAATGATAGATCTGGAGGGAAGGACACCTGTACTGTCAGCTACAGTTAAATACTAATGAGAATGAGAGAGAAAGAATCTTCTCTTCTTTCAAATTAATTTTCTTCAAAAAAAATCCATTTGTCAAAGCTTGCATCCATGGCAGCTTAACTCTCTAAAGGGTGACCTGATGTAGAAGAGAGGGCAGATCTGCTCTTGACGAGGAGTATCCTAAGTGCGATACAAAAGGAGAGTAAGGGAGCAAATTGAGTAGCCTAGGAATAGTATTCCCCATTTTTTCTGTTATTTCTCTATCTTAAATGCTGGTAATTCATGTTATTTCAAGTTGTATGGAAGTACATTTGATATTTAGTCTAAATGAAATTTATTTCAATCTTAGCTTTACTGTTAATGTTTGGGTTTAATTGTTTTGACCACGGAAGTGTGATTGTAGTCACTGTCACTGGAAGGTGCAGTGACAAATTAAATTAACAAGCAAGCCAATGAAAGTTGCTTGGGGATTGAAGGAATTTAATCCACTTGTTCTTGAATATGTTGCATTGCCAGCACTGGAAGGTGTGGTTAGTGCACATCTTTAAGTCTTAGATCTAATAGAAAAACTAAGTTTGGTAAGACATTCATTGCGCTTTATTGCAGCGACAATTACCTGTTATTTTTAACCTTATGAGCCACACTTAGTTTTCTACTAACTATTTACGTCAGGAACCCATTTCATTATTATCGCACTTTATTTTTTATTTTACATTATTACTTTGACAAATCAATCTCACAATTTTATTACATTTACTTGTTTATTGCAGCAACAATTATAGACAACAAAGAACCATCTTTGTGGGATTGATATCCGATGGATTCACATTTGTCTACTATACTTGCATCGACAATGTACGCTTGCACATATTTGCTGTGACGTTCATAGCGTGATCAACATGTTATTAGAAAGTATATGTATTGGGTACTGGTCCTGGAGGTCTTACCGATGGCTGAGATCTAACATGTGTTACGGATTCTCTACAGATCATGTGAGCAACATCGTGTAGCTACTGTTCTGACCCACAGCTCATGTGAGAAGACCCACTTCACAGCTCATGTGAGCATGATTGAAAAGGAAAAGGAAAGGTTATATTTACATGAAAAGAGATTCTAAGTATTCGATGTTATTCAAAAATTGTTTAACGGATAAGTAAATGTTATTAATGTTCATATGATATGGAAATATGAGTATGCATATACGAAATGAAAGAATGAGAATTTGTCATATGACAGATGAAATATGCTTGGAATGTATTTCTTAATACATGTGATATTTTATTGATGTTTTGTTTAACTATTAACTATTAGTTATATGAATTCAATGAGAAGAATGAGTAATGCATATATGTATGTATGTGATCGGCCTGTAACGTCACAACAGTTGTGCAAGCAGACACATGTCGATGCAAGTATAGTTGATAGACTAATTCTATCGGATAACGATCCCACGAGGAATGGGTTCTTGATGTTCAAATGTCAAAACAACTAATACTAGAATTAATTGAAATGTGAGTACAGATGTTTGTGCAATTAAGTCAATCTGCACACTAAAATATTTAGTATTGTCAATGCAAGCAAGGTTAATTGTCAAAGCAACTGAAAGTAAATCAAAGTGTTGTTGAAATGTTGAGAATTTAAATGCAGAAAAGTAAAAGTGTGATCAAGTGCGAAGGTTTGGAGTGGATCACTGATTTTACTAGGTTTCAACGCAAGATGTGCCGACAAGGGTTTAAATAGATGAACTATCACAGCAATAGAGTTCCAATGAAATCTTACTAATAACAATTCTCCGTTTAGTCAAGACTCAAGCACCCTCAATTACCCCACCTCTCGGTGTGAACATCATTGTGCACTCAAGAACAAGTGATCAGAATCTCTTCTAATCCTAAGCAACTCTCGTTGTCTTCCTTGTTAACCTAACTTGTCACCATATCTCTTGATGTTGGTAGACTGCAAAGACACTCTCGTGTTTGATGCAATTAGATCCAAGAATAAATATATTAAAAGAATTAAATAAGAATTAAAGTAATTCTAACAATAAATGATACTCTCGTATTCATTCAAATGTCAATAATTGTTCATCACCATAAGAAAAGAGGAGTTAACAAATACATTGAAACATACTATCTCTAGGCTACTCTGATTATCCACTAACTACTCCACTTGCATAGCATCAAGCACTCCTCGTCAGGAGTTTTTGCTCGTCGACTCCGTCAGCTCGCTGTTCTCCAGCTTAAATTCTCCAAAAAACATAAAGTAATTGCAAATTTAATTCCTTTAACTATTGATGATTTCTTCCATCTTTTCCCTTCTATTTATAGGATTCAGAATTGTAGATTTCCTCCCCTTCATTCTCAGATCCAAATCCAAATTGCAGCTGTCAACGCTTGTTACAGTCCAGCTATGCACTCATGCAATTCTGGTGTATTCTTCATAGATCTGTTGGTTGTCGCTACATTGCTGGGTGTGATCTGAAATCCTCAATTGCGGCAACAACGTGTGAATTTCCTGCACTGGTGCTTCCAGTTGTATTTGCAGCTTGGCTTCACTCATCCAAGAATAGGTTTATATGCGGCAACATCGCTGGTCGCACTTTCAAGTTGATTTTGTGGCTTCATTCTTCTTCAAGCTGAGTTCCTGCGCTGACAATTCTAAGACGTAATATATAGGCTACTTGCAGCAACATTAGTATATAAAAGAGATAAAAATAACAAGAATTTAAATCAATCAATAATGAGTTAGAAAACATAAAATGCTAAGTATGAAATACCTAATATGAATACTAAATATGACACAAAAGAGACAATTAATACACAAATTTAGGGAGAAAATAGGTGTCATTTGTGATGCTATCACACCCCAAACTTGAGTTTGCAAACTAAATATGGCACAAAAGAGACAATTAATACACAAATTTAGGGAGAAAATAAGTGTCATTTGTGATGCTATCACACCCCTAAACTTGAGTTTTTACTTGTGGTCAAGTAAACAAAAATTAGCAAACTCATAATCAAATATATCACCGCAATCATTATTTTTACAACTTAATTTACTTAAATTATACTATATAAATTATATTTACATGACAGAATAACGCGTCGACAATTTATAAGCATGAATCATTAAAACTGCAACTTCACTAATGTTAGTAAAATGTTTTGAATCTTAACCTCTCTTAAACCAATGCAATATTTATAGCAATATTTTTCTCTTTTCTTTTCTCTTTTTTTATTCATTTTTCTTTATGTGACTGAGAGATATCGTTGCATTACTCTACCTTTGTTCCTGGGCAGTAACGATAGGGTGCAAAAAACCCCTAAAAGGTATGTAATTGCGTCGACACATACTCTTGTAGTGACAGCCTTTGGCTAGATAATTTTTTTAACATCTACAGTGGAATGTTCTCCGTTGATAAGTCACAACGCACTCTCATTGGAGTGTCTTCTATTAATACAATGTCACTGCAATTGGTAAGTTAACTCAAGATTCAAAAATTTATACTATTCATTCATTACTGAAGCAATTCCAACCATTCTTACAAAAATAGAAAGACTCAATATTCATTCACATTCATCTAATTCACCTATCAGCATCCCAAGTAATTCAAGATTTATGCATAAAAATAAAAATTGTAGTCACATTTTTGTTGAAATTCTGCATATTTTCATTAACTAAAGAAACAAGTAAAATTCAAAGATGTGGGTGCAATCGCATTTCCATTCCACACAAGATTCCCCCCAAACTTAATGTCTATATTGTCCCTAATACACTGACAATATTATACAAATAAGAATGAAAATGCAACTACAATGCAACCAAATTAACAAAAAGAAATGCAATGATAGTAAAATGCATGTAATCTACTTACAAAGAAGTAAACTAACTCATCATTGGGCAGCTGATGCAAAGGTTGCTTTGGTTTTCTTTTTTTGTTTCCTTGGGCGCTCACCTTCCTCTTTGTGTTTTCGTTTCTTGTCTTTATGCCACTTCTTCTTGTCCTTCGAACCAATTGGATCGGTAGATTGCTCTTCTTAAGCCGATAGGGTGGCGGCCTCATTGATAGTCACATCCGATGGATGGACCTCAGCAAGTGCGGCCACATAGGGCACGATAGCTAACAGGTTAAAATCCTCCACAATGCTAGTGACTACCTCAGCCTGACTCGCATCTGGTGGAGTCATATCAACACTAGATGCCCCCACACTCACAGGTGCTTCGACAATATCCTCAGTGATATCTGTCGAGGCATTTTCCTTCTTCTCTTGCTCCTTTGTAGGGTCCTTCATTTCATGTTCTTCTTCTTCTTCTTCATTCTCTTTCTCTTGGTCATCTTCCTTCTCTGCTTCATCCACAAGCCTTTCTTGCTCAATTTTAGTAATGTCAGTGTCATTCTCAGTGTTCACACCCACAAATGCAATAAGGGTAGTCACCTCCTTAACCATAGCTGCCCGCTCTGCCATATTAGCCCCAAGGCTATTTGAGAATTCTTATCGATCAATCTAGCTATAGTTCTAAATCAATCCTTCATAATATTAAAATGCCCCTCTCACTCCTCGTCATCTGAAATGTGTACTCTCGTTGGAGAGGAGACATGTTGTGACCTACCATCAGAAGTAGGCTGGTCAAAGGACAAGGCAATTGGTCGAAAAAAGAAGGGGAAAGCTGGGAAGTCTTGATAGAGGATTGGGGCTCATGCTGCGTAATGCGGTGATAATTGCCTCGTTCCATGCTTTGGTGTACGCATAGAAGATATGCCATATATAGTTCATATCCTCTAATACACCGATAGTATGGATAGTGCGCATGTTGATGCGATCAAGATGGACTTCCATAGCAGCCAGCCTTTTTTTCAACTGCGGATTTGTAGGCGCATCAGTCTATTTTTCCTTCTTCTTTCCTTTTCCCTTATCTTGATTCTTTGGTGCTTCTCTCACTAATGGCGTCTCTTGGACCCTCGTCATTCTCTCGACGAAAAATAATTGATAGGGCTCTTATTGTCGAGCAACTCTTCCCCATCTCTGGGCACAATGCCCTTTTGTTTGCAGAGTAGCATAATTATAAAAGGGAAAGTTAATATACATGTGTGTTTGGATGCAGCTTCAGCAATTTGTACGTGGTTAATTGCGTCGACATCAATGTGACGGCCCTTCAGAATTGAGTGCAAAATGCACATACGATCTGATGCCGCCGTGGTGCTATGTGTAGAGGGCAAGAGATGACTATTCATGAAGTGGAACCACACCTTACTGAAGGTTGTCAAATATCTCTGATGCATGGTGTAGTTATGTGGTCCATTACCCGTCCAAACAACACCTTTAATACAGATATCTCGCAACACCTCATCAGCTCCTTCATCTTTCAGCCTTTCCATAAATAAAGCGTGGTCATCTACCTTCTCAGGAATCCGAAATAGAACATTGATATGGGTAGCACTCCATGGTACTAAGCCCTCTCTCACGGAGACAAATTCCTACTCAAAATCCATAAGATTTTCATAAAATTTCCTTACCATTGTAGGGGAATAACCAGTCGAGTGCTCACAGAAGAATTCCCATCCCAAGCGGTTGATGGTCCTTGTGATTTGCTTCCCCAACGTCTGATGTGGGGACAGTGCAAACCTTGCCCCAAATGGAAGTTTCTTTTCAACATCACATCATTATAGTGATCCTTGGCCGCTTTAGACAGGAATAGGACCAGCTCCTTTGGTGGAGGTTGTTTAGTGGACCGGACCACGGTGGTAGAAATTTCAGGGGTTTTAGAAGGAGTTTTCGTACCTCTTATTTTGGCCATAATAACTCAGTTAAAAGGTTAAAAGAAACTTGCAGAGAAAGAAATAAACTTGTGAGAAAGTAATAGTGAAAATAACATAGAAGAAGAATTGCAACAACAATTTCGAGTGTGAGTGGAAGAAGAAATCGATAGATAAGGGTTTTATAAACTTGAAAATTAAGGAGACGTGATGATTGCAAAAGTTGTGGGAAAATGTTATGTCTGCAGCCAATAAATGCCAAGCTGTAGATTTTACCTTTGTTATCTATCAAACGACTGAGGGGAAAGAGAAATCAATTGATGTGATTCTTATTGAAAAAGCTTTGTTGAGTCATCACAGAATTCGCCAACAAGTTGTGCTTTGGATGAATCGACAAAAAGATGATTTTTATCATTGTAAAGAAAATAAAGCGAAACAAGTAAAAGTGAAACGAATAAAAGAAAATGTGAAAATGCATTGACATTATTTAAATTTGACCAGATCGATGGCCTCGTTTGGTTCCTTGACTTCTAGACTCACATAGTGTTACAGACGTTGGCCATTCACCTTGAACTATTATCCATCCTTCAGATTCCCAATTGTCATTGCACCATTTTGGAATGCGTCGACAACATTAAAAGGGCTCGACTATCTCTTGGTCTTTTCTTTGTATATTATGGCATTCTCATAAGCAGTAGGGCAAATTTCTTCTAGTTCAGCAATGTCTAACAACCTCTTCCTTCCAGCAGCGTCGTAATCCATATTCACCTACTTGATTGCCCACATGGCTTTATGCTTAATTTCAACTGGCAGGTGACATAACTTACCAAACACTAGTTGGTACAGCGACATCCCCAACGGGGTTTTATATGCGGTGCGAAGTGCCCACAATACGTCATGTAGCAGCGAAGACCAATCCCTCCTAGATGGGTTAACCACCTTTTCAAGAATACTTTTAATCTGTCGATTAGATACCTCCGCTTGGCCATTTGTTAGTGGATGGTACATTATGCCCATGCAGTGCTTCACACCATATCTTCTAAAAGCTGTCGCTACTTGATTGTTCTAAAAGTGAGTACCTTGATCACTTTTTAATGCCCTAGGTGTGCCAAATCTCGTAAGGATGTACGTGTGGAAGAATTTCAACACCGTTCGACCATTATCTTCTGGCATCGCGATTTCTTCGATCCACTTCGATACATAATCAACAGCAACCAGGATATACACATTCCTAAAAGAATTTAGAAATGGCCTCATGAATTTATACCCCAAACATCAAATAACTCTACTTCCATAATTGACTGTTGGAGCATCTCATTGTGTCGAGATATTGAGCCAGTATGCTAACATCGATCGCATTACTGTGCAAAGTTATGGGCGTCTCGAAACAATGTGGGCCAATAGAATCCTGACTGTAAGACCTTCGCAGTAGTCCTTACACCACTAAAATGGCCTCCATAAGGAGCATCATGGCAATGTCTCAGGATAGAAGTCATCTCCTCTTCAAGAACGCAGCGACAGATAATGTTGTTGGCGCATACCTTGAATAGGTATGGCTCGTTCCAATGGTACTTCGCAGCGTCGCTCAAAAATCTGACTTTCTTGTGACCAACAACACTCAAGGGTAGATTCCCACACATAAGATAGTAGACAACATCAGCATACCAGGGTGATGCATCGACAAAGAATAACTACTCGTTTGGAAATGCATTGACAATTTGGACTTTATTCCATCTTCACTTCCAACTTCCAGTCTAGATAAGTGGTCAGCAACTTGATTTTCAAAATCCTCTTCTATCCTTGATTTCAACATCAAACCCTTTTAGCAACAAGATCCATCGTATAAATCTTGGTTTGGCATCTTTCTTTGTAAAAAGGTACCTCAATGCAAAATGATCTGTGTACACTGTAATTTTTGCACCAATAAAGTATGAACGGAACTTGTCGAATGCAAAAACTACTGCTAGCAATTCCTTCTCAATAGTTGTATAATTATCTTGTGCATTAGTCAAAGTTTTACTAGCATAATAAATGGAATGAAATACCTTTTCTTTGCGTTGACCCAGTACAGCTGCTACAGTAAAATCACTTGCGTCACACATTAATTAAAACGGTAGCTTCAAGTTCGATGTGACGACAATTGGAGCTTGTACCAACTACTTCTTTATTGTAATGAATGCTTCCATATAGGTTTCATCAAACACAAACTTTTTATTTTGCTCTAGAAATGAGCATTATGGTTTAGGAATCTTGGAAAAATCACAAATAAATCTCCTATAGAACCCAGCATGTCCAAGAAAGCTTCTTATTCCCTTCACATCCATTAGCGATGGCAATTTCTTGATGATTTTGACCTTTACTTTATCTACCTCAATGCCCTGGCATGATATGTGATGGTCGAGGAGAATGCCTTTAGTTGCCATGAAGTGGCATTTTTTTCATTTTAGAACTAGATTTGTGTCCTCGTATCTTTTCAGAACTTTCACCAGGTTGTCAGCGCATTGGTCAAAAGTTTTCCCATAGACTGAAAAATCATCCAGAAATACCTCTAAAGAATCCTTGATCATGTCCGAGAAGATAGCCATCATACACCTCTAGAATGTGGCTGGTGCATTGTACAACCTAAAAGGCATACGTTGGAATGCAAAGGTTCCAAATGGGCATGTGAATGTAGTCTTTGCTTGATCTTCCAACGCAATGACAATTTGATTGTATATGGAGTAGCCATCTAGGAAACAATAATAGGCTTTACCAGCTAGCCTATCCAACATCTGGTCAATGAATGGTAGTGGGAAATGGTCCTTCTTTATGGCCGCATTTAGTCGATGATAATCCATGCATACTCACTAGCCAGTCATAATGCGAGCAGGGATTAACTCGTTCTTATCATTGCTCACAACTGTGAAACCACTCTTCTTGGGCACACATTGGACAGGGCTCACCCAATAGCTATTAGAAATAGGGTAGATGATGCCCACGTCTAGCCACTTGATAATCTACTTCTTCACTACTTCTTTCATCTTCTCATTGAGTCTTCGCTGTTGCTCAATGGATTGCTTCCCTTCATCTTCCAACCTGATTTTGTGCATAGAAAAAGAGGGACTGATTCCTCTGATATTTGTAATGCTCCAAGCTATAGCTCTTTTGTGCTCCTTCAAATTTTCGATAAGCTTCTCTTCTTATGTTGCGTCGAGGGTTACGCTGACAATTACAAGTAACGTGTCATTGTCACCCAGAATGACATATTTTAAATGCGTTGGCAATGGCTTCAACTCCAAGGTAAGAGCTTGTTCAATTAATGGTTTAAACACAAGGATCATCCTATTAGACAAATCCAAAGATTCCAACTACCAATTCTGTCTCAGCTCACAACTACTAACCTCAACATTATGGTCACATTCAGTTAGGGTTTCATCAACGTATGTCACCGCATCTTCATCTAAGACTACTGAACTCAAGTCATTGAACTCTTCCATAATTATTTCATCTAGCACCTCAATGTGGTGACATTGCTCCTTACTTCTTGACGGAGATGCCTCGAACACATTGAAGGTAACATGTTCATCGTTATGACGCGTGACAAGCTCTCCCTTGAAAACGTCGATAAAAGTGCGTCCTGTTTCCAAAAATGGTCGCCCCAAGATGATGGGAAGTTTCTTGTCTGCCTCATAGTCAAGGATTATGAAATTGGCAAGGAACACAAGCTTATCTACTTGTACAAGGACATCTTTTATCTGGCCTTCAGGTTGCGCTAGAAATCTATCCGCAAACTGTAATGTCACCGCAGTGGGCTTCATTTATCCTATTCCTAATTTCCTAAATGTGGACAAAGGCATGAGATTAATACCAGCTCTCGAATCACATAATGCTTTACCTAGATAATGATTTCTAATGGAGCATGGGATTGTGAAGCTACCATGGTCTTTCATTTTTGGAGGCAACTTGTTAGTTAGCATAGTGCTACACCCCTCTATGAGCGCAAACGTCTCGATTTCGGACAATTTTTTCTTCTCTGATAACAGCTCTTTCATAAATTTCCCATAACTGGGTATCTGCATGGACATTTTTTTTTAGTGAATAGTAGGCATAAATGTCATTACCGACAGCTCCTCCTCATTTATTTCTACTTCTTTTCCTTCAGCTGCAACTTCTCCTTGTACGTTAGTTCAGATTAATTGGCATGTTCTTGGTCAAAATGTCTGCTTGGTTCAGTCGTTTGCTTTCCACTTTGCAACATAATAACCTTACAATGCTCTTTCCTCTCTGTGTTTGGTTCTCAGTATCACTAGGTAGAGCACCTGGTGACCTTGTACTCATATTAGAACCTAACTATCCTAGCTGGGCTTCTAAAGCTCAGATAGAAGATGAATTGCCTTGCATATTGCTTTAGTATGCGTGATATGATCGTGCATTAGCGCCTGAAGAGCAACCATAGGATCTGACCTCAGTTGAGAAAACAACTGTTGTGGTTGCTAGTGTTGTCCTTGCATATGTGGCATTATATTCTGTTGCGACTACAATTGTATTTGTGGTTGCATATGGTTATGTGCCTGCAATTGATCAAGATGCGAATATACTTGCGAATTTTGATTAAAATTCTGTTGTTGATGATTGTTGTAACTCCTTTGTATATAACTCCCTTGTTGTGAGGAATTTCCATCCATATCTATATGTGGACATATTTTGATTCCCCCAAGGTTGTTGAGCTCTGTTGTTGTATAAGTTACCATAGGAATTTCCTCGAATGTTGTTAACATAGAATGAATTTTCAGCATGTTGTGGGTAATCCTCGTAACTGTGGTTGTTGCCACAAATTTCATAGGAAAATGTCGGTACATCCATCTGTTGGGCTACTTGGATAGGGGCAACATCACTTGTCCCCTTCATATTCTTTATAATATTGGCCAAAGAGGATACCTACGCACTCAAAGAAGAAATAGAATCTAATTGAAGAACACTAGGTTTAGTTTTTACCTGAGCAGAACGAGAGATTGAATACTGATAATCGTTCTGTGCAATCCTCTCTAGAATTTGTACAACTTCAGTGTAAGTGCAATCTAACAAGAGACCATTTGCAGATGCGTCGACAAGATTCCTTGTCTAAGCATTCAATCTATTATAAAAGATCTCTATCTAGGTCTCTTGTTGAATTTCATGCTTTGGGCAGCGTCTAAGTAGAGTCTTATAATGCTCCCATGTTATATGTAAGTTCTCATCATCTAGCTGATGATATGTTGTAATGTCATTACGCAACCTCGCATTCATTGTCAGCGGATTGAAACGTAAAACGAATTGCGTTGCTAACGCATTCCATGATATAATGGATCCAATTGACAATCCCAAGAACCATGTTCTCGCTCTTCCCTACGATGAATAAGGAAATAATTACATTTTCAAAACATCATCAGGGACACCATGTTGCATAAAAGATGCGAAAATAAGAAAAAATGATTTTAATGTTCTTGCGCATCCTTATGAGGTAGGCCCACATATTGCTCATTTAAATTGAGCATCTAAAATATAACCAGTTTCAGTTCGAAATTTCTAGCTTGTATAGTTGGCCTTACCACTCTTGGTTGTAAATCATCATGGATAGGAACAACAAAGTCCCTGATTATTCTATTTTGCATTTGTTCTTCTTGTGGAAGCGATGGTTGTAAATTATTTATTCCTTGTGGCGATATTAGAAGAACTCCATCTTATGGCAACAATGGCAGTAGATTATTATTGTTGTTTTTACCAGCCATTTTCTTTTGTTCTTGTTTCCTCCTTCTAAGTGTTCTCTCAAGTTCTAGGTCAAAGTTTACAATATCGTTAGAATTTCTTCTTTTGGACATGCAACTTCTAAAAGAAATAAGAGAAAATCAACAAAAGAAAGTGAAAAAAATTAGTAAAAACAAATAGTTAAGTAAGAAATAATTGCTACTACAATAGTAAACATCAAACAAATGTCATTCCTCGACAACGGCACCAAAACTTGATCGACCTGTAACGTCGTAGTAGTTGTGCCAGCGGACACACGTCGATGCAAGTGTAGTCGATAGACTAATTCTATCGGATATCGATCCCACGAGGAATGAGTTCTTGATCTTCAAATGTCGAACTAACTAATACTAAAATTAGATGAAATGTGAGTACAAATGTCAGTGCAATTAAGTCAATATGCACACTAAAATAGTTAGTATTGCCAATGCAAACAAGGTTAATTGTCAAAGTAACCGAAACAAAATCAAAGAGTTGTTGAAATGTTGAGAATTTAAATGCAGAAAAGTAAAAGTGTGATCAAATGCGAAGGTCTGGAGTGGATTACTGATTTTATTAAGTCGCAACGCAAGATGTGTCGACAAGGGTTTGAATAGATGAACTATCGCAGCAATCGAGTTCCAATGAAATCTTACTAATAATGATTCTCGTTTAGTCAAGACTCAAGCACCCTCAATTACCCCACCTCTCAGTGTGAACAACATTATGCACTCAAGAACAAGTAATCAAAATCTCTTCTAATCACAAGCAACTCTCGCAGTCTTGCTTGTTAACCTAACTTGTCACCGCATCTCTTGATGTTGGTAGACTGAAAAGGTACTCTCGTGTTTGATGCAATTAGATCCAAGAATAAACAGATGAAAAGAACTATATAAGAATCAAAGTAATTGTAACAATGAAAGATACTCTCATATTCATTCAAATGTCAATAATAGTTCATCATCATAAAAAGAGAGGAGTTAAAAAATACATCGGAGCATACTATCTCTAGGCTATCGGATTATCCCCTAATTGCTCCACTTGCACAGCATCAAGCACTCCTCGTCAGGAGTTTTTTCTCATCGGCTCCATCAGCTCACCGTTCTCCTACTTAGAATCTCCAAAAACACAAAGTAATTGCAAATTTAATTCCTTCAACTCTTGATGATTTCTTCCATCTTTTCCCTTCTATTTATAGGATTCAGAATTGCAATTCTTAGATCCAGATCCAATTTGCAACTATCAAAGTTTGTTACAGTCCAGCTGTGCACTCACGCAGCTTTGGTGTATTCTTCGTAGTTCTACAAGTTGTCGCTACATTGCTGGGCATGATATGAAATCCTCAATTGCAGCGACAACATGTGAATTTCCTATGCTGGTGCTTCCAGTTATATTTGCAGCTTGACTTCACTCATCCAAGAATAGGTTTCTATGCAGCGACATCGTTGGTCCAACTTTCAAGCTAATTTTGTGGCTACATTCTTCTTCCAACTGAGTTCCTGCACTGACAATTCTAAGAAACAATATAGAGGCTGCTTGCAGCGACAGTAGTATATAAAAGAGATAAAAATAACAAGAATTTAAACCAATCTATAATGAGTTAGAAAACATAAAAAGCTAGCATGAAATACCTAATATGCATACTAAATATGGCACAAAAGAGACAATTAATAAACAAATTTAGGGAGAAAATAGGTGTCATTTGTGATGCTATCAGTATGATAGATGACAAATAATGTATAAATACTTATCATGTATGTGCCATAAGTTACTTGGGATTATATTTAATGCTATATTCACTAACCTTATGAGGTGATGAGTATAGGAAAGAAGGTTTGACATAAGACATGAGGAAAGTAGGTTTGGTTGTTTAAGTTATTATGTTCAATAAGTTTCTCTTATACGAATTTACTAAGTATTAAATGCTTATGTAATCATTTCCTCTGTCTTTTAGATTATCGAAAAGCTTAGTCGGTTGGAATCTCGTCGGAGTATCGTCACACTATCTATTTGACATATTGGTATTTACGGTTATTTTGGTTAATGGTTATAAATGCAATGTGTTAGGGTTAAAAGGTTTATTAAGAGAATTTGTTTTCCTTGAATTAGGCCAAACTTGTTGTGATTAACATTTTAAATGTGGCATGATTTGGAATGATTATTTTGATATGGTTGACATAGATTTAAACTAGAATATTAAGATGTTGAATGGTTCATTCCTTGTATAGGTGGTACATACCATAGGCTAAAAATAAGCAAAATGAAATGGAAAGGCAGAATGGCACTACAAGAAACAAACGACTGAAAGAAAAAAAGAAATAAATTGTTTTGATTCAATTTCGATGTTTTTCAAAGGCCATCATACAAGGTATTTATATACATACCATATGCTACAAATAGTTTAATTCATCTAACAACCAACCCACTAAAATCATATTTATATAAGATTTTATATTAGATTTTTTCTAAATCAAGCTTTTACAAAGTCAAATGAAAAATCTAATTAGCCATAAATTTCACAAATTTTTCTATTTGACCCCTTTTTATTGCTTGTGCTCCAATTTAGCCTGATTTGCTTGTTAACCTGAATTTTGATACTCCAACTACATACCTGATTAAATTAAACAAAAAAATTACAAACTTGGTAGCAAAAATTAAAAAAATTAGGCGCGTTAAACATACAAATTTAGCTTGTTGTCATTTGGTATGTTTTAAATTAAGTATATGCATGTTTTAGGAGTGCATAAGACCCTAGTTAAATTGGTTTTTGGTCTGATCATGAAAAGGTACCAAAATGTGATATTTTTAACCTTTCGGAAAAAAGTATCGATGCTATAGGTTGAAATATCGGTATTTTACCAAATGAATAGGATTTTAAAATGACAGAATCCCAATTTGGAATCGATACTAGTATAACGTATCGATACTTTTTTCCTAAGGATCAATACTTTATAAACGTATCAATATAAATTGACTTGTGTCCAAAATTTTGAAAATGGAAGAATGCCAAAACGGTATCGATATTGAATTTGGTATCGATACTTCCTATCAGTGGCATTGGTACCTTATTCCAAGAATCAATACTTGTGTATCAATATTTGAATTTTTAAGTTTTTGAAATTGAATTTCGTATTGATTCCTGATATGCGTATCGATACCTAAAGGCAAACTTTAAAATTGGTCTTTTTATGTTCGGGTTGACTTAAGAGCTTTCGTAAGCTCGTTTGAGTCTCGGTTTTGTTTATAAACCATATTGTTCATGGAATTATAAAATGAATTGGTGTTTAAGTGAATTAATTATTATGAATTATGTGTGATTTGTTCTGGTAACTGTAGTAGCATCTCGTAGCTCAGGTTCAGCGATCGGGCCGGGTGGGGAGTGTTACATGTCAACTTCGATATAAATTATTTTATAACTCAAATAAAAAATGGTCAAATATTATTAATAGTGTAATATCCCATGCCCGACCTAATCGCTGGGTCCAAGCTATAGGATGCGACATTCGTTGTCGGAGCAACTACGACTAGTAATATCCAATTTAGACTATTAAACATTTAAATACGAGTGACATGTGTGAATAATATGTTATAGGATTATTTTCGGGTCTTAGACAAGCTTACAATAACTCTTTTGCTAACCCGAGGTCGAATTAGGACCAAATTATAAAGTTTACAAAATGTCAAGTTGGCGTCATGACATTAGGGGTTCCTTGTCGCAATGCCACATGCTAACTTAATCTCATCACTACGTGACCCATGTTTTCCACAAATTTCAATTTTATACATTGCTCAACAAAAATATAGCACACATGGATGCCTTCAACAACTAAATTGATCAATTAACATGTATCCAGCTTGTTTAACAACCAACTTCCAAAACATAAACATCATTTTCAAGCATAACTAATAACCATTTCATCTATTTACACGACCAATTCTCAAAATTGACCATTTGCATCATTTGAACAAAGTAAAGCCTAGGTACATGCCATTAAACAAAAGAAAGGAGTTATACATACTTAGGTTGAGTCAGAAGCTAAGATCTAATTATTGAGCTCACCTCTCGGGGCTTTGAGAAATACCTAAAACTAAGCACAAATAAACAAACTGTACGCTGAGCAATAAAACTTAGTAATACTTCCATGATTTAAGACAATGAAACAATTTCTAGTAATAGAAATTATCAATTCTAGTTACATGCCAAACACCTATATTCATGTCTTTCTAACATTCAATATCTAAAAATTTCATGTCCTATAAATACTATAACACCCTAATTTAAATTTAGGGACTAAATGGGATAAATTTGAGAATTTAAGGGTTAATTTTTTATTTTGGAAAACTTTAGGGACCTAACTGAACTGGGAATTAAATTTGTGGATTTAATTGGGAATTATAAGACTTGATTGTGAAAGCGGGTAAAGTTTGTGGTTTGTTTGAAAACCCTAATGTACCTTGGGGACCTTCGAGAATTTTTCCTTTTTGCTTGGGTATTTAAACCCCTTTTCTCTCTTTGGTTTGAACTTTAATCTTCCATTTGTTCCTTGCTCTACCGAAATTCCCCAATTTCCTCTCGCTCACCTCTTTCCGACAAAGCTTCGACCACGCCCTTGCCATCGTCCGTGCACACTACCACCCCCACCGTTATGACCATCGTTGCTTTACGATCATACCCACACTATCAAACCTCTATTTTTCGTCGTCGTTCGTGAAGAATGACCCTTGACTATTCGGCCTTCTCTTGTTCGTTGCGTTCACCATGTGCTCCAGCTTTTTGCCACCGTTGTCTTTGGGAACACTCAGTTCCCCTTAAAACTTGTGATGAGAGTCTCGTTTGGTCCATTGTCAATGTGTGCGCCATCATTGAGGAGGGATTGACGTCGTCGATCAAGGGAGTGTGGAAACCCTAATGTCCTATATTTGTTAAGTGTGGGAGTGGATCCTTGTGAGACCCAGTGTGGATCAAGCCCAAATGTTTGTCTTGCCCAACAACCAAGGGCCGATACCATTGACCCAACCAAACCCAAAATCCAAACACAAGCCCAATCAGTTAACCCAACATTTGACTTGTTTGACCCAAACCCAATTAACCCAAGTTCACCCGAACCGTGTGACCCGACCTGTTGATCGACCCAACCCGAATTGTTGATTTTGATCGACTCGTTGACTGTTGACTTTTTGTTGGCCCGTTGACTTTTTCTGAAAAACCCTACCCTATTATTTTTAAACGTCCCGAGTTCGTTCCCAATGTTTGTTTCATCAAATTTGAACCTGAAAGCCTTGTTTTAGTTATTTTTACTCTTAATTTTGTACTTAGTGTTATTACAATGTTTAATTTGGGAGTCTAATGTGACATATTTGTGTTTAGTGATCACGACTCTGAGGCCAAAAACTTACCTCCTCCACTTGTGCAACCTGTTTCACACCAGCTCTGAGAGCCACATTTGAGTTATTTTAGTTTAGTGTTATATTTAGTTGTGGCTTAGGAATAGTTCCTGATGTAGAGTTTGTGTTTGCAGGTTCTAATCTTGTTAGACCCGATGCTAGATCTGTACGTGGGAGATAACCTCCTCGTCGTTAGAGTTATAGTCTTCTCTAGGTGTATTTCTAACTGTGTTACATCTTATTGTATGTAATGTTTTGTATTGTGTTATATTGAGATGATTTTGAGTTGCGATGTTGATGTGAAGATATACTGTGTTGTGTAAATGGTATGATTATGTTTTGAGCTGTGTTATAGCATGTTGATATTGTCATGCATGTCCATCAGAATGTGAGTAATTTGATGCAATATGAGTAATATACTATGAACTCTGGTAAAGATATTGATAGCATTAGAAATGACACATATTTTCTCCCTAAATTTATGTATTAATTGTCCTTTTTGTATTATATTTAGCATGCATGATAGTCATTTCATACTTAGTATCTACATTTTCTAACTCAATGTTATGTGGCTTAAATTCTCATTATTTTATCTTCTCTATGCACTAATGTCACCGTATGTAGTATATGTACTACGTCTGAAATTGTTAGCACGGTGATCCATCTCAAAAGATCAATGCTAGAAAAAATTCAAAGATGCAGCCACAAGTTTAGTTTGGAATTACGGCCAGAAATGTCACCGTATGGAAACATCTACTTTGTCTGAGTGAATTCATGCTGCAAATACATCTAGAAGCACCGGCGTAGGAGAATAACATGTTCTCGCTGCAATTAAAGAATACAGATTACACTCGGCAATGTCGCGACAACCTGTAGATTCATGAAGAACACACTGGATCTACGTGAGTGCATAGTTGGGTTTAACAAACTTTAACAGCTGCAAAAGGAGTTGGATCTGAGAGGAGATGAGATCTACAATTCTAAAAGCTTATAAATAGAGGAGAGAAGGAAAGAGATAGAGGTGAAGAAATTAATTCTGCAAATTCTCTAAAGCTTTGAAGCTTGCTTTTGGAGTCTGATAAGCTGATCGAGCAAGTATGAGACAACTTCTGACGAGGAGTGCTTGATGCGATACAAGAGGAGCGGTTAAGGAATAATCCTAGTAGCCTAAGAATAGTATGCTTCGACTTATTTGTTAATCCCTCTTTTAATGTTGATGAATTCTTATTGACAATTGATTATTTATGGAAATATCTTTCAATGGTAGATTACTTTGATTCCTATTCACTTCTTCTTATCTGTTTTCCCTTGGATTTAACTGTTTTGACCACAGAAGTGTAATTGTAGTCTACCATCACTAGAAAGTGCGGTGACAAGTTAGGTTAACAAGCAAGTCAGCGAAAGTTGCTTGAGGCTAGGAGGAATTCTAGTCACTTGTTCTTGAGTGCAAGACATTGCCAACACTAGTAGGTGGGGTAAATATGGGCACTTGAGTCTTTGTTAAACAGAGAGTTGTTAGTGGTATGATTTCATTGGAACCTTATTGCTGCGACAGTTCATCTATAAAATACCTTGTCGTCACATCTAGCGTTGCTACTTAGTGAAGTCAATGATCCACTCCATTCTTCGCACTTGATCATTCTTTTACTTTTTCTGCATTTGAATTCTTAAAATATCAACAAAAATTTATTTACTTTCAGTTGCTCTGACATTTTATTTTTATTCATTGCATTGACAACTTTGACTAACTTAGTGGTGCAGATCTGATTTAATTGCGCTGACATCCTTACTAGCATTTTCTCTAATTTTAACTTTAGTTGCTTTGACAATGGAAATCAAGAACTCTATCCTCGTGGGATTGATATCCGATAGAGCAAATCTATCAATTATACTTGCATTGGCGAGTGTTCGCTTGCACTTAAATGCTGTGACGTTTATAGGTCGATCAAGTTTTGTCACTGTTGTCGGGGATGGCGTTTGTTTGATGTTTAATTTTGTAGTTCAAATTATTCTTTCTTACTTAACTTATTATTTTTACTAATTTGTTTAACCTTCTTTTAATTTTCTCAAATTCTTTAGGAGTTGCATGTCCATAAGGAGAAATCCTAAAGATATTGTGAGCTTTGATCCAGAACTCAACGGACTATTCAAAGGAGGAAGCAAGAATAAAAGAAAATGGTTGGAAACAACAATGATGTCCCACCATTGCTACCACAGAATGTAGTTCCTCCAATAAAACCACAAAAAATTAATAATTTACCACCACTACTGCCACAAATGGAGCAAATTCAAGACAGGACGATCAGAGATTTTATCGTTCTTGTGCTTGATGACTTAAAACCTAAGGTTGTTAGACCGGCAATACAGGTTGGTAATTTTGAATTGAAACCGATTATGTTTCAAATGTTGAATTCTAATGGGAAATATGCAAGTTTACCTCATGAAGATGCTAGAGAGCATCTCAAATCATTTCTACTCATATGCGCTTCTTTTAGTTAACATGGTGTTCCTAATGACACCTTGAAGATGCAGTTGTTCCCTTATTCTTTGCAAGGGAGGTCAAGAACATGATTCCTTGGTTTACCAACTGGATCCATTACTTCTTGGAGTGCGCTACAGTTCATGTTGAGATTTAATTCGCTGATAATGAATGCAAGATTGCGAAATGATATCATGGCATATCATCAATTGGATGATGAGAACTTATACACTACATGGGAACGTTACAAGACTTTACTGAGATGTTGCCCTATGCATGGAATTCAATAAGAGACTCAAATCGAGATATTTTATAATGGGTTGAATGCGCAGACAAGAAATCTTGTCGATGCATCTGTCAATAGACCATTGGTGGATTGCACCTACAATAAGTCGTATGAATATTAGAGAGAATTGCATAGAATGACTATCAATATCCAATTTCTCATTTTGCTCAGGTAAAAACTAATCCTGGTGTTATGGAATTAGATGTTATACCAACTTTGAGTGCACAGGTATCCTCGTTGGCAAACATGATAAAAAACATGAAGGGGACAAGTGAAGTTACCCCGATTCAAGTAGCCCAATAGATGGATGTCTCGATATTTTCCTGTGAAATTTGCGGAGACAACCACAGTTACGAGGATAGCCCAAACATCAGAGAAAATTCCTATGGTAACTCATACGGTAATCTTAATAGTACACAACAATCTTGGGGGAACTAGAATGCATCTACATTCAAATACGGAAATGCCTCAACTCAAGGTAATTTTAGACAAGGGGGTTATAATAGTAGAACTATAATCACAACTTGCAATTGCATGCCCACCTAGATAATATGCGATCACATGACTAGATGCGATCACAAAATCAATTACATTCATATAACCAGATGCAGTCACAAGCTCGAATGCCACTACAACAGAATGCGATGCCAAGTATGCGAGAACATATCACGAGAATGAAAGCAATCGTTCAAGATAACTCTTCTTCTATTCGCACGTTGGAAGCTCAGCTAGGACAATTGGCTTCTAACATGAGCACAAGGACACCAGGTGCTTTACCTAGCGACAGTCACTCCTCTACCCACAATTCAACCAACAAAGATGTCGACACGACTAAATCCTTTACAACAACCCACTGACAATATACCTTTGCACTTTCACAGAGATTCAAGGAGAAGGACCATGACAAATATATCAGAAGTTTATCTCTACCTTGAAGCAATTACACATTAACATACCTTTAGTGGATGCTCTTGTGCAAATCCCCAATTATGGGAAATTCATGAAAGAGTTATTGTCGAAGAAGAAAAAGCTTTCTGACATCGAGATGATTACACTCACAGAGGGGTGCAGCCGTCATGCTAACAAATAAGTTGCCACCAAAGATGAAAGACCCTGGCAGTTTCACAATCCCATACTCTATTGGAACTCATTATCTAGGTAAAGCCTTATGCGATCTAGGAGCTAGTATTAACCTTGTGCCCTTGTCCACATTTAGGAAGTTAGGAATTGGATCTATGAAGCTTACTGTGGTGAAATTACAACTTATGGACAGATCTTTAACAAAACCTGAAGGCAAAATCAAAGATTTTCTTGTCCAAGTTGACAAGCTCTTGATCCTTGCTGACTTTATCATCCTTGATTATGAAGCAGATAAAGAGGTGTCCATCATCCTAGGATGCCCATTGTTAGCAATGGGACGCATGCTTATTGATGTTTTCAAGGGTGAGCTTATTATGCGTCATAATGACGAGCATGTCACTTTCAATGTGTTCGAAGCATCTCCATCAAGAAGTAAGGAACAATGTCACCATATTGACGTGCTGGATGAAATTATTATAAAAGAATTCAATGAATGAAATTCAGCAGTTCCAAATGAAGATGCAGTAACAACCACCGATGATATCCAAACTGAATGCAACCACAAAGCTAAGTCTAATAGTTGTGAGCTGAAACAGGGTTGGCAATTGGAATCTTTGGATCTGTCTAATAGGACGATCCTAGTATTTAAACCATCAATTGAGCAAGCTCCTAGTCTAGAGTTAAAGCCATTGTCGACGCATTTGAAGTATATCTTTCTAGGTGATAATGACACATTACTCGTGATTGTCAGCGCAAGCCTCAATGCGAGTCAAGAAGATAAACTTATTACAATTTTGAAGCAATACAAACGAGCTATAGCCTGTAGCATTGCAGACATCAGAGGAATTAGTCCCTCTTTTGGCATGCAAAAGATCAGGCTAGAATATGAAGAAGAGCAATCCATTGAGCAACAACGAAGGCTTAATGAGAAAATGAAAGAGGTAGTGAAAAAGGAGATTATTAAGTGGCTGGACGTGGGCATCATCTACCCTATTTCAGACAACACATGGGTAAGCTCTATCCAATGTGTGCCCAAGAAAAGTGGCATCACAATGGTGAGTAATGATAAGAACGAGCTGGTCCCTACTCGCATTGCTATTGGTTCGCGAGTGTGTATGGATTATCGTCGTCTCAATTAGGCCACAAAGAAGGATCACTTTCCACTACCATTCATTGATCAGATGTTGGATAGGTTAGCTGGTAAAGCCTACTATTGCTTCCTAGATAGCTACTGGTTACAATCAAATAGCCATTGCGTCGGAGGATCAAGTAAAGACCACGTTTACATGCCTATTTAGAACCTTTGGCTTTTGACGTATGCCATTTGGATTGTGCAATACACCAGCTACATTCTAGAGGTGTATGATGACTATCTTCTCGGACATGATTAAAGATTCATTAGAGGTATTCATGGATGACTTTTCTGTGTATGGATAGAATTTTGATCAATGTGCCGACAATCTGGCAAAAGTATTGAAAAGATGCGAGGACATAAATATAATACTGAGCTGGGAAAAATGTCATTTCATGGCAACTGAAGGCATTGTCCTTCGTCATCAAATATCATGTCAAGGCATTGAAGTAGACAAAGAAAAGGTAGAAATCATTGAAAAATTGCCACCACCCACTAATGTCAAAGGAATAAGAAGCTTTCTTGGTCACGCTAGTTTCTATAGGAGATTTATCTGAGATATTTCCAAGACTACCAAACCACTATCCTCATTGCAAGAGTAGAATAAAAAGTTTGTGTTTGATGATGCATGTCTAGATGCATTTACCAAAATAAAGAAGCAGCTAGTACAAGCTCCAATTGTTATCGCACCAGATTGGATGCAACCATTTGAATTAATATGTGACGCGAGTGATTTCACTGTAGAAGTTATGCTGGGACAATGCAAAGAGAAGGTATTTCACTCAATTTACTATGCTAGTAAAACCTTAACTGAAACACAGGTGAACTATATAACTACTAAGAAGGAATAATTAGCAGTTGTTTTTACATTCGTAAAGTTTCATTCATTCCTTGTCGGCGCCAAAATTATCGTGTACATAGATCACTCTGCGTTAAGATACCTTTTTGAGAAGAAAGATGCCAAACCGAGATTAATCAGATGGATACTGCTCTTACAAGAGTTTGATATTGAAATTAGAGATAAGAGAGGATCCGAAAATCAAGTAGCAAACCACTTATCCTATTTGGAAGCTAAAAGTGAAGAAGGCAATCAGTCATGCATTGTTGACGCATTTCCAGATAAGCAATTATTTTATGTCAACGCATCTTTATGGTATACAGATGTTGTCAATTATTTAGTTTGTGGTAAGCTACCCTTGAGTGTCACTAGTCACAAGAAGATCAGATTTATACGTGACGCTGCGAAGTATCATTGGAATGAGCCATACCTATTCAATGTATGCGTTGATAACATTATTCATCGTTGCATTCCTAAAGAAGAGATGACTTCCATCCTGAGACATTGCCATGATGCTCCCAACGGGGGCCATTTTGGTGGAATAAAGACTGCTGCAAAGGTCTTACAATCAGGATTCTTCTGGCCCACATTGTTTTGAGATGCTCATAATTTTGCACAGCAATGTGACAAATGTCAACGCACAGGTTCTATATCTCGACGCAATGAGATGCTCCAACAACCTATCATGGAGGTGGAGTTATTTGATGTCTAGAGTATAGACTTTATGGGACCATTTCCAAACTCTTTTGGGAATGTGTATATTTTAGTTATTGTTGACTATGTCTCTAAGTGGACCGAGGCAATTGTGGTTCCAAAGGATGATGCTCGAACGGTGTTGAAGTTCTTCCACACGTATATCCTTACAAGATTTGGAACACCTAGGGCATTGATAACTGATCAAGGTACTCATTTTCATAATAACCAAGTGGTGACAGCCTTGAAATGATTTGGTGTCAAGCATCGCATGGCCACCACGTTCCATCCACAAACGAATGGCCAAACGAAGATTTCCATTCGACAAATTAAAGGTATCCTTGAGAAGGTGGTTAACCCATCTCGAAGAGATTGGTCTTTGCGGTTACATGATGCGTTGTGGGCACTTCGCACTGCGTATAAAACCCCGTTGGGGATGTCATCGTATTAATTAGTATTTGGTAAATCCTATCACCTGTCGGTTGAACTCGAACATAAAGCCATGTGGGCAATCAAGCAGGTGAACATGGACTATGATGCTGTTGGATAGAAATGGTTGTTAGACATTTCCGAGCAGGAATAAATTCGATATACTGCGTATGAAAATGCAGCCATATACAAAGAAAAAACTAAGAGATGGCACGACAATATCATCTTGTGGCGACAATTTAACCCTGGTCAGTTGGTACTTCTATTTAACTCATGTTTGAAATTACATCCAGGTAAATTATGCTCGAGATGGTCAGGCCCTTTCAAAGTTGTTGAAGCATTCTAGCATGGTGCGGTGACAATTGAATATATGAAGGATGGTCACTAGTTTAAAGTAAATGGCTAACAACTAAAGCATTATGTGAGCCTAGATGTCAAAGAACACAATGAAACCATAATTCTGGTCACATTTATTTAATATCATTGCAATTTTTACTTTTACTTTTTGCTTTTTATTTTCATTTGTTTCATTTTTAGTTTATGCAAGAATAAAAATATCCTTTTCATCGACACATCATAAAGCACAACTTGTCGATGCATTATGTGATGACTCAGCAAAAGTTTTTTCAACAAGAATCGCAATGATTGATTTTCATCCATCCCTAGCCGTTAAATCAACCCAAGAGCTATTATGGTTTGAACACGAGAAGAAAAAACCCCTTCAGAATCCCCCGCTGAATCCTTAGCCACTGTGGTTCGAAATGTCGACCAACACTCACAGAAAGAACCTGTCCTATTCCTCTCCAAGGTGGCGAAGGACCACTACCAATATGTCATGCTCAAGAGAAACTGTCACCCGGAGCAGGGTTTTCAATTGTCCCCACATCAAACGTTAAGGAAACAAGTTGCAAGGACAATCTCTCGCTTGGGTTAGGAGTCTTTTTGCGACCATCCGGCCAGTTATTCCCCCACTAGAGTTCTACGCCAACTTAGTGGACTTTGAATAGGAGTTTGCTTTTGTTCGAGAGGGCTTGGTGCCTTGGAGTGTTACTCACATCAACGTACTCTTTCACTTCACTGAAAAGGAAGATACCCACAATGCATTTTTTTAGGAGTTAACTGATGAAGGTGCTGACCTGGTGATACTAGATCTATGCATCGAGGAAGCTGTGTGGATTGGCAACGGTCCGCATAATTACACTATGCACCGACGTTATCTCACCACTCAAAGCAAGGTATGGTTCCAGTTTGTTAACAGTCGACTTTTGCCTTTAACCTATACTACAACTGCGACGCTGGATCGTATGTGCCTTTTGCAGTCCATTCTGAACGGTCGTTACATCAATGTCGACGTAATTTTACATGATGAAATTACTGAAGCCACGAGCAAACAGATAGGTATCTTACCTTTCCCTTCTTTAATTATGATGTTCTGCAAACAAAGGGGTATTATGCCCCGTGATGGTGGAGCGAATGATTAGGGGACAAGAAACCCCTCTGGTAAAAGAAGTGCCTAAGAAGAAGGAGAAAGGGAAAGGAAAGAAAATAGAGAAGCATGAAATTACGCCCACAGACCCTCGAGTTAAGAAAAAGTTGGCTGAAATAGAATAAATCATTGATCGCATGGACATGTGCCAGATTCGCCTTGTCAGCATGTTGGAGGAAGTAGATTACAGGCAGAACCTCTTCTATGCGTACACAAAGGCTTAGAATAGTGTTATTGTTGCCACATTGAGGAGTATTATAGAACAATCACCAGCCTGTTCGAGGATGAATTTTCAAACAGTCTTGGGGCTCACATGATAGAAAGGGAGGCTATTGCTGAGGAGATGCATACATAGATCATATCTATGGGTTTGGAAGCAGAGGAAGGCGTTGAAACAGGCACAGTTGAGAGGTAAAACCTTAGGAAAAGAGGGAAAATGAGGAAGAGAAGGACGAAGAGGAGAAGAATGAAGAGAAGGAAGATGCCTCTACAATTTTTGAGGAAGAATTTGTCGACGCAACTACTAGTATGGAAGCATCCATCAAAAACTTGGCTCCACCTGAAGCAAGCCAGGCTGAGGCAGTCACCAGCAGCACCAAGGATCTTAACCCTCTAGCCTTTGTGCCTTATCTGGTACCACTTGCAGAAGTCCATCCATCTGATGTCACCGTCGATGAGGCCTCCACTCAACTGGCTGTGGAGGAGTAATCCATTGCTTCGGTTGATTCCAAGGACAAAAAACGAAAGCTAAAAGACAAGAAAAAGAGGCGTAAAGTACAAGAGCAACGCCCAAAGAAGAAGAAGAAGAAAGCCAAGGCAGTCACTTCATCGGCTGCTGAAGAATGAGTTAGTTTACTTTTCATTTGTTAGTTGCATGCTTAGCATTTAGTTGTCATTGCATTTCTATTTGTCACTACAGTTTATTTGTTAGTACATTTTCATTGTAGTTGCATTTCTATTTTAATTTGTATAATATTGTCAGTGCATTGGGGACAATGAAGACATTAAGTTTGGAGGGAATTTTCTGAAATGGAATGCAATTGCACCCACATATTTGAAGAATTTACTTCTCGTTTTTGTCAATGAAAGTATGCAAAGTTACAAGAAAAATGTGATCACAATTTTTCTTTTATGCGTAAATCTTGAATTGTTTGGAATGCTGATACATGAACTGGATGAATGTGAATGAATATTTAGTCCTTCTATTTTTGAATGAATGATTGGGATTGCATGAGTAATGAATGGGTAGTATCAATCTTTGAATCTTGAAATAACTTACCAATTGCAGCGACATTGTACTAATAATAAGACACCCCAATGTGAGCGCATTGTGACTTATTAAGGGAGAACACTCCACTACATGTGTTAGAAAAATTATCTAGCCAAAGGTTGTTACTGCAAGAGTATGTGTCGGTGCAATTACATACTTCCTGTGGTTTTGTTGCACCCCATCGTTACTTCCCAAGAATAAGGGTATAGTAATGCAATGACATCTCTTAGTCACGTACACAAATAGAAAAGAAGAAAAAGAAAACAAAGAAGAAGAGAAAAGCAGAAAAATTTTGCAAAAAATATTGTATTGGTCAAGAAAGATTGAGATTCAAAGCATGATGATAACATTAGTGAAGTTGCAGTCTTGATTGTTCATATCTATAAATTATCGACGCATTATTCTGTCATCTGAATGTAATTTATACATCAGAATTCTAGAAAACTTAAGTTTCTACAATGATGATTGTGGTGACAATTTTGATTATGATTTTGTTAACTTTTATTTACTTGAGGACAAGTAAAAACTCAAGTTTGGGGGTGTGATAGCATTAGAAATGACACCTATTTTCTCCCTAAATTTATGTATTAACTGTCCCTTTTGTATTATATTTAGCATGCATGATAGTCATTTCATACTTAGTATTTACATTTTCTAAGTCAATGTTGTGTGACTTAAATTCTCATTATTTTCTCTTTTCTGTGCACTAATGTCACCATATGTAGTATATGTATTGCATCTGAAATTGTCAGTGTAGGGATCCATCTCGAAAGATTAATGCTAGAAAAAGTTCAAAGATACAGCCACAAGTTTAGTTTGGAATTGCAACTGCATGGAAACATCTACTTTTTATGAGTGAATTCATGCTGCAAACACATTTGGAAACACCAGCGTAGGAGAATAACACATTTTCTTCGCAATTAAAGATTACAGATTACGCTCAGCGACGTCGTGACAACTTTCAAATTCATGAAGAACACACCAAATCTGTGTGAGTGCACAACTGGATTTTAACAAACTTTGACAGCTGCAAAAGGAGTTGGATCTGGGAGGAGATGAGATATACAATTCTCAAAGCTTATAAATAGAGGAGAGAAGAAGGAAAGAGATATCAAGAGGTGAAGAAATTAATTTTGTAAATTCTCTAAAGCTTTGAAGCTTGGCTCCGAAGTCTGGTGAGCTGATCGAGCAAGTGTACGACAACTTCTGACGAGGAGTGCTTGATGCAACACAAGAAAAGTGGTTAAGGAATAATCCTAGTAGCTTAGGAATAGTATGCTTCGACTTATTTGTTAATCCCTCTTTTAATGGTGATGAATTCTTATTGAGAATTGATTGTATATGGAAATATCTTTCAATGTTACATTACTTTGATTCCTATTCACTTCTTCTCATCTGTTTTCCCTTGGATTTATCTGTTTTGACCATGAAAGTGCAATTATAGTCTACCGACACTGGAAAGTACGGTGACAAGTTAGGTTAACAAGCAAGTCAATGAAAGTTGCTTGAGGCTAGGAGGAATTCTAGTCACTTGTTCATGAGTGCAAGGTATTGCCAACACTGGAAGGTGGACTAAATGTGGGCGCTTGAGTCTTGGTTACACAGAGAGTTGTTAGTAGTATGATTTCATTGAAACCTTATTGCTGCAACAATTCATCTATAAAACACCTTGTCGTCACATCTAATGTTGCAGTGAAGTCAGTGATCCACTCCATTCTTTGCACTTGATCATTCTTTAACTTTTTCTACATTTGAATTCTCAAAATATCAACAACAATTTATTTTACTTTCAATTGCTCTAACATTTTATTTTTATTCATTGCATTGACAACTTTGACTAACTTAGTGGTGCAGATCTGATTTAATTGCGCTGACATCCTTATTAGCATTTTCTCTAATTTTAAATTTAGTTGCTTCAACAATTGAACATCAAGAACTCTATCCTCATGGGATCGATATCCGATAGAGCAAATCTATCAACTATACTTGCATCAATGAGTGTCCGTTTGCACTAAATGCTATGACGTTTATAAGGCGATTAGATATATATTTATATTATCTTGAGATTGAGACTGAGATATACATGTTATCATACCATTATGTGCTCATGGGTTAGGTTTGTATGGTGGAAGACATGATTATCACCCTTTCAAACGGCTGATAGTAAAACCACACTACGATTGGTGACATTTGGTTAGGGAGGGCTTCTGGGGAACCTCTCCATTGTGTTGGTGTGCTATTGATGCATCACATTATGTATGTGTTTGTATTGTGTTGAGTGATATTATGCTTTGTGGTTACTTAACTTTCTATGAATTTACTATGAAAATGTAATAAGGATGTATGCACTTTAGAGACACACTGTACTTTTTAGCTAATTTCCCTACAATTTTCCTTACAGATACTTGAGACATAAGTGAATTGGTACCCAGAGGAACATTTATCACTTCTTTTATTTTTATTTTTATTTTCCTTATTACTACGTATTAGTTATTATGAGGTTTTAGATTATTTTATTATTATATTATTTTGGGATTGTAAAGTTGATTTAATTTGGAAATTTGGCATTTGTTCAAGTATCTATTAATTATTCAGTTTAAATTATAAATTATAGGTCAGGTAAAAGGGGTTACATTTAATGGTATCAGTGTTGAGTTCAACCCTCGAATTGTGATGCTTTCCAAAAATGTTTTCAAAGGTTTTAAAAGTTTTGGGGTAAATTGAGATTTTTAAAAAAGTTAATATGTTGTATTATATTTTCATATATGAGATATTAAAGTTGAGATTTATTCAAAACTCCGGTACCAATACTTACTGTAGTGATCTTTAGCTATGTAAATAGATACTATGCCACCACGTAGGAGTTCTAGACTTAAGATTGGTCACAGCCAAGGGCTAGACCAGGGTCGTACTACTAGGGCCGTTAGTGATCCTACACCTATGGTTGAGCTTGAGGAGAATGTCAATAAGTTGCCTCATGTTAAGGAAGATGAGCTGCCCATTGGTGCTAAGGGTTAGCAAGCTGTTGAGGGAGACTTACCTGCTGAGCAAACTTCTGGCGAGGATTAGCCTAATACTAGGCATAGTGAGACTATAGAGTTGGACAGTGCTACGATTAGTTGAGAGTTGTTGAGATTGTGATCGGCCTGTAAACCTCACAGCAATTATGACCAAGCGGACACTATCGATGCAAGTATAATAGACAGATGAGTCTGTTGAATATCGATCCCACGAGGATGGTGTTCTTGTTGCTTAAATTTTTCAAAGCAATTAGAACTTAAATGAAAATAATTGTTAAGAGTAATGTCAATGCAATTCAGTTAAGATTGCACAAATAAAAAAGTTAAATCTATCAACGCAAATATAACATAAAATGTCAGAGCAAATTAACAAAAAATGAATTGTTTGTTGAAGATGTTTGTAAATGTAAATTCAAAAATTTAAAAGAAGTAGATCAAGTGTAAAGAAATGGGATAAAATGAAAAAAATAAGACCATACAACACTGATTTAGAAAATGCAAATACTAAGTATGAAATGTTGAAAATGTATGCTAAATATGATACAAAAGGAACAAATTATACACTAATTAAGGAGAAATTAAGTGTCATTTCTAATTCTATCATACTCCCAAACTTGAGTTTTTACTTGTCCTCAAGTAAATAAAAGCTTGCAAAGTCATATCCAAATTATTGTCACCACAATCATCATTCTAGCGACATAAATTCTCTAGAATCCTAATGTATAAATTGCATTCATATGATAGAATACTGCGTCGACAATTTATAGGCATGAATAATCAAAACTACAACTTCACTAATACTAGCATCATGCTTTGAATCTTAAATCCTCTTAACTAATACAACATTTATTATATATTTATACAAATGTGACTCAAACGTGTCATTGCATTACTATACTCTTGTTCCTGGGCAATAACGATGGGACGCAACAAACAACTAAGAAGCATGTAATTGCGCCGACACACACTCTTGCAATGACAGCCTTTGGATGGATAATTTTTCTAACACTTGCAGTGGAGTGTTCCCGCTTGTTGAGTCATAATGCACCCACATTAGAGTGTCTTTTTTTAGTATATTTAATTATAAATATAGCTGCAAAATGGTAGATAAATTCAAGATTCAAATAATGATTCTATTCATTTATTACTAATACAATTTTAACCATTCGTCCAAAAATTGAAAGATTCAACATTTAATCACATTCATATCCAATTCACGCATTAGTATCCCAAATAATTCAAGATTTAAGCATCAAATGAAAAAAAATTACGGTCACATTTTTCTTAACTTTGCATATTTTGATTCAACTAAAAAAACAGATATATTCTTAAACTTGTGGGTGCAATTGCATTTTCATTCCATACTTCCCCCAAACTTAGTGTATATATTGTCCCCAATGCATTGACAATACTATACAAATATTAATGGAAATGCAACTACAATGCAAATGTGATAACAAGTAAAATGCAGTGACAATTAAAATGCAATGACAACTAGATGAAATGTATGCAACTAAACTAGATACCGAAAAGTAAAACTAACTCAGTGTATTGCAGCCAAAGATGTAGCTTCTTTGGACTTCTTTTTCTTTTTAGGGCACTACTCTTTGGGCTTCTTCTTTTTCTTGCATTTGCGATTTTTCTCTTTGGTGTCAACAGGTACAGTGGATTGCTCCTACATGGTCGGTTGGATGTGGACTTCATCGACAGTCACATCCATTGGATGGATCTCAGCAAGTGGTGCCACATATTGCACAATAGCCAGAGGATTAGAATCCTCATTGTTGGATGTGATAGCCTCGTCCTGGCTGGCCCTAGATGGTGTTAGGTTTTTAACAGATGCACCCACACTGGCAGGTGCGTCGATAAATTTCTTCGATAAATTTTTCGGAACAACTTCATCTTTTTCTTTTTCCTTCTCTTCTCTTCCTTCTTTTTCTCTTTTTCTTCAACACCTTCAGAGGTAATTGTTGTGTGTTTCTTTGTAGCAGCAGCCTCTCTTTCTTCCATATTGGCCCTCAAACTGTTTGAAAATTCATCCTCAAAGAGGCTGGTGATGTTTCGGAAGAAATCTTCATATCCTTAGAGTTCACCTCTTGGTCCTCATCGTCAGAGATATGGATTCTGTGCGGGGACTGGATGGACTGAGTTTTCCCTTCTGAAACAGTCTGTTCTGTTGATGGAGTAGCCTCCCTAATAATAGGAGGGAAGGCAGGAAATTCTAGCATGGGATTCCTACTCAAACTGCTTAATGTGTTGACAATGGCAGTATTACATGCCCTTGTATAAGCATAGAATAGGTTCTATCTATACTACATTTCATCCATTGCGCTGACAAGTTTGATTTGTTGGATGCTCATCCGATCAATAATCTTTTCAATCTTAGTAAGCTTCCTCCAAATCTAAGGGTCTGTGGGCGCATGGGTTTGGGTGTCCTTCTTTTTCCCTTTTCCTTATTCCTTCTTTGGTGGTACCTCCTTCATAATAGGGATTTCCTGTCCCCTAGTCATTCTTTCCAGCGAAACATCATTTATCAGGCCTTTGTTCTCAAAAAATTCTTCCCCTTCGCGAGACACAATGCCTCACTGTTTACACAACATCATGATCAAAGAAGGAAAATGCAAGATACTTTTTTGTTTGCTGGCAAATTCAGTAATTTCCTGGTGAAGGATTGTCCCGACATCAATTCGTTGGCCCTTGATTATGGAGTGTAGCGGGCACATTCTGTCTAGTGTAGTAGTAGTATTGTGAGTGGATGGCAGAAGATAACATTTGATGAAGTGAAACCACACCGTTCTCTGGACAATGAGGTAATGACGATGCATCCTAATTGTTTGGATTGTTACCAGTCCAAACAACGTCGTCGACATAGAGGTCATGTAGCAACAGATCCATACCTTCCTCTGTTAAGGTCTCCAAAAACTCGACATGTTCGTCTTCTCCTTCAATAATGTGGAAAAGGGCATTGATGTGGTCAGGGCTCCAGGGCACCAGTCCTTCACGAACAAAAATGAACTCTTACTCTGGATCAACTAAGTTAACATAAAACACTCTAACCATGGATGGGGAGTATCCTACCGTATGGTCACAAAACTGCTCCCAACCCAAACGCGAAATTGTTCTGGCCATCTGTTTCCCCAATGTTAATTATGGGGACAATTGAAATCCCTGCTCGAGATGGCAGTTTCTTCTCAACATCACCTCATGGTACGGTCTTTCGCCGCTTTCAATATGAATAGGACAAGTTCCTTGGGTAGTGGTTGGTCGATGTTTTGACCGTTGTTGTCGACGATTTAACAACTGGTTTAGATTGGGTTTTAGGACCACGAGTTCTTACCATAATTACTGAGATAGAGGAAGTGAGAATATTTTGCAGAAAAACTTTAAGGTTGAAGAAAAGGAAAATTATAGTAACAATGGCAGATGTGAGTGTGAAAACACAGTTGGCACAAATGGGGTATTTTATAGAAGATAGAGGTGAAGAGTCATGATGATTGTTGTTGTCGTGATAGTACATTGTGACTGCAACCAATAAATTCCATGACACAAATCGTATTGTTTCAGATCAATCCAACGGTTAAGGATTAGGGTAAATCAACAGACATGATTCTTTCTCGAAACGCTTCGATGAGTCAGCAATTGGATGCGTCAACAAGTTAAGCTTTCGTGCGCGTCGATAAAAAGGAGATCTTTTATTCCTATAGAAAACTAAAGAAATGAATTAAATTAAAATAAAAGACAAAAATTAAACAAAAAAATTACAATAACATTCTAAGAAAATGTGACCAGATTAATGGTCTTGTTTTGTTCGTTGATGCTTGGGCTTAGGTACTGCTTTAATCGTTGGCCATTCACTTTGAAATGGTGCCTATCGTTCAAACTTTGATTGGCACCGTACCATGTGGAAATGCTTCGACAACTTCAAAGGGACCTAACCATCTTAAGCGCAATTTTCCTAGATGCAATTTTAAACGTGAGTTAAATAAAAGTACTAACTGACCAGGAGAAAATTATCGTTGCAAAATGATGTTGTCATGCCATCTCTTAGTTTTTCCTTGTAAATGGCAGCATTTTCATAAGCATTGCGTCGAATTTCTCCCAATTCTGAAATGTCTAACAATCTTTTCTGCCGAGCAGCATCTTAGTCCATGTTCACTTACTTGATTGCCCACATGGCCTTATGTTCAAGTTCAATAGGTAACTGGCATAATTTACCAAAAACCAGATAATTTGGTAACATCCCTAACGGTGTTTTGTATGCGGTGCAAAGCATCCACAATGCATCATTTAACCACGAAGACCAATCTCGTCTAGATGGGTTAACCACCTTCTCAAGAATACCTTTAATTTACCGATTGGATACCTCTGTTTGTCCGTTTATTTGCGAATGATATGTGGTTGCCATGTGATGCTTCACAAAGTAATGTTTTAAAGTTGCCTCCACTTGATTACAATGGAAGTGAGTGCCTTCGTCGCTTATTAATGCTCGAGGTGCTTCGAATCGTGTAAGGATGTATGTGTGGAAGAACATTAACACCGTCCGAGCATCATCCTTTGGAACAGCTATTGCTTCGATTCACTTTGAAACATAGTCAACAGCAACCATAATATACACATTCCCAAAAGAATTTGGAAATGGTCCCATAAAGTCTATACCCCAAACATTGATGAGCTCAACTCCATGATAGGTTGTTAGAGCATCTCATTGCATCAAGATATGGAACCGTTGCGCTGACATTTATCACACTGTTGAACAAAAGTGTGGGCATCTCAAAACAATGTAGGCCAGTAAAATCCTGATTTTAGGACCTTTGCAGTAGTCCTAACACCACCAAAATGGCCTCCATAAGGAGCATCATGGTAATGCTTCAGGATAGAAAGCATTTCTTCCTCAGTTACACAACGACGAATGATGTTTTCAGCGCATACCTTGAACAGGTATGGCTCAATCCAATGATACTTCGTAGCATCCCGAAGAAATCTGACCTTCCTATGACCTATTGTAGTTCATTTGTAGCTTTTCACAGATTAGATAATTAATGACATCTGCATACCATGGAGATGCGTCAACAAAAAATAGCTTCTTATATGGAAATGCATCCACAATTTGTGACTTATTTCCATCTTAACTTCCAGATTCTAGACGAGACAGATGGTCTACTATTTGGTTCTTCGATCCTTTCCTGTCCTTAATCTCAACATCAAATTCTTGTAATAATAGGATCCATATTTTCAGCCTAGGTTTTGCATCTTTCTTAGAAAAAAGGTATCTCAAGGCAGAATGATCAGTATACACTGTAATCTTTGATCCGACAAGATTTGAACAGAAATTGTCAAATGCTAAAACTACTGCCAACAACTCCTTGTCAGTAGTTGTGTAATTCATCTGTGCTTCAGTTAGAGTCTTACTAGCATAATAGATTGAAAGAAATACCTTATCCTTTCGTTGTCTAAGCACAACACCCACAGCAAAGTCACTCGCATCACACATCACCTCGAACGGCTACGACTAATCCGGTGCGATGATAATGGGTGTCTGCACTAGCTGTTGTTTAATTTTAAGGAATGCTTCCAAACAAGCATCATCGAACAAAATTTTTTTATTTTGCTCCAACAATGAGCAGAGTGGTTTTGCTATTTTGGAGAAGTCTCAGATGAATCTTCTATAAAATCCGGCATGGCCAAGAAAACTCTTTATTCCCTTTACATTAACGGGTGGAGGTAGCTTTTCAATGATCTTCACCTTCGCTTCATCAAGTTAAATGCCCTAACAAGATATACGATGGCCAAGAACAATGCCTTTAGTTGCCATAAAGTGGCATTTTTCCCATTTAGTACCAAGTTGGTGTCCTCATATTGTTTCAACACTTTTGCTAAATTGTCAGCGCATTTATCAAAATTGTGCCCATAAATAAGAAATCATCCATAAATACCTCTAACAAATCCTCGATCATATTAGAGAAGATGGCCATCATGCACCTCTTGAATGTAACTGGTGCATTGCACAAACCAAATGGCATTCGTAAAAAAGTAAAGGTTCCAAATGGGCAAGTAAAAGTTGTTTTTGCTTGATCCTCTAGCGCGATTACAATCTGGTTGTACCTAGAGTATCCATCAAGAAAACGGTAATAGGCCTTACCAGTTAGCCTATCCAACATTTGATCAATGAATGAAAGTGGGAAGTGATCCTCTTTGTGGTCGCATTTAGACGACGTTAATCCATACACACTCGCCAACCTTTAGCAATACGAGTAGGGATTAGCTCATTTTTATCGTTGCTTACCACTGTGATGCTGCTCTTCTTAGGCACACATTGGATCGGGCTCACCCATGTACTATCCAAAATTGGGTAGATTATGCCTGCGTCTAGCCATTTGATGAGCTCTTTCTTCACTACTTCCTTCATTTTCTCATTTAATCTTCGTTGTTGCTCAATTGACTATTTTCCTTTATCTTCCAACCTAATTCTATTCATGCAAAAAGAGGGACTAGTGCCTCTAGTGTCTGTTATACTCTAGGCGATAGCTTTTTTGTGCTACTTTAATATTTCGATTAATTTTTCTTCTTGGCTCGCATTGAGACTTGCACTGACAATTACTAGCAATGTATCATTGTCACCCAAGAAAACAAATTGCAGATGTTTGGAAATGGCTTTAACTCCAGAGTCGGAGCTTATTCAACCGATGGTTTAAAAACAGGGATCGTCCTATTAGTTAGATCCAAAGATTCCAATTGCCAGCCATGTCTAAGCTCACAGACATTAGCCTCAACTTTATGGTCACATTCAGGTAGGGCATTGTCTTCAGTTGTCACCGCATATTTCTCTGACACTACTGAACTTTGTTCATTGAATTCCTCTGTAATTAACTCATCCAGAACATTAATGTGGTGACATTGTTCCTTACTTCGTGATGGAGATGCTTCGAAAACACTGAAGGTAACATGTTCATCGTTATTATGCATGATCAACTTGCCCTTGAAAACATCTATAAGTGTGCATCCTGTTGCAAGAAATGGGCGTCCCAAAATAATGGACACCTCCTTATTGGCTTCACAATCAAGTATGATGAAGTCGGCTGGGAACACAAACTTATCGACATGGACGAGAACATCTTTAATCTGCCTTCAGGTTGTGCCAAAGATCTATACGCAAGTTGTAATGTCACAGCAGTGGGCTTCATATGACTAATTCCCAATTTCCTGAAAGACAATGGCATAAGGTTAATGCTAGCTCCTAAGTCACATAGAGCTTTACCTAAGTAACGGTTTCCAATGGAGCATGGAATTGTGAAACTGCCAGGATCTTTATTTTGGTGGTAGTTTATTTGTAACTACAGCGTTACACCCTCATATAAGCGCAACCATCTCAATATCAGATAGCTTCATCTTCTTCAATAATAGCTCCTTCATGAATTTCCCATTGCTGGGATTCTGTACAAGAGCATCAAATGTAATTATTTCAAGGTAGATACAAACTTTTGATAATCTCTGTCATGTTCTTTCTCCTTAAATCGTTGTGGAAATGGCAAAAGTATGTTCACAGTGGGTTGTTGTGATATAGCCTGTTGTATCGACATGGGCAATTGCATTGACAACTTCGTAGGATGAATGGTCAGCATAAGTGTGACTACTAGTGGCTCTACATCATTTACATCTGCTGGTCTTCTTCAGATGGAACCTCTCCTTGTTGCTTTGGTTCATTTACATCGATAGGTGCTTGTTTGGAGCTGCTAGTTTGTTCGGCAATTTGCTTTCCACTCTGTAACGTAATAGCCTTGCAATGCTCCTTTCCTTTTTTACTTGGATTTCAAGTGTCACTGGGCAAAACACCTGGTGATCATGTGCTCATGTTAGAAGCCAGTTGTCCTAGTTATGCTTCCAACTCTCGGATGGAAGAAGAATTTCCTTGTACAATAACTTTTGTTCTTGTAATATGCTCACGCATCAAAGCTTCAAGAATAGCTAATGGATCTGATCGTGGTTGAGAATACTATTGTGTTGTTGTTAATGCTGTCCTTGCATATTTGACATTGCAGTCTACTATGGATACATTCGAACATGTGGGTGCATCTGATTATATGACTGCATTTGGGTATGTAATAGCATCTAATTAGGCTGCGCTTGTACTTGCGGATTGTGATTATAATTCTACTGCTACTAACTGTAACTCCCTTGTCTAAAGTTACCTTGATTTGAGGAATTTTCATATCTGTATGTGGACACATTCTGATTCCCCCAAGGTTGTTGAGTCCTATTTGAACTGTTATATGAGTTACCATATGAATTGCCATAGATGTTATTGACATAGAATGCATTCTCAGCATGTTGTGGACAGTCCTCATAGTTATGGTTGTCACCGTAAATTTCACAAGAAAATGTTGGGACATCCATCTATTGGGCTACTTGAATAGGGGCAATATCACTCGTCCCCTTTATGTTCTATATCATGTTTGCTAGTGAGGATACTTGTGCACTTAGGGCTGATATAGCATCTAGCTCAATAACTCCACGATCTGTTTTCACCTGAGCAGAACGAGAATTCGGGTATTGATAATCATTTTGCGTGATTCTCTCTAAGATTCACACGGCTTCATTGTAAGTGCAATCCAATAAAGGACCATTAGCAGTGTATTGGTAATATTTATTGTCTGCATATTTAATCCATTGTAGAAGATCTCGATTTGTGTCTCTTATTGGATTTCGTGCATGGGACAACATCTAAGCAGAGTTTTGTATCGTTCCCACATAGTGTGCAAGTTCTCATCATCCAATTGATGGTACGCTGTGATATCATTCCGCAGTCTAGCATTCATTGTGGGTGGATTGAATCGCAAAACAAACTGAGTTGCTAACGCATTTCATGAAGTAAAAGATCCAGCCGGTAAACTAAGAAACCATGTACGTGCCCTTCCTTACAAAGAGTAAGGGAACAACTGCATCGTTAAGGCGTCATCAGGAACACTGTGTTGACTGAAGGAAGCACATATAAGAAGAAAAGATTTGAGATGCTACCTTACATCTTCGTGAGGCAAACTAGCATGTTTTCTATTCGAGTTTAGCATTTGGAACATCACTGACTTTAATTCGAAATTCCCAACTTGTATTGTCGGTCTAAAAACCCTTGGTTGTTGATCATCGAGCACAGGAACAACAAAGTCTCTAATTGTCCTATCTAGAATTTACTCTTCTTGTGGCAATGGTTGATCAACCTGTAAACATCACAGCATTTAAGTGCAAGCGGGCACTCGTCGATGCAAGTATAATTGATAGATTTGCTCTATTGGATATCGACACCACGAGGATGGAGTTCTTGATGTTTAATTATCGAAGAAATTGAAGTTAAAATTAGAAGAATTGTTACTAAGAATGCCAGCACAATTGAGTTAGATCTGCACAGCTAAATAAGTTAATTTGTCAACGCAAATATAAAATAAATTGTCAGAGCAATTTAAGATGAAATGAATAGTTGTTAGGATGTTTGTAAAGGTAAATTCAAAAGTTAAAATAAATGGATCAAGTGTAAAGAAGTGAAGAGGATCACTGATTTCACAAGTCGCAATGCTAAATGTGGCTACAAGGTAACAATTAGATGAATTGTCACCGCAATTATACTTCAATGAAATCTTACTGTTATCACTTTCTCTGTTTAACAAAAACCCAAATGCTAGTAACTACCACACCTTTCAGTGCTGGTAATGCCTTTTACTTATGAACAAGTGGCCAGAATTCCTTCTTAGCCTCAAGCAACTTTCGTTGTCTTGCTTGTTGATTTAACTTGTCACCGTACCTTTCAGTGGTTGTGACTGTAATCATACTTCCATGATCAAAACGATTAAATCCAAAGATAACCAGATAAAGATAATAGAGTAGAAATCAAATTAGATCTAACTTCAAATGGTACTTCCATACTCAATTGATAATCAACAGTATTCATCAACAATTAAGAGGTATCAAAGAAAAAGTTGAAGCATCATATTCCTAGTTACTAGAACTATTCCATGACAACTCCTCTTACGCCGCAGATAGACACTTCTTGTCAGAAGTCTTGCTCCTTTGCTCATTATATCACCTTCCTCCAAAACTCAAGCTTCCATGGCAACTTGTTTAGAGATTTGAGAAATTTTTCAGAGTTTAATTCTTTACCACTTGATATATATTTTCTTCCTTTCCCTCCTAGTTATAAGCTCTTGAAATTTGCAACTCTCCTTCCTTCTCAAATCTAACCATTTTGGCAGCTGTACAAATTGGTTAATTCTAACTGTGCATTCACGCAAATCTGGTGCGTTCCTCAGCCATCTGCAGGTTATCGCTGCATTTCTGGGCGTAATCTATGATTTTTACTTGCGGCGACATCTTAGCTTTCTCCTACGCTAGTGCTTCCAAGTATATTTGTAGCGTGAAATCACTTGTACGACGTTAAGGTATATTTGCGGTGACATTTTTGGCTACAATTACTAGGTAAAAACTACTTGTTAGCTGTTTGTAATGGAAATCAGTGTAGAAAGCAATGAAGAACACCCAAAACACCCAAAATCTGATACCAAATAATACGAGACAAAAGCGAAAGAGGATCATAAAGTTTTCAAGTCACGGATCTACCCTAAAACTCTAGAAAAAAGTAATCTTGAACCTCAAGAAATTGTCCCAACCAAATCTGGAAAATAAAAACACAAACAGATTCGTTAGAAGTGATTTAAAATATGAAAGCAAACTATTTAGGCATGAATGATTGAAACAGCAAGAAAAGATTGAATCTCCTAATTTTTAATGTATTTCTTGATGGATCAAGGTAGGAGAACATCCCTCTTGAAGCAATTTCAACCTAGAACGAAAAACAACTAAATCAACAACTCAAAACAACAAGAAATAAACTAGATCAAACAAGAACGATAAATTAAAGATAGAAAAGAGAAGATAACATCCTAAGAAACCTTGGAAACGATAAGAATCCACAACTCCCTTCAATGGCTCTAATTTCCCCTCCAAGAAAGAGATCTTGGCAAGAAAAAGCTTCAAGATGATTCCCACAACCTAAAAGATTGTTAAAACAACTTCCAAAAAAAACTCAAGAGCAATTCTTGAAGAAAAACTCAAAGAGAATTATTATTAACTCAAAAGAATCAAAATTCAGTCCCTTTGTTTAAAATTCGAAGGCCTATATATAGGCAAGCTAAATAAATCTAAATAAAACTCTTAATTAAACTGGAACTCTAACTAATCTAAACAAGAAGTAGTTTTAAACTAATTTTTCTTTTTGACATAACACTCCTAAAAACTTAAACTACATAATAATTATTCAAAATTCGGAATAAAAATAACAATAAAATAATAATTGCTGATAACACAATATTGGACTCATATATAATAAAAATTAAACCTAAAACCCGAACCCAATATGATTTAAACTCGAATTAAAAGCCCGAAACTCGTAATTTTCATCATAATCACGTCTAGAAATTCTGCTCGCAGTCTTTATTAAAATGATCATAACTTGAAATCGAGTGATTCAAAGTGCGTTTCGAAGATAAAAGATAGATATTTGAAATACATGCAGACATCTCAATCGATAAATTCCTGGATCCCATCAAAAAAGTCGTTGCAGGCCTGCTGATGTCCCTAACTTGAAAATTGGCAACTTCGGTTTCTTGATTTTGTACCAAGATTTTGTTTCTTGATTTTCTTGAAAACAAAAAAGTGAATCTTGATTTTCTTTTTCGGTCGTGTGCACATTTAGGGTCTTAGTAACGAAGTCTTGGATGGTCCCATTTAATCTTGCTCGAATTTGCTTGGCCTTCAACCTCATTATTGGGCCTTGAGAAACTTTGACCCCATTACATTCATAAGCTTGAATTTGGTCCTTGCGACTCGTATCAATTAGAATCCTCATTTTCTAATGCAACAACCTCGACCTGGCTCGCTTCAGGCGTAGCCAAGTCTTCAATGGATGCCCCCACACAGGTTGGTGCATCGACAAATTTCTCATCTAAATTTGTTGGGGCATCTACATCCTCTTCATCCTTCTTCTTTTTCTCCTTCTCCTCTTTAGTTCATTTCTCCTCCTCAGGGTTTTCCTTCTTTATTTCATTGTCCTTCTCTACTATGCCATCCTCATCTTTTTCTTCTACTACTTCTACTTCCAAACCCACGGAAACGACTAGTGTGCGTACCTCCTCAGCAGCAGCCTATTGTTTAACCATGTTGGCCCTAAAACTGTTGGAAAATTCATCCTTGAAAAGCCTGACTATGTTTCTAAAATAGTCCTCCATAACCTTGGAGTGTCCCTCATGATCCTCATTATCAAAAATGTGGATCCTAGTTAGGGATAGGATGGGCTAGTGCCTACCTTCAAAAGCAAGATACTCGGATGATGATGGAGCTTCCCTAACAATAGGGGAAACACAGGGAACTCTAGCATGGAGTTTGGGCTCAGACTTCTTAATGTAGTGACAATAGCATTGTTCCACGCCCTTGTATAAGCATAGAAGATATTTTGTCGATAATCCACCTCTTTTAATACGTTGACAAGTTGTATTTATCATATATCCATGTGGTCAACAAGTTGTTCTATCGTAGTTAACTTCTTTCCCATCTGAGGGTTTGTGGGCACAGTTGCTTGCTTCTTCTTTTTCTTCCCCTTGCCTTTCTCCTCCTTTTTAGGCACGTCCTTCACCAAAGGTGTGTCTTTCCTTCTGGTCATTCTTTCCACCGAGATGTCATTAATTGGCCCTTGTTCTCCAAAACTTCTTCATCATCATGAGGCACAATGCCCCTTTGCTTGCATAACATCATGATTAGAGAAGGAAAAGGTAAGATCCCTGTTTGTTTGCTTACAGCTTCAGTAATTTCATCATGCAGGATTGCACTGACACTAATGTGATGTCGTTTCAGTATCGAATGTAAGAGGCACATGAGATCCAGTGTCGTAGCGGTACTATGGGTAGACGGTAGAATGCGGCAGTTAACAAATTGGAACCACACCTTGCTTTGTACGGTTAGATAACGTCAGTGCATAGTGTAGTTATGCGGCCCATTGCCCGTCCACATTATGCCTTCAATGCATAAATCTCTCATCACAATGTCGACACCTTCATCAGTTAAGTTCTCTAAGAACTCAGTATGTGCATCTACTCCTCCCGCGATATGAAAAAGCAATTAATGTCATTTGCACTCCAGGGCACCAAGCCCTCACGAACAAACACAAATTCCTGCTCAGAATCCACCAAGTTAGTGTAAAATTCTCTCACCATTGTTAAGGATTAGCCGACCGAGTGGTCACAGAACTGTTCCAATTGCAGTCGAGAAATTGCGCTAACAACTTGTTTCCCCACTAATCGATGCGGGGACAACTGAAAACCTTATTCAGGGTGACAGTTCCTCTTGATCATCACATTGTGATATCGATCTTTTACTGCTTTTGAGAGAAACAGAACAGATTCTTTTTGCGGTGGTTGTTTAGTGCCCTGAACTACGGTAGTTGATGATTCAATAGGTGACTTTGATGGGGTTTTAATGCCTCGCATTCTAGGCATAATATCTGAGAAAAAAGAGTAAGAATATTTATGCAGAAAAACTGAGAATGAAAGAAGAAGACAATTGCAGTAGCAATGGAGGTTGTGAGCGTTTGAGTAAAGTCGGTAGAAGAAGGGTTTTATAAACTATGAAGAGACATGATTATCTATATCGGCATGGAAAAACGTTATGCCTACAGCTAATAAATGTCACGATACATATCGTACTTTTTAGGTTGATCTAACATTTAGGGATGATTGGAGATCAACCAGTGCAATTCTTACCTAAAACACTCTGCTGAGTCATAATAGAATGCGTCAGTAAGTCGTGCTATCAGATGTGTAGACAAAAAGGAGATTTTTTATTCCTGCATAAAACTTAAAAGGAACGAATGAGAATAAAAAGCAAAAAGTAAAAGTAAGAATTGTAATGACATTAAATAAATGTGACCAAATTAATGGTCTCGCTTTGTTCTTTGACATTTGGGCTTTAGTAGTGCTTCAGTCATTGGCCATTTACGTTAAACTGGTGACCTTCTTTCATATCTTCAATTGTCACCGCACCATGCTGGAATACTTCGATAATTCTTAAAAGGCCTGACCATCTCAAGCGCAATTTTCCTGGATGCAATTTCAGACGTGAGTTAAATAAAAGTATCAGCCACAAAATGATATTGTCGTGCCATCTCTTAGTTTTCTCCTTGTATATGGCTGCATTTTCATACGCATTGCGTCGAATTTCTTCCAACTCGAAAATGTCCAACAACCGTTTTTGTCTAGCAGCATCATAATCCATGTTCACTTGTTTAATTCCCCACATGACTTTATGTTCAAGCTCAACTAGAAAGTGACAAGATTTACCAAACACCAACTGATACGATGACATCCCCAACGGAGTTTTATATGGAATACGAGCGCCCATAACACATCATACATTGTTACGGAAATAGGTACCTTTGCCACTTATCTAGATGGGTTAACCACCTTTTCAAGAACGCTTTTAATTTGTCGATTGGAAACCTCCGCTTAGCAATTCGTTTGTGGATGATACGTTGTTGCCATATGATGCTTCACACCGTAGTGCTTCAAAGCTGTCACCACTTAATTGTTACCAAAATAGGTACCTTTGTCACTTATCAATGCTCGAGGTGTTCCAAATCTTATAAGGATGTATGTGTGGAAGAACTTTAACACCGTCTGAGCATCGTCTTTCGGAACCACAATTGTCTCGATCCACTTAGAGACGTAGTCAACGACAACTAAAATATAGACATTTCGAAAAGAGTTTAGAAATGGTCCAATGAAATCTATACCCAAACATCGAATAACTCCACCTCCATGATAAGTTGTTGGAGCATCTCGTTGCGTCAAGATATAGAACTTGTGCGTCAACATATATCACATTGCTGCACAAAATTGTGGGTGTCTCAAAATAATGTGGGTCAATAAAATCCTAATTGTAGGACCTTTGCAGCAGTCCTAACACCACCAAAATGACCTCCATAAGGTGCATCATGGCAATGTCTCAGGTTAGAAGACATCTCTTCCTCAGGAACATAACGATGGATTATGTTGTCAGCGCATACCTTGAACAAGTATGACTCATTCCAATGATATTTTTCAGCGTCGCGTATATATCTGACCTTCTTGTGGCCATTGACACTCAATGGTAGCTTCCCACAAACAAGGTAGTTGACGACATCTGCACACCATGGAGATGCATCGACAAAGAATAGTTTCTCATCCGAAAATGCATCGACAATTTGGGATTTATTCCCATCCTCACTTCCAGCTTCCAAATGAGACAAGTGGTCTGCTACTTGATTTTCAGATCCTTTCCTGTCTTTGATTTCAATATCAAACTCTTTTAAAAGAAGGATCCATCTAATCAGTCTTGGTTTGGCATCTTTCTTCGCAAAAAGGTATCTCAATGCAGAGTGATTTGTGTAAACTATAATTTTTGCGTCGACAAGATATGAACGAAACTTGTCAAATGCAAAAACCACTGCTATTAATTCCTTCTCGGTAGTCATGTAATTCACCTGTGCTTCAGTTAGGGTTTTACTAGTATAATAAATGAAATGGAATACCTTTTCCTTGCGTTGACCAAGCATAGCCCCCACAGCAAAGTCGCTTGCGTCGTACATTACCTCAAATGGTTGCGACCAGTTGGTGCAACGACAATAGGAGCTTGTACTAGCTGCTTTTTAATTGTAACAAATGCGTCCAAACACACGTCATCAAACACACTTTTTATTTTGCTCCAACAAAGAGCATAGGGGTTTTGCTATCTTAGAGAAATCTCAGATGAATCTTCTATAGAATCTAGCATGACTAAGAAAACTCCTTATTCCTTTCACATTACTGGGTGGAGCTAGCCTCTCAATGATTTTCACCTTTGCTTTGTCTACTTCAATGTCTTGACATGATATGTGATGGCCAAGAACAATGCCTTTAGTTACCATGAAATGACATTTTTCCCAGTTCAGCACTAGATTTGTGTCCTCGCATCTCTTCAATACTTTTGCTAGATTGTCAGCACATTGATCAAAATTGTGTCCATACACAGAGAAATCATCCATGAATACCTCCAATGAATCTTCAATCATGTCAGAGAAAATAGTCATCATGCACATCTGGAATGCAGCTAGGGCGTTACATAATTCAAATGGCATTCACCAAAAAGCAAAGGTTCCAAATGGCCATGTGAACGTAGTCTTTTGATAAGTGCCAAAAGTAACATGTTTTAGCCTTATTCTTAATGCGTTTTTGGATGATTAATCGATTTAAAATAATGAATTTTATGTTCATAATCCTTTAAATTCATGTTTAAGCATTTGGAAGCGAAAGGAGCAAAAAACAAGCAAAAACCGTACAAAAAACGCAAATTTTAGGAGCCACACCAGCTGGACACATGGTCATGGACTAAATTGAAGATAAAAAAGAAAATTTTGGGGCAAAAGTGTGAATATGAAAGAGTTAGGAAGAGATTTATTAGACATAAGACTTTATTTAAATTTAAACATTATTTTTTAGGATTAATATTTAGGATTATTATTATATTGTTTATATTTATCTTTTAGGCTTTATAATTTAGAGTTTAATTTGGATCCAATTAGGGAATTAGTGTTTAGATTTAATTCAAATTATCTTTTTAGAATTTAATTGGATCAAACTAGAGTTTTTTCATGTATTATAAATAGGGGATAGAGTGATATGAGAGGACACTTCTAATTTTCTACAAAATCCTCCATTCCCCAAACCCTAGCCGTCAGAGATTATTAAAGGAAACAACTGAAGAAACATCATAGAAGCCGTCTTTGAAGCAGATCTCTACAAAGATTGAAGACCTCTTTCTAAATTCTTTTTATTTTACTATAAGTTTTTCCTCATCTTGTGGCTATATTGTTTCTGAGATGTTTCCATTTATTAGCATGAACTAAATTCCTAAATACCTAGGGGAGATAAACCCTAGGATGAATTCTGTCATTTGATTTCTAATTTTACGCAATAAATACTTAGATTTTGCTCTCAATTATGTGTGCTTAATTCTTGATTTAGTATTCTTGATATATTAATTCTTGTTTGATGTGCTTAAATCAGAGGAGGAACAGACACTGTTTAAGAGTAGATCTAGCATAATTGAGTGCAGTTGCATGCAATCCTAGAAATAGGATGACATAAATCTACCGGATTAGAGTCAAATCTAATAGGGGAATTCATAGATCGAATTAATGCGATAATAGGGGTTTTAATTAGAATGAAATTTCAATTAATCAACCTAGAACTGTTGCTTTTATGCTTGAATAGAGGTATTAGCATAATTTAGGGATTTCTACAGAACAAAATACTAAGTGAATAAACTGCTTAATTAAGAATGATAATGGCAGATGAAATCTAGGTGGAATCTTTCCTGGGTATTGTTTGCTTCTTGGTATAAAAACACTTATTTCTTGCTTTAATCTTTGACGCACTTTTTATTAATTTAGTTCAATTAGTTTAGAACAATCACTTTATTCAACCGGTTAGATAATATGAATACAGTTATTACTAGTACTTTTGGTTCTCGTGGGAACGATATCTTTGCTTACCATAACTATACTATTAATTGATAGGTGCACTTGCCTTAGTCATATTTTTAGTTAAGTTTCGACTGCATCAAGTTTTTGGCACCGTTGCCGGGGACTGAAACATTAGGAAAACTTTATTTCTATTACTTTAGCCATTTTTTTATTATTTATTTTTATTTTATTATTTATATTTTTAATTTAATTTTTCTAATTTAATTTTTTTCCCTTTTATTTGCTTCTGGCAGGTTCTTTTGGTTTATGACTAGAGGAAACCCGTTGGGATCACTTCTTCATGACTCTGAACTTGAAAAGACTGCCCGTAAAAATCGTAAAGAGGTTAGAGAAGCTAAGCAAAGTCAGAAAACTTTAGTAGACAATAAAAAGGAAAAGGGTATTATTGTGGATATGGGTGACAATCGAAATAAAAAGGTTCCTCTTGCTCTCCCAACTGCTCTTCCTGACCTTCCTATTCATCAGACTTTGTATGATTATGCTAAGCCTACTCTGATTGGGGCTGAAACGAGTATTGTTAGGCTGAATGTTAATGCAAATAATTTTGAAATTAAGCCGAGTATAATTCAGCTGGTACAATAATATGTTCAATTTGATGGTTTGCAGGATGAAGATCCAAATGCTCATTTGGCAAATTTTCTCAAGATTTGCAATACTTTTAAAATTAATGGAGTTACTGATGATGCCAAACGCTTACGGTTGTTCCCGTTTTCGTTGAGGAACAAGGCAAAAATGTGGTTAAATGCTTTACCACGAGGTTCTATCACTACTTGGGATCAAATGACTGAGAAGTTCTTATTAAAATATTTTTCGCCAGCTAAGATAGCTAAGTTGAGGAATGACTTCTCTTCTTTTGCTCAATTTGATATTGAGACACTTTATGAATCATAGGAGAGGTTCAAAGATTTATTGAGAAGGTGTCCTCATCATGGTTTACCTTTGTGGCTCCAAGTTCAAACTTTCTACAATGGTTTGAATCCCTCGACTAGACAGATGGTTGATTCAGCAGTTGGGGGAACTTTAAATAACAAGACACCAGAAGAAGCCCAAGAATTTATTGAGAATGTGACATTAAATAATTATCAGTGGCAAGTTACAAGAGTAAAACCTATGAAGGCAGTAGGGATGTATGATGTTGATGCCGTTTCTATGTTGACTCGTTAGGTTGAAACTCTTAATAAAAAATTTGATGGTTTGAATTTTTCTCAATAGGTACATCCAGTGATGCAGTGCAATGAAAATGGAGCGGGGATGATGAGTTCAGAATATTTCCATGAGCAAGCAGACTTTTTAGGTAATAATTCTAAACCTCAAAATAATCCCTATAGTAATACTTATAATGCTGGTTGAGAAATCACCAAATTTTTCATGGGGTGGTCAAGGAAATCAAAGATCACAAATTCCTCCAAGTTTTCAGCAACCACATCAACAAGAAAAAAAGTCTAACCTTGAAGATATGCTTGCTAAATTTATTTCGACTTCTGAAGCAAGATTTCAAAGTAATGAGAAAGCTTTAAATATTTAGTAGGCATCTATTCATGGTCTAGAAAATCAAATCGGACAACTTGCTAAAATGATTTCGGAAAGACAGCCAGGTAGTTTACCTAGCAACACTAAACCAAACCCAAAGGAACATGCAAAAGCGATTACATTGAGGAGTGGGAAAGAGTTGGTTGAACCGAAAAAGAAATTGAAGCAAAAATTCGATGAGAAAGATGATGAGGTAACAAAAACTGAGGAAATTCAAGTACCAGTGCTTAAAGAATATAAACCATCAATTCCCTATCCGAAAAAGTTGAAGAAAGACCTCAAGGATGAACAATTTGGTAAATTTCTTGATCTTTTTAAACAATTACATATTAACTTACCTTTTGTTGAAGCTCTTTCGCAGATGCCCACTTACGCAAAATTTTTAAAAGAGCTGCTATCAAATAAAAGGACATTAGAGAAGTTGTCCACTGTAGAGCTTAATGGGGAGTGCTTAGCTATTCTCCAAAATAAATTGCCTACTAAGCTAAAAGATCCAAGGAATTTCACTATCCCTTGTTTTATTGGTAGTTTAAATATTGAGAAAGTATTGGCTAATTTGGATGCTAGTATTAATTTAATGCCTTATAAAATGTTCAAGCATCTTAGTCTTAGGGAACCTAAACCCACTAGGATGAGTATTCAATTAGCTGACAGATCTGTTAAATATCCTAGGGGAATTATTGAAGATGTGCTTGTGAAAGTAGATAAATTTATTTTCTCTGTTGACTTTGTTATACTTGACATGGATGAGGATTTTGAGGTACCTTTGATTTTAGGAAGACCTTTTTAGCCACTGCTAGAGCTATTTTTGATGTGGGTAGTGGTAAAATTGTACTTAGGGTAGGTGATGACGAAATGATTTTTCAAATTTATAATGCCATGCGATTTTCTCAAGAGCAAGATGATTCATGTTATTTTATTGATTTTACTAATCATGCTGTTCAAAATTCATTGTAGGAAATTATTAATAAAGACACTTTGGAACTGTGCCTTGTTCAGGGAGGGGAGATCGATGGAGATAGTACTGTGATTAATGAGATGAAAAATTATCTAGATGCTAATGAGTCCCCAACGAGACAGAAAAATTTTGAGACCATTGAGGTAAACAAATAATTGAGGTTGAAACCCTCTATTGAAGAACCTCCTAAATTGGAACTAAAGCAATTACCCGATCATTTAGAGTATGCATTTTTAGGGAATAATTCTACATTACTGATAATTATTGCTTCAGATTTAAAGCTAAATAAGGAAGAGGAATTACTGCAGGTGCTAAGGGAACATAAACAAGCAATGGCATGGAAAATTTCTGACATTAGAGGAATTAGTCCTTCTTTTTGTACTTATAAAATTTTAATGGAAGATGAATATAAACCTTGTGTGCAGGCTCAAAGGAGATTAAATCCCAATATGAAGAAAAGTTGTTAAGGCTGAGGTAATTAAACTTTTAGATGTCGGAGTTATTTATCCTATTTCTGATAGTACTTGGGTAAGTCCTGTGCAGGTTGTTCCTAAAAAAGGAGGCATGACTGTTGTGGCTAACGAAAAAAACAAGTTAATTCAGACAAGAACAGTCATAGGATGGAGAGTTTGTATTGATTACAGGAAGTTGAATGATGCTACAAGGAAAGACCACTTTCCTCTACCGTTTGTTGATCAAATGTTAGAGAGCTTAGCTGACCACATGTACTATTGCTTCTTGGATGGACTTTCTGGCTACTTTCAAATCCCGATAGCTCCTGAGGATAAAGAAAAGACGACATTTACATGTCCATATCGTACGTTTGCTTACCGAAGAATGCCTTTTGGATTATGTAGTGCTCCTGCTACTTTTCAGCGATGTATGATGGCTATTTTTGATGAACTCGTGGAAGATATTATAGATGTATTTATGGATGATTTCTCAATATTCAGTAATTCTTTCCATTTATGCCTTAAAATTTTAAAATGTGTTCTAATGAGATGTGAAGAAACAAACCTTGTGATTAATTGGAAAAAGTGTCACTTCATGGTTAAAGAGGGAATTGTTTTGGGTCATAAAATTTCTAGTAAAGGGATTGAGGTTGATAAAGCGAAAATTGAAACTATTGAAAAATTACCTCCTCTTAATTCGGTTAAGGCTATTAGAAGTTTCCTAGGACATGTTGGGTTTTATAGAAGATTTATTAGGGATTTTTCTAAAATAGCAAAGCCTTCAACAAATTTATTAGAAAAAGATGTGCCATTTAATTTCAGTCAGGATTGTTTAGAGGCATTTAACATTCTTAAGGAAAAATTAATTAATGCCCCGATTGTTGTTGCACCTAATTGGAATTTACCCTTTGAACTAATGTGTGATGCAAGTGATTTTGCAATAGGTGCAGTTCTTGGACAGTGAAGAGACAAACACTTTCAGCCGATTTATTATGCTAGCAAGACTTTGACAGATGCTCAAGCAAATTACACTACTATTGAAAAACAATTGCTAGCTGTGGTTTTTGCATTTAATAAATTTAGATCTTATTTAATATTATCTAAAGTTATTATTTACACTGATCATTCTGCTCTTCGCTACCTTCTTGCTAAATCAGATGCGAAACCTCGACTTATTCATTAGGTTTTATTACTGTAGGAATTTGATATGGAGAATAGGATAAGAAAGAAGCTGAAAATCTTGCAGCTGGTCATCTCTCAAGACTCGAAAATCCTCATCTTGAGAAGCTTAATGAAGGTATGATAGATGACTCATTTCCTGAAGAACGACTCTAGGTAGTAAGTGATTTTGATGGTCCTTGGTTTGCAAACATTGAGAATTATTTACTTGCTAACACTTTACCAAAAGATTTGACTCATCATCAAAAGAAGCGATTCTTTGCTGATGTTAAGAATTATTTTTGGGAAGATCCTTTTATTTTTCGTGTGTGTGCAGATCAAGTAATTCGAAGATCTGTTTCAAATGTCAAAGGGAATAAAATTTTGGAGCATTTTCACTCTGGACCGACAGGAGGACACTATAGTGGAATTCGTACTGCACATAAGGTCCTCGAATCAAGTTTTTATTCACCCACTTTGTTTAAAGATGAGAACAGGTATGTTACTTCTTGTGATAAATGCCAGAGAACAGGTAATATTTCCAAACGTGATGAAATGCCTTAACTTATATGCTTGCATGTGAAATCTTTGCTATTTGGGGTGTTGATTTTATGAGACTATTTACTAGTTCTTATGGAAATAAATACATACTTGTAGAAGTGGATTATGTGTCGAAATGGGTGGAAGCTTAGGCTTTACAAACTAATGATGCTAGGGTGGTAGTTCGATTTCTTAAGAAACTTTTCTCTCAATTTGGAACACCTAGGACAATCATTAGCGATAGGGGTACGCATTTTTGTAATGCTCAATTTGATAAAATTCTTAAGAAGTATGGTGTACATCATAGAACAGTTACCCCTTATTACCCTCAAACTAGTGGTCAAGTTGAAGTGTCAAACCGAGAACTAAAACATATCTTAGAAAAGACCATAGAGACTAATAGAAAAAGATTGGGCTTTGAAATTAGATGACGCTCTATGGGCTTATAGGACTACTTTTAAAACTCCCATAGGAACATCCCCTTACAGACTTGTTTATGGGAAGAGTTGTCACTTACCACTTGAACTTGAACACAAAGCGTTTTGGGCAATTAAATTCCTAAACTCTGATCTTAAACTTACAGGTGAGAAGAGGATGCTCCAACTGAATGAGCTTGATGAATGGCGTGCTAATGCTTATGAGAGTTCGAGATTATACAAAGAGGCAGCAAAGCGAAGTCATGATTCTCGATTAAAGCAACCTAAACAGTTCGTAGTTGGAGATTGAGTTCTTCTATTCAACTCGAGGCTTAAATTGTTTCTTGGGAAGCTAAAATCAAGATGGTCAGGTCCATTTGTGGTAGAAACCGTCTTTCCCTACGGTACAATAGAGGTAACACATCCTGAGTACGGCACATTCAAGGTAAACGGTCATCGACATAAACCTTATCTTGGTGGTGATTTTCATAATGTGATAGAGGAGTTTCGGCTTCAAGATCCGCATCAATCATGAACTTAAACAAGGAAGTTGAGCTTAGACTTTAAACAAGCGCTTCTTAGGAGGCAACCCGAGTGATTTTATTTTTATTTATTTATTTATTTTATATTCATGTTTTTTTTTTTAAATTGACAAGTTCAAAAAAAAATTAGTATATTTATTTTCAATTTTATTTTTAGTTTTATTTTATTTTATTTTATTTTATTTTTATTTTTATTTTAATTATGCACCATTTTTATTCTTATGGTTGTTTTTTTAAATTATTATATCCCTCTCTGACTTGTCTTAGTCTATTCTCTTTTTAGTTTGCTCGAAAAATTGCACTTCTTTTAGACTCGTTGCATTCATTTTTTTTTCCAATTCCAATGAAATCATCCTAACTCAGAGAAGTTTCAGTTCATTTCCTCTTTATGATATTGTGCTTATTCTGCTTATATTTGTTTGTACACTGAGGACAATGTACACATCTTAAGTGTGGGGAGATTGATTGTGTATTAATTGTGATAAAATCCCTGAATTATTTATTGTGTTAAAGTAATTTTCTCATACCCCATTAGAGTGAATTTTTTCTATTTGGAATTTTTATTAATTTTGTTTTGAGATTGATTTGTGAATCTTTTATGTATTGGATGATTTAATCTTTAAGATATGAGAGAGTCAAGCATGATGAGTTGTCTTTAGAATTAAATATTTTAGGTTGTCTCCCTAAATTGAATTATTATCTTCAAAATTTGAAACTGCAGGTTTGACATCAAAACCATAATTTTTGTGAGTTTTTGAGCCTATAGAGCATATATTTTATTTCGTGCTCATGCTATTTTTGGTTGTGTGTACGTCAATTTGATTTGTTATTCTAGAACTTTCTTTGATTATACATATTGAGACCATATTATTGATTTGATATGCTGAGAAGATAGACGCACTTAGGATTTAACCCACTTTTCCCTTAAAAAACTTACCTAATAAATTAACCCCTAGTGAACCCTATTGAGCCTAATACCGTTCTATTCATTAACCCATAATATTAAACCCATGATTCATATATTTGTGGTATATTTACCCATTTATTGACTCTTTTCTTATCGAGATTTGATTTGGTTAAGTTGCCTAACTATGTCCCACTATTTGAATTGCTGAATTTTATTTTTTAGAAAAAAAAAAAAGAAAAAAGGTCGAAAAGAAAATTTGAAAAAATAAAAAGAAAATTGAGAAAAAAAATAAAAAGAAAAAAAGACAAAAGTGTGTTTGAGTTATAATCATTAGTTCCATATATTGTTGAAAAGCTCATGTTTATTCTTTATTATTTGTGTTGATTTGTTTTCTTTCAATTCAGTAACTGATTGTTTTTTTTCTAGTTTGGTAATTTATCAATTGATCTCGATTTTAACCAATTCTTCAAGCATTTTCCATACCCATAACTTTAGCCCTATTACAACCTTGTAAAGACCTTCTGATTGGTGGGTCATGTCATTTTACAGTGGTGGAGATTTGATTTTCAAGCAAGCCTATGGTAATAACATTTCGTGTTTGACTATTGAGTGCTTATTTAATTAACCTTAAACACTTTGAGTGCTCTGAGTGAATCTTTAGTGAGGATGTCAATTCCTGTTGATTTTGAATTTAATATAATTATTTAGATAAGGAGAGACACCTATATTTTTGTGCTAAAAATTTTGTTGCTTAGATTGCTTGAATCTTTAGTATTCTTTTAGATGAATTTACAATGCATGATTATTTGCAATTTATCCTGAAATATTATTGATGAAAATGAAGAATTAAGAAAGTTAACTTGAATGTGGGTTGAGAATTTTGCTTGAGGACAAGCAAATGCTTAAGTGTGGGGATATTTGGTAAGTGCCAAAAGTAACATGTTTTAGCCTTATTCTTAATGCGTTTTTGAATGATTAATCGATTTAAAATAATGAATTTTATGTTCATAATCCTTTAAATTCATGTTTCTATACTTAGGAAAGCATTTGGAAGCGAAAGGAGCAAAAAACAAGCAAAAACCATACAAAAGGAGCAAATTTTAGGAGCCACAAGAGCTAGACACATGGCCAGGAGGACACTATAGTGGAATTCGTACTGCACATAAGGTCCCCGAATCAGGTTTTTATTGGCCCACTTTATTTAAAGATGCGAATAGGTATGTTACTTCTTGTGATAAATGCCAGAGAACAGGTAATATTTCCAAACGTGATGAAATGCCTCAAACTTATATGCTTGCATATGAAATCTTTGATATTTGGGGTGTTGATTTTATGGGACCATTTACTAGTTCTTATGGAAATAAATACATACTTGTAGCAGTGGATTATGTGTCGAAATGGGTGGAAGCTTAGGCTATACAAACTAATGATGCTAGGGTGGTAGTTCGATTTCTTAAGAAACTTTTCTCTCGATTTGGAACACCTCTTGAACTTGAACACAAAGTGTTTTGGGCAATTAAATTCCTAAACTTTGATCTTAAACTTGTAGGTGAAAAGAGGATGCTCCAACTGAATGAGCTTGATGAATGGCGTGCTAATGCTTATGAGTGTTCGAGATTATACAAAGAGGCAGCAAAGCGACATCATGATTCTCGATTAAAGCAACCTAAATAGTTCGTAGTTGGAGATCGAGTTCTTCTATTCAGCTCGAGGTTTAAATTGTTTCCTGGGAAGCTAAAATAGAGATGGCCAAGTCCATTTATGGTAAAAACCGTCTTTCCCTACGGTACAATAGAGGTAACACATCTTGAGTACAGCACATTCAAGGTAAATGGTCATCGACTTAAACCTTATCTTGGTGGTGATTTTCATAATGTGATAGAGGAGCTTCGGCTTCAAGATTCGCCTTAATCGTGAACTTAAACAAGGAAGTCGAGCTTAGACTATAAACAAGCGCTTATTGAAAGGCAACCCGAGTGTTTTTTTTTATATATTATTTTACTTTCATGTTTTTTTTTTAAATTGGAAAAAAAAAATTAATTTGAAAAAAAAATTAAAAAGTTCACAAAAAATTAGTATATTTATTTTCAATTTTATTTTATTTTATCTTATTTTATTTTTAATTTTATTTTAATTATGCACTATTTTTATTCTTATGGTTGTTTTTTTAATTATTATCTCCCTCTCTGACTTGTCTTTGTCTATTTTTCTTTTTAGTTTGCTTGAAAAATTGCACTCCTTTAGACTCGCTACATTCTTATTTTTTTCAATTATGATGAAATCATCCTAATTCAGGGAAGTTTCGTTTCTTTCCTCTTTATGATATTGTGCTTATTCTGCTTATATTTGTTTGTAGATTAAGGACAATATACATCTTAAGTGTGGGGAGATTGATTGTGTATTAATTGTGATAAAATTCCTGAATTATTTATTGTGTTAAAGTAATTTTCTCATACCCCATTAGAGTGAATTTTTTTCTATTTGGAATTTTATTAATTTTATTTTGAGATTGATATGTGAATTTTCTATGTATTGGATGATTTAATCTTTAAGATATGAGAGAGTCAAGCATGATGAGTTGTCTTCAGAATTTAATATTTTAGGTTGTCTCCCTAAATTGAATTATTATCATCAAAATTTGAAATTGCAGGTTTGACAGCAAAACCATAATTTTTGTGAGTTTTTGAGCCTATAGAGCATATATTTTATTTCGTGCTCATGCTATTTTTGGTTGTGCATGTCAATTTGATTTGTTATTCTAGAACTTGATTTGATTATACATGTTAAGACCATATTATTGATTTGATATGCTGAGATGATAGAGACACTTAGGATTTAACCCACTTTCCCTTAAAAAGCTTACCTAATAAATTAACCCCTAGTGAAGCCTAACACCATTCTATTCATTAATCCATAATATTAACCCATGATCCATATATTTGTGGTAAATTTACCAATTTATTGACTCTCTTTTTGTCGAGATTTGATTTGGTTAAGTTGCCTAACTATGTTCCACTATCTGAATTGCTAAATTTTTATTTTTTAGAAAAAAAAAAAAGAAAAAAAAGTCGAAAAGAAAAATTGAAAAAAATAAAAAGAAAATTGAGAAAAAAAAGACAAAAGTGTGTTTGAGCTAGAATCATTAGTTCCATATATTGTTGAAAAGCTCACTTTATTCTTTATTATTTGTGTTGATTTGTTTTCTTTCAATTCAGTAACTGATTGTTTTTTTTTCTAGTTTGGTAATTTATCAACTTGGTCTCGATTTTAATCAATTCTTCTAGTCTTTTCCATACCCATAACCTTAGCCCCATTACAACCTTGTAAAGACCTCCTGATTGGTGTGTCATGTCATTTTGTAGTGGTAGAGATTTGATTTTCAAGCAAGCCTATGGTAATAACATTTCGTGTTTGACTATTGAGTGCTTATTTAATTAATCTTAAACACTTTGAGTGCTCTGAGTGAATCTTTAGTGAGGATTTCAATTCTTGTTGATTTTGAATTTAAGGTAATTATTTAGATAAGGGGAGACACCTATATTTTTGTGCTAAAAATTTTGTTGCTTAGATTGCTTGAATCTTTAGTATTCTTTTAGATGAATTTACAATGCAAGATTATTTGCAATTTATCCTGAAATATTATTGATGAAAATGAAGAATTAAGAAAGTTAACTTGAATGTGGGTTGAGAATTTTGCTTGTGGACAAGCAAATGCTTAGGTGTGGGGATATTTGATAAGTGTCAAACGTAACATGTTTTAGCCTTATACTTAATGCATTTTAAAATAATGAATTTTATGTTCATAATTCTTTAAATTCATGTTTCTATACTTAGGAAAGCATTTGGAAGCGAAAGGAGCGAAAAACAAGCAAAAATCGTACAAAAAAAGCAGATTTTAGGTTCCACACGAGCTGGACACATGGTCATGGACTAAATCGAAGATAAAAAGAAAATTTTGGGGCAAAAGTGTGAATGTGTAAGAGTTAGGAAGAGATTTATTGGACATAAGACTTTATTTAAATTTAAACTTTATTTTTTAGGATTATTATTGTTATATTGTTTATATTTATCTTTTAGGCTTTATAATTTAGAGTTTAATTTGGATCCAATTAGGGAATTATTGTTTAGATTTAATTTAAATTATCTTTTTAGAATTTAATTTGGATCAAACTAAAGCTTTTTCATATATTATAAATATGTGATAGAGTGATATGAGGGGGCACTACCAATTTTCTATAAAATCCTCCATTCCCCAAACTCTAGCCGTCAGAGATTATTGAATAAAACAACTGAAGTAACACCATAGAAGCCGTCTTTGAAGTAGATCTCCATAAAGATTGAAGACCTCTTTCTAAATTCTTTTTATTTTACTATGAGGTTTTCCTCATCTTGTGGCTATATTGTTTCTGAGATGTTTTCATTTATTAGCATGAACTAAATTCCTAAATACCTAGGGGAGATGAACCATAGATGAATTCTATCATTTGATTTCTGATTTTATGCAATAAATACTTAGATTTTGCTCTCAATTATGTGTGCTTAATTCTTGATTTAGTATTCTTGATATATTAATTATTGTTTAATGTGCTTAAATCAGAGGAGGAATAGACACTGTTTAAGAGTAAATCTAGCATAATTGAGTGCAGTTGCATGCAATCCTAGAAATAGGACGACATAAATCTACTGGATTAGAGTCCAATCTAATAGGGGAATCTATAGATTGAATTAATGTGACAATAGGGGTTTTAATTAGAAAGAAATTTCAATTAATCAACCTAGAGTCTGTTGCTTTTATGCTTGAATAGAGGTATTAGCATAATTTAGGGATTTTTACGGAACAAAATACTAAGTGAATAAATTGCTTAATTCAGAATGATAATGGCAGATGAAATTTAGGTGGTATCTTTCCTGGGTATTGTTTGCTTCTTGGTATAAAAACACTTATTTCTTGTTTTAATCTTTGACGTACTTTTTATTAATTTAGTTAAATTAGTTTAGAACAATCACTTTATTCGACCGGTTAGATAATAGGAAGACAGTTATTACTAGTACTTTTGGTTCTCATGGGAACGATATCTGTGCTTACCATAACTATACTATTAATTGATAGGTGCACTTGCATTAGTCATATTTTAGTTAAGTTTCGACTGCATCATCTTTGCTTGATCTTCCGGCGCAATTGCGATTTGATTGTATCTAGAGTAGCCATCAAGGAAATAGTAGTTGGCCTTACCAGCTAGTCTATCCAACTTTTGATTAATAAATGGTATTGGGAATTGGTCCTTCGCCGCATTTAAACGACTGAAATTCATACATACTCGCCAACCTATAGCAATGCGAGTAGGGATTAGCTCGTTTTTATCATTACTTACCACTGTAATGCCGCTCTTTTTGGGCGCACATTGGACCGAGCTCACCCATGTGTTATCCGAAATGGGGTAGGTAATGCCTGCGTCCAGCCACTTAATGATCTCTTTTTTCACTACCTCTTTCATTTTCTCATTTAGTCTACGTTTTTGTTCAATTGACTACTTCCCTTCATCTTCCAACTTGATTTTATGCATGCAAAAAGAGGGAATGCCTCTAATATCTGTAATTCTCCAGGTAATGGCTCTTTTGTGCTGCTTCAAAATTGCGATTAGTTTTTCTTCTTGACTTGTGTCGAGGCTTGAGCTGACAATCATAGATAATGTGTCATTGTCACCTAGAAAGACATACTTCAGATATACTGGCAATGGCTTTAACTCCAAGGTTGGAGCTTGTTCAATTGATGGTTTAAAAATAGGGATCGTCCTATTAGACAGATCCAAAGATTCCAATTGCCAGCCCTGTCTCAGCTCACAAATATTAGCCTCAGCTATGTGGTCGCATTCAAGTAGGATTTGTTCTTCTGATGTAACCGCATATTCGTCTTGAACTGTTGAACTTCATTCGTTGAATTTTTCTGTGATAAACTCGTCCAACACGTCCATATGGTGACATTGTTCTTTACTTCTTGACAGAGATGCTTTTAACACACCGAAAGTGACATGCTCGTCATTATGACGCATAATTAGCTCGCCTTTGAAAACATTGATAAGTGTACGTCCCGTTGCTAAAAATGGGCGTCCCAAGATTATTGGCACCTCTTTATCTGCTTCGTAATTAAGAATGATAAAATCAGCTGGGAACACAAGCTTATCAACTTCGACGAGGACATCCTTAATCTGTCCTTCAAGTTGTACCAAGGATCTGTCTGCAAGCTATAATGTCACCACAGTGGGCTTAATAGATCCAATTCCTAATTTCTTGAAAGTGGACAATGGCATGAGGTTAATACTAGCTCCTAAATCACATAAAGCTTTACCTAGGTAGTGGTTTCCAATGCAGCATGGAATCGTGAAACTGCCAGGGTCTTTCATCTTTGGTGTTAAATTATTTGTTAGCATAGTGTTACATCCCTCTTTATCAGATAACTTATTCATCTTCGATAATAGCTCCTTCATGAATTTCCCATAGCTGGGAATCTGCAAAAGAACATCAACTAGAGGTATATTAATATATAATTGTTTCAAGGTAGATACAAACTTATGATAATCTTTGTCATGCTCTTTCTCCTTGAATCGTTGTGGAAATGGAAAAGGTATGTTTATAGTGGGTTGTTGTGATATAGTCAGTTGTATCGACATGGGCAATTACGTCGATAACTTCGTAGGACGAATGGTCGGCATAGGTGTGACAATTAGTGGCTTCTCCTCATTTACTTCTACTGTGTCTTCTTCAGAAGTAACCTCTCCTTGTTGCTTTGGTTCATTTGTGTCGATAGGTGCTTGTTTGGAGCTTTTACTTTGTTCGACAGTTTGCTTTCCACTCCACAACGTAATAGCATTGCAATTCTCCTTTCCTTTTTGACTTGGATTTTCAGTGTCACTAGGCAAAACACCTGGTGGTCGTGTGCTCATGTTAGAAACCAGTTGTCCTAGTTGTACTTCTAATGCTCGGATGGAAGAAGAATTTCCTTGTATGATAGCTTTTATTCTTGTAATATGCTCACGCATCAAAGCTTCAAGAGTAGCTAATGGATCTGATCTTGGTTGAGAATATTGTTGTTGTTGTTGTTGATGTTGTCCTTGCATATTTGACATCGCAGTCTACTGTGGCTGCATTCGAACATGTGGGTACATCTGATTATATGACTACATATATGTGATAGCATCTAATTGGGCTACACATGTACTTGCATATTGTGATTATAATTCTGCTACTGCTGACTGTAACTCTCTTGTCTAAAGTTACCTTGATTTGAGGAATTTTCATATCTGTATGTGGACACATTCTAATTCCCCCAAGGTTGTTAAGTCCTATTTGAACTATTATATGAGTTACCATATGAATTCTTACGGATGTTATTAACATAGAATTCATTCTCAGCATGCTGTGGATAGTCCTCATAGCTATGGTTATCGTCGTAAATTTCACAAGAAAATGTCGGGACATCCATTTGTTGGGCTACTTGAATAGGGGCAACATCACTCATTCCTTTCATGTTCTTGATCATGTTTGCCAGTGAGGATACTTGTGCACTTAGGGCTTATATAGCATCTAGCTAAATAACTCTAAGATTTGTTTTCACCTAAGCAGAACGAGAAATCGGGTACTGATAATCATTTTGCGTGATTCTCCCTAAGATTCGTACGACTTCATTGTAAGTGCAATCCAACAAAGGACCATTAGCAGATGCATCGACAAGATTTCATGTCTGCGCATTTAATCCATTATAGAAGATCTTGATTTGTGCTCCTCTTGGATTCCGTGCATGGGACAACATCTAAGTAGATGTTTGTAACATTCCCAGGTAGTGTGCAAGTTCTCATCATCCAATTGATGGTACGTCGTGATATCATTCCGCAATCTAGCATTCATTGTGGGTGGACGTAAAACAAACTGAGTTGCTAACGCACTCCATGAAGTAATAGATCCAGCCAGTAAACCAAGAAACCATGTATGTGCCCTTCCTTGCAAAGAGCAAGTTCATCAGGAACACTGTGTTGACTGAATGAAGCACATATAAGTAGAAAAGATTTGAGATGCTCCCTCGCATCTTTGTGAGGCAAACCAGCATATTGTCCATTCGAGTTTAACATTTGGAACATCACTTGTTTTAATTCGAAATTCCCAGCTTGTATTGGTGGTCTAACAACCCCTGGTTGTAGATCATTGAGCACAAGAACAAAAAAGTCTCTAATTGTCCTGTTTGGAATTTGCTCTTCTTGTGGCAGCGGCTGATCGGCCTGTAAACGTCACAGCATTTAAGTGCAAGCAGACACTCGTCGATGCAAGTATAGTTGATAGATTTGCTCTATAGGATATCGATCCCATGATGATAGAGTTCTTGATGTTTAATTATCGAAGCAACTAAAGTTAAAATTAGAAGAATTGTTACTAAGAATGTCAGCGCAACTAAGTTAGATCTGCACAGCTAAAAGAGTTAATTTGTCAACGCAAACATAAAATAAATTGTCAGAGCAAATTAAGATAAAATGAATAGTTGTTGCGATATTTGTAAAGGTAAATTCAGAACTTAAAATAAATGGATCAAGTGTAAAGAAGTGGAGATGATCACTAATTTCACAAGTCGCAATGCTAAATGTGGCTGCAAGGTAACAAATAGATGAATTGACATCATAATTATACTTCAATGAAATCTTACTGTTATCACTTTCTTTATTTAACAAAGACCCAAATGCTAGTAACTACCACACCTTCCAGTGCTGGAAATGCCTTGTACTTAAGAACAAGTGGCCAAAATTCCTTCTTAGCCTCAAGCAACTTCCATTGTCTTGCTTGTTGATTTAACTTGTCATCGCACCTTTTAGTGACTATGACTACAATCACACTTTCGTGGTCAAAAAGATTAAATCCAAAGATAAACAAATAAAGAGAATAGAGTAAAAATCAAATTAGATCTAACTTCAAATGGTACTTCTATACTCAATTGATAATCAACAGTATTCATCAACAATTAAGAGGTATCAAAGAAATATTCGAAGCATCCTATTCCTTGTTTACTAGAACTATTCCATGACAGCTCCTCTTGCGCCATAAATAGGTACTTCTTATCAAAAGTCTTTCGCCATAAATAGGTATCAGATCACCTTCCTCCGAAACTCAAGCTTTCATGGTAGCTTGTTTAGAGATTTCAGAAACTTTTCAGAGTTTAATTATTCACCACTTAATACCCATCTTCTTCCTTTCCCTCCTATTTATAAGCTCTTAAAATTTGTAGCTCTCCTTCCTTCTCAGATCTAACCATTTTGGCAGCTGTAAAAGTTGGTTAATTCCAACTGTGCACTCATGCAGATCTGGTGTGTTCCTCAAGCATCTACAGCTTGTCACTGCATCTTTGGGCGCAATCTATGATTTTAACTTGCGGGGACATCTTAGCTTTCTCTGGCGTTGGTGCTTCCAGGTATGTTTGTAACATGAAATCCCTTGTACGAGGTTAAGGTATATTTGCGGTGACATCTGTGGCCGCAATTCCATGTTAAATTTGTGGCTGTATCTTTGTACACTTTCCAGCACTGGTCTTCAAAGGTGGATCTCTACGCTGACAATTTCAAATGCAAAACTTATGCTACATACGGTGACATTAGTAGTATAAAAGAGGATAAAATGAAAAGAACTAAAGCCATACAACATTAAGTTAGAAAATGCAAACACTAACTATGAAATGTTTAGCATGCATACTAAATATGATACAAAAGGAACAATTAATACAGAAGTTTTAGGGAGAAAATAAGTGTAATTTCTAATGCTATCAGCGGTATATTGTTGACTCCTTGTTGCTCTTGTCTCTTCCTCCGAATAGTTCTTTAAATTTCCAAATCAAAACTAACAATTTTGTTAGAATTTCTCCTTGTGGACATAAAACACCTAACAAGAGTTTAAAAGAATCAACAAAAGATTAGTAACCAATGAAAGTTAGAAAAGGAATAGTAAATGCAACTACAAAAATAAACATCAAACAACACCATCCCCGGTAACGGCGCCAAAACTTGATCAGTCTGTAAACGTCACAGCAATTATATGCAAGTGAAAGCTCTTGCTTGTTAATCTAACTTATCACCGCACCTTCCAGTGATTGTGATTGCAATCGCACTTCCATGGTTAAAATAGTTAAATTCAAATATAGACAGATGAGAAGAATTGAGTAGAAATCAAAATACATGTAACATTAATAGGTACTTCCACACACAATTAATAGTCAACATATTTCATCAATATTTAAGAGAGATTAAAGAAGAAATTGAAGCATGCTATTCCTAGTCTACTAGAATCCTTTTGTAATTGCTCCTCTTGCATCACAACTAGGCACTTCTCCTCAGAAGTAGTCGCTCCTTTGTTGCATCAGGTCACCCTCTTAGGAAGTTAAGCTTCCATGACAGCTTACCTAAAAAAGAATGAGAAAATTGTAGAATTGAATTCTTCACAGCTTCATGATAATCTTCTCTCACTTCCCTCTACTTATAACCACTGGAAAGTACAAGTCTACCCCCTTCTCAGATCTAACTCTCTTTTCGCAGTTGTACATGTTTGTTATTGCCAGTTGTGCACTCACGTAGATCTGGTTTGTGCATTAGGTAGTGCAGATTGTCACGACATCTTTGGACGCAAATTATGATTTTTATTCGTTACGACAACTTGACATTTTCCTGCACTAGTGCTTTTGGATATGTTAGCAACATAAAGTCCCTGGTAAAATGTAGGAGAATTCATATGGCGACATATTTGGCTACAATTCTGGATCAAGTTTATGGCTGCAACTTTGAATGTTTCCCTACTCCAATCTTCTAAAGTAGATTTTTGCGCTGACAACTTTAGACGCAAAACTCATACTGATTACAGCGACATTAGTAGCACAAAAAAGGATAAAATGAAAGAAAGTAAGACCATACAACACTGATTTAGAAAATGCAAATGCTAAGTATGAAATGCTGAAAATGTATGCTAAATATGATACAAAAGGAACAAATTATACACTAATTAAGGAGAAATTAAGTGTCATTTCTAATGCTATCAAATTGCTTCATGGTTCTTTTGGGGGATCAACTGCGGGTTCGAGAAGGCTCATATATTTTGATTTCTTAGTTGTTGGGATGAAAGTTTTTAAGGGTAAGACTAGTACAGATCCTTCAGTTGTGGAGTGTTGGTTGAAGGATCTTCAGAGGCTATTTGTGGAGATGAACTACCCTGCTGGAAAAAGGTTGAGGGCTATTGTTCATTACTATGAGGTGAGGCGCAAAACTAGTGGGAGACAGTGGAGGAGTCTACTCCTGCTGGTCAACTTCTTTGGGATTATTTTAGAGAGGTCTTTCAAGATTGTTTTGTGGGTGAGGAGTTCCTCATTAAGTGTAGGGATGACTTCATAAATCTGAGGCAAAATGACATCTCGACTAACGATTATAAGATCGAGTTCTTGAGGTTGGTCCGTTATGGATCTAGGTTGGTGACTAGTGAGAAGGAAAAGTGTGATTGGTTTAGGAAGGGGCTTCGACTCTCATTACAGGACAGAGTCTTTATGCATCATGACAGGGTATTCAATGACTTAGTCTATCGAGCTAAGATTGTTGAGAGTTTGGAGGCTCAAAGGGCTCAAGACAGAAAGCGTGGTAAAAAGTAAACAGGCATAGTAGTTCAACTTGTTCCCGTTAGCCATCCTGCTAAAAGGCCTAGAGAGGAGGCTAATTAGTATAGTTATCCGAGACTAAAGCCTACGGTTTCAACAGCTCCTATGGGTAGTGTTGGTGGTTCTACTGGTCCTCATCCTTTGTACCTCTGTTCGTACTGCAATAAAAGACATGGGGGTGAGTGTATGAGGAAGATTGAGACATGTTTTGGGTGCGATTCTCATGAGCACTTCTTTAGAGACTATCCACATCCTTTTACTGCTTCATTTGTGTAGAGTCAGTCTCAGGCTTTAATTCAAGCTCCTATTGGGGGTAGAGGATAGGTTAGACCTACTGTTTCGAGTTTCGCTACTAGCGGTAGATCAGTTCAAAGTGGTGGAGTAGCTAGATTTATGGCGAGGCAACCTGGGTTAGTTTATGCGACTAAGAGGCATAAGGATCGTGATGAGGCTGATGTCATAGCTGGTACATTTTCTATTCATTTTATCTCTTACTTTGCTTTACTTGATAATGGCTCTACGCATTCCTATGTGACTAGTGCGATATCTGGGGGTCTTGAGATTCTTGTGAAAAATGTTATCTGCGGTTACTGTTCAGAGTCCTATCAGTACTTCAGTAGAGGCTATAAGGTATATCGCAATTACCCTCTTAAGATTAAAGAGGAAATCTTTACGGCTAATTTGTTGGAGTTAACATTCAGTGAGTTTGACCTCATCCTTAGAATGGATTGGCTTTCTGTACACCAAGTCAATTTGGATTGTCAGAAAAATAGGGCAACTTTGAGAACTTTTGATGATCGAGAGGTGATTCTTATCGGAGAACAAAGAGGGGTTTTATCTAATGTAATTTCGACCCTTAAAACTGAAAAGATGATTAAAAAGGGTTCCATGGCTTATCTTACCTACAACCTTATCCAAGACAGTCAGATTTTGAGATTGAAAATATTTGTGTTGTGAGGAACTTTCCTAATGTGTTCCCAAAGAGTTGCTTAGGGTGTCACCTAAGCGTGATGAGGTCGAGTTTGGCATTGAGGTATACCCGAGTATGACTCCTGATGGCACTTGAGGAAATCAAGGAATTAAAGATTCAGTTGCAAGAGTTGCTGGATACGGGTTTTATAGCTCTAATTTTGTTTGTAAAGAAGAAAGATGGGACACTCTAGTTGTGCATCGATTATCGAAAGCTGAATAAGCTAACAATTAAGAATAAATACCCCTTACCTCGTATTGATGACCTTTTTTATCAGTTCTGAGGAGCTATTGTGTTCTCTAATATAGATCTGAGATCTGGGTATTATTAACTTAAGGTCAAAGATTTTGATGTGTTCAAGGCGGCTTTTCGAACTCGTTATGGTCACTATAAGTTTCTGGTAATGCCCTTCGGTTTAACTAATGCTTTTGTTGCGTTTATAGACATGATGAATAGGGTGTTTCAGCCCTACTTAGACCAAATTGTGGTGATGTTTATAGATGATATCTTGTTCTATTCTAAGTTTGAGGTTGAGCATGAGAAACATCTTATAATCGTTCTGCAGACTCTAAGAGAGAAGCAGCTTTATGCTAAGTTCAGTAAGTGTGAATTCTGGCTCGCAGAGGTTATATTTTTGGGGCATATAGTTTCTGTTGAGGGTATTCGTATGGATCCCAAAAATATTGGAGCTATTATGGGCTGGAAGCAACCAAAGAACGTCCCCGAGATTCATAGTTTCTTGGTTTTAGTTGGCTATTATCGGAGGTTTGTGGAGGGCTTCTTTGTCATTGTAGCTCCGTTAACTAAGCTTCTAAGAAAGGATGTCCCATTTGTCTGGACTGGGGCTCAAAAGTCTAGTTTTAAGAAGTTGAAGTCTGTGTTGACTCAAGCACCGGTTCTGATCTAACTTGAGCCTGAGAAGACTTATACTGTTTATAGTGATTCTTCCCACATAGGATTAGGATGTGTGCTTATGCAAGAGGGAGAGGTTGTGGCTTATGCATCTTGTCAGTTGAAACCGCATGAGATTAACTATCCTACTCATGACCTATAACTTGTTGAGATGATCTTTGCTTTTAAAATCTAGAGACACTATCTCTATGGGGAGATGTGTTACATCTTTACCGATCATAAGAGTTTGAAGTATCTACTTACCCAGAAAGAGCTTAATCCGAGACAACGCCGTTGGTTGGAACTTCTTAAGGATTACGACTGTGAGATTGAGTATCACCCTGATAAGGCTAATGTGGTTATCGACGCCTTGAGTCGTAATGTTGTTACTGAGCTGAGGGCTTTGTTTGCTAGAATGAGCTTATTTGAGGATGGCAGTCTCTTAGTCGAACTTCGAGTTATCCCTACTTTGATTTCAGAGATTAAGGCTGAGCAGTCTAATGATGCGTATTTTTTGCACCGTTTGAAAGAGGTTGAAGAGGGTACATCTAAGGATTTCTCCATTAATTAGGACTGGCATTAGCATATGGACGTACAACGGACTTTGGACGTCATTTTGGATTTTATTTATTATTATTCTTATTTGATTTTGGACTGTAGAGTTATTTAAAACTGTGGTTTGGGACTATTTTACTTTGGGATTGATTTTGCTTTGAGTTTATCATGCATGCATGACATTCATACTTAGGTTGGATATTACATGTATATATATATATATACATGGATTGAATAGATTGAATTGGACTATGCATGATAAATGGATAAGTATGAATGGCTAGTTGATAATGATAAGTTTCACTGCTAAGAAAACGATTAAGAATCCGTTATGATTGTATGATAGGCCTTTAATAAAGTTACACTTAAGTTGTTAAAATGACTTAAATGTGATAGGATCAATTAAATGAATGTTTTAAAGATAACAAACTTAAAACTATGGTTTTATAAAAAGGAATTACTTGAAGGTTTGTTTGTCTTAGGTCAAGGTCGACACTTAGGTGCCCTATGTGGCTTCCACGATTTGGCCATAACATCTAGACCGAGTTGGGGAGGTTACATACCTTGTAGCTTACCATTTCATAGTGTAATATCATTTACAAACTCAACCATATCATAATGCAATATCACTTGCAAGAATAACCATTTCATAATGTATCACCAATTATCATATTAGCATGGAAACTTGGTTCATTTTCCTTTAGCCCAATTTTCAAAGTTCATTTTCAATAATTTGCCCAATGGAACCCTAGTAAAACAAACTTGGATACACAAGTGAACTACACCACACCAGATAGCTCGTAAAAGCTTAAACTACACCACTCCAAAGCACCGAAGTGCAAATCTCATAAGCATTGAATGCATAATCATATGGTCATACATCCCTCCACCAAAACAAAGTCTCTGTAGAGATGTATAATATTTGATGATTCACAACAAATGTTGAATCTTAGTATAACCTATAATGATCTTCGTACAATCACATATCTCGTACAAGGCGCACATGTGACCCTATTAACATGCCAATCATATCCTAACCTTTCACTAAGTTCACATGGACATAAATTTTACATATATGCATTACCATACCTGTAATCATTCTTATTCGTATATTCATACTCTATATTTAGTCACATATGCAATTTCGTACCCTGCACACTGTTCTATCATAAAACAATCATTTATCACATTTCATTTTGCAATTTAATGCATATATCATTTCTCGATCATAATCATTACCACAATCTAATTCATCATCAAATCACATGTATTTCATACCATACAACATATTTCTATCCATTTACCATATCACTTAATTTAATTTAAGTAATTCATGTCATTTTTCATTTTATTCATTTTAGTCCTATTAAACTAAGCTTTATTTGATAAATCATTTTGATATAACAAATTAAAGTGTTTTTTAATATAAGTTAAAATTGAAAAAATATTTTTCAATTTAGATTGTGTTTGTTTGCCTGCAAAATGTTTTACAAAAAAATGTTTGCCATGTGTTTCTAATGTTTGTTTGCCTGTAGAATCAATTCATATTGTAATCCATTCTCCAAAACATGTGAAAAGAAGGAGTTTTTTTTAAGGAAAATGTCTTACCTTGTTTATTCGGTAAGACATTTTCCATTTTTTTTCCAAACACATCCCAGGAGCAAACTTCCCCTTCTCTCTCTCCCTTTCCTTTTTCCCCTTCCCCATTCCTTGCCAAAAATAATTGAAATTTTTTTCAGCTCTTACCGTTGGCTCCCGATGGTGTATCTTTAGAATCCCATAGATCTTTTTACAGGTAATTGAATTTCAAGCTTTAAACTTGAATCGAGTCTTCACCATTTGCTTATATAAGCCTCAAAGTTCAAATTTTTTATTGTGTTTGCCAAAATAAGTCTATGTTTCTGATTTCAAGCTTCAAACTTGAAATGGGTCTATTCTATTTTCTTATTGGTACAACAAATAATGGTATATTTGTTAAATAGTTAAAATGAGTGGGTTTGTTCAAGTAATTTGATTGCAGTTCCCTTGATGCTGATGAATTCTATAAATTGTTGTTACCTTTTTTCAAGTATTTCCTTAATCAAGAAAAAAGGGTTACATTTTTTTATAGTTTATTCCACTCAAGTGTTGAAGGTGCCTTTGTAAGGGCAACGTAAAGTTACGGTAGTGTTTTATGAAGTTAAAAAAAGAACATAATGATGCTTTAAATCGAGATTAGGATCTTCAGTTTATAGCTTTAGCTTGCACGCCTATGTTGTTGATTGAATTTGAGATTGGCTATATTTTCCGTGGAAAAAGACTAATGCTTTCTCTTGAAATGGAATAAGACCACATGTTCCCTTTTGGTCATTTGTGTTATGTTTTAGGTAATATGAAGATGAAATAATGTTAAAATAGAAGCTCTTATGTGTTGTATTAAATAGGTTTTGTTAAATTTGCTTTAGCTTTTGAACTGATCATTAATGCTTGTAGTTTTCGCAAAAAAAGCTTAAAATTGTTATAATTTGGATTTAGAACTAAATGAAAAAGGTTTAAGGTTAGGGTTTTGTAGGGCTTCAATATCTAACCAAATCTATTTCTACTTTTGTTAATGATAATATGCATAGTGCAACGATTATGGCATTGAACTCGCCCTTAGATGATACTCTTCTTCCTTTAAGGCATTTAGGCATGCAAAGCTAAAATTATAGGGAAAAATTCTTGTGATACCCTTCTTTATGAATTCCTATTAACCCATCCAAAACCTAACCATTTTATTGCAGCTATACAATCAAGCATTGCTAGCTATTTTAGCAAAAAGCAATGCATGTGAAGTACCTTTTGTTATTAAACATCATTCTTTTTTGTTTTCACAGTTGTTTCCTAACATGTTTTTACTATCATTTATTAAACACCTGTTTTAGCATAAAATTTTATTATAGGAAGATCAGATCATTGTTGAGTAATTTGATTATTATTTGTCATTAGATCATAACTTAATACTTTTTATATATTAATCGTATTCAAATTAGTCGTCAAGTGTGAATCAGACAAGGTCTTAAATGAGGTGAATCTAGAGCGCAACGATTGATCATTGTTGAAGTTCGAGTCTCACTTCCCCACATTAACTACGGTGATCGTTTGTCGCCGCCAAAATTAAATCAGCAGGTCTCTGCAAAACAAGTTTGGTTCAAATAACTTGAAACTTGAATGCTAATTGTTTGTCTTTCAAGTTATAAAAATCTTCAAGAATTATACATGTGCTTTTTGTTTAAACTTGTTAGATTGATTTGCCAACTATTGAAGTATTTCAAATAATTTTTCCTGTATAAAACAAACAATTTATATTGAATCTACTTATAAAACAAGGAAGAATCTACTTATACAGCATTTCAAATATTGAATATGATTAATATAAAACAACGATCCAGGCTAACCACTTTAGCTGTAGATGAGAATCATTTCACCATATGTTATAAGCTTAGCTTTGATGTTTTACATATAAAATAATGTCATTGACTAGTTCTACTTATAAAAGAAGGAAGAATCTACTTATAAAACAATGCCATTAACTGGATCTACTTATAAGCTTAGCTTTGATGTTATAACCACTTTGTTGGTTTTTTCTCCGTTGATTTGTTGGATTGTATCCTATCAATACCTTCTAGAGTTGATGGTATTAACCATTTTGATTCATGGTAATTAAAAAAAGTAAAAAGATATTTTGAAACACATTTGGATTAATTGAAGGCATGCTCCTATGGATACGGTGTCAGATACTTCCATGAAAATTGATTATTGTAATTTAAACGTGAGGAGGCATTTGACTGTAATTTAAACGTGAGGCATAAAACACCTTTTCAAAGCTTACATAAATGGGTTTTAATTATATATTTTTATCACATTAATCTTATTAAAGTTGCAACTAATATTAAGAGTTTGATATTATAACTAATATTGAAGTTCCTCATTTTCAATATTGTTTAACACTCGAATATGCTTATTCTTGCCCTTAATTGCCTTTAAAAGTGCTTGTTTAAACTCAATGGACCACTCTTTTTTTTTCTTGGAAGTAACTCCTAGACCTTCTATGACGGGTATTTGACTATTTTGAGTATCTAAGGTTCCTACTATGTACCTTGAGAATGAACAGTAAAATAATTTCCTATCTCAAGGGGGAACATTCAAGAAAAAGAAAAGGTTGTCATATTTGGATTTTACCGGATATGGGTAAAATCCTGTACGATAAAGAGTGGGTGGCAAAATGGTTAAGGCTTATGGGTTTTCAAATGTATAGAGGTATGGGTCTTAAATAAAGGGGATGAGTTGTTTTGCTAGATTTGACAATTTGCATATCCATGTCGTGATTGTTTTGTTTAGTTGTGTTTTAGTTATTGTCTCATGTCATGTGACTAAGTTGTGTTTATAATATGTAAGGGGTTTGCCACCTAGGAAAGGACTAAATTTTATTTTCCTTTTTCTTTAGTTAGTGGCAGTAGTGAAGTGAAATGTTATTATGCTAGTCTATGAATCTCCTAAGTGATATGTATTGTTTAATTCCATTAATATATGTCGGTACCTTTGACATGATGAATATAGGCTTAGCTAATCTTAGCAAACACTATAGTAAATGTCATTAAGTGTTTAAAAGAGCTATAAACTGCTGTTTTTGGATGATTGGATAACATGCTTGCTTGATGCTTTAGTTGTTCCTATGTTGTTATTTATGTTACTTAATTCTTGTTTTTATTTTTTGTAATGATCAAATATTTGTGTGGTATAATTTTATGTAGATGGATCGTAATCAAGATCATAATACAATTGTTGGAGTCGTGGCTTCAGTTTTAGCTTTTGGGACTCTTTGGATTAAAAAATTAAAAACTAAAAAGGAAATCGCTTCTTACTCATGTGAATCGAGATTATGAAAGAGAAAATTATATTAATAGTATTTTATATAGAGGTGACCATCATTATATTGATGTGATAAGGATGAGATCGCTTGCCTTTTTTAATGTGTGACATTCTTAGTAGGAATAATTTGTTATAATCAACTAAATCAGTGAATATTAGAGAGCAAGTAGTTATATTTTTACATATAATTGGTCATAATGTAAGGTTTTGAGTAATTGGATCTAGATATTTTAGATCAATTGTGATAGTTCACCATTATTTTAGGGTTGTATTAAGAGCTATTTTGAAATTGTATAAAATAGTTATTAAATTACCCAATGAGTCAACTCCTAGTGAAATCAGAAACAAACCAAAGTTTTATCTTTATTTTAAAGATTGTATTAGAGCATTAAATGAAACTCATGTTCGTGCATTCGTTTCACTTAGTATTCAAGGAAGGTTTCGTAGCCGTATAGGAGGGATGACACAAAATGTATTGGCTGTCATTACATTTGATTTGAAATTTTCCTATGTTCTAGTTGGTTGGGAAGGTACTGCACATGATTCTCGTATTTTAAGTGATGCACTTTCACACCTAAGAGGATCAAGAATTCCAAAAAGTAAGAATTAACATTAAATACCAAATTGTTCAAGTAAGCTCATAATTTATTAGTAATAATTATGTTTTGTAAAATTATAGGTAAATATTATCTTGCTGATGTTGGATATGGCATCCGGAATGGATATATTACCCCATATCGTGTTGTTCGATATAATTTAAAAGAGTTTAGTGATCAGGTGGCAGAAAATGCAAAGGAGCTCTTTAATCTTCGTCATTCATCATTATGAATCACTATTGAACGTGTTTTTGGGATTTTGCAGAAATAGTTTTTTGTGTTAAATATTAAACCATTTTGGAATTTTCAAACTCAAGTAGATATAGTTTTGGCTTGTTGTATCATTCATAATCATATAATGGAAGTTGATCCTAGTGATTTACTTAATCAATGATTATATGAGGAGCTTGAGTCTAATTTGATAATACCAACTCTTACGAAGTGACAAGAAAGAGAAAAAAAATGATCTACTAAGAGAGAGGAAATTGCACAAGCTATGTGGACTGATTATATGGCTAGAAATATTAGGTAGGTTTAGGGCTTAGGGATATTGTTTCTATGTTATGCATGTTTTAGTATTAAAATTGTTATTTTTTTAATGTTGGTTGGATATTGATATTGAAATTATTATGTTTTAAAGTTGTTGGATATTGAATTTATTATGTTTTAAGCTTGTTGGATATTGAAATGATTGACAATGACAATTATTAATTTAGAATGAGTAAGGGCAACAAAGAAGGGACAACCAAGCAATTCAAGTGGACAAAACCAATGGAACATCTTTTTCTTGAAATTCTAGCAGAGAAGGCTCAAAAAGGAAATAAGCCTTCTAACACTTTCAAAGTAGTTTCTATTAATCAATTTGTTGCAGCTATTTCTGAGAAATTCCAAGTTCAATGTGATTCTAAGCATGTGGAAAATCATTCGAGGACTGTAAAAAAATCAATAGCAAATTATATGCACAATTCGGACCTAAAGTGGTTTTGGATGGGATGATAACATGAAAATGATCACATGTGATAGATCGACATATGATGTGGCAGTGATGGTAATATATTTATATATATGTTAAATATATTTCAGCATTATATTCCTTACTTGTTATTCTAATTGTGTATAATATCCAATAGGCACACTAGAAGTCTGAACCATTTTTGAACAAAAGCATTGATCATTATGATGAAATGGCTTTGGTTGTTGGCAAAGATATGGCAATAGAGTGTTTTACTAGAACATTTGCTAACATAAACTTGGATAATGGTAACCAAGATTCAGTGTCTGTAGACTACGATAATGAGAAGGTTGAGGTAAGAACAAATGTATGTTCATCTGACACATCTAAATGTAAAAGAAAAAATGTTCAAGAAAGTATATTGATGAACAAATTAAATTTGTGGATGAACAACTTGGCAAGATTGCAAATGCATTGGAACAATTTACTGTGGATAAGACACCACATCTTTACGAAGAACTAATATCGATGCAAGTGGAAGGATTTGATGATGACTTCCTTTGTAGTGTGTTTGATTACATTGTGAGTCGTGAATCCGAGGCCAAAGCTTTCTTAGTCAAAAATACGAAGCATAGAAAAATTTGGCTTCAAAAATTTTCTCAAGGTTGAAGATATATATGCTTTAATGTGGTGTATAACTAATTATATGGTGTAATACTACTTATGCACTTGGACAATATTACAGTTATCATGTGGTGTACTAGTAATTATGTACTTGGATAATATTATTAATATGTAGTTATCATGTGGTGTACTACTATTTTGTAATATTAGTTACGCATTTGGATGATATTATAGTTATCATGTGGTGTAATACTAGTTGTGCAGTTTGAAAATATTGTAGTTATCATTTGGTGTACTACTAATTTGTAATATTAATTGTGGTTTGTAAGCTAATTTATTATTATTCAATCTTTGTTTTTTTATTTTTTTATAACACAATTAGGAATCATCTATTCGCTTTGGTTGTTTTCAATGTATGATTATTAATATATTTAATTTGATGTATTTATTTATAAATAAATTGTTTCAATATATGTAAAAACAATATAAAATATAAACTTAATAGATATAAAATAAACTCAATTAAACAACGAAAAAAATAATAAATTCTCAAATGTATGTTTGTTCCATTTAAAACAGTTTTCCTAAAATATTTTCAAGAAATCTATCAAATAATAGAAAATATTTTACATACATTCATCTAAATACTATAAAATATTAACTTTTCCAGAAACGTAATTCATTTTCCAGAAACCATTTTTCGAAAACTATTTTCAGTCAAACAAATGGAGCCTTAGAGTATAAGAGATAAAATTTTGAATTCTTATATTAAACTCTTAGAAAATTATGAAACAATTTTAAAATCAAGTTAAAATTATTTTAAACAAGTCAAAATGATTTCAACCAAGTCAAAATCATTTTAACACATCAAAATGATTTTCAAACAAGTCAGAATTGCTCTAGGCCAAAAAATATCGATATTTTTTTGGTCAAGTATCAATAATTCTTGAATTATCAATACCCTTAGAAAAATCGAGACCAAACTTGCATTCTATTTGGACAAATTCTGAAAATAATCGGTACCTTCTCTTATAAACGATACCAAATAAGCATTTTGTTTTTCACAAACCTTAGGAAGTATCGATCCGGTATCGATACCTTTTTGAAAAAGTGTCAATAATTTATTTTGGTATCGATTTAAAAGGTACCAACGATCACTGAATTTAGTATTTATGACAAAATTTCGATACCCTTTTGTACTGTATCAATACTCGCAGTTGTAGGTGACATAAATGCTATGGTTTTTCATTGCCAACAGCTGTATTGAAGTCTCTAACAACCTCAACGGTTGGATATCAATTAGGGGGTATAAATATCATCTTCCAAAGACCTACAACAACCAAGAAATAACTTTCAAGAAAATATCTTCAATCAAACAACCTTAAAGCTTAATTCTTTCACATCTTTCTTACATACACTTATGAGCTTTATTTCTATTCTTTTGCTCAAGTGTATTTTATTATATTTTGAGCTTCATTTGCAAATAATATGATCTTGTTAGGATTATTTCTTGTTTGCTTATTTGTATCTCTTTGAGAGAGTTTGTGACTTAAGATTTGGGGTAGAAATCTTAAGTGAATTGTAAGGTTAAACCTTATCCTCAAAGATTGTACAATTTAGTGAATTTTGGAAAATCCTTAGTGGTGAAAAGCTAAGGTAGTGGAGTAGGCATTTGGGGCTAAACCACTGTAAAATCCTTGCACCCATTGTTTTTATTTCCTCTCTTTTCATCCTTCATTTTTTAAAAGGCCAATTCACTCCCTCTTAGCAATTTCGGTTTGATCCATCGAGTTAACAAGTCCTTTATTTCAATATCCCATATCAAGCTCAATCAAAACAATGTATACTATTACCATATAATCACCTATGCAATCAATAATTCAATAAATATGCATATACAAACAATTATAATTATCCCAAATCATAAAAGTACAAACTGGGATTTTCGAGTCACTCGTCAATAATTTTTGCCTTTTTTCCCTCTTGAAGATTCCACGTCGATACTAGCTAGGAAAAGTCATAAAACATATAACATTATCAATTTCTAATCAATTTATAACTAATTAACAATTCATGCATATTTTTTAATTTATTCAATTTAGTCCTTAAAACCGGGACAAGCATAACTTTCAATCTAGAGCTTTGAATTAAAATTTGATTTCACATATATTCATTAGGGACCCTCTACTTCTTATTCATACTAAAATTCCCTGACAATTTTGCATTTTATTCATTTTGGTCCCTAATGTACGAAATTGTCACACCCAATTTTCATTAAGGTCGGAAATTAAGGAAGATCTAGAAGTTAATTGAAAGAGATAGTAGGTTCAACGGACTCTACTAAAAAATCTAGAAATTTTAGTGGCTAAATGGTAAAGAGTTGGGTCTCAATTCTGGTTCAATCAAGTTAGAACCGGGTAGTTCCTTATTGGGAAACAGAATGATTATCAATGGATGCTTTATTTGCGACTTTGGTGACATGAATGAAAGGTTATATGTGTGTGTGTGTGTGTGTGTGAAGGATTATTCTATAGGCAAAATTCTTCTCTTTTATGTTTATATTTTCTTTTCTTCTGCATCATCTTCTTTAGTTGCTCCGAAGAAGCGAAAGTTGAGGAGAGCTCTACATGGGTAGTGATCACAAGGTTTGAGTCTGGAAAGTAAAGACTCCGATGAGGTGGTAAGCTTCTTAATCTTTCTGTATTCATGGATTTTAGAAAAGAAAAGAGAACTTAGGGATTTTTTAAATCCTTGAAAATATTTTGCATGTTACTGGATTTAATTGGTAGTTGGTAGGACAAATGAGGCTCTGTATTTGGAAAAGCTAAGTTGGCGAGGACGAAGGATAGTAGGTGAGTTTCTGTCATCCACTATTTGGGGTGCTCCTCTGGTTGTTGTGCTGCTTGTATGTTCTACTATGAGTTCAATTTGAGTTTTATGGTTGTACATGATTGTGGTTTACTGGGAAAGTTGTGCTTCCATAAAGCTGTGTAATTACACGAATGTTTGCAAGTATGTTCTTTGATTTCATGATAGGGTTTTGTAGCGATGAAATGATATGTGGCATACTCCATGGTATTGTATGGATAACTAGTAATGGCTGTAATAACTATGTGATATGCGTAATTATAAAATGTGTAGTACTAATGGAATTATTTGGCTAGTTAGTTAAATATAGGAAAATTGGAGTAATGGAGGAATGGCCGTAGTGAACGAGAAATGGAGTCACCGGAATATGAAAATTGGTTTGGCCTTGCGGGTGAACACTTAGGTGTTCAAATTAGCAAGGAGGGTGTGAGGAGGTTTGGTTGGATAAATGGTTTATTGGCTCTACAAAGCGGCATCATGGAAATGATCTACAAGATCTACGAAGCGACATCATGAAAATGGTTTACTGACTCCTCGGAATCAAAAGTCCATAGCTAGTTATTGCATGATCCAGTGGAGAACAGGTTCGCGTTATGGCAAAAAGAAATCCGTCAAGACAGTAAACATGAAAGCCCGTCAAGGCACATATGTGAAAACCACTAAATGACTCGTGTGATGAAAGGTCTTTCATAATGGATTATGGGCATATGGGAGCGCTAGCAAGCTGTGGATAAGAGGCCCTACCAAGACGAGAAGGTAAGAGGAATATGTAAAAGCGTCTTGTACGTGGACATACGTGGAAAAAAGGGATTTTCTTTCAACATATTTGCAAATATGTATCTGTCATTAAGAGTCTGCTAGAGGTAACGAACAAGCCAACATTGGTTATGAGAAAGCAAGATAGTTCTCTAGACTCAATTTTTAAGTGTTTCTTAGCAAAGAGGCCACTAGAATAGGGAAGTCTACTAGGGATCATCTTATGTGGAATGTCCACCAAGGACTAACTTTTAATTTAAGAACCTTAGTACTTGTATAATAGGAAGTTTATTTGAAGTTTAAATTTTGAAACATTTTGATATCTAATAGATTAGTTTAAAGATATATTGTAAGTATGGATTAAATTTGGTGTTGTTTAAGTTTGTAAATAAATCAAGTCAGGAATGCTATAAGTAATACGGTTTATTGTGATATTTTAAACTTGGACTCGACGATTAAGTATGGTGTTACAAAAACAAACAATTATACTTTGCAATTTTGTCATTTTTTTATTGACAGCTTCAAAATCTTTAACAATTCTAAAAATTGGTACATGGATTAACTAAATTAAGCTCTCATAATTTAGTTTCCATAAAAATTAAAGAAAAATGGTTAAAGACTTACATAAAATTAAGGGTCGAATGCTTTAAGCTCTAAAATGGAGTCTTTTTTTTTCTTCAAGCATGGACGAAAGGTGGAAGAAGATAATGAATTCATCTTTCTTCTCACTAACACTAACTTATATAGGTAGATTAATGTTTAATTACTTAAATTAACCGTGTTTTAAGGTTAAATTAAACTAAATTTAATTTTTATTTATTCTTTAATGGAAAACACCATCAAAATCCACTAACATCTAATTAAATGGTTTATTAGCTATTTTAGCCCTTTGAATAATTGCTATGTAAGTACCTAAGTCTTTTCCTAACTAAAACTCTATAGCAATTAAATTTTTATAATTTAGTCCTTGGACCGTAACAAATCATAATTTCTACTAAATTACTTAATCGAATTTCAATTCATCTATAACCTAACTCTGTAATATCCCTATTTAACATTTAAAAACACGGTTTACGAAAATAAAATTTCGAAACTACATTTTCCAACACCATTAGAAGCCAGATCATTACAAATAGTCCCCATCTCTTATCAAATTTTCATGATAGTTACTTTCATTTTTTTTTCAGTTTCAATACAATATTAATAGATTTCAAGCCAATAATTTGGTGGTAACTACAAGTAAATATGACATTGATTTTATCAATTTCTTTTTTTAATTTATCTTGAAATTTTGATAAAATTTAGAGGGACCATTTGTGATATTTTTCAATTTCAGTCCAAAGCATAGAAACAACACCTTCGTTGGAGTTCAACTAAAAATGGAATAATATCACAAATGGTCCCTCATAGTTTTATCAAACTCTCATGATAACAAGTTTTAGTTACTTTTATTTATTTTTCTAGTTTCAATACAATATATTAATAGGTTTCAAGTCAAGACTTTGGTGGGAACAACTAGTAAATTTTGATAGAATTATGAGGGATCATTTGTGATATTATTCCAGTTTTTTAGTTGAGCTCCAAAGCCCCATATTGTTCCTATGCTTTGGACCAAAAATGAAAAAATATCACAAATGGTCCCTCATAAAATTATCAAATTTTAAGATAAATTCTTAAAAAAGAAATGAATAAAATTAATACCATATTTACTTGTAGTTTCCACCAAATTCTTGGCTTGAAAATTATTAATATTGTACTGAAACAGAAAAAAAAAAAACAATTGAAAGTAACTCATGAAAATTTGATATGAGATGGGGACTATTAATAATATTTGACCATTTTTTAATTGATGTAAAAAAATTATATAGAAGTCGGCACTTGGAAGTAGGGGTGAGCAAAACTTGATTCGAATCAAAAAATTCGAAAAAAAATTTCGAATTTCGAATTATTCGAATCGAGTTATTCGAGTTAAACGAATTGAGTTGAATTTTTTTCGAATTTCGAGTTCGAATCGTGTTGAATTTTCGAATTCGAATAAACTGAATAAAATTATATTATTTTTAATTTTAAATTTATATTACCCAAGCCCAAATATTTTTACTTTATCTTATTTTCCCCCAAAGCCCAAACATTTTACCTTACCCAATTTTTTCCCCTAAAAGTTAAAACTCATCCATAAACTAAACCCAAATATTTTTTATTTTTTATCTTTTACCTTATCCAAATATTGTTTACTTGGACTTTTGCTTATATTTTTTTATTATAATTTTATTGTGTTGTCATTGTTTACTTAGACTTTTTTCATTTATTTATTTTAATTTTTCATTGTATAATCGTGTTTAAAAACTTTAAATAAAAATATATTTTTTAAAATTATATAAAATTAAACAAGACCAAATTAATTTTTTTAATTTAATTCGAATAAATATATTCGATTCAAATTCTATCTCACTTGATTCGATTCGTAAAAATTTTAAATCGAATTAGAATTATGAAATAAGATTCAAAAACTCAATTAACTCAAAAATTTTCCATTAAATTCAATGTTCACCTCTACTTGAAGGTGCCAACTTTGAAACTCGAATATTCGAGGAAAAAAGCCGATGTATTGGAAATAAATTTTATTTTAGTAATTAAAAGTCAAGTTGACTTGATATCATGCAACTGATGTTGAGACCATACAGAATCTTAACCGTTAAGCTGATGGAAACCCAACCGACTAATGGACACTTCAAACTCACCGGCCCCCACTCCTGCAATACTTTAGTAAAGATTTTTAATTGAAGTTGCCGACACGATAGACAAGTTTCCCGCTACAAGGGTCGCATAATTTACAACACTACACATCTAACTATAGCATCTACACGCTTTTTACTTGTATAATAAAAATAAAAAATTAAATAATACTATTATTTATTAAAATGGAGTGTTTCAAACAGTTTCAAGAGATGGGTGGCATCCATTGTTTTCTAACTAAATGATTAAAATATCATTATAAAATAATTTGTTTTTAAAAATAATTTTAAGGATGGAAGGGGAGAGATGAGCGGCACTTGTATAAAAAATTTAAATACGGTTTTTTATATGGTTGAATAAAATAATTTAATTAAAATTAAAAAATCAGGTGTGGAAGGGTGCCCATGGGCGGCACCGGTCAACTGCAGCAAGCCTCAGGAGTGGCTGGAGCAGGCCTCAACAGTGGTCTAATGTGAACAAAATATACTGGAAAAATATTATTACGTATAATAACTGATGTGACTCCCATCACATCATATGATGCAATAAATAGGATCCAAGATTGACTCAAATTCAAAGGGCTTAATTGCAAAATGAAACAAACCATGCAACATTTTGCATGTGACAGTTGAATTATGCATGTTGATTTATAATAAAAGTAAATTATATCAACAGTCATTTAATTTTGAAATAGTTGATAAAATAATTATTTTAATTTCATTTCAATCACTTAATTTTAAAAAAATGACAAAACAATTTTTTTTTACTATTTTCTGTCACAGGTATCACGACAATGTGACATAACAAATGATGATGTCCTTGGTGTAAAAAACTCTCCAACTTTAGCAGCCTTATCAACTCCAATTTTGGGTTTAAGAAGATAAAAAATAGAAAAAGAAGAAGAAGAGAAGAAGGAGAAAAGAAAAATAGAGATGCCTGAAGTTTATATTAAGGTAAAGTGATCATTTTGGAGATTTGGATTTTTCTTCATATCAATAGTATGATTTCGCGCTTCAAATTTCAAATTCAAAATAAGAAATACTAAATTTCCCTTTTTTCTCTCTCTCAATTCACTTTCTTCTCTAATTTGCTCAAAAAAAATTCTCAATCATAGATACCAGCACCAATTAAACTGTATATAAGTCATTGATCAAATTAAACCAAAAAAAGGAAAAAAAAAAATTAGAGGAAGAAAAGTGTTTTCCTTAATTATCTTTGTATAAATTTGAGTCTTTTTTTGAGCAAAGATTTTGGTTTCATTTGTTATACCGAGGGAAAGTGATCATCTTGGAGATTTGGGGGGTTTTTAGCTTTTATTAGAAAAAAATGATGAGGTTTCAACATAAGCCTTTTAGAAGACAAGAAGCCATTGTTGAGTTGTTTGTGTTGCTTTTTCCAATTCTTTTGCCTTGTTTTTCTATTTCATTCCGTCAACATTCTTGGTACATTCCTATATATATATAGCTTAGTAGAATTTTCTTTTTTTATGGAAAAATGGAATCCTGGTTAATCGATTCCCGAATCAATTTCTAACCTAAACCAACTCAAATCACAATAAAAAAAATTTCCCAAATCGATTTTTTCCTCCTTTTAATCACAATCAATTTCTAGTTTTTGCCTTAAACCAACACAACCTTTCAGATTTTTTCCCTAAACCCACCTCAAACCTTGACCCTTCAGTTGTTTCATCAATGTGGCAAGTTAACTAGCCACATCAACGGTCCCGTTAAGACACTAACGGAAAATGTTAGTTAGTGACTGTTTTGTCACTTTTTGATAATGTTAGTAACTTTTTTATCACTTTTTCAAAATTAAATGATTGAAATGAAATAAATATGACTTTTTTATCAGCTATCCCAAAGTTGAGTGACTGTTAGTATGATTTACCCTTATAATAATTACACAGTTTTTAATTATAGCCTTTTAATGTGTCTTAAACCTTGATTCATTATTGGTAGTTTGTAGTTAAGCTAGTTTTTGTTTTATATAGTTGGTTAGTTGCATTTTATGTATTGCATTTATTTAAGTTTATTTTAGTTTATGAAGGGATCTTTAAATTAGTGTCTTGTATTATTAATCTACATCTTTTAATTATTACATGCATTATGTGTTTTACATTTACTAAAGTCATGCATTATGTAACTTTCATGTTGATTAAGTTTGCATCATATATAATTACATGCATTATGTAACTCTCATGTAGGTAAGTTTGCATAATAAATTATGTCATGCATTATGTAACTCCCATGTTAATTAAAATTTGCATCATTAAATTAAGTCATGCATTAAGTATCTCATTTGTTCATTTAGTTTGCATCTTAAGCCATGCATTTAAACATCTCAGTTATTAAATATGTTTGAGTTAGTTTATATGTATGTTATTTAATTTGGTTGTTATTTTTAATGCATAAGTTAAAAGTGTGCTTATTTTCATTTTTATTAAAGTGTTTTAAGTTGAATAAGTGTAACAACCTATTTTTCAATGGTATCGGAAACAGTGGTTTTGAGACCACAAACCTGTCGGAAAATTTTTTATCATTAGTGTTTAAATTAAATAAGTCAATAATAATTTTATATAGAATTTTGAATTGAAAATTTTTTAATTTTTGAATTAAAAGTTAGTATAAGTGGTTTGGTTCAAAGTCAAGTGGTTTTAGAAAATGAAGTATTGGGATCCCGTTTCTGAAATTAAGAGTCGTAAATATTTTTATTAAATATTTATAGAGTCTTATCATATGTGAATTGAAGTTTGATTGAGTAATTTTGATAATTAATTGTTTAATTAAGGAAAAATGGAGTAAATTATAAAAGAGGTAAAAGTTAATTGCTATTGATTAAAAAATAAAAGGACCAAAGTGGTAATTACACCATGGTCAAAAACTCCAAGCAGTGGAGGATATGATTACCTTCCACTAACTTTTAGATTATCTATTCATTTAGTCCTTTTTAGTTTAAGGCTAAATTGTAATCAAGTTGGTTTAATTGGAATTTAATATAATTGAAAGACCAATTATGAAATTGGACCCTCTTTAATTGGCCAAATAGCCAAATAATAGAAATGATATGAAACTCTTTAGATTTTTGGTAAATTGCAATTAAATCCTAATAAAATGAGGATTTACTAATTAGTTTAATTTAGTATGATCAAGAATGGTGGTTTCGAGGCTACAACTTCGATATGTCAGACCATAAATATTAATTATTTAATATTTACGAGGTCATTAGTATTGTATTAAATTTTGGTTAATGAATTTTACCATTACATAATTAATTAAATGAAAAGGATTAAATCGTAAAAGGTGCAAAAGTTGAACTAAAAGTATTAGGTGTCAATTGGAGGTTTAGTTGAAGCACTTAAATGGAAAATATACCATTTGATGTTGTAGTGGACGATTCTGGCATGTTTAATTGCATGAAAATTGACTTAAACTTTAAGGGTAAATGTAAAGAAGTAATTATGATTAAAGCAAAAGAATAAAAGAATAATATCATCTTCCTCACCAAGTCATTTTTCCACGAAAGTTGAAGGAAAAACCACCATTTGAGAACTTAAGGTCGGCCAAGCTAGGGTTCTTCAAATAGATAGGTAAATCTTACTCGTTTTTAGTAATTTTTATGTTTTTGAATCCGTATTAGCTTAATTTAGCTAGTCTAAGGACCAATTTGTGATTTTCATAAATGTTATAATTTTTTCCATTGATGAATAAGCTTCTTCTTGAAAGTTTATGGAAGATTTATAAGCTTGGTTGTTAGATTTGATGATTTGTAAAATAATTTTTGGTAATTTTTATGTTAAGGGATTAAAATGTTAAAGGAATAAATTTATAAGGACTTGAGGTAAAGTATTACAAAAGTATGCTGTAGAAATGCTTATAAACATTCGGCAAGATGGAAATAAAAAATAAAATGGTTAATTTGCAAGTTTGAGCTAAAAGATTAAATTGAATAAAAGTCAAAGGTTAAGGGAAATTTTGTAAAAATATAAAAAAAGCTTAATTACATCAATGATTAAAAATTCATGTTGATTTAAATAATTGAATGAAATTATTGTAATAGATCAAGATCGTGTCTCGATCGTGGAAAAAGGAAAATCTCGGATTTGCCCTTAGAGTTCACTTTAACTGCAATTTCGTCCGGTAAGTTCGTAATATTAAATTATCATTATTAACTACTTATAACTATCTTTCTAATGATTGTTGGAAATGAGAAACGACGACTTGAAATGTGAAAGATAGAAACGACGAAATGAGAATTTCCCGACCTTGTGCCAAATATGGAAAATTGTCTGATGGCTGAGATCCTGCATTTGTTGCGGATTCTTTACACATCGTGAGTCACCGTAAGGTGAATAGAATTCAAGAAATGATTACAAGCCTTACGATGACTAAGATTTATGCTTGTTTACATATTCTCGTCAGCTTAGTGTGAGCAGCATCGTAGGGAACAGATATACCGTATCGATGGCTAAGACTAGCGTCGTATACTGGTAACAAGCATGACCTTTAGGTCAATAGGGAGTAAAATGAGCATCATGACCTTTAGGTCAATAGGGAGTAAAATAAGCATCATGACCTTTGGGTTAACAGGGAGTAAATCAAATATCAATCACTGAAGTACAGTTCTAATTTGGCTCGACTGGTTTACAGATTTATTCAACACATGTTATTCGGTAAATTGATAAACCTTGCAAACTTACTAAGCTATGAAAGCTTACCAGTGAATTTGTTGTTGTTTTGTAGATTCTATTTTACTTCTTGAAGATCGGATCATCTCAAGAAGTCACACTATCGAGGAGCTTGTTTGGTAATTATTCATCACTTGGTTATATGGCATGTACTAGGATGATGTTACCCTTGAAATGCTTGATTTTTGGATTATTGAATTCTTTGTTGAACTAAACTTGCATACTTTCTTGATATTCTAATTAAGCAAATGTGTTTAATAATGAGTTGACGTGTGAATTTAAGAATCCTTGTGTTGATCGATTGTATTTTGTGTTATATGATGAAACAAGTATTGTCATGTATAGATTTTGCAAGACGAGAATTTGAATAAGAGTCTTGTATTGAATGATGATTGATAAACTTGAGGACTTGTGTGATTAAATGAACTCTGCATACTTGTTTCGGTAGAACCCCTGCATGTATCGGTAGAAGTACAGGGTAGGAGAGAGGTTATCCACTGACTTGAGTTGTATCGGTAGTTGCATAATAAGTATCGGTAGTTCTGCCCATAGGAGTATCGGTAGTTTATGTACTTGTATCGATAGAAGCTGCAAGGTAGGATACCTTAGCTCTTTGGAGATTTTAGTACCGGTAGAAGCATGATTTATTTCGGTAGAAGCTTTACTGATATCGGTAGAATTGTCATAGGTATCGGTAGAAGTCTGCACTTTTTTCTAAATTGATTTTTGACTTGACAACTACCAATACTTGTCCAATAGGTACCGGTAGAAGTCTTTCAAAATTGTGGTAATGACATTTTTACCCTTATTGAGTTGATAAACAAAGTAAAAATAACGAATTATAAATGTTTATATACTATTAAATCAAGAAAGATGTTAAAATAAGATTTGAATAGGTAACAATTTGAGGCACAAATGCATGTGATCTCGAAACCTTAACCAGCGACGGTGTTGGGTTTAAGTACTATACAATGTTAGTAAGAAGGATTGATGTAGCTTGGATGATATTGTAATATTATGGTTGACATAGAATATGGATATCATGATTGCGATATGAATATTGATTCTTCTTACGATATAATGATGACTATGTTTGGGTTATAGTTTTGTTAGCTTGTGGTGAAAACTGCGTGTTTAAAACACAGGGCCATGTGATCCCAAGTGGAAAATATTCGTACGTGACTTCTAAATTATTGTGTGATTGAATTTTATTATTGATTGATTGAAAGGTTGTAAATGAATTTATAAAGTTAAATGTAGTCAGTATTCTGAGCTACAAGTTATAATAGTATAAATTGTGATTGAATTGTATTAAAAAAAAAGACTCGAAAAGTTCTGTAACCCTGAGATATTGGATAGGAAATGATTTTGGGTTTTTGGGTGTTACAATAAGAATGTGAATAGATTTCAAGTGTTCAATAATCATTCATTTTTAATCAGGTGACTTTTCAAAAGACAAAGAGAAGACTCTTAAAATTCTGATCGGTTTTGGTGCACTTAAAGATCAATTCATGACACCAATTAAAGGGAGGAAATAAAAGCAATGAAGGCATTTGATTATGGTAGAATAAATTACTACAAACAACAACTTTAAGGAGCATTAAGCTTCATAAAGATGATGACCTTTAAGCTATAGATGGACTACTAAAAAGAAATGTTCTTTCATCTACTCAAAGACAAGTGAAGAGACATGCCTTTTTGACTAGCCATCAAAGAGTTAAACATAATTTAATGGTTTGTTTTAAGCTAGTTAAATGATTGAATTTGAAAGGTCTTATAGAAAATTAAAAGGTCATTTTGAGGCTTATAAATTTCTGCCTAAGCTACCTATGTAAAAAATACTTTTGCTTGAAATTATATCAAACTTTTGTGAGAGATTCTCTTTGATTCTTCATTGAACTATTTCGAACTTATCAAACTTTCTTAGTTTGTTGCATTCAAAAACTTGTCTTATCACTCCGTTTTCTATCTTGGGTGTGGCAACTTCAATACACCAAGATTCGAGTATACGATCAAGTTTAAGCGGGTCGTAGTTTTAATATAGCTACGGTTCCTTAGAAAATTCAAGTGCTTTGAATTAAGGTTTCCACCTTTTGAACCATTTCAAGATGATTCTTCAATCAAGTTGTTTTCCAAACCCTCAAAGCTCGAGAAATCGCATAACTAACTTTGAATTCTTCTCTGCTTTCCCTCCTTCTACAACCAAATTTGGTTCCCTTCTACTCTTATCATTTAAAAACGTTAAGGAAAACACTACTTATAAATAATTTCAGATCTAGTGTTGCCACTCTCTCATCCTCCACCAATCAGATCGTATTTTTGCACCAAAAAAATACTGGTGTTGCCTATCTCTCTCCCTCCACTCTTAAAAAATATTTTTTTATACAAGTGCCACCCATCTCTCCCCCTTCACACATAAATTTTTTTTAAAAAAAACATATCATTTTGTAATGATGTTTCAATCTTTTAGTAAAAAAAAATGGGTGTCACCCATCTCTTTCTCTTTACCTTTTGGAACTGTCTAAAACACCCCATTTTGGTAAATAATGGTATTGGTATACTATTTAAGTATTTAATTTTTTATTTGTATTATACAGGTAAAAAAGCCACATAAACAAGTCATATATACACGATACAAAACTATAAACCTATTAAAACTTTTATAAATATATAATAATTATAACATGCTTAATTTAGATCATTTTTATTGCAACAGTCAACAGTCAAAAAGATGTAGGTTTGAATACGTTTAATTACGAGAGCTTATGGATAGTTTAAGATTTGTATAAAAAATAATAGATTAAATCATTTTTTGTGCTTGAACTTTTTTTTTTTTTATCTTTGTTAATCTCTAAACTTGACAATTATTTTTACATTGAGACTTAATTTTTTTTAAATTAATCCCTATTTTTTAAAAAATCCTAAAGCTTAGGCTTTAATGTGGGAACAATTACTAAGTTTAGGTCCTAATATGCCAAGTTTGAAGACTAACTTGGACAAAAAAAAATCCATGCTCCAATGTGAAGACAATTATCAAATTCAAGAACTAACTTAGACAAAAAAATTAACCCTCAATACGAAATAGTTGTCAAATTCATACTCCAAATAATGATTTAATCCCAAATATAAATATTTGAAAAATAATTTACATTTTGGATCACTAAACTTAACATCAGTTTTCATTTAAATGGCAATTTTTTAGGTTTATCAAATTATTTTTTTTAATAAACATTTATTATTAATATGTTAGATTACTTATATATAGAGTTGTCCATGGGTTAGATTATCTATCTAAGCTCGGATAACCGCTCAAAATTTGAGAGGATTTAGGGAAAAATATTAAGCTCGAAAATTAAGTTTGGACAAAAAATTACTTTATTTAAAATATAGGCCGAGTTTATGTTTGAAAATTTAAGGCCCGAGCCCGACCCATTTTTTAAGTTTATAATGTTTTATATTATATTATTTTTATATACTATGTAATTATAACACATAAAAATTAAAAATTATAGCAATTTATAATACTATAGAAATGTTAAATTATATATATATAAAATTTCAATAATTAAAAATATTAAATTAAAAATAATATGGATGAGTTTAAAATAGATTTGGATTAACCATTTATAAATATAAATGGATTTAGATAAAATTTTAAACACATATTTTAGATTGGATCGAGCTTGAACAAACATAATATTTATTAATATTATGCTCGAACCTGATCCGATCTTATTAATATTATGCTCGAACCTGATCCGATTTGATCATGAAAACCTCTACTCATATTAATTCAGCCAAAAAATTGTAAGCTAAAAGCTAACTTAGCAAACAAAACCATTTGTTTTCTTTTGAGAAATAAGCTTCATTGTTAAATTTACTTGAAATGCCAATTGCACATGCTAAGTAATAGAATTAGCATTTATGATTTAATTTAGTAATTATCAAAGTTGGGTGAAATAATTTAAGTATCTTAAAATTTATGACCCAAAACATAAATTACCCATACATAAATGATCAAATCCGATTACCCATGGTCTTTGTTTCATATGAAACTCATTATATTATCTTATTTAATCACCTAGTTGAGTTGGTATCACTAGTCAATAAATATCAATTTAGTTAAGAAAATTACAGAAATATCTTTTCGTAATTAATTTAGTTATATTATTTGATGGTATTGTAGTATTTTTATTTTAGTAATTACCAATAAAAATTAAAATATACATATTGTTGGATTTGAACATATACTAATTTGTTATACATCAGTAACCACCAACATGAGCCCTAGGAAAGATCCGAATTTTTGACCCACGACCGAATAGGTCCCACTCAAAGATTAAGTGTAAGGCGAATTGCGAGAGGACAATGAGACGAGTTTGCAGATATAGCTCGCACGGAGAGTTTGCAGACACGGGTCGCAGAAAGGGTCCGCGAGCATAGTTCGCAAGATTAGGGGTGAGCAAAATCCGATTCGATTCGAAAAATTCGATAAAAAATTCAAATTTTGAATTAAATAGTTTGAGTTATTTGAGTTAATCGAGTTATTCGAATCAACTCAAATAAAAAATTAAGTTTTTCAGTTTAACTCAGATACAAATTACACAATTCGAGTTATCCGAAAATCCGAATAAAAAAAGACAAAACTACGTCGTTTTGATAAATGTTTACCCTTTCTAAAGTTAAAAATCAAAACCATTAAGTTAAAAGGTAAAATTATGTCATTTTGATAAATGTTTACCCATTAAGTTAAAAGGCAAAACCTTTATATTGTTTATGTAGTTAAATAATCTTGTATTTCGTTTACTAGTTAAATAATCGGTCCATATAAACGCAACATTTAGTATAAATAATAGGATTCGTTAACTCGACTCAACTTGATTCGAAATTTTTTGACTCTATTCGATTCGATTCGAAAAAAATTCAAATTGAATTTGGTTGCAAAAAAGAGATTCGTCTACTCGACTAACTCGAAATTTTATGACTTGATTTGACTTGACTCGATCGAATACTCACCCCTACGCAGGATAGGTTGTAGATCAAGCTCGCGGGAACTCAGGGAAGGCTACGGTCTCAATTAGCACACACTCGCGGAGCTTGCAAAAAGGACCACATACCCTGCAGGCCACCCAATCATGTGACCAACAGGTACGGAGCCCGCTTAGGGCATCAATCTCGAGAATAAAAAGGATCATGTACTCCGTAAACACGTGTTCAACAAACTTGAAATTTGTAAAGAATGTTAGTACTAAAAATAAAGAATGTCAGTACCTAAAGCAATAGGGTCAAGACAAAGTAGAAGGACCTTGATATGAGTTATAATAATATCTATAACCACATGTATAAATATTCCAACATTATTATTAATAAGGCACAAGTAAATATTACCCAACATAATTAAATTAGTAAACCTTAAATTTTCCACTTAATTAAAGCTCCCATGTTAATGTTATTTTTAAACACATATTTTTACATATATATAATGGAATTTATAGTATTATTTTATTTTGTAATGGACAAGTTGAACAAATGGGATAAGACTTTTGGGTTGACCCGCAATTAAGCGACCAAAAGTGTGTTGTGTGACTAATGTAAAGGAAGAGATGAAGGGTCACATGCGACGCGAGGCTTGTGTTTCACCGTAACACCCGTTAAAACCTAAATCTTCAAACACGCTTTCCAACACATGTGGATCTTCCTTGCATACACAGCTGTCTTGCCTGCCCAACACAATATCACCACACCATGCTTCTTATTTCAGGGGCCAGCCCTACTATTCTGACCCATTGACAGACCACACTTTTCTTACATAATAATTTTTAATAATTTAATATATTTTTAAAATTTTAAAATTTATATTAAAATATTATATTTTAAAATTATTTTTTAAATTAAATTTATTATAATGTCATTTAATTACGTAATTGTTATATATTATTTTTTATTTTAAAATATCATACTAATAAATTTAACAATATTAATAAATAAACTTTAATTTTAGAATATAAAAAATAAATTTTTAGAAATAAAAGATAAAAACTAAAATTTAAATATATAAAAATTAAAAAAAAAAAACCTTATTGACATGTCTTTTTCCCCTGGAAACAAAAGATTGCAAACCTCATTGGCTATTCCTATTGCCTAGAGCTCGAGCTGTTCAGTCCGTGCCGCCCTATTTTTTTTTTTTATTTATTTAAATATCATTTTAAAAAAATATAGTAAATTATTTTGAAAAATATGGCGACTTTTAGTCTTTAGGATCTTTTCTTTAGAGGAAAAGTAGTATATTTTTTAAAATAATCTCAAAATTACCATATTTTCTTTAAAAAATATAAAAATTTTATGTTGTTCAAAATTATTGAAGTAATTTGTTCTTATGACTCATTCAAGCTGATATCAGATTTTTATAATCATCATTATTCAGTTTTGGATTGCATCAAAATGCCACTAATATTCATTTGGAATCTAATACTAACAGTTTGGTTATGATATGCGGAATCTGTTTAAATTTTGGGTAAAATTTAATTAATTGAATTAATTGATTGAATTTGATTAATCAATTAATTAATTGAATTAATTTGATCGAGATTGGTTAATAATTTTTTATAAGTTTAATTAACGATTTATTTGATTCGAAATCAATCGAGTAATCAAATTAACCAAATTTAATAAATAATATTATAATATATAAGTATTAGCTCACTTAATAAATCGATCGATTTGAAATCGATCTGTTAATTCAATTAATTTTTTTATATGTTTTATACTTATTTTAATCAAAAATATAAAAAAATATAAATTTCAATTAATTCGATTAACAAATCGAATTAACCAAAAAAAATTGATTCAATTAAATTTTTTTGAAAATTTTTTGATTCAATTAACGATTAAAAATTTAAAAAGATCAATTAATTCAATTAATGATAATTTAAATCGATTAATCGGTTAAACACCCCTAAAACCTATCGTGTTCCTTCCATTTCATTCTTTGAAAGATTCAACGGTCAACCGTCACCCCCTTCTTTCCTTTTTTAACAAAAGAGATCATAGTCGAGTGACTTCACAACCCTTAATAGTAGATCAAGCATATTCTTCCCCTAGCAATAGGATAAATGATGAATTCTCTAATTGCTCGTGGGAACAGTAATACTACATGCAAGCAAAGAATTGATTGGAAAACGAAAATCCATTCTTACAACACAAAATACAGCTTTTTAAAAATTAAATACAAAAGCTTAAAACCATGTTAGTACCCATTGCGTGGGTTGTAATCGTTAGCTCGGTTCATGGATCCTGTTTAAGCCATCTGAAAATGAATCAATGGCGTGGATATTTAGTCCTCTTGTCCGCCCAGGTGCCCCACCTTTAAGTGACGATACATCCAGTATGATCCTGAATAAAACCACCACTTCTTAGTCAAACACAACCATGACCCGACATTTAGAAAACAAAAAAGAACCATAAAACTTACAGGCTCTTAGCCTTGTTTCCCACTTCTCTCGTCTCACAATTAATGACCATCTTATTGTTGATTTTTGACACTGAATGGTTCGAAGGCAGATTGATCACTTCCGGTGCTGGATGACATTTTAAATTAATTACTTCCCATTTACACTATAAAGGAAATAGAGGAAATGGTAACCTTCTTACATGGTTTCTGATTCATTGGTGAACTTCCACCTAGCCCCAGGAGTTCCTATAACAAATTAAATTCATCGGATCAGGGTCCGGAAAGCAATGGTTTCTCTCAAAAGAACTTAATACGCATATGATATTGTTCAATGGAAAAGAGAAATCACCATAAGATTCTCATAACACTCCTCAAGAGTATCATTATATAATATATAATCAAAGATGCCCGAGGATTTCCCCTGCTCAATTTCTGCCTCAGCATTCCGGAGGCGCTTTAGGATTTGCTCCTCTGTCTCAGTCCCCCTATTTTCAACATTCTAATTATTAAAATACTATGGGAAAATAGAGTAATTATAAATATCAAACCGACAGTTCAGATTCACCTTGCACGCAGCCGTTCTTCAAGCTCTCTCATCGATGGCGGACAGATAAAGATGAAAACGGCATCAAGAGAACTTGCCCTCACGGACCTTGCTCCTTGAACATCAATGTCAAGAATGCACCTCTATAAAATAAAAATAAAAAGCACCTCAAAATGCAGATGGATAATTTTGGTAAAGAATGCTACACCTACAACAAAGTTCCATCAATAAACATATAACTTCAAATCCAAAATCAATACTGGGCACCATCCAGTATCAATAGAATTGTAAAAAGCAGGACTGATTTACCTTTCCAGAGTCAGCTACTGCCTCGACTGCTTCAATACTGGTTCCATATAAATTCCCATGAACAGAAGCAAACTCGAGGAATTTCCCATATTTTATATCATTCTCCATTACATTTCGCTTGGTAAAATGGTAATGAATTCCATTCTTCTCCATGCCCCTTGGTGCACGAGTTGTATGGCTGACAGAGAACCCAAACATGGACGGGAATTCCTTCATAAGCATGTTTATTAATGTCCCCTTACCAACACCAGATGGACCGCTAATAACAACCGGCTTTTCTGCCTCGCCAGTCACGCCTTTACTCCAGGCAACAACTTCGGTCCCAAAATCTTTCTCCTGTTCCTTAACATACTCAGTGTCCACCTACCGATATAGAAAAATCAAACAATTATTACCATCAAAATGTTCAGATAGTTTTTATGCAACCACAAGCACTGAACTTTATAATGTACAGAAAATATCATCAAAGCATCTTAAGTTTTCAAAAATACCAACCTCAAGAAACCAAATGCAATCATCCGGGGTGGAACCCCTAATGCTAATCATTATACGATCTTCATTTAAAAGAATGGCAGAATGGCCCATACATGTCTTCGGTTTTGTTCCCAGGACTGTAGGAATCACCCTGAAAATATTACCATAAACAATTAATTTGTAACTCTAAACTGAAACCAAGGAAGAAGAAATTGTGTTAAGCCACAAACCAACCATTTCCCAGTAGTTTTATCATAAATCTGAATTCCAACAGATGATGTGGAATCACTGTTTGCCCCACCAATTACAAACTGCCAGTAGAAAATCCACACAAATCTTCAATCAGATAAAGGTGATTGAACACCTCAAGTAATAGACAAGAAAGAGAAGCACTTTATGACAAAAGAACACCAAATTAGGCATTAAGTATCATACTGTTTTGTCACCAACGTCGGTAAAGGTCTCAAAGCCTTTGGATTTAAAGCCAAATCCATTTGAAAATGCATTTTGTAGATTATCAACAAAGAATGCTGGGGCTTCTCCCTGATGACCAATAACCAAAATAAATCAAATCACAATTAAGCCACTTTTTCCACCTTTGCTAAACCATAAAACTCAATTAGCCTGCTGTATCCCTTTCTTTCCTGAGTAAATAAAAATGAAAACCAATTTTCACCCGAGAATATATATATATAAGATTGATAGGCTCACCATGGAGAACCAATGCCTCCAAAACAAGATTCCCCCTGATCAATACACATGGAGAGATCAGAGATCAAATAAAAGGAACTCATATTTTTTTGGATCTATCAAGCAATAAAAGAAGGAATCATGGATGGCATTAAATCAATACAATTACATGTCAAACAAGAAACCAAAATCGAAGGTAAAAGGGAACCATTTTTTAGAGGTATAACAACTAATTAGATTTCTGAAACCAAAACCCAGATTCCAATCTAGCAATACAATGCAAAACATAAAAGTACAAACAGACAGGAGAAAACAACGAGAAATCAGAGATACAAGCTAAAATAATTATGTTTCAGCTGGTTTTTACGTCAAATTTCAAACCACCCAGGTCTCAAAAACGACACAGAGAGAGAGAATAAACTTAAAAAAAAAAACTCCAGATGCAATAAAATGGCTAAAACAATAAATATAGGCGAAAAAAGGCTCGAAAAGAAGAACGGAACAGATTGGTTAAAAACCAAATTCATACCTTTGATAAGAGAAGGAAAAAAAACACCAAATTTAGATTGGCTAGGCGTAGGATATTTCCCAAGAGGGATAGTATTATTAGAAAAAAGACTAGGAAGAAAAATGGATATGTTTCAGCTTTGCGATATTCGTTTGGCCGAGTATTGGGAGTTAAATCAGATCAAAACTTGGGATTCGTAAAGGAGATGAATTGCAAAGAAACTTGAAATCCAATCACTCTTTTTACATTGGTGAAGAGGTAGGCATTTTTCTTTTTCGGTTGCATTCAATTAACGAAAACAAGAAGACCCGGTTGGCCCGGCTCTCATTTTCATACGAGGCTGTTGGGAAGCTTCACATTTTTTTTTCCAAAAAAAAAAAAAACAAGCTGTTTAATACTGGTAGTAGTATGGTTTCTTTTTCTTTTCTTATTATTTAATTCGTGCTGTTCTTTTAATGGCTCTTTTTTAGGGGAAATTTATTTAAAGGTAAATTATATTAATTGTCATTTAATTTTTATTTTTGGATACAAACAGTTACTTGTTTTATATTTCAGTTTTTCAATTTTAAAAATGTGATAAAACAGTTTTTTTTCACGTTTTTCGTCACAGACGTCACGGAACAGTGATATGGTAGTTGACGACGTTGAAGGAGTGTGGAAAACGTCCAGCTGGTGTGTATAATAACCATATTAGCATATTTTAGGGTTTAAAAAAGGGAAAAATAAGAAGAAGAAGAAGAAGAAAATAGAGATGTTAATATGGAGAGCCATCCCTATTCTCTCTAGCGGCAACAATCACTGCAGCACTCAACCATCCTCCTTTTTCTATTTTTAAAGAAATTATTTTGTTTTCATAAGATTGAACCTCTTAATGTTGTGAGGGGATCGAGGGGTCTGAAATTAACCAACAAAAACTTCTTGTGGGTAGTGAGAGAAACGAAACAAAACAAGCTCCCAAGCAACTTCATGAAAGAAACATCAGAGAAAGGGCTAGTAGTTTCATGGAGTCCACAATTGGATGTTCTAGCGCACGATGCAGTGGGTTGTTTCTTTGTGTTTGGTCCTACAAGCAATAAAAGGTCCTTTAATGAATGCAAAGATGGAATTAATTCAAGCAGTGAAAAATTTGGAGTTTCTGCTAGAAATGTTCAGCATAAGGATGCTTTTGAAAGTGGCAATTGTTTCGGTAGTTCTTCTTGGGCAAACTCAGTATTTATACTAGAACATGATCTAGAGAAACTAAATATCAGTTCTTGAAATAAGGGAGAGGAGTCGAATGAGTTGGAATACCAGGCTGTTAGCACTTGAAGAAGAAGAGAAGACAATAAGGAAATTGGGTAATCCGCCACGTCATCTAATTGGGTTAATTGGGTTTTCAACGTGGCAAGTTAATTGGCCACATCAGTTAGTTAACTGGCCACGTCAGCTATCCCGTTAAGCCCTTAACAAAAATTGTTAATCAGGGACTGTTTTGTTGTTTTTTTATAACGACTGTTTTGTCATATTTTCAAAGTTGAGGGACTGAAATGTAAACCAGGTGACTGTTTGTATCCAAAAAGAAAAGTTGAGTGACTGTTGGTGTAATTTACCCTTTATTTATTTAGTATAAAAAAGGCTTAATATAACATTTGGTACTTGAACTTGACATTTTTTCCTAATTTGGCACCTAATCTTTTTTGACCCAAATTGGTACCTAAACTTGACACTTTTTCCTAATTTGGTACCTAAACTTTTTTTGGACACAAATTAGTAACTGAACGTGTTTTCTACATTTTGCAGTGAAGATTGGTGAAGGTACATGCTCCAAATCACAAAGAAAAAAAAGGTAGATTCCCCTCGATAGTGGTTTAGGGAATTTCGAGTTTAGGGTTCTTTTTGTATTTGTTGAGATTTGCTTTTGTTTTTTACTTTATAGCAAGTTGTTAATGTTTTTTGAGTTAAATAATGGAAGATTCCCCTCGAAAGTGATAGTGGTTTTTGTCTGTGAACTGTTTGAGATGATACTTTTAGTCAAAAATAAGAAAAGAGGATAAGTCGGTTTTGAAAGAAGGATAGTGCGTGTGTGGTTGTATTTGTTAGCAGTGTAGTCAAAAGAATAGGTAATCAACCCCACTTGATTATACAATTGTATATTTCTGCAACTTGCTTCTTTTTTCTTCATAGTACAGTAAATAACTCACAAATCTAGCAAATGTATATGTAAATGTCTTTATCAACAGTAAGACTTAGTTAGTATGTGTAAATGTAGAAAATGTATGTGCAAATGTATGTTTCATAATTAATATGATTTAATCAGTGCTTCTATCAACAGTAAGACTTAAGAATGGAAAATTGAATTATTTGTCAGATCTGCAACTTGCTTCCTATTATTAACAAGCACGAGGGGGATCAAACTAGTTAATAATTTGAGGTAGACTTTGGATAGTTCATTTTGGATTATTTTGACAGGTTAACTCAGATACATGGTACAATTTAAGTTGTTAACTTAATTATGGTCAAATTGAATTAGATTAGGCGTCAATTTAGAATAGGCTGAGCAAATTTTGAGGGTTTGAGTTAGTTTTAACCAATCAGGATTGAAAAAGTAGTAAGTTTTCTTTCACATATTCGGTTATTAACAAGTGTAGGCAAGCTATGTAGATAAAAAAATAAGCCTTAATCAACTAATGCTTGCATGGTCAGTTTACAGGGAGCCTACTAATAGGAATAATAAACCATACATATGCCTAAATTAATATATTGAATTCTGAGTTAAAAAAAAAGTTAAAATACCCTACTTCAAGCAGTCCTCATAATACCAAAAAAGCACGAGGAGTGGAAGTGGTCCCTCCATGTTTTATTATTGTGTTGTTATGACATATATATATAATTATTAAATCATTTAACTTTATATGAATTTTTTATGATTTATATTATTTAATAATTTGTTTGTATATACCTTTTTTTGCTGCGTCAGTATGCTGATTTTTTTCTTTATATTATTCAAACTGCAAATATCTGTAGAGGAGGAATACTATATAAATTTGCATGTTGGGGGTAAATTTGTACATGATCATTATGTTAGGTATTTAGGTGGTAAGATTGTGAGGTTTAAAGAGGAACCATATACGATATCGTATTTTGAGTTGTGTAAAATAGTTAAAGATGGGTTAGGGTTTAATATAGTGCAACTAATTTATTTCCATGTACCTGGCAGTAACACTTTGCAGGATAACCTTAGGGTTGTGTGGAATGATAGTAGCACTATTGACATGATAAACTACTAGGTTAAGCATAAGGAGATAGATTTATATGTAGAGAATGAGATTGACACTATTGTTTTTATCGATGATGAAGCAATATTAGCTATAACATGTTTGGAATATTATGTTGATGGTAATAAAGGTGGTGAGAGTGATGGTAATAAAGGTGGTGAAGGTGGTGATCATGAGGGTGAGGGTGGTGAGGTTGTTGGTAGTAAAGGTGGTGAGGGTTTAGATGCTGACAGTAAGGGTGGTGAGGGTGAGGGAGGTGGTGATGGTTCGGGTAATGATGAGAGTGTTGAGGGTGAGGGAGGTGGTAAGGGTTCGGGTAAGGGTAAGGGTGCTGTTAGTGAAGGTGTTAAGGCTGTTGAGGGTCAAGGTCGGGGTGAGGTTGATGTTGCTGTTAGTGATGGAGATGGTGATGATGATAAGGAGCTTCAAGATGATATTTACTTATCAAATGGTGATGATGATGAGGAGCTTCAAAAAACTATGCAAAAGGTGAGGGAAGTGGTGGGAAAACCAGTGGGAAAGGTAAAGAAACAATGCTTGATGAGACTAAAAGTGAAAGCACTCGAGAGCAATTTGAGGCTAAGGTCCTTGAAGAAGTCAAGGGTGAAGGACTAAATGATAGTGTTGGTAGGGAAGAAGATGGAAATGAGACTGAATATTTTGATAGTGATGATCACGAGAGCATACTTGGGTTAGAAGATAATGATGATGACAATTGATGTTTGTAAAAGAAGAAGTAGGTTCCTCACATACAATCCAAACTAAGTAACTCCACACTTCTGTATTGGGATGTTGTTTAAAGATGGTTAGAAATTCAAATCCGTAATTTGTAAGTACTCAATGTGTTGTAGAAAGGAACTTAAGATAACCAGGAATGAACCAAATAGGGTTAGAGTTAAGTGTATTACATTAAAAGTGTTAATGGAGAATATTTTCAAGTTACAGTAACATGGCCAGATGCATGAAGGGGAAAAGTTTTCATGATGAGCACAACTTTGTGTTAGTTTTAGAAACAAATTGGTTAATGTGAAAGTTATTGCAGAACATTTTGAAGCTACTATTGGGAGCACCTAAAATGAAGCTAAGGGAGATACAAAGAAGGGTAGCTTTAGAAATGCATGTCAATGTTAATATGACAAGGTGTAGAAGGGCCAAGAAAATGGTAAAGGATAAGTTGGTGGGAACTTTGTAGATGAATTTGCTATGCTGTGGGATTATGCTGATGAGTTGAGAGTAAAGAATCCTAGAAGTACTATAAAGACGGCAGTGAATAGAGTCACACTTGAATCTCCACCACATTTCAAGAGATTTTATGTCTAGTTGAAGCACTGAAAAGGGGTTGGAAAGAAGGGTGCAAACTTATACTAGGTTTGGATGGTTGCTTTTTAAAAGGTCCATTTAAGGGTGAGCTGTTGGGAGAGATGGAGATAATCAGATGTACCCAGTTGCCTGGGCTATCGTTGAGGGGGAATGCACTGATTCTTGGGCATGGTTTCTTAGTATATTGACAGTAGACTTAAGAATGGAAGATGGTTTTGGGTATACCATCATCAGTGACTAACAAAAGGTAAAATTTTTATTTTGCAATTATTTATTACTAATATTATTAATTATTACTAATGACTTACTTATGTTCTTTTAATTTAAATTGCAGGGTCTCGAAATAGCCATTAATGATATTCTACCTAGAGTAGAAAATAGAAATTGTACAAGGCATGTCTTATCAAACTGGTCTGGTCAAAGACATTCGAATTTGCTTTTTGGAAAGTTGTGAAGTCTACAACAAAAAGAGACTGGGAACAAAATAAAGAAGACTTGTATAAGCTTGATGAAGGTGTTGTTTTCTAAGAACTCGAAAGCTTAGACCTTCCAAGGGTTACACTTGGTGTCAAATATTGTAGACAATAACCTCTGTGAAGCATTTAACTCCAGCATCATGAGTCTAGATTTAAGAGCATAATAACCACGTTTAGAGGAAATTAGAGTTAATATGATGACTAGAATAGTGGCTAAGAGGAAGCAATGTAGTTCATGGAAATACAATTATTGTCCACTAATAAAGAAGAAATTCGATCAGAGCAAGAAGGAAGGTGTTGATTGGAAGATGATCTGGAATGGGGAAAATGGGTGTGAAGTTAAAAAAGGCAGAAAACAGTACGTAGTAAATCTAGAGCATAAAACCTATAGCTGTCGAAGTTGGCAATTATCTGGGATCCCTTGTCCCCATGCCTGCTGTGCTATATGGCATCTTGAACAAGATCCTGATGACTACTTGCATAGGCACTACCAGAAGGACAAATATTTGAAAGCATATGAATATGCTTTGCAACCCATAAATGGGTCACATGAATGGACTAAATTTGGTATTGAGCTTGTGCGTCCACTAGTTGAGAAAACAATGCCTGGTAGGCCAAAGAAGAATAGAAGGAAGGCAAAAAAATGAACTGAAAAAAGTGAAGCATGGACACCTTAGTAGGGCTGGTCTAATTATGAGATGTAGGAAATGTGGTGGTCAGGGTCACAACAAAAGATCATACACACAAGAATCTAACACAATGGGAACACATGTATATCGTAAACACTTTCTCTTTGTCAATTCCAAAATATAATCTAATTTCGATTATGATTTTTTTGGTCTTAGTTTGGTACAAGTACAAGAACTACAAGCCAAAAAAAGAACGACAGAACACCACCATGCACTCAGCCTAACACAGTTAGATCACAAGTATATCGTAAACACTTTCTCATTGTTAATTCCAAATTATTTAAATCTAATTTCGATTCTAATTTTTGTTCTCAGTCTGGTACGAGTATGAGAACTAGAAGCCAAAAAAGGATGGCATTTTAAGAACCTATCAACACACAAGAATCCAGTGCAACAAAGAAGCTAAAGAAATGATTTAAGATCGTTCTGATTTTTTGTTAGTTTTTTTAAATGATTGGTACACATACAGCTATAGGATAATTTTGTTAATTGAAATAGTTGAAGATGACCATTGATGCAACTGATTGTTTCTTGATGCTTGCATGTAAATATCTTACTTCTAATTGTTGAAATGGTTGACATGGTAACTTTCTTACTGCTAATTGTTGTAATGGCTGAAATGGTTCTAATGGTTTATTTGGGTTTTGGATGATTTCTTTGTATATTGCAATTCTCGACCTTTTCCAAGAAAGAAGGAAGTAAAATTTGATGTGTTTTTATGTCAAAATATTGATAGTTTAATAATTAATAATAGATTTGTGTTTTCATGTTGATGGAAAAATTTTAAGAAAAACAAAAGATATGATATAGCACTGTCAAATAACCAAAAATCATCATTTGCAAGCATAACTATACCAAACTAAACCATTGATGGCGAATTACATTGCTGTCCAAATATATCAAAATTACATTGATAGAGAATATTTCTTATACAAATCATCCACAAGCCTAAAATATTACTACTTAAGACTACCAAAGCCTAAAAACATTAAATATGTTTGCAATCCCCAAACATTTAGTACATAAAAATGGGTAAAATTATAACATTCCTAAATAATGTGACAAATAAGATAAGCAATATACTGCAAATAAACATTTTCTTATGAAACTCTTTCTCTTAAGTGATTTACATTTTTTCTTCAGCCTCTTAATCTTTGTGTTTAATTCAATGTGATCCACCTCTTTTGTTTGGTTGTCCTTGCCCAAATTTTGCACACTCCCACTCTCAAACATCTCAACATTACTGCTTCTACTACCAACCTCAAACATCTCACCACTTCCACACTTCATTATTTCCTTCTTAAGTCTCGTATTCTCTTTTGCAAGTTTTCTTTCGCTATCACGTAATTCACGTATTAGTTGATTCGCCCTTGTTAGAATTGGGTGACTAGAATTCTTATTAAAATAAAATATAATGGTAAAATAAAATAAAAGTAAAGTCCAAATAAACTAGACTTCTTTTATTTTATTTTAATTAGAATAGGTCATCTATTTTATTTTAATTAGAATAAGGTGTTTCAACTTTACTACGTTACTCCTATTAGTTGTTGATTGGAATAAGGTTTTTCAACCTATAAATAGGCGTAGTCATTTCCTCTTGTAATTATGGGATTTTCGACATTAGTGAATCTTCTTCTCCTCTGCCCGTGGTTTTTTCCCGAAAGGGTTTCCACGTAAAATCTGTGTGTTCTTTCTTTTCGTTTTCTTTGCGATATTTCTTCATTGTCGATATTTAATTTTATCAAATTAGTATCAAAGCTTTTCGAGTTACTGGTCTCGATCACGATAATGGCGACATTGAAGTATGATATTTTGCTGTTGGATCGCAACACCAGATTTGCGTTGTGGTAGGTAAAGATGCAAGCAGTTCTTGCGCAGATGGATTTGGAGGATACGTTGTTAGGGTTAGATAAGATGCCTTCGAATTTGACCAATGAAGAGAAGAAGAGTAAAGATCGAAAGGCTTTGACGCAATTACAGTTGCATCTGTCGAATGAAATTTTACAAGATGTGTTAAAGGAGAATACTGCTGCTGCATTATGGGCAAAATTGCATTAGTTATGTATGTCGAAAACCCTAACCAGTAAATTGCATATGAAGTAGAATCTGTATTCTCATCATTTGGAAGAAGGTACATCTGTGCACAAACACTTGAATGTGTTTAAAGAAATTATCTTGAATTTAGAGGCCATGGAGGTTCAGTATGATAAAAAGGATTTAGGGTTAATTCTCTTTCGTTCGTTACCACCGTCGTATTCAACTTTCAGAGATACAATTTTGTATAGCCGTGAATCTCTTACAGTTGATGAAGTTTATGCTTCCTTAGCCTCATATGACAAGATGAAGCATCTTGTGGCTAGATCTGACTCTCAAGAAGAGGGTCTCATTGTTCGTGAAAGACAAGATCAAAACAGTGATGATAATTATGGGAGGGCATAAGAATAAAATCCCCGTAGTAAATCTAAAGGTAGATCGAGATCTTCAAATAGAGGTAAAACTTGTAACTTCTGCAAGAAGAAAGGACACATTAAGAAAGAGTGGTACAAGTTACAAAATAAGATCAAAAGGGAGGTAGAGAATCAAAAGGGAAAACAACCATAATAATTCACTGAAGCTGATGTAGTAGAAGACTATAATGATGGTGAACTCCTAGTTGTTTCTATCGACAATTCTAAAGTAAGTGAGGAGTGGATCCCAATCGAGATTGGTTTACAACATATGAAGTTGTGTCTGAAGGTATTGTTTTGATGGGAAATAATGCTTCATGTAAAATCGCAGGTGTTGGCACAATCAAAATAAAGATGTTTGATGGGGTTGTTAGAACTCTTAGTGGCGTGTGACATGTACCAGAATTGAAAAAAAATTGATTTCGTTGAGTACTCTTGATTCAAAAGGACACAAGTACACAGTTGAAAGTGGGGTTCTAAAGATTATCAAGGGTTCTCTCGTTGTGATGAAAGGGCAGAGAAAGACTGCCAAATTATATGTTTTGCAAGGTTCAACTATTACTGGTGATGCTGTAGTCACTTCCTCTTCCTTGTCAGATGATGATATTACTAGACTTTGGCATATGCGTCTAGGGCATATGAGTGAGAATGACATGACAGAATTGAGTAAAAGAGGACTTCTTGATGGGCAAGGCATTAGCAAACTAAAGTTCTGTGAGCATTACGTTTTTGGGAAGCAAAAGAGAGTTCGATTCACCAGAGGAATCCATAACACGAAGGGAATATTAGATTATATTCATTCTGATATTTTGGGACCATCTAGAGTGCCTTCGAGAGGTGAAGCTAATTATATGCTAACTCTTATTGATGATTTTTCCAAAAAAGTTTGGGCATTCTTTCTGAAGCAAAAAAGTGATGTGTTTTCCGCATTCAAGTTTTGGAAAACTATGGTTGAAAAACAGAAAAGAAAACAGATAAAACACCTCCGCACAGATAATGGCTTGGAGTTCTGTTCTGATGAGTTTAATGAATTGTGCAAATCAGAAGGGATCGTGAGACATTTGACAGTTCGTTATACTCCATAGCAAAACGGCATTGTAGAACGAATGAACAGAATGATCATGGAGAAGGTTCGATGTATGTTGTCGAATGCTAATTTACCGAAGTCGTTTTGGGATGAAGCAGACTCTACTGCATGTTTTTTGATCAATCGATCTCCATCCGTTGCTATTGAGAAAAAGACTCCACAAGAGATATGGTCTGGTAAGCCTGCTGATTATTCTGATATAAAGATTTTTGGTTGTCCTGCATATGCTCATGTTGATAATGGAAAATTGGAACCAAGATCCATTAAATGTGTTTTTCTTGGTTTTAAGGCTGGTGTAAAAGGGTATAAGTTATGGTGTCCTGAAAATAGAAAAGTTGTGATTAGCAGAGATGCTGTTTTTGATGAAACTACTATGTTACCTGACTTATCTCTTAAAGACTCTTTCAGTAAAGAACAATAAAAACAGGTGGAGTTTTAGATTGATCCAGTATCTACAACAGAGTCAACTTCTCAAGTTAGTACAGAAGTTCATAATAGAGCCACTTCTTCACCACAATATTCTATTTCCAAGAATAGATCTAAAAGAGAAATTAAACCTTCGAAGAGGTATGCCGAGGCTGATCTAGTGGCTTATGCTCTAAATGTGGCTGAAGATATTGGTACAATATTTTGTGACAGTTAAAGTGCCATTTTTCTTACAAAAGATCAAATATTTCATGAGAGAACAAAGCACATTGATGTTCGGTATCATTTTGTGCGTGATATTATTTCTCGAAGGGATGTTGTTGTGAGCAAAGTTAGTACTCATGAAATCCTACAGATATGATGACTAAGTCACTTCCCATAACCAAGTTTGGGTATTGCTTGGACTTGGTTGGTGTTCATTGTTTAATAATACCCCTCAAGGGGTTTTGTGGAAGAGGTGGAGAACTTGTTTATTGAGAGTACTTGTTCGTTGAGAGTTCTTGTTCGTAGAAAATTTTTGTCAAGGTGGAGATTGTTAGAATTGGGTGACTAGAATTCTTGTTAAAATAAAATACAGTGGTAAAATAAAACAAAAGTAAAGTCCAAATAAACTAGACTTCTTTTATTTTATTTTAACTAGAATAGGTCATCTATTTTATTTTAATTAGAATAAGGTGTTTCAACCTTACTATGTTACTTCTATTAGTTGTTAATTGGAATCAAGTTTTTCAACCTATAAATAGGCGTAGTCATCTCCTCTTGTAATTATGAGATTTTCGACATTAGTGAATCTTCTTCTCCTCTACCCGTGTTTTTTTCCCGAAAGGGTTTCCACGTAAATCTGTGTGTTCTTTCTTTTCATTTTCTTTGCGATATTTCTTCATTGTCGACATTTAATTTTATCAGCGCTATTACACAGCTTATCATCATACCACTTAAAAAATCCGCATCCACCAACCTACATTTCACACAAAAAAATCGAGTCTTTATTATATAAACTCTACAATCTACATTCCACAACTGAGTTCATATGCAGTCAATACTCTTGATAAAATAACAACATCGATTAAACATTATTAAACATTTGAAATAAGCTTCTTTAAAACTTGTTGATCTAACGGTGGAGAAGAACAACTTCTTTTGCGTGGTTTGGTGTTAAAAAGTAGGTATAGCTGTTGGGAAGGCAAATGCGGTTGATTTTCTCTTTCTAGTCTAATTTTTTCTTGTTTGGCTACCCAGAAAAAATTGTTCTTTTTTCCTTATTTCTATTTCTGGGTCTTTTGGTCTTAGAGAAGGAGAAGTAGAGGGAATAAAAAACAAAACAGCAATATTGATTAAACAAAACAACAACATCGATTAAACATGATTAAATAATCGAATAAGCAAAAAAAAAATTAATTTAGCTGATCGATTACACAAAAGAGATCTAAGACACATTAACCAAAAAAATAAAAAAAATCCCCAATTTCTTATGAACCTTAAAACAAATAAGCTAAATATATGCTTACCCGAAAATCTGAATAACCATAATACCTCCTGCCTGGGTTTAAATCGCTCCACGATGTTTCTCTCTGAGCTAACTTGTTACAAAAACATCTTATTTTCTCTTCATCATAAACGAACTCCCCTTATGATGATGAAGCCAACTTTGAATAAGAAAACTTCTCCATTGATGACTTCCAATCAGTTTTTTCAAACAATATTTTCGAAGAAGATGCCACTAAATTTCTAGCTTCAATTACTAAAGAATTTGAATGGAAAAGGAGAGAATTTGGGATTTAGGGTTCTTCAAGGGGAGTTGTTAATTTTTTTTACTTTTGTTGCCTGTGTGTCTGTGTGTGTTAAGCTTCAATCTATTTTTACTTTTGTTTTTTTTTTAATTTAATTTATGTTTTTCACTTTAATTTTTTTGCTGACGTGGCATATTTTGTCTTATATGCCACGTTAGCAGCTGTATGCGTGGCAGTGTCCACGTGGAAAAAAATTGCCACAGTAGCGTCATTAGTCCATTAACGGTCACATTAGCAAGATTGTTAAAAAATGATCAATTTGACCAAAAAAAAAAGGTTATGTATGAAAGTGAGCCAAAAAAACCATAAGGGCCAAAGTGACCAAACACCCAAATGTTAGGGGCTGATTTTTTCATTATGCCTTTTTTTAGTTCAATTTGGTATCTAAATTTATTAAATATTATAAATATTTCACAAAACAATAACCCCGTTGAAATTTTTTTGTTATGCTAAAAAAAATTGTCAGCTTTAGAGAAAATTCATGTTAAAAATAAGTATTAAGCTATGCTTAACGAATTAATATTAAAAAAAGACTAATACCAAATTAGGAAAAAGAGTCAAGATCAGATACCAAATTGGATCCTAAAAAGTTTAATTACCTACTTAAAAAAAAGTGTCAAGTTTAGGTACCAAATTAAGAAAAAGTGTCAAGTTTCAATACCAAATTAAACCAAAAAAATTTAGGTGCCAAATTAAGAAAAATTGTCAAATTCAAGTATTAAATGTTATATTAAGCCTAAAAAAAGTAAAAGAACAAAAGAATTAGAAGGGTTTGGCTTAGTTGTAAAGCAGTTATAGGTTAAGATAACAATCTTACCTAATAAAAGGTTATGGCAGGGGCAACATCAAAGAGGGTTCGACCCTTAATTGGAAAACTATTACATTTGCATATTTATATTTTATAAAATTATTAAAAGAGTATTCCATTTTAGTATAAAAAATTTTAAACTTTTAATTTAATTTTTTAAAAATTATAAAAATATAAGCTAATATAATGATGAAATCTCATTTAGCTTTAAAAAATGCAAAACTATATTCCGGCTCCCCCAAAAATAATTTTTAATTTTGCCTCTAAGTTATGGCAACTCCAATTCTCTCGAGTGAAGTGGAAGACGAACTACAACGTAGTAACGAAAAGGTGAAGCATGACCAAAATCCAAGTCCTCACATAGTTACTCCACCACTTCTATCCTACAATGATTCATTAATGGTGTAATGAAGCTAAAATCGTTATGTTATAAAAGTGACACTAATTTGAGATTGTGAATAATGGATCTCTTTGTAAAGTGAAATAAGGTATATAATCAATAAAAGAGAAGGTTGATGGCCATCAAAAGAAGTTAAATCAAGAAGTATGAATTGATTTATTAATTTAAAGAAAAGATTAAATCACAAAAAGTAAAAAGTGTTAGGGTTAAAGTATAAATATTCAAAATTTGTTGGGTTAAAATATAAATATAAAAAGTTGGACTAAAAGTGCAAATACCGTAAAGGTGGAAAGGAGACAAATGAAAAATAAAATTTTACGTGGGGCAAAAAAATTATTTTGCAAGAACATTTTTGAAAAAATTACTAAAATTCTCTTGGGAGTGTAGTGAAATTTTAGCCATTGGATTTGTTTAATTATGAAGTAGGAAATATGGACCCTTGGATCAAAATGATGATGTTGGTGATATTTTATATTATTTAATTATTATTTTAATAATATTTCATTAAAGATATTTTATAATTTAAAGTGAATATAAAAAGAAGAAAGATGAAGAAAGTTTTGCATACTTTCCATTTGCTTCCAACATGTATGAGAAATGGAGAAGAGAAAAACTTTCTTGTTTCTACAATTTAGTGTTTTTCCATAGAGTATTTTGTTTTCGCCCAAAATTAATTAGAATTTCCATAGCCACCAAAAAGAAAAAGTGAATTAGAGATCCTAGAGAGTTTGATTATCATATTGGAAGCAAGAAATTAGAGTTGGAAGTGGAGAAAATTGAGAAGAAAGTGAAAAGATTAAAGAGACAAGTGAGAATGAAAAGAAAGTGATGGGAATAGTATAGACAAAGAAGAAGTGACAAAAGTGTGAAAGAATGAGAAGAGAAAGTGAAATCTAGCAAAAGAAAGGTAAGTACTCATATGAACTTTATTTATTTTCCAAAGGATTAATTTGAAATATGTATAAATTAAGTGTAGCGAATAAGAATTTAGTTGAAAATAATGTTAGTGTGAAAGTATTAATGAAAAATAATATTTAGAAATTATAATAATTAAAGAGAGAAAATTCAAATATTGTGAGACATGGAAAGTGATAGTAGAAAATAAACTTGAAGTGTACACAAAGAAATAGAAAAAGGGATTAAATTGAATAATACTCAAATATATAACGTAATTGGAAAACAAGCAATCTTGAGTGAATATTTAATGTGTGATAAGTAAATTAAATAATAAGTAATTAAACTAGTGAAGTGACAAAGTAGTAAATGATATTAAAGTATGAATAAGTGAATATTACAAATGGAAGTGAATATGAGTAAATTTCACTATGCGAGACTCAAGGCTCAAGTTTAAACCCATGGACGTGTTGGGCTTACACTACCTCAAGGTATAATAACGAGTCAAAGGCAAAGCAAATCAAAGCAAGATTGAAGGATATCATACAATACTTTGTTAAAAAGGCCTTAGACACACATATGAGAGAAAATGAAAATCAAGAAACCAAATCTTGGTCAAATTACGCGATTTTTGGAGATTTCAAGAATAAAGAAAACAATATTTCAAATATTAGAATTCTTGATCCAAGAAACCGAATCTGAAGCTGATGTACGATGGATTACATGTACGAGCTTAAACGAGCCAATTTTGAGAGCAAAAGGAATCATAAGTCCATGTTCTTAAAAACCAACCAATTGAGATGTCCAAAGGCCCATCATGAAGTTTAGAGAAGGACTGAGTTGAATATAGGCCAAAATGTCAAAGTAGCCAAATTTGTAAACATTTTGATTTTTCTATCCTGTTTTATTTAATAAGTGGGTTAACATGTAAAAATCCATCCCAAAGAGCCTTTGGACAAATTCTTTATCATATTTCCACACTTAAAACATTTTTTCATGTTAGTTAGTTAGTTAATTATCATGCTTAGTTGGAATACTTATCACATTCCTTAAATTTAGGAGTTTACTTATGCGTTGGGAGGCTATAAATAGGGTGCCCCCCTTATTCATTAATTTAGTATTCACTTTTGAGTTAATAAAATTCTCTTTTAGTTTTCGTTTAAAAGAGTTTTAACAATCTTTTTAGATTGTGGGAATCATCTTCAAGCTTTTTCTTATCAATGATTCTTTCTTAGAGGAAAAATTAAAGCCATTTGAAAAAAGGTTGTGGATTCATCTTGTTTTCAAGGCTCCTTAGGACTTTTTACACAACACTCTCATCTTTTCCATCTCTTTTTTTTCTTTTATAATTTTTTTTTCTATTTTGGTCTTGTTATTTTGAATCTAACCTTTGAATTTACTTGACTCCAAGTTTTGTTTTTGTAACCCCTATTACCCAACCTAGAAGGTATGCCCGGATCCAGAAGGTCACTATTGTAATATTACCCTCACGTAATCACATTATCCACATTCACTCATACACACACACACACACACACACATATATATATAATTTAAACTAAATAGACATAAATACATACACAAATACCAAAAATCCCCAAATTAAAATTAACCTTACAATCCAAAATTAATAATAATAATAATAATAATAATTTAAAACCCCAAAATAACTTGTACGATGTAATAAAAGAAAGAGAAATAAAATGAAAGTAGTGATAGATGTTCCACCGGATACCAAGTCACCTATGTCCCAAGTATTTGTAAGAAAAGCTGTAGGGAAATGAACTAAAAAGCTCAGTGTGTCTCTAAAGTGCATACATCCTATTTACATTGTCACAATAATATCATAACATGTAAAGTAATCACAAAGCATGATACAACCACAAGCATAATGAAATGCACCCATACTTAAGCACACCAACACAGTGGAAAGGTTCCCTAGAACCCCTTCCCAAGCAAATGTCACCAATCGCAGTGTGGTATTACTATCAGCCATTTGAAGGGGTGATAACCACGTCTTCCATCGTACAACCCAACCCATGAGCACACAATGATATGATAACATGTATATCTCAGTCTCAATCTCAATCTAAATCACAATCTCATGATAATATATATTTATTAGAGTTTACAGTATATTAATCATTTTATATCCAAATATCCACAATTCGATAAGCATGCATGACAATATCAACATGCTTTAACATAGCTCATAACACAATCATACCATTTCCATAACACAATATAAATCATCACATTGACATCATAACTCAAAATCATCACAAGATATCACAACACCAAACATTACATGCAATAGGATATAACACAATTAGAAACACACCTCTAGAAAGCTGAAGCTCTAATGACGAGGAGGTTGTCTCCCACGCACAAATCTAGCACCGGGTCTAATAGGATTAGAACCTATAAGCACAAATTCTACATAAAAAACTATTCCTAAGCCACCACTAAATACAACACTAAAACGAAATAACTCACGTGTAACTCTCGGAGCTAGTGCAGGAGCAGGTTGCATAGGTGAAAGAGGAGGTAAGTCTTCGGCCTCGAAGTAGTGATCACCTAAACATAAAATATCTCACATTAGATTCCCAAATTACACCTCTTAATTTACACTAAGTACAAAATTAAGATCAAAATAGCTAAAACGAGGCTTTTCGGTTCGAATTTGATGAAGCAGACAGTGAAAAGGGACTCAGGACGTCGAAAAATGGTAGGGTAGGGATTCCCGAAAAAGTCAATGGTCAGGTCAATGATCGGACAAAGTCAACGGATCGGTTCGATTAGTTTCACAAACGGGTCGGGCATGGGTCATACGATTCGGGCTTAATTTGGGTTATTGGGTTTGGCATGAGTTTTGGGTCAACTTGGCTTATTAGGTTAAAGGAAATTTGGGTTAGGAATTTAGGAGTCCACTTCGTACATTAAACACAAAGAAAAAATTGCTCGGAGGCCCTCAAAGACATTAAGGTTTTTGAAATGACCCTTAACTCTACTTGACTTGCAATTTGATCCCAAAATTCCCACATTGGCCCACAAAGATTAAATCGTAATTCAATTAAGTCCCCAAACTTTCCCAAATTACGAATTTGATCTTTATTTTCTTAGTTTTACCAATTAAGTCCCTAAAATTAATTTAAGATGTTACAACTCTCCCCCCTTAAAAGAAATTTTAGCCTCGAAATTTACCTAGACTAAAAAAGATATGGGTATTGAGGGCTTTGGGCTTCCAAGTAGCCTCCTCATAACCATGATTGCACCACAATACCTTAACCATCTTAATGGTCTCCGTCTTAAGAACCTTCTCATCCTGAGCAAGAATCTCAATTGGTTCTTCCTCAAAACTCAAGTCTGGACGAACCTCGATCTCTACTACAAGGACAATGTGAGATGGGTCCGATCGATAACGCCTCAACATAGAGACATGGAAGACATCATGAATCCGCTCAAGCTCAGGCGGTAACTCAAGCTGATAGGCAACTGGTCCCACTCGACGAAGTACTCGATAAGGACAGATAAAACAAGGACTCAACTTGCCTTTTGACCAAATCTTAGCACCTTCTTCCACGAAGATACTTTCAAGAAGACCTCATCACCTACATTAAACTCAATATCTCAATGCTTCAGATCTGCATAAGACTTTTGGCTGTCGAAAGCAGCTTTAAGTCTCTCTCGAATCAATCTAACAATCTTCTCAGACTCTCGAACAATATTTGGTCCCAATAGCCTATGCTCAGTCAACTCTATCCAACCCACAGGAGTGTGACACTTATGCCCATACAAAGCCTCATATAGACATATTAATACTAGCCTAATAACTGTTATTATAGGCAAACTCAACAAGTGGTAGAAAGTCCTCCCAACTACCTTGATACTCAATCACACAACCCTTCAACATGTCCTCTAAAACCTAAATCACACGCTCGGATTGACCATCAGTCTGTGGATGGTAAGCACTACTGAAGTTTAATCGAGTACCCAAAGCACGGTGTAAAGACTCCTAAAATCTCGAAGTAAACCTCAGATCCCGATCATAAATGATAGACAAAGGCACCCCATGAAGACGAACTATCTTAGAAATGTAGAGTCGAGCTAACTTAATCAAGGGATAGTCAACCCTAATAGGAATGAAGTGCGTGGACTTAGTGAGTCGATCCACAATTACGCAAACTTAATCTTTCTTGGACGATGTTAAAGGAATTACGAAATCTCAATGGGTTAAATTAACCCAGAAGGACACTGATGCTCAACCTTGACTTTCTGACAAGTCAAACACTTTGACACAAAGTTAGCAACATCCCTCTTTAAACCCTTCCAACAGTACCTCTCACGAAGGTTCTTATACATCTTAACCGTACCAAGATGCGTGGAATATAGACTATCATGCGCCTCATAGAGAATAGTTTGTTTTAACCCAGAATCCTTCGGAACACAATACCGACCTCGGAAGAATTGAATACTATCTTGATCAATAGAGAAATCCTCGGACGTACCCTCTTCAACCTCTCTCATACGGTGTAACAAGTACGCATTTAAATTGCTCAGCCTTAATCTTCGAGATTAACGTGGGAATAACTCGAAGTTCAACGAAGAGACTACCATTCTCAAATAAGCTCATTCTGGCAAACAAAGCCCTCAGCTCAGCAATAGCATTAGGACTCAAGGCGTCAGCAACCACATTAGCTGTAACACCCAAAACCTGAAACCGTCACCGGTCAAGGTCTTGGTGTCTTTCTATTCATTTATCATTGTCTATCTTTTAATATCAAGTCATAAATCATCAATTAATTATAATCATAACTAAACAAGGGCAAAAAGGTCATTTCCATGATTTTTTGAAGGCTTTTATCGGTACTTGTTGGACAAATATCGGTAGTTGTCAAGTTAGAAATTAGTTCAAAAACTGTGTAGAGTTCTACCGATACTCAAGATGGTTCTACCAATACTTGCAACACAACTACCGAAACAAATCATACTTCTACCGATACTAAAAACTCTAGAGAGTTAAGAAGTTCTATCCTACAACTTTTACCGATACAAGTTCACAGACTACCAATACTTCTATAAGTAGAACTACCGATACTTATCTTGCATCTACCAAAACAAGACAAGTCAGAAGCCTACATCTCACTTCCTTTGTACTTCTACCAATACAAGTAAGAATACTGCCGAAACAAGTATGCAAATGTAAAATATATACATAAATTTCCAAGTTTCCACAATAGTCCATAGCATTTACCAATTTCTGAAAATCATACCTACATAAACATTTCATATTGGTATTTAATGCTTCACATAACAACAAAGAATATCTATCAAAACATTTATCAAAATGCTACCATGTTATTTAACCATTACACAAAAAACAACTTAAGGAACACGATCCTAATACATCACATTACTTAAAGTCTATATTTCACATTGAACAAGGATAAAGTATTTCATTAAGATCATATCAAGGAATCCAACAATCCCAAATAAGTAATATAAAAGACAACACCATCCTAGTACATGCCATATAACCAAGTGATTTAAAGTTTACCGAACAAGCTCCCAAGATAGTGTGATTTCTTCAAGACTATCCGATCTTCAATAGTAAAATAGAATCTACAAAACAACAATTTCATCGGTAAGCTTTTCATAGCTTAGCAAGTTCATAGAGTTAAATAGGTTTACCAAACTTTAAAGTTGTACAATCTAAAATTTAATGAAGAGAAGTAAGCTGTATTCATCCGAGGTTGGTTCAATTCACATTTGGTAACTCACGATGACACGGAGTCACCGGACCTTTAATCCGTAATAGGATTCATTTCTCATTTGATACTCACGATGACACATAGTCATCAGACCTCATAATCCGAAAAGGATTCATATACTCACGATGACACATGGTCATCGGACCTCATAATCCGTAAAGGATTCATATACTCACGATGACACATAGTTATCGGACCTCATAATTCGTAAACGATTCATATACTCACGATCACACATAGTCATCGGACCTCATAATTCGTAAAGGATTCATATACTCAGGATGACACATAGTCATCGGACGTTTTGCATTTACTGCTCAAAGCCCGTCATCTTTTCCTTTTATTTGTTCTCGTCTTCCTCACTTCTGTTCATCATTCTAAATTTACAACAATTGTATACAAGTACAAAATATGCAATTTAAATTAGAATTTAACAATACAAACTTACCATATGAAATTGCAATTAAAGCAAATTTTAGGGGCAAATCCGTAATTTTCCCTTTTCCACGATCGAAACACGATCTTAATCAAACCCATGAACTAAAGGTGGTCGAAACTCCCTTCCATGGTGTTTAGGGTTTCAATTCTTTTTTGGAGAAGAAGATGAAAAAAACATGTTTTTTTTCTTAATTTGGTTTAAAAACCATTTATTTAGCAATTTACTATTTTACCCTAAATTAATTGTCATGAAATTAACCATTTAAAAAGCCAAAATCGTCCATATACATAATAGGTGTTTAATTAACGTTTAGGTGCTTCAACTAAACGTCCAATTGACACCTAATACTTTTAATTCAACTTTTGCACCTTTTATGATTCAATCCTTTTCATTTAATTGACTATCTAAACGATTAAATTTCATAACCAAATTTTATACAATACTAATGACCTCGTAAATATTAATAATTAATATTTACAACTTGAAATGTTGAAGTTGTGACCTCTAAATCACCATTCCCGATCATATAAAAAAATAGACTAATTAGTAAATCCTCATCTAATTAGAATTTAATAGCAATTTACCAAAATCTAAAGAATCCCACTTCATTTATATTATTAAGTCATTTAAGGAGGGTCCAATTACACAATTGGTCCTTCAATTATTTTAAATTTCAACTAAATAAACTTTATTTCAATTTAACCTTAAACTACTTAGGACTAAAGGAATAAATATTCTAAAAGTTAGTGGAAGGTAATCATATCCTCCACCGCTTGGACTTTTTGACCATGGTGTAATTACCACTTTGGTCCCTTTTATTTTTAATTAATAGCAATTAACTTTTACTCCTTTTCAATTTACTCCGTTTTCCTTAATTAAACAATTAATCATCAAAATTACTCTAACAAACTTCAATTCACATATAATAAGACTATGTAAATATTTAATAAAAATATTTACGACCCTTAATTTCAGAAACGAGGTCCCGATACCTCATTTTCTAAAATCACTTGAATTTTGAACCAAACCACTTACTAACTTTTAATTAAATAATTAAAATTCGTCAATTCAAAATTCCATATAAAATTATTATTGACTTATTTAATTTAAACACTGATTATAAAAATTTTCTCATAGGGTTTTGTGGTTCCCAAAAGCACTATTTCTAACACCATTGAAAAACGAGTTATTACAACTCTCTCCCCCTTAGGAAATATCGTCTTCGAAATTTTTATCTAATAGTACCTGTTTATTCTAAAGTTTTTCTCACTATAGAATCATTACTATCTTATCCAATATATAAAATAACAATCTCATAATAATTTCAAATAACACAAACTTTATATTGACTTTCCTTACTCAGGAATCATTCTAAGCAGTAATAATTTAGACATTTACTTGATGTTCAATTTCCTTCCTAGATTCAGGATAGATCAAACAGAAATTTCCAGAGATGTTTTCTGAAGTTTTCATATAACAATAGAAAAATCTTCCTACTCCTACTCCAATCCATCTATCAAATTTTACATAACCAAGAAAATTGACCTCACAAAACCAAAACTCACGGTTGATAGTTTTTACGTAAATTATTTCCCACACATACTCTACAATACATCTCTCACATATTACGCATACACTAATCCTATTTGAAGTATATCAGAATATCCTCAATAATCATATTATGACTGTATTTAAATATCTAGAAAATGCTGAACAGTCTGATTCATCATATTCATAGATCAACAGAGACTTTAGTTAATCTAGACAATATTACCAGAATTCTTAATGATTATCTCAAGTTCAAAGAGTTTTTTTTCCAGCATCTCATATCTTTAACTAGAACTGAATAACTAAATCTTTATTAATTTCCAAATACACTGTTACTTCCTTTTAACTTATTGAACAAGTCCCCTGTATAAGATATATATATATATATATATTTCAATCGTTTTAGGTCATTTCCTGTTCAAAGTCATCTGAACAACTTTGATTTATACAATTTGATTTACTAGACCCAACTATAATAAGTACATCAGTCCGCCATTTAAGTCATTTCATTTTAGGCTATAGTTCACTATAGTATCGTATAACTTCAGTCAATCTATTCTCGGAATAATATCAAATTCATGATTTAATAATATCATCAAATCATCAAGAAAAAATCATAGTCATAAATTTTCAGCAGATAGTTTTAACATACCAGCTCTAGCCTATCAGATTATGATTCAAACATTAATGTCATTGGTTAGGAAATAAATCCCTTTTCATTTTTAATACAATGCAATGTGTGAATAAGTAATCCCATCGCAATCAGTGCTTTCACAATAAATAATATCGAGAAAATAGAACATACTAGAAATAATATATCACTATAACTTCAGATCCATCATTATGCCCTCGATCTCACTTTATTTACCTATATGTAGGGATAACAATCGCAAAGCTACTAAATTGGCTTGCACAATTTCTATAAATCATTGTCTCATTAAATCCAAAAGACATTTGTCTTTACCCTCAGGCTTTTGTAAAACTGATAAACTTTGACTCACTTTTTTGTTTTTAAATATTCATGAAACCAGTATATTATGACTGGTACCAGAATTAGTAGTTAGAATATTACCATTAACTTTATTAATTTCATCACGATCAAATTTAGATAACATCTTTAAAATTTACAACAAAATAAGTGTTAGATCGGATCAATCGATATCACACTATCACAGGTTTATATGACATGTACTTTCTAAGCTTTATTCACACTACACTTAGTCCGAGAATCGACTAAACCGTTGTAACACCCCTACACCCGGTTCACACATATAAACCCGGTATAAGAGTATTACATACAGTGTTAGAGAATTAAAAACGAGTATAACAAAATTTTCTTTCAAATACTGTGTAATTGAATCGTTTTACTCAAAATATCACAAAATAATCAAGTATAATCAAAACCGAGTCTTAAAGGCAGTTTGAAAATAATGAAAATGTAATTTTTACTCAAAACAGGGCAAATATCAATACCACCATAAAAATATTGATATCTCTGTTCTAAAATCAAGAAATATAACTAGAAACTTCAAACTAACCTCCTGAAATTATATAAAAACTTCACCAATAAATCAATTCAGTCTAAAACACAATTCCATTCAAAATTCATGATCTCATTTCATAAGTTCATAGTATTCAAAAATAACATTTATAACCCATTCATTGAGGACATATAAGTACCATTTGTACATGCCATTTTACCTCAAAATAAGAATACCTTGTCTTGTAATCTTCCAATGTTGATGTGATTTGATAAGAGGCACCTAATTCAACCTTAGCTTCTTAGAGATTTGGTACCTACGCGTTGAATTAAACGCGTTAAGCCGGTGAAGGCTTAGTAAGTACTACAAGAGTTATTAATCATTCATCTTTTAATCACACATTTCAAACTCATTCATATAATTATTTATTCATGTAAAATACTTACCTTTTATGTGTATAACATTTAACTTACAGTAGTGTTTTGAATTCACATATTCTTCCTCATTTCACATTTTAGCCATTCCAATCTCTTAGCTTACTTAGTTTTTTCATTCTTTGATTTCTTATACATATGTTGTACTTACCTTTCATGTGATTATTATTTCACTTACCTCAATGTCACAATTTGCACATTCTTTCTTTTTCACATTGTTTACCCTATTAACAAGACTCGGACCTTGACGGATACACGGATCAACCAAACACACCAGAATGACACCCAGTGCCTCATCGAATAGTTCGAAGCAATAAAGTGGCACCCAGTGTGTCATTGACCTAGCCGAAGTAAAGTGGTACCCAGTACCTCATCGAATCTATCCGAAGTAAAATAATGACACCCAGTGTCTCATCGACTCAGGGTCGAAGTATTCCTGAACTTTTCCAATCCTATGGCATGCCAACTATATCCGACTCAGCCTAACTAGTTAATAGGGATTTTCAATTTACAATTCATATCACTTTCAATTCCAATTTCACTTTCACTTTATATGCATCAATTTTTCATTTTTATTCAATTTTTTTTTTTACATTAATTTTCAAAGCTGTACATTTGAGTCATAGTCACTAAATTATTTATATCTTGAGATACAAAATTCAAAATTATAATCTGCTTGATGATTCTGAAATTAGACTCAAAAATATTTTTACCATAAAAATTTCAGAATTTTTAATTTAGCCAATTTGTACAGTAAATTCTTTCAATTTACCCCTTCTCTGCTGCCTAACAGTTTCGATGTTTCTTTACTAAAAATTATTTATCTTTTATTACAGGAATCTAATAATGTTCCTGTCTATTTCTTTCGAAAATTGACTCATTAAGGAATTAGCCATATGAATTTCAGTCTCTAATAATTTTTTTATATTTTTCTATGATTTTTCAAAGTTAGAATAGGGGAACTCGAACCTACTCTGACCTTGTTACACCAAATCAGATATATCTCAGAATGTACAATTCCTTTTCTTTCACTGTTTCTTTTATATGAAACTACACTCAATAAGATTTAATTACATATTTAATTCAACCTCTAACTCTTTTTATATAATTTTGGTGAGTTTTCGAAGTTAGTCTTCTGTTCTATCCAAACTGTTTTAATGGACATGCTTCCTTTTTCATGTCCCTTTACACTAAATTTCATTTAATCACACATAATCAACACTTATAATTAAACATATCATTTTTATCATAATTAATCATATATGTTAAAATTATAAACACTTTAATTTAATTAATTCTAAACCTTTTAATACTTACCTCACTTGTAGATAATTTTAGCTTTCTCCTTTCCTTTTTTTTTCAATTTGGTCATTCTCCTTCTTCCCTCTTTCTTCAATTTCATACAAATACATATAAGCTTAAGACTAAAATTCAATACTTTTTCATGCTAGATTATGTAAATATACATGTATGTCGTGAAAATTAAATCATCTCTTACCTTTGTTATTGAATTTCCAAAATTCTAATTCAATCCCTATCCACTTTAACACTTTAAAGTGGACTCTATAAGAAAATTAAGGCATCTACTAGCTTCCCTCTATGCCTTTCTTAAGGAAATTTCAAAGAAAATGGAGGATTTTGAAGCTTGGAGGGATTAACAATGTTGAAGGACTAAATGCAAAAGTTTGGATGGAGAAGAATGACATGGACAGTTGGACTTTTTAAAGAGAAGATGATATTTTCATCTTTTATTTCCTTTTTCTTTTCTCAATTTCTCTAGAATTTTCCACTAAAATATCTCTCTTTAATAAAAATGATAAAATTGCACTTTTAGTCCCTAAACCTTCCAACTTTACACTTTGGTCAAAAACTTTACCTCCAAAAATATCTTCCACCAAATTATTCTTTTGCCCCTCCTTAATCAATCTAATTCCCATGATGACTCATAATTCAATATGGATAAATTACTATTTAGTCATTCCTATTTTCTCACAATTACTAATTAATCCTTAAATTTTCCTAATCTTCTTATTTTAGCTACATATTCTAATTCTTAACTCCTTCCTTATACTGTTCTAACTCCGATTAAAAAACGCGGATGTTACAACTGTAGCTCTGATACCACTAAATGTAACATTAAAAACCTGAAACTATCGTCGGTTAGGGTCTTGGTGTCTTTCTATTCATTTATCATTGTCCATATTTTAATATCATGTCATAAATCATCAATTAATTATAATCATAACTAAACAAGGGTAAAAAGGTCATTTCCATGATTTTTTTTGAAGGCTTTTACAGTTACCTGTTAGATAAGTATCGGTAGTTGTCAAGTCAGAAAATAGTTTAGAAGTGGTGCAGAGTTGTACCAATACTTAAGATGGTTCTACAGATACTTGCGACGCAACTACCGAAACAAATTATGCTTCTACCGATACTAAAAACTCCAGAGAGTTAAGAAGTTTTATCTTACAACTTCTACCGATACAAGTTCACAAACTACCGATACTTCAATAAGTAGAACTACCAATACTTATCTTGCATCTACCGAAAGAACACAAGTCAATAGCCTACATCTCACTTCCTATGTACTTCTACCGATACAAGCAAGAATACTACCGAAACAAGTATGCAGATGTCAAATATATACATAAATTTCTAAGTTTTCACAATAGTCCACAATATTTACCTACTTCTGAAAATCATACCTACATAAACATTTCATATTGGTGTTTAATGCTTCACATAACAACAAAGAATATCTATAAAAAACATTCATCAAAATCTTACCATGCTATTTAACCATTACACAAAGAACAACTTAAATAACACGATCCTAATACATTACATTACTTAAAGTCTATATTTCACATTGAACAAGCATAAAGTATTTCATTAAGATCATATCAAGGAATCTAACAATCCCAAATAAGTAATATAAAGGACAACACCATCCTAGTACATGCCATATAACCAAGTGATTTAAAGTTTATCGAACAAGCTCAAGAGATAGTGTGATTTCTTCGAGACTATTCGATCTTCAAGTAGTAAAATAGAATCTACAAAACAACAACAATTTCATAGGTAAGCTTTTCATAGCTTAGTAAGTTCATAGAGTTAAATAGGTTTACCAAACTTCAAAGTTGTACAATCTAAAATTTAACCAAGAGGAGTAAGTTGTATTTATCCGAGATTGGTTTCAATTCATATTTGGTAACTCAAAATGACACAGAGTCATCGAACCTTTAATCCATAATAGGATTCATTTCTCATTTGATACTCACGATGACACATAGTCATCAGACCTCATAATCCGAAAAGGATTCGTATGCTCACGATGACACATGGTCATCGAACCTCATAATCCGAAAAGGATTCATATACTCACGATGACACATAGTCATCAGACCTTATAATTCGTAAAGGATTCATATACTCATGATGACACATAGTCATCAAACCTCATAATCCGTAAAGGATTCATATACTCATAATGACACATAGTCATCGGACCTTTTGCATTTACTGCTCAAAGCCCGTTATCTTTTCCTTTCATTTGTTCCCGTCTTCCTTACTTCCGTTCATTATTTTAAATTTACAACAATTGTATACAATTACAAAATATGCAATTTAAATTGGAATTTAACAATACAAACTTACCATACGAAATTGCAATTAAAGTGAACTTTAAGGGTAAATCTGTAATTTTCCCTTTTCCACGATCGAAACACGATCTTGATCAAACTCATGAACTAAAGTTGGTTGAAGCTCCCTTCCATGGTGTTTAGGGTTTTGGTTATATTTTTGGAGAAGAAGAAGATGAAAAAAACATGTTTCTTTCTTAATTTGGTTTAAAAACCATTTATTTAGCAATTTACTATTTTACCCTTAATTAATTTCATGAAATTAGCCATTTAAGAAGCCAAAACCGTCCATATACATAGTAGGTGGTTTAATTACCATTTAGGTGATTCAACTAAACCTCCAATTGACACCTAATACTTTTAATTCAACTTTTGCACTTTTTATGTTTCAATCCTTTTCATTTAATTGACTATCTAAACGATTAAATTTCATAACCAAATTTTAATACAATACTAATGACCTCGTAAATATTAATAATTAATATTTACAACCTGACATAATCACCATTCTCGATCATATAAAAAAATAGACTAATTAGTAAATCCTCATCTAATTAGGATTTAATAACAATTTACCAAAATCTAAAGAATTCCACTTCATTTCTATTATTAAGTTATTTAAGGACGGTATAATTACAAAATTGGTCCTTCAATTATTTCAAATACCAACTAAATAAACTTTATCTCAATTTAACCTTAAACTACTTAGGACTAAAGGAATAAATATTCCAAAAGTTAGTGGAAGGTAATCATATCCTCCACTGCTTGGACTTTTTGACCATGGTGTAATTACCACTTTGGTCCCTCTTATTTTTAATCAATAGCAATTAACTTTTACCCTTTTTTCAATATACTCCCTTTTCCTTAATTAAACAATTAATCATCAAAATTACTCAACCAAACTTCAATTCACATATAATAAGACTCTTTAAATATTTAATAAAAATATTTACGACCCTTAATTTTAGAAATGAGGTCCCGATACCTCATTTTCTAAAACGACTTGACTTTTGAACCAAACTACTTACTAACTTTTAATTCAATAATTAAAATTCGTCAATTCAAAATTCCATATAAAATTATTATTGACTTATTTAATTTAAACACTATTTATAAAAATTTTCTCATCGGGTTTTGTGGTTTCCAAAACTACTGTTTCTGACATTACTGAAAAATGGGCTGTTACATTAGCCTTACCAGGGTGATACTCAATCTCATAATCGTAATCCTGAAGAAGTTCCAACCAATGACGTTACCTCAGATTAAGCTCTTTCTAGGTGAGTAGATACTTCAAACTTTTATGACCGGTGTAGATGTAACACTTCTCCCCATAGAGATAGTGTCTCCAGATTTTAAGAGCAAAGATCACTGCAGCAAGCTCTAGGTCATAAGTAGGATAGTTGCACTCATGCGGTTTTAACTGTCGAGATGCATAAGCCACAAGCTTTCCCTCTTATGTAAGCACATATCCTAATCCCGTGTGAGAAGCATCACTGTAAATAGTATAAGCCTCCCCAAGCTCAGGTTGGATTAGAATCAGTGCTTGAGTCAACACAGACTTTAGCTTTACAAAGCTAGACTCTTGAGCCTCAGTCCAAACAAATGAGATGTTCGTTCTTAGCAGCTTAGTTAATGGAGTTCCAATGATAGAGAAACCCTCCACAAACCTTCGATAATAGCAAGTTAAACCTAAGAAGCTACAAATCTCAAGGACGTTCTTAGGTTGCTTCCAACCCATTATAGCCTTAATCTTCTTGGGATCCATACAAATACCCTCAGTGAAAACTATGTGCCCCAAAAACATAACCTCTGCAAGCAAGAATTCACACTTGTTGAACTTAGCATAAAACTGATTCTCTTTTAGAGTCTGCAGAACAATTCTAAGATGTTCCTCATGCTCAACCTTAGACTTAAAATAAACCAAGATATCATCAATGAACACCACCACAAATTGGTCTAAGTAGGGCTGAAACACCTTACTCATCATGTCCATAAACACATCAGGAGCATTAGTCAAACCGAAGGGCATTACCAGAAACTCATAGTGACCATAGCGAGTTCGGAAAGCTATCTTGAACACATCAGAATCTTTGACCTTATGTTGATAATACCTAGATCTCAAGTCTATCTTAGAGAACATAGTAGCTCTTCAAAACTGATCAAAAAGTTCATTGATCGTGCTATGAATGTCGTAATTAAATATGTGCAAGTGTACACTATCGATGCAATAATAGTAGACAGATGTGAATCCGTCAAATATCGATCCCACGAGGATGGATGTTTGTTGTCTATAATTGTCGATGCAATGAATAAGTAAATGCAATAAAATTGTGAGATCGATTGTCGAAGCAATAATGTAAAATTAAAGATGAAATGCAATAATAAGGAAATAGGGTCTCGATGTAAATAGTCGGTAGAATACAAAGTGTGGCTCACAAGGTCTAAAATACAAGGTGATTGTCGTTGCATTAATTCACAATGATTGTCTTAACAAACTTGGCTTCTCTATTAGATCTAAGACTTAAACATGCGCACTAACCGCACCTTCTAGTGTTGGCAATGTAACATATTCAAGAACAAGTGGATTAAATTCCTTCAATCCCCAAGCAACTTCCGTTGTCTTGGTTGTTAGCTTAAATTGTCGCTGCACTTTCTAGTGATAGTGACTGTGACTGTAATAACACTTTCGTGGTCAAAACATTCAAACCCAAAGATTAAACAGTAAAGGTAAGAGTGAATAAGATATCATTTAGTCTAACTATCAAATGTACTTCCATACAAACTTGAAATAACATGAATCACCAGCGTTTAAGAAAGAGAAATAAAAGAACAAATAGAGAATACTATTCCTAGGCTACTTGACTTGCTCCCTTACTCTCCTCTTGTGTCACACTTAGGAGCTCTTCATCAGGAGCAGATCTGCCTCTTCCTTCGCGTCAGGTCACCCTTGAGAAAGTTAAGTTGCCATGGGTGCAAGCTTCAAAAAATGGATACAAGAAGAAAACCAATCCCCTTAAGAAGACCCTTTCTCTCTTCTTCTCATGAGTATTTAACTGTAGCTGAATAGTACAAGTGTCTTTCCCTTCAAATCTAGCAATCTTTGGTCGTACTAGTTAGTTACACTAGTTGTACAACTCACTCATTTCTGATGTGTTAACCAGACAACTATCAGATGCTACGATAGTTCTAGGTACAATTCTAGACCTGCTTATACAGCAACAACTTTGAACATATCACGCAGCGATAATTCTAAACAAGTTCCTACAGCGACAATTTTGGGCGCAATGCTAAACAGACTAATGCAGCGAGATCAGTATTAAAAATGTTATAAATTCAAAGGCAATTAGGCTGAGTTCCATTCAGTTAGAAAATGAAATAACTAAATAAAAAAATGCTAAAAATTTATGCTAAGGATAACCAAATGGGAATAGCTTAAACAATAAGTAAGGATAAATCCATGGTTCTTTCTAGTACTATCAGTCATCAATACGAGGCAAGGGGTACTTATTCTTAATCGTTATCTTATTTAGCTTTTAATAATCAATACACAACCAAAGTATTCCATCCTTCTTCTTAACAAACAGAACTGGAGTTCTCCAAGGTGAAACACTAGGTTGAATAAAACCTCTACCCAACAACACTTGCAACTGAATCTTTAATTTCTTGAGTTCCTTAGGTTCCATTCGATAAGTTGCCACAGATACAGGAGTCGTACTAAGGTAGACCTCAATGCCAAACTCAACCTCATCAAGTTTAGGCGGCACACCAAGAAACTCTTTCGGAGACACATCTGAAAAATCCCCCACAATACGAATCTTTTCAATCTCAAAATTTGATTGTCTTGGATCTAGGATGTTGGCAAGATAAGCCATGAATCCCTTTTTAATCATCTTTTCAGATTTGAGGGATGAAATCACATTAGACAAAAACCCTCTACATTCACTAACAAGGATCACCTCTCGATCATCAAAAGTTCTCAAAGTTGCCTTCTTTTTCTCACAATCAAGGCTGACATGATGCATAGAAAGCCAATCCATGCCGAAGATAAGATCAAATTTAGTGAATGCTAACTCTAACAAATTAGCAAGAAAGATTTCCCCTTGAATCTCAAGAAGACAATTGCGATACAACCTATTAACCTCTATTGAATTACCCACAAGACTCTGAATAGTAATCACAGCCTCAACGATTTCCATAAAAATCTCAAGACCCCTAGATACTGCACTTGCCACATGAGAATGCGTAGAACCATTATCAAGTAAGGCAAAATAAGAAATAGAAAATGTACTAGCTATGACGTAAAGCTTATCACGTTCCTCATGCCTCCTAGTCTCACAAACCATCCCAAGCTGTCTTCTCCCAAATCTAGCTGTTTCACCACTATTAATCGGTCTACCCCTAGTAGTCGAACCCGAAGCAACAGGCCTAAACTGTCCTCTACCCCAGTAGGAGTTTGAACCAAAGTCTGAGATTGACTCTGTACAAATGAAGCAATAGGAGGATGTGGATAGTCTCTAAAGAAGTGCTCATGAGAACCGCACCTAAAGCATGCCTTAGTCTTCCTCCAACACTCACCCATATGTCTTTTATTAAAGTACGAACAAAGATGCAAAGGATGAGGACCAGTAGAACCACCGACACTACCCACAAGAGCTACCAAAACTGTGGGCCTCACCCTCGAATAACTATATTGATCAGCCTCCTTTCTAGGCCTCTTAGCAGAATGACTAATAAAAACAGGCTGAACCGCTGTGCCTACTTGCTTTTTACCACACTCTCTATCTTGAGCCCTTTGAGTCCTCTTACGAGCCTCTAAACTCTTAGTAATCCTAGCTCGACAGACTAAGTTACTGAATACACTATCATGATGCATAGAGACTCTGTCTTATAGTGAGAGTCTAAGTCCCTTCCTAAACCAATCACACTTTTTCCTTTCATTAGTCACCAGCCCAGATGCGTAACGAACTAACCTTAGGAACTTGATCTCATAACTGTTAACTGACATGTCATTTTGCCTCAGATTCATGAAGTCATCCCTACTCTTAGTGAGGTACTCCTCACCCACATACCAGTCTTGGAATGACTCCCTAAAGTACTCCCAAGTGACTTGACTAGCAAGAATAGACTCCACCACTGTCTCCCACCAGTTCTGCGCCTCACCTCGTAGTAGTGAAACAACAGCCCTCAACTTTAGTCTAAGTTCATCTCTACACATAGTCTCTGAAGATCCTTTAACCAGTACTCAGCAACTGAAGGATCTGTACAGTCCTACCCTCATAGACATTCATCCTAACAGCTAGGAAATCAAAAGATATGGGCCTCCTCAGACCCTCAAACTGACCCCCAATAGATCGACGAAGCAATCCCAATAACTCTTGATTAATCGTAGCAATATCTAACTGTACGATCTCACTATCCTTAGTATCATGCAAATCATCACCTGGAGCCTGCTTAGTAGGTAGGTCTCCCTCAATAGCTTACTAACGCTCAGTACCAATGAGTAGCTCATCCTCCTCAACATGAGGCAACTCATCCACATTCACCTCAAGCTCAATCACAGGAGTAGGATCACTAACGACCCTAGCAGTACGGCTCCGAGCTTGACCTTGGCCGCGACCAATCGTAAGTTTAGAACTCCTACGTGGTGACATAGTATCTATCTACATAGGCAAAGATCACTAAAGTAAGAATTGGTACCGAAGTTTTGAATAAATCTCAACTTTAATATCCCATATACGAAAATATAATATAACATATTAATTTATTTAAAAATCCCCATTTACCCCAAAACTTTTAAAGTCTTTGAAAATAATTATAGAGAGTCTAACAGTTCGAGGGTTGAACTCAACTCTATACCACTAAATGTAACCCCAATTACCCAGCCTAGAAGGTATGGCTAGATCTAGAAGGTCACTACTGCAGTCTTAGCCTCACGCAATTACATTATCCATATTCATTCACACACACACACACACACATATATATATATATACGTATATAAATATAATTTATAATTTAAACTGAATAGTAAAAAATACTTGCACAAATACCAAAAATCTCAAATTAAAATTAACCTTACAATTAAAAAATAATATAATAATAATAAAATAATTTAAAACCCTAAAATAACTTATACTATGTAATAAAAGAAAGAGAAATAAAATGAAAGTAATGATAGATGTTCCTCCGAGTACCAAGTCAACTATGTCCCAAGTATCTGTGTAACACCCAAAACTCGTCACTGTCGTCGATTAGGGTTCCGAAGCTACTAACATTTACTTCTCGAAACAATTACAAAATCGTATGCATTTCAGCATCATGGTGATTAAAATAACTACATTTAAATTTATTCATAGTTTTTACATTGTTTATCAAATCAATACACAAGGACTTAATTAAATTCAATCGAAACATTTCACATAACATGAAAAATCATCAAAACGGGGGTCACATGGTCGTGCCCCAGGCTGTGTGCCATACCATATGCATACATGAAATACCCATACACAAATGTGTCACAGACCGTGAGACAAGCCGTGTGAACATGCAAAATTACCCTACACGCCTATGTGTTAAACAGTGTGTTGGACCGTGTGTCAGCTCGAAATAGGGCCACATGGCTATGTCCCAGCCTGTGTGTTGCTCGTGTGAACCCTGCACATATTTTCCTCAGGCACACGCCCATGTATTATCCTGTGTGTACCTACGAAAATTCAATTTAAACAATCCAAAAATCATGCCATTCACCTAACAAGCACCAATATAAACAATCTTTAAAGTTCTATTGATTCACTTTATAAAACATACCAAATATTCATGAATTTACAAGCATATTACACCTTAATGCATTTATACCTACTTGAACATTACCAAAGCTTACAAACTTAAGTTTAACCCATCATGCAAGTTATTATCATTTTACAACTCAACCAAAATTAAGTACTATAGAAGATAAATACATCCTAGTACATGCCATATAACCAAGTCATGTAAATACTACCAATCGAGCTCTTGAGATAGTGTGATTTCTTTAAGATGATCCGATCTTTAGACAACAACATAAGATATACAAAACAACAACAATTTCATAGGTAAGCTTTCATAGCTTAGTAAGTCTGTAAAGTTTATTAAGTTACCAATTAACATGTGTTGAACAGTTTATAACTCATTCGAACCAGAATAGGGCCTTGCTTCAACAAGCTATAACCAAAATTTCATTCTCTCTTGCCAGAATCAACATTTTGACAAGTATACGATACTGCTCACACAAGCTAATGAGGACTTGCAACATATGCGATACCTCAGCCATCGTTACGATATCTATATATCCTTTCCCTCACGATGCTGCTCACACAAGCTGATGAGAACATGCAATTCATGGAAGAATCTTAGCCATCGTAAGGCTCATGTAACCAATTCGAATATTCATTTCAACATTTCAACATTTCACAATGCTGCTCACACAAGCTATTGAGAATCTGCAACATATGCGGGACCTCAGTCATTGCGTCAGTTCAAATCACTATCTCAAAGCCTGATATCTCATTCATTCATTTCTTTCTCATCATTCTCAAATTCAAGTACCGTAATTTGTTTTGCAACAATTACAAAGAATACAAATAGCGTAGTATTTAAATACAAATTTAACATCACGAACTTACTGGACTTAATTGCAGTTACGAATAAGCTCAAAGGATTATTTTGCTAATTTCCTTTTTCCTCGATTCGTGGCGTGATCATGATCTAATCATAAAAATCACCCAATTTTCTCATTAGATTATGTAATTAAATCATTTAAGACGTTTTGGTCATTTTTGGGAAATTTACGAAATTACCTCTAACATTTTACTTTTTTATTCAATTTAGTCCCTAAACACAAAACATGCAAAATAACCAATTTCTTTCTAAACCCACACCAGTAAAATATTCATAGCCCTCATAGAAGTCCTTACAATCCAACTATTTCACATCAAGTACACATAATTTCATCATTTAATCATTTTGGTCCTTAACCCTAAAATCATAAAAAATACTTAACAAAATCAACAAATCTATCATCAAACTTCCAAAACTTTTATAAACTTCCAAGAACAAGCATATTAAACAATGGTAAAATATTTAACATTTGACAAAATCACAAATTAGTCCTTGGGTTAGCAAGATTAAGCTAATACGGGCTAAAAAACATAAAGATTGCTAAAAACAAGTGAGATTTCACTCACCAAATTGGTGCTTAAAGCTTGGTCAAACTTTCTTCTATGGTTTCTAAGGTTCTTGGATTTGCTTAATGAAGAATATAATAAGAAATTATGGCTAGTTTCACCTTATTTTTACTTTAACCTATTTATTCATAATTTATCATTTTACCCTTAAAAACTTAACTAAAACTTCACCCTTTTTAAGGCTTAAAGGTATAATACCTTTAAGGACCTTCCTAGGTCATCTCCTTTCTATTTAACATATTTAATCATTAATTTATACATTTTACAACATTTACGATTTAATCCTTTTAATTAATTAACTATCTAAACGATAAAATTTCTTAACCAAAATTTTATATGACACTAATGACATCACAAATATTAAATAAATAAAATTTACGACTCGAATCATCTAAGTTGTGATTTTGAAATCACTGTTTCTGACACCACTAAAAACTGGACTGTTACAACTCTCACCCTTTAGGGAAATTTCGTCTCGAAATTTCTTACTAGTGAACAAATTAGGATACTATGATCTCATTGAAGCCTATGTTTCCCAAGTTGCTTTTTCCAACTTGTGACGATTCCATAAGACCTTTACCAACGATTTTATTTTGTTTTGCAGCTTCTTTACTTGACGAATCAAAATTCTAACCAGTTCCTCTGAATACGACAAATCCGGTTGTATCTTAACCTCACAAGGAGTAATCACATGAGAAGGATCTAATCTATATCGTCTCAGCATCGAAACATGAAAAACATTATGAATCTTTCCAAGTTCCAGAGGCAAAGCTAGCTTATAGGCTACAGGACCAACCCTTTCGATGATCTCATATAGCTCGATGAATCACGGACTTAACTTCCCTTTCCTTCCAAGCCTTTTAATGACACGTTACTATAAACAACAAATTCCTTCTTCGACTAAGGCTGGGTCAATACTGGAGCTTCTTTTAACATTTTCTTTAGTTGATCAAAACTCTACTGACACTTTTTTGACAAAACAAACTAGACATTGTTTCGAAACAACTTTGTCATCGACAAAGCTATAATAAAGAAATCTTTCACAAATCGATGGTAATAACCTGCCAATCCCAGAAAGTTGCGTACCTCAGAAACGTTCTTCAAGACTTTCCAATTGATAATAGCTAAAACTTTACTCGGATCAACCCGTATTCCTTCTAAAGATAACACATGACCTAGAAATCCAACCTCTCGAAGCTAAACTCACATTTACTGTACTTCGCATACAACTATTTCTCTTGCAAAATTTGCAACAGTTCTTTCAAATGCTGAATATGCTCTGACTTTGTCTTAGAATAGATTAGTACGTCATCAATAAATACCACCACAAATCTACCCAACTAGGGCTAGAAAACTTGATTCATCTGATCCATAAATGCTACTGGTGCGTTGGTCAGACCAAACGACATTACCAAAAATTCATATTATTCATATCGAGTACGGAAGGCAGCCTTCGACACATCACAGTCCCTTACTCGCATCTGATAGTATCTCAATCTGAGATCTATCTTGCAAAACTTGGTTGCACCTTTCAACTGATCTAACAACTCATCAATGCGAGGCAACGAATATTTATTCTTCACTGCCACTTTGTTCAATTGTCGGTAATCTATACACATTCTCATAGAGACATATTTCTTCTTCACAAACAACATAGGTGCCCCCAGGGCAATACACTCGGACGAATAGAACCTTTGTCTAACAATTCTTGCAACTATGCCTTTAACTCTTTCAACTTAGTCGGTGCCATTCTGTACGGTAGAATCGATGTTGGTGTGGTGCCAAGTATTAAATCAATGCCAAACTCCACTTGTCTGATCAGTGGTAATCTTGGTAACTCTTCAGGAAACACATTTGTAAACTCACTTATAACCAGTACCTTTTTCAATTTTGTCATTAAATCTCGTGTGTCAAGAATATAAGCTAGAAATGCTTCACAGTCCTTACGAACCATTTTTTGTGTAGAAATAGCTGAGATCACTCTAGCATCACTATTCAATTTGTTGGACTCAACTGTGATCACTTCACTCGTCAGATATTTCAAATCAATTTGTCTTCGTTTGTAGTTAACTATCGCGTCATGCTAAGATAACCAATCCATACCCAAAATCACATTGAACTCAGTGAAGGGTAATAACATTAGATCAGCAAAAAATTCATAACATTGAACTTTCAGTGGACATTTACGACACACAAGATTAACTATGACACTATGGCCGAATGGGTTTATAACTTGAACATCAAATTCAATCGACTCAATAGATAAGTTTTTATCAGTTGCTAATGCAAGACATATATATGAATGAGTCAACCCTAGGTCAATCAAGGTACACACAATATCATAAAAAAGATGAAATATACCAGTCATAACATCAGGAGCAATAGCCTCTTCTCTAGCTCTGATGCCGTATGTCCTTGCAGGTGCTCGGACTTCAAATCTACTTGCATTATCACTGTTATCCTCCTGATTTCCACTTGTATTGCTACTCTGCCCTGGTTGTCTCTTTTTATGCAGAGTAATTGGTGGTTTAGAACTCTGATCCTCTTTTACCTCAAAAGTCATCAGACAATTAGCATAAAGTGATCAGTAGCCTCATAACTGAAACATGCTCCTTTCTTCAATCGACACTCACCAAAATGAAATCTTCCGCAATGCTCGCATGCTAGGTTAGGTGCATTACGAAAACTAGCCACACTATCCGTAGGCCAATTCTAGAATCTAGACTCAGGTTGCCCCGATTTACTCCTACTCTGAAATCTAGATGAGACTGTCTCATGATTTTCATTTTCCCTAAATTTCTTTGACGGTGGTATAAAAAAAGTCTTGGAAGGATTCTTCTTCTCGAACTCTCAAAATCTCTTCTCTCTCTATCTTTTATGATTATAAAATTCTACCATCTTCTAAGCTTTATTTGTCAAAACAACCAATAGTTTCAATTCGATGCCACCCACCATCATCTTGATTTCATCATTCAACCCATCTTCAAAACGGATACACATAGCCTCATCTAATGGTATAATCTCCCAAGCATATTTACTGAGATGTGCAAATTCTCGTTCATACTCTGCCACTGTTTTGTTCCCCTATTTTAATTCCAAGAATTCCTTATTCTTTCGATCCAAATACTGTTTGCTGATATATTTCTTTCTTAATTCATGCTGAAAGAAATCCCAACTAATTTCATTCTTAGGGACCACTACTAATATCTTTGTCCACCAGCTATAAGTCTCGTCTTTTAGTAGTGAAGCGACACACCTTAGGTAATCTTCTAAAGGACAAGCCATTTCATTCAAAACTCTTAAAGTATTTTCCAACCAGTGTTCAGCTCTAGACGAATCATCTTTTATACTTCCTTGAAACTCTTTAACCCTGTACTTCTTGACCCTATCTATCAAAATACGACATCTCTGCTCTATCACCGGGAGAGGCGGAGGCACAACTGGAGGTGCTACCGATCGTGCAGGTAGTTGTGTAACAATAGGTGGAGGAGGTGGCAGTGCCATCGGATTATTCCTCATAAATTCTAAGAACCATTGTCCCATTAATTTGAAAAACATATTCTTAGCTTCATTCTCTATCATAGGTAATATCAACACACCGTGACTGACCCCAGATCCATCTAAATCACACTTTCACAGGTCCATATAACATGTACTTCTAAATCATTTAAACACAGTTAATGTAGTCTAAGAATCGACTAAATCGTAGCTCTGCTACCAATAAATGTAACACCTGAAACCTATCATCGTCATTGGCTAGGGTTTCGATGCTACTAAAATTTTCTTCTCGAAATAATTACAAAATCGTACACATTTCAACATCATGTTGATTAAAAAAACTACATTTAAATCTATTCATTTTTTCTTATAGTGTTTATCAAATAAATACACAAGGACTTAATTGAATTTAATCGATCATTAAAACAGGGGTCACATGGCTGTGTGCCAGACTGTATGCATACACGACCGTGTCATAGACCGTGTGACAAGCCGTGTGAACATGTGAAATTACCCCACACACCCGTGTGTCAAACTGTATGCTGGACCGTGTGTCAACTAAAAATAGGGCCACACGACCGTGTCCTAGCCCATGTGTTGCCCATGTGAATCTTGCACCTATTTTCCTTAGGGAACATGCCCCCATGTGTCAGGCCGTCTGTACCTACAAAAATTTAATTTAAACAAGCCAAAAATAGGCCATTCACCAAACAAGTATCAATATCAATAATCTTTAAAGTTCTATTGATTCATATCACAAAAACATACCGAATATTCATGAATTCACAAGCACATTACACCTTAATGCATTTATGCCTACTTGAACATTACCAAAGCTTACAAACATAAGTTCAACCATCAACTAAGTTATTATCATTTTACAACTCAACCATAATCAAATAGTATAGAAGATAACAACATCCTAGTACATGTCATATAATCAGGTGATGTAAATACTACTGAACGAGCTCCCGAGATAGTGTGATTTCTTTAAGATGATCCGATCTTCAAACAGTAATATAAGATCTACAAAACAATAAAAATCTCATAGGTAAGCTTTCATAGCTTAGTAAGTTCGTAGAGTTTAATAAGTTACCAATTAACATGTGTTGAACAGTTTAAAACTCATTCGAACTAAAATAGGTGTAAAACCTTAGATTTTTTTAAGGACTAAATTGGTAAATTTTAAGAATTTTGAGGGCTAATGTGAAATTAAGTGTGGTTAAGGACTCAATGGAATCCTAATTAAAACTTTGAGGTGAAATTGAGAAGCATTAGGACTTATTTGTGAATCAGGTAAAGCTTTAGGTTATTTCAAAAACCCTAGAACTATCTAAGGGCCTCCGATAAATGCCTTACTTTGTTGGGTATAAAAATCCCTTTTTCTTTTTTGAGTGTCTCTTATTTTCCCATTTGTTCCTTGCTTTGTCAAAATTCCCCAACTTCCTCTCCTTGACCTCTTGCCAACGAAGCTTTGATATATCCTTTGCCATCGTCGTGTTATGTACTGCCCCCATCAGTTCCTACCATGTGTTTGTGAGTTCTTAATTCCACTCTCTCTCCCTCCATCGCCATCGCCGTTTGTGAGAATGAGGGATAAAAGTATTTGATTTCCCTTGTCATCTCCTCTTCTCTATCGTGCTTTGTTCCTTTGCTGTTGGGTTGTCTTAAGTAGGTGGTTGCCTTTGTGTGAGGGGCTGTTTTGGTTGCTTGTTGGCCAATTCGGTGGTGGTGCGCTGCTTGTCGAAGATGGTAGATCAATGCCGCTAATTGGGTTATGAAAACCCTATTTTCTTCCATTGTGTTAGTGTATCAAGTGGGTTTCTAATTTTTATGCCCAAAGTTAAACCTTAGCCCATTACCCAATAAGCCAAGTTGACCCAACCAAACCCAACACCCAAACTCTAGCCCAATTCGGATTGACCCGAACTGAACCAAGCCCTAACCTGAACCATGTGACCTGACCTGTTGATCATCCCAACTTGGATCGTTGACTTTAACTGAACTAAATCATTGACTTTGATTGAACAAAACCATTGACTTTAACCGATCATTGATCGTTCACTTTTCTTTTGACTCATTGACTTTTTTCAGAAAACCTCACCCTACCACTTTTCGACGTCTTGAATACATTTCCACTATCCTTTTTGTCAAATTCAAATTCGAAAGCCTCGTTTTAGCTATTTTACTCTTAATTTTATACTTAATATTTATTAAGAGGTTTAATTTGGGAATTTAGTGTGGGATATTTGTGTTTAGGTGATCATGACTCCGAGGCCAAGGACTTACCTCCTTCACCTGTGTTACTTGCTCTTGCACCAGCTTTAAGAGCTACACGTGAGTTATTTCGGTTAAGTGTTATATTTAGTCGGTGGCTTAGGAATATTTTCTGATGTAGAATTTGAGCTTGTAGGTTCTAATCCCATTAGATCCGGTGCTAGATTAGTTCGTGGTAGATGACCTCCTCGTCATTAGAGCTTCAGCTTTCTAGAGGTGTGTTTCTAACTGTGACATATCCTATTGCATGTGATGTTTTATGTTGTGATGTTTTATGATGATACTGAGATATGATATCAATGTGATGATTTATATTGTGATGTGAAAATGGTATGATTGTGTTTTGAGCTGTGTTAAAACATGTTGATATTGTCATGCATGCCTATTGGATTGTGATTAATTTAATTTAATGTGAAAAATACCGAGAAATCTAATATATTTATATCATCTTAAGATTGAGACTAAGACTGTGAAAAATGTGAAATAATATCATTTTGTGCTCATGGGTTGGGTTTGTATGGTGGAAGACGTGGTTATCACCCCTTCAAACGGTTGATAGTAAAACCACACTGCGATTGGTGACGATTGGTTGGGAAGAGGTTTTGGAGGTTGTTGGTGTGCTGGAGTACGGGTGCATTGCATTATGCTTATGGTTGTATCATGCTTTCTAGTTACTTTACATGCTATATTGTCATTGTGATAATGTAGTAGGATGTTTTTACTTTAGAGACATACCGAGCTTTTTAGCTTATTTCGTTATAGATACTTGGATATAAGCGCTTGGTACACGGAGGAATATTTAGTATTATATCGTTTTCTTTATATATATATATATTATTTCAGTAATGGTTGTTTTGAGGATTTTCAATTATGCTATAATTTTTATTACTTTATTTTGGGATTGTAGGTAATTTAAATTTGGAATTTTAATATTTGTTTATTTAAGTTTTATTAATTATGTTAGTATTTATATAACAATGAATGGTTGTAGTTTTTGAGAATGTGTGAGGGTGAAATTATGTTAGTGACCCTTTGGATTTGGTCATATTTACTAGGTCGAGTAAAAGGGGTTACATTTAGTAGTATTAGAGTTAAGTTAAACCCTCGGACTGTGAGGCTCTCCAGACATGCTTTTAAAGGTTTTAAAAAGTTTTGGGGTAAATTGAAATTTTTAAATAAATTAATATGTTATAGTATATTTTTGTATATGATATATTAAGTTGAGATTTGTTTTAAACTCTGGTGCAAATTCTTATTATCTTTGCCTATGTAGATAGATACTATGCCACCACGTAGGAGTTCTAGACTTTCAATTGGTCGCAAGTAAGGTCAAGGCCATTAGTGATCCTACTCTGTAATTGAGCTTGAGGTGAATATGGATGAGTTGCCTCATATTGAGGAGGATGAGCTACCCATTGGTGCTAAGGGTCAGCAAGCTACTGAGGGAGACTTACCTATTGAGCAAACTCTTGGCGAAGATTTGTTTGATACTAGGTACCGTGAGATCGTGAGTTGGATAGTGCTATGGTTAATCGAGAGTTATTAAGATTGTTCCATGGATCTACTAGGGATTAGTGTGAGGGTCCGAGGAGACCTATATCTTTCGATTTCATAGCTTTTAGGATGAAAGTATTTAAGGTAAGACTAGTACAAGTCCTTTTGTTGCTGAGTACTAGTTGAAGGATCTTCAGAGGTTGTTTGTGGAGATGAACTACCATGCTGGATAACAGTTGAGGGTCGCTATTTCATTATTGCGAGGTGAGGCGCAGAATTGGTAAGAGACAGTGGACGAGTCTACTCTTACTGGTCAACTCACTTGGGATTATTTTAGAGAGGTCTTTTAAGATCGTTATGTGGGTGAGGAGTTCCTAGATAAATGTAGGTATGACTTCATGAATCTGATGCAGGGTGACATGTTAGTTAATGATTTCGAGATTGTGTCCCTGAGGTGTGTCCGTTAAGCATCTGGGTTGGTTTTTAATGAAAAAGAGAAGTGTGATTGGTTTAGGAAGGGACTTAGACTCTGGTTACATGATATAGTCTATATGCATCATGATAGGGTATTTAGTGACTTGGTTTTCCGAGCTAGGATTACTGAGAGTTTGGAGGCTCGTAAGAAGGCTTAGAGGGCTCAAGATAGAGAGCGTGGTAAAAGCAAGTAGGCAAAATAATTAAGCCTGTTTTCGTAGTCATTCTACTAAATGGCCTAGAGAGGAGGTTGATCATTATAGTTATCCGAGGGAAAGACCTACGATTTCGACAACTCTTGTGGGTAGTGTTTGCAGTTCTACTAGTCCTTGTCCTTTGCAGCTTTGCTCATACTATAATAAAAGACATGGGGGTGAGTGTTGGAGGAAGACTAGGGCATGTTTTAGGTGCAGTTTTCATGAGCACTTCTTCAAAGATTGTTCACTTCGTCCTACTTCTTCGTTTGTGCAGAGCCAGTCGTAGGCTTCGGTTCAGGTTCCTATTGGGGGTAGAGGACAAGTTAGACCTGCTGCTTCGAGTTCGGCCACTAAGGGTAAATTGATTCAAAGTGGTGGAGCAACTAGGTCTAGGGCGAAACAGCCTGGGTTGGTTTATGCGACTAGGAGGCATGAGGACCGTGATGAGCCTAACGTCATAGCTGGTACTATTTCTATTCATTTTGTACCTTAATTTTCCTTACTTGATAATAGTTCTACGCATTCCTATATGGTGAGTGCGGTATCTAGGGATCTTGAGATTTTTCTGGAAATTGTTGAGTTTGCAGTTACTATTCTTGTAGGCAACTCTGTGGTGGTTAATAGAGTATATCGAAATTGTCCTCTTGAGATTCTAGGGGAAATCTTTTCGGCTAATTTGTTAGAGTTAGCATTCTGTGAGTTTGATCTCATTCTTGGAATGGATTAACTTTCTGAACATCGAGTTAGTTTGGATTGTGAGAAAAGAATGGCAACTTTAAGAACTTCTGATGATCGATAGGTGATTTTGGTTGGTAAACGTAGAGGGTTTCTATCTAATGTGATCTCTGTCCTTAAAGCCAAAAAGATGATTAAAAAGGGTTTCATGGCTTATTTTGCTTACATTCTAAATCCAAGACATTTAAATTCTGGGATTGAAAAAATTAGTGTTGTGAGGGACTTTCCTGATGTGTTCCCAGAAGAGTTACATGGTGTGCCGCCTAAACGTGATGAGATCGAGTTTGTCATTAACGTCTATCCTGGTATGACTTCTGTATCTATGGCACATAAGGGACTCAAGGAATTAAAGATTTAGTTGCAAGAGTTACTAGATAGGGGTTTTGTTCGGCCTAGTGTTTCACCTTGAGGAGCTCCGATTCTGTTTGTAAAGAAGAAAGATGAGACACTTCGATTATGCATCGATTATCGAAAGTTGAATAAGCTGACGATTAAGAATAAATATCCCTTGCCTCATATTGACGACCTATTCCATCAGTTCTGAGGAGCTAATGTGTTTTCTATGATAGATCTGAGATCTGGGTACCATCAAATTAAGGTCAAAGATTCTGATGTGTTCAAGATGGCTTTTCGAACTCGATATGGTCACTATGAGTTTCTGGTAATGCCTTTCGGTTTAACTAATGCTCCTACAGCATTTATGGACATGATGAATAGGGTGTTTCAACCCTACTTGGATCAGTTTGATGTGGTGTTTATAGATGATATTTTGGTTTACTCTAAGTTTGAGGCTGAGCATGAGGAGCATCTTAGAATTATTCTAAAAACTCTAAGAAAGAAGAAAGTTTATGCTAAGTTCAACAAGTGTGAATTCTGGCTCGCTGAGGTTATGTTTTTGGGGCATATTGTTTCTACTCTAAGAGAATTATCATCAGTGAGCCGACTACATCAAGTTTTCATCTTTCTTTAGATGATTTACCAAAGACAACGGAAGAAAGAGAGCATATGAGTAAGGTTCCATATGCTTCAATTGATGGAAGCCTTATGTATGCGATACTTTGGACACATCCAGATATCAGTTTCGTAGTAGGAATGGTTAGTCAATATCAAGCGAATCTAGGTATCAGACACTAGCAAGTTGTAAAACATATATTAAGGTATCTTAAAAGAACCATAGATTATATGCTTGTTTATTCTAGGGAGAACCTTACTCCTGTTGGATACACAATCAGATTTCCAAATGTAAAGATTTGAGGAAATCGACGTTGGGAAATGTATTTGTTGTAAGTAGTGGAGTCATAGTATGAAGAAGTGTAAAACAAACTTGTACTGTTAGCTCTGCTATGGAGGTTGAGTATGTGGTTGCTTTTGAGGGAACAAAAGAAACAATATGGTTTTTAAAGTTCTTAATCGATCGTGAAGTCATTCTTGGTACGGAAAAAGCTATAACATTGTATTGTTAAAACAGTGCTACAATAGCTAATACGAAGGAATTGAGAAGTCACAGAGGACGAAACACATTGATCGAAAGTATCACTTGATACGAGAGACAGTAGCAGAAGGAATTGTAGATGTGATGAAAGTAGCTTCTGAAGATAACCTTGCGGATCCGTTTACTAAGACTCTTGTAACTAGGAGTTTTAACAAACACGTCGAGGATATGAGAATTCGAAACATGACACATTTAATTCACTAGGGCAAGTGGGAGATTGGTCGGAAATGTGCCCATAGTGTAATAAACGTGTAACTATTTTCTATTTATTTGAATGATGAATAAATAAATAAAGTTAATTTCACATTTCACTATTATGTCTTTTGTATTTTCTATCTTTCAAATTTTTCATGCATAGCAAAATTTTGACAAGAAAATATGAGCTCATTGATTGTTTAAGTTCCAATTGAAGATAAGTGACATTGTAAGAACGTTTAAATTGTGAGAAAGACAACTTACTTTAGTAGATAATCTAAACGAGTCCGTAATCCCGTAAAAAATTAAAAGTGAGCGTTTGATTCAAATATGGAGAAGGATTATGTCATCGACAATTCCAATTGGGGAAATGACTAGTCTTGGCTATTGGAGCAGTTGACTCCATGGGTAGAGACGTAGATGTATTCTTGGGTAGAATGATACTTTGGACTGGACCCAAGATTAATTAATTCTGAATCCGTTTGTGAATTAATTCACTTGTGACGTTTATGGTGTGATTTACCTAAATCTTGAGTTAGTAACTGATCATGCATATACAACTCATGTGCTTTGATATAAGTGGAGGCTTATGTTCTAAAGATGATCGAGCCCATAGTCGATATGTTGTGTACATGACTTGTGTATGACATAGCTTTACTAGAAATAGTGAATTTCATACCTCAATTAAAGAGTTAATGATATCCTCTTATTGACATTGTGTGGATTGATAAATATGAAACGTGACGACGGGTTACTTGTTCTCGAACGAGCAATTTATCACATTCATTTGTTGACAGTGATCATATTAATCAATAAGAAGAGACAATGATGACAATGAGATAAAATAGAATTTATTGAATGAACGAATTTAACTCAAAGGAATCAAGGATATCATATGTGGGTAACACACACATGACGAGGTCATTGGACAAAGTAGTTGTATGAATTGCTTTCATAAAGAGTATACAATAAGGAGTTTTCAATCATGATACTTATTGTGGACTGATTTCATGATTAAGTAATTGTGAATTATCGAAACGATGTTTCTGGACATAAATGCAATTACTAGAGTCTAATTGTATATGTCTGATTGGTCCTTCCGCTAGCCCAACAAAAGCTCGATCGGACTATATTGAATTAGAAGAAAATTCTACGACTTTGGAAATAGTTTAATTGAGTTGATTTATTTGACGCGAAATTAAATTAGGTGGTGGTGAGAATTGTTCAATTAGAGAACTTGATTAACAAATTTTCTTGAAAAATTAATTTTGAAAATCTAAGTGATTTTTGAAATATTAATTTTGATCAAGTAAAATTAAATTAATCAAATTATTTAAAATTAATATGATATTTTTGGAAATTAAATTTCAAATCAAACAATTGGCCCAATGGATAATAGAAGTTGTCAGATTAACTATTCCAAAAATATTATTACTTTAATGGTTTAATATTTAATTTATTTTAATAATTATTTAATAATATTTTATTAATTTAATATTAAATTAAATTTAATGTTTATCTTGTAAATAAATATTTTTTATTTTATATTAAATTTGATTTTAATATTAAAGTGGTTATGTTTAATCATAGTTGAATTCTCTAAACTCTTTCTATATAAAGAGAGACTTGAGTTATTATTTTACACACTTGAATTTAAGAAAAAGTTGTAGAGAGAAAATTTTTTGAAGAGATTATTTCAGAAATCTCTAGAGAAATTTTTATGAGTTACAACTTGACCCAAAAATTTAGAGAAATTATGAAATTACCCCATTAGTTACTTTTGTAAAAAAATTCTAATTTGAAGCGAACCCACACTCGACTGACGTAAGCTTGAGGATAGCGAAGAAGACTACTCGGTCAAACTGCTAATCCTAGACGAATCAAAAAGGTAAAATTTTGATTAAGTGTTTATTACTTTAGATATCATAACCAAGATCTTGTTTTGGAAAAATTGTTAAAACTCTATTTTCCCTAAATTTATTTTTCACTGAATTTTTAAACCATTTTTTTAAATAGTTTGCGTTTTAGGTTGTGTCAAACTCCTAGTTTCCTTCCGTTTGTCTAGAGCCCTTAGTCAAATCCATAACTTAGACAAACTTGCGATCCTTTTCCATAAAGTGTACAAATTGTGAAAAATGAAACTTAAGTGAATAAAATAGTGAAGTAATAGTCGATGTGAAAATTTAAATATAAAAGTACATTGAATTATGGAAAATAGGTATTATTGTGAACAGAGTTAAGTGTAACAACTAGTGAGTGAAGGAATTAGTAAATTGTGTAATATTAAATGATGTTGAAGTGTAATCTAGTGTTGAATCAAGGAATGATTATTAAAATGTATGACAACTATATATTAATAGTTAAATGTGAACTAATGAAAAATTATTCGTGTAAAGAAATTGTGAATTAATTTTGTTATAATAATGTATGAAGCAAAAGTAAGCTGTGTGATAACTAAATATTTAGGAGTATAATGTAATTGTGGAGAGAATTAAAGAATCAAGAATAAGTGATAGAATCGTGTAACATATTTATTTTGTGAATATAATAAAATACAAAATGTAATCTTGATAAGAATTAAGGTTTCGTAATTAATTAAATAAATTTGTGACATACGTGTTACTTGTGACATTCGTGGCACTATGGTGCAATTTGACAGCGCCTTAGCGTACGTGTGTCGAGGCTTAGGAAACTACAATTGAATATGGAATCATAGTACAAGTGTACATGTCAAATTGTAATATAGTTTTATTTTTCATTAAAATACTTTGAAAGTATTCCGAGGATTGTACTCAATGGAGGTTTGTTTAAACTAAATTATAAGTAAGGAATAACAAACTAATTCAATCTAAATATTCGTAACACCCATACCTAACCCACTCTCCAAGTCCAAGTCCCAGATGATACAATTCTTGAATAATTAACTAACACATTCTATTCTCGACTAATTTACAACATATAATAGTCTATACCAGCATATACATCTTTTAAAATTGTTGCTTTACAACTTCATTTAAAACTTCGACTTTAAAACTCAAAACTTTAATGGCTTGACTAAAATCTGGCGGCATAACCTCTAGGAGCACCCCTCTGTATGCATGTTACGACTACCACTCCCTTTTCCTTCTAGTTGGCAAAGTTTGGCTCAACCCTCTGCGCAATATCCAAGTGAAAGCTTTATCTTGCAATAAAGCATACCATTGGTAAGTTCATAGAACTTAGCGAGTTTCTACATTATGGCCATATAACAAAATTTAAACTTAAATAATAAAGCACTAAAATATATTTTTCCAGTCCCTAGTCCCCCTTGGCATTTAGCAGATTGTATCAATGTGGTTTATGTCTTCCCACTCTTTTCACAAAACCCACCGCTTACCAACTCCTTAAACTATAGCATACATAAATTCTCTTTGAGTTAAAGGTTCACAAGGAATACAAACATGAACACACCTCATCCAAGTTCTTTTTCTTTCCCCCCTTACAACCTTAGATGGAAGATCCCATGTCAATCATTGGCTATCTGAAATTGACTTCTTGGGTTCAAAATTCTTTTCCTCCCTATTTCCTAACAAACTCTATGCCCCTGATAAATCCTTGGCGGATTCCAAGTGACTTAACCCTTCCCGCAGATCCTTAAGTTCCACCCCATCATTTACTACATCTTCTTGTTCAATAACCCTTAGAGTCCATTTCATTTGGTGATCTTTACCAACTCCATCATTGAGCTATGGTCTTTCACTCTTTTACCCTAAGCTAAATTTTTTGGCAGACGTTCCCAAGTCTTTTGTCCTAGCAGATTGCCCTATGTTTATTATCTCGGTGGACTATCAACGATGCCATAAATCTTCCAACTATGGTCTTACACGACGTGTTTACTATCCCCACAGACTCTCTATGATGCCATAGCCGAGCTATGAATTTACACAGTATACGTCATGTTTAATGTCCTAGCGGACTCCATTTGTTGCCATATCTAATTTATGGTCTTACACGATATAACCCCATTTTTATTGTTAGAGTGGACTACCAAAGGATGTCAATATTTCAACTTCCAAACTCAAATCCACATAATAATTTGTAATTATTGGCATAAATACGAGATAATAAGCATGGGATGTGGCTGAAGAAAGCTCAAGGTCATTGTTACCACGTGCATTTATTGCTAATAGAGTAAGGATACTAAGATTTCGTCGGGCCTTGAGCTAGTTAAGTGATAAGAATGATTAAAGCTTAACTAAATATGAAATAAAAATAGGTAAGAACCAAAGGAAAGCACTTGATTAATATTCTTGAAATTTGTAAGATTTGGATAAGGCCACCAATTGATTGATGTGAAGTGTGTCTAGTTCCAATATGGACTTGGGTTATGTTAGGGGCATGAGATAGGTTAAAAAGAAATATCTTCTCTCTCTTCCGATCATCGATGAAGTGAGGCTAAGAGAAGATGACTAAACTCTGATAAAGATCTAAGACCAACAATTAGGCAAGTTAGCGGTAGGGTGATGACGGACGTATGGGCGTACCTTAAGTAATAAGATGTTATTCACCCCACTTTCTTCTTCAAAAACAACATTGGTGCTCCCCATGGTGATAAACTAGGATGTACAAATCTCTTATCTGGTAACTCATATAGCTGTGTTTTCAATTCTTTTAACTCAATGGGTTTCATTTGGTAAGGTGATAAAGATATCAGCGTGGTGCCCAAAACTAACTTAATCTCAAATTGTACTTCTCTTTTTGGAGGCAATCCTAGTAATTCCTCTGGAATCACATTAGAAAAATCTCGAACTATCGATATCCTTTCAATTTCAGAACTTGCTACATGGGTATCTAAAATGCATGCAAGAAATGTAGTGTGTCCTTTTCTTACCATTTTAGAAACCTTCATTACACACACTACATTCGATAGTGGATTATACTTTTTGCCAATTACAATCACTTCCTTTCCATCCAAAGTTCTCAAGGAAATTCTCTTTCTTTTGCAATCAATCATGACCTTGTGTTTTGACAACCAGTCCATACCAAATATCACATCAAATTCATGTAATGTAAGTGCCATAAGTTTTGCTAGAAACTCACAACCTTGAATTTTAAGGGGGCATCTTCTACACACTTTACTAACTTTCCCACTCTGCCTAAAAGGCTTAGTAACTACCACTTCGTGTTCTGTAGGGTCTATTGATAATTTTCTCTCTTTCACTAATCTAATTCATATGTATGAATGTTGTAACAACCTATCCGGAACTGGTTGCCCGATCCACAACATAGAGTGAACAAATGTTACACATATAAATTATAATTAATAATATCAAATAAATACAAATTCATGTTATTCTAGCTTGAATTGACATAATTCAGGTTTTAAAAATGTTTAAAACAAATCGGGATTGAATTTGGATTAAATGAATCAATTATAAAATCTTAAGTAAAATTGCAAAACAAGGGTCACTCAGCTATGCGGCTAAGTCGCATGGCTACTCCATACACCCATGTTGCAATATCACACAACCGTGTCTCCAGACTGTGCAACTCACTGACTTGTGTCACGCGACCGTGTCACAGTCCGTGTGTCTACCCATGTCAGATACTGACTTGGGTCACACGATCGTGTTATAGACCGTGTGCCAGACCGTGTAACATACTGACTTGAAACGCATAATCCTGTGCCCCTAAATGAACCTTGAATTTCAAGTTTACCAAAATGAACTTGCTTAGACCACAAGAAAAACATTTACCAACCATTAAACCTACTTAAAACACACTAAAACAAGCCCAAAACATGTTAAAATCATCCAACCAAAGTGTCTAACCAATGTGCCCTTATTAACACCACAAATAAAACCATTCAACCAAGTAACATAACTAAGATAGAAGCTATATCAATTGACATCCATTCATGCCTAAACCATCAATCTAAATGACCAAATATGATCATAATCTACAAGCAACCATTTTAAATCATCACCACCAAATATACATTCCATTTAGGATCAACTTAACTATGACTAACACAAGTACACAACCAAAACCAACAACATTAATGAGATATACCAAAATAACTTAACAATTTACATATCAACAACATAACACCTATATACATGCCACATCAAAAACAAAAGCTACCGAGAAGTTTGGATAGTATGAGCTCCAAATCAATCTGTTGGGTCAATCTGCAAAATGATAACTAGAAAAGAAACACAAGCGAAAAAGTAAGCTTAAGAAGTTTAATAAGTTCATAGTTTAAACATCATTTAACTTACCTTAACCAAGATAAATAAACAAGAAGATAATTTCTAATTCCTGATAACCAAACACAAGTTCACAACATATTAGTATTTATTCATGTATAACATAATAACAACTTTCCAAGAATTAATCAATTCCATCAATCAAATTATCTCAATGTAACCATCCACATATATAAACAAGAGTTTCATTTCAACATTTACACTTACTAGCATCATTAATATGCAATAGCTTTAAGTAAGTAATTAAGCTATAGATCAATTAACACTTAGCCTGATCAACTATAGTAACTTGACTCAGATACTCGGGTAACTACACCACACCAAATGCATCATAGATGCGTAACAAAGGCACTGTAGTGCAAACAAAGGCACCTAAGTGCAAACAAAGACACCAAAGTGGAAGGAGAGGCACCAAAGTGCAAACAGAGACATCGAAGGGCAATCTCGTACAATCACGCATACTAACCCTATTGGCATGTCAATTTTATCCTAATTGTTTACTACGTTCAAACATGCATTTATTCGAATTCATCACAATAAGACATCAGAGGCACTTCCAAAATGTTCATACATATTTTGTAATACCGGTATATTCATTCCAATAATTCATAATTCATAATTAATCCATTTCTCAGCAAATACATGCTCAACTTATACTTATTAACAATTAATACGCAATTAACATTTCAATATAACATGTTTAACAACTATTTAATTATCTAATTCATAACATCATCAATTTAGATATAAATATAAATTCATTCATTTACACTATGAACTTACCTACTATTCGCTACCGGTTTCTTCGTAGGGACTACTTCGTTATTTTCCCCTTTCCTCGGTTATTATCTTTTTGACTCGATTCTTGATCTATATAGTAATTAAATTCAACTTATTAAATTCACATACATTATCAAACTTATTTCTATGTATGTGACCCTTAAGTTTTCATTATTTACATATTTTTGTAAACTTTTACATTTCTTTCAATTTAATCCCTAAACCTGAAATTCCAAATTTATCAAAATTTCATAATTTCCAATTCTAGCTGAATTTCTTCCTATACTATTACACTCCATTATTTATTCAAATTCACAAGAATTCAATGCCAATCTTAATATTTTATCAAATTAGTCCCTTAACTAAAAACTAACAAAAATCACCTTATAAAATCAACATCCAAGACTACAAATTCATCATTTAACATCAAGAATAACTAAGATACATTAATGGTAAAAATCCAAAATCTCTAATAGTTTTGAAAACAGAGATACGGGTTAGCTAGATTAAGCTACAATGACCTCAAACACAAAAAATTACGAAATACAAGCTTAGAAATAACTTACATGCAATGCCCAAAAGTCTTGTGGTTTTTGAAGCTTTTCTTCCTTAACAATGGTGGAAATAATTTGGTGGAAGAGGAAACTAAAAGATGATTGTCTTTTTCTTATGTTTTAACATATAATTAAATCTTTATTTAATTACTTAATAACCTTTTGCTTAACATACATTATAACCTTTATACAATGCCCATAATCGTCCACTACAATCACTTAGGGTCTGTTTACCTTTTAAAACCCTCAATTCATGTTTCTATATCCATTTAACACAAATATATTAATAGTAATTTATTTTATCAGTTTTTACGATCTAGTCTTTTTTTTCTTAATTAACTATCCAAATATTAAAATTTCTTAACCAAAATTTAATACTACTCTAATGTAACTCCAAAAACATTAATTAAATAATAAATATGTACTCACTTTTCAGAATTGTGGTTCGAAAACCATCGTTTTTGACACCACTAAAAAACAGATATTAGAAACGAGTAGAGCTAGGATTAATTAATACAATTACAAAAGAATCAAATAAAGAGCATTTATCAATAATCACATCAAGAGCATCTCCCTCTTCTTACATTTTGATAGCATAAGTCTGAGGTGTCTGAGCTTCAGATGTATCGGTCGTTTCTCTCACCAATCTCATACCACTACCAGTACCACTAGAAATTCTAAGTCGTCTGGCTCTTGTGGAACTAAGCTACCTCTTGTAGACTATTCTGTAACATTTTCTGATGCCTTTCGATAGTCTCTAGTAGTCTCTAGTCAAATGATCTTTCGATCCATATTGAAAACAAGCTCGAGAATTCAATTGACATTATCCCTAATGAAATCTTCCTTAATGCTCACATGATGGCGATGCTGGTTTTCTTCTAGAACCCCCAGTACTAGCCATAGAGGTCACATGTTGAGTTTGTCTTATTTGACTTCTAGATCTCTGCCCAACTGTAGGAGAGGTATATCTAGAGTCTTTAGAAGCTCTAACTATCTTTAAAGATGGTGGTGGTACGGAAGAAGTTGCTACTCTCTTCCCAAAACTCTTTTCTTTCTATCTGCTCAATCCCTCTTCAATTCTCTATGCTTTCTCAACCAACACTGAAAAATATTGCAAATTTAGAGTAATGATAGGGACAAATATGTCTTCATTCAAAGCCCATTCAAACTTTCTACACATATCTGCCTCTAAAGATATTAGTTCCCTGAAATATTTACTCAATTGAACAAATTCCCTTTTGTATTCAACTATGGTCAAATTGTTTTGCTTCAAATATAGAAATTCCCTATTTTTCTTCTCTTGATACAATTGCCCAACATATTTATTCTTAAACTCTGTCAAAAAGAAGCTTCGATTAATCTTTTCAACAGTATTGGCACTTAGAATTGTAATCCACCATTAGTATGCTTCCCCTTTCAACAATGATACTACACATTTTAACTTTTCTTCTTTAATGCATTGTAAATCTTTCAATACCCTCTAAATATTTTCTAACTAATCCTCAAATTCTGTCAGACCATCCTCTTTCCTTCCTCTAAATTCTTCAACCTTATACTTTATGATCTTTTCAAAAGGGATTTGATAACTGGAAACAACTGGTTGAACTGATGATACAGTAATAGGGGGAGGTGGAGTTGGAGGAGCAGTGTTTGCTCTCACAACTTGTTGTAAAAATGTGTTTAGAGTCTAAATTAATGCCTCAAAAGCGGGTACTTTTCCCTAATTGGTACTTGTTCATATTCAATTCTTGCTCTTCTATTAGGATTTTGTTCTCTATTGGATCCTAGATTTAAAGGTTCATCCAACTCATTTTGAGCTTAGGCCTTATGTCTAATTCCTTCTCTACTCAAGTTCAAGGCCCTACTTTCTACCTCATCTTTAGAAGCTTTTGGAGACCTAACTGACATCTTCAATTCTACAATTCAAAATTATCGCTATTAATAACAAAAAAATAATCATCTCATCACATCAATATACAAAATGACATGTACATATAGACTCATTCCTGAACTAAAAATAAAAAAACCTTGGCTCTGATATCAATAAATATAATAACCCTATACTCTATCCAATTGTAAGGCCCTAGTATAAGACTATTACATTTGGTGCCAAAGCGATATTGGTTAGAGACTATGTAATTTGAACATTTATCCATAGTATTTTAACTTATTTAACCCAATAATTATTACTATAAATGTCTAAGGTCATCATCTGTTAATCAGTTACAATTAGGAATGGTTAAATATGATTTTTATTCAAAATAGGGGACAATTATCAATACTTAAACACAAGGTATATTGATACCTTCTAAATGGTATCTATACCCCTGAACAATATCAATACCAAAATAGCATTCTGGAACTCCAAAATTTCAAGTTTTTGATGAAGGTATCGATACCTTGAGCCTAGGTATCGATGTTGAGCTTTTAAAATCAATATCAAATGTTAAATCAATACCGAAATCATATTCTATTTTGAAAACTTTCAATTTCAAAGGCCTAGTATCAATACCTATCCTCTTGGTATCGATACCTTGGATAAATTTTTGTTAAAGTTAGTTGAAAAATTTGCTAAAAACACCCTGCAATAAAATTAAACCACTTCAACACTTAAAGACAATTTAAGATCACTAAATCGATTCAAAACACTCCAAATCAACCACAATTATCATCCTATACACCATATATGCTTACATATATCTATTAATAATTCATTTCACATAGAACCAAAATAATTCAATCAAAACACCAAAATTGATAATGTTTTAAGATTTTTCATTTTAGTCCCTAACACTTGGGAACACATTTGGTCGACTTATGTACATGCAATTTTACCCCAAAATATAGTACCTACACTTGTTTCCCTTGAAGATGTGATAAGATGAGAGATCTCCTAGCTTGACTCTAGCTCTTCAAATTTAACTATACTTTCGCGTTAAGCCAGTGAAGGCTTAATAAGCACTACAAGATAATAAATAGGTAAATAAATCATTAAATAATTTTAAACTTATTAAATTAAAACATATTTACACACATGCAAATTTCTACAATTATACCTTACTTTAACAAATTTAACTTACCTTTGATAGTTACTAAACTTTCCACAACACTTTGACGATTCATTTTGTTCAGATTTGATATCCTTAGCCCATAGTAGACTTTTATATAACATACCAGATATACTAAACAAATACAAAGGTGCATTATTATGCATTAATGAATAGAGAGCATTGATGTGCTATACAAAAAGCACAAATGTGGTAAACAAAGAGCACTAATGTGCTAATAATCGGAGAGCGCACTGAGATTCATTAATTGCATGCCACTAATATCCCAACAGTTCTAACTTGTCTACTTGCGCATTAAAACTAAATTTAGTACATTTATCATAATAAATATATATGCCTCGAGAAATATCCCATATTTCATTTTTTTCACAATTTAGGCCTTAATTATTAAATCACATGTATATCACATTTTTCATACAAATATTTCTTTCAAAACAACATTATTTAGTATTGAAACAAATATACCATTTCATATTCTTCGCTTATATTTCTCTTTACACATATCATAATTTTATAATTTAATCCTTTATTTAGTATCCATTTATATATAATTCACATTTATATCCTAAGTAATTTCCATATTACAACATAAAGATTTAGAGAAATTAAATTAAAATCTTGTAGTACTTACGATAAAAGTTGAAATGATCTATTTTCTCCTCTTCTCACTCCTTGGCCTTCTTTTTTATTTTTCCTTTTCTTTCAATTTGATACTTTCCCTTCTTTTCTTTTCCTTCAATTTCATAACATACATATAACATTTATATGTTAAAAACCAAAATCAAGTGACTTTCCTATGCTTTTTAATACAAATAAGCATGTATGTCATGATAATTTCATCATCTCTTACCTTAACCCCTTGAAAACCAAAATCCTAACTCTTGTTTATTCTCTCCTTTAACACATCTATAGAGGTTCTCTCATAAGATTAAGATGCTCACTAGCCTTCTTTATTGTTTTTACTAAAGAAATATCAAAGAAAAAGGAAGGTTTTGAGGTTGGTTTGTTCAATAATGGAGGAAGGAAACAAATGGAATAAAAACAAAAGATGGTTAAAACTTGAAATGATGGTGACTGTGGGCTTGGTGAAAAGATGATAACTTCTCATCTTTTCTCCCACCTTTTACACGATTCCATAAAAAAATCTTAGCATTTTTATTAAAAATTTCAAATTGCTAATAAGTCTTCTAGCCATCCATTTTTACACTTCAACCCTATAACAACCCATTTTTCAGTGGTGTCGAAAACAGTAGTTTCAGGACCACAAATCCGATGAGTAAATTCATATAATGAGGGTTTAAATTATATGAGTCAATAATAATTTTTATATGAAATTTTAAATGGGTGAATTTTAATTATTGAATTAAAAGTTAGTATAAGTTGTTTGGTTCAAAAGTTAAGTGGTTTTAGAAAATGAGATAGCGAGACCTTGTTTTTGAAATTTAAGGCCTGTAAATATTTTATTTAAATGTTTACAGAGTCATATTTTATGTGAATTGAAGTCTGGTCGAGTAATTTTGATGATTTATTCCTTAATTAAGGAAAAATAGTAAATTGTAAAAGAGGTAAAAGTTATTTGCTATTGATTAAAAATAGTAAATGAACCAAAATGATAATTAAATCATGGTCAAAAAGTCCAAGAGGTGGTGGATATGATTACTATCCATTAACTTTTAGGATATTTGTTCATTAAGTCCTAATTAGTTTAAGGTTAAATTGAAATAAAGTTTGTTTAGTTGGAATTTAATATAATTGAGGGACCAATTATGTAATTGGACCCTCCTTAAATGGGCTAATAATAGAAATGATGTGGAGTTCTTTAGATTTTGGTAAATTGCGATTAAATCCAAATTAAATGAAGATTTACTAATTAGTCTATTTTTTAGTATGATCAAAATTGGTGGTTCAGAGGTCATAAATTTGATGTTTTAGATCGTAAATACTAATTATTTAATATTTATGATGTCACTAGTGTCATATTAAATTTTGGTTTAGAAATTTTATTATTTAGATAGTTAATTAAGTAAAAAGGATTAAATTGTAAGAGGCATAACAATTAAATTCTATTAATTAAAGGTACTAAATGATAATTGAAAGGGAAATTAAGGCACTTAAAAGGTAATATAACCATTAGAAAATTGAGTGGACGGTTTTGACTTAAATTTAGTTAGAATTTAAGTGTGAACTAAGGGCAAATTTGTAAATTAATTAGTAAATGTGTTTATATCAAAAATTAAGAAAGAAAGAGAAGATTTCATCTTCTTCTTTAACTTTTGAAAATTGAAACCTTAAAAGGGAGAAAGAAATACATTTGACCAACTTTGGTTTGGAGATTAGGTGAGCAAACCTCGTTCGTTTATAGTAATTTTATGTTTTTGAGTTCGTATTAGCTTAATCTAGCTAGCTCGGGGACTAATTTATGAATCTGTCAAATGTTTCTTGAAATTTTATGAAAGTTTCATAAGCTTGGTTGTTAGATTTGATTTTTTGCAAAGTAGTTTTTGATGATTTTAATGTTTAAGGACTAAAATGATAAGTGATAAATTTATAAGGACTTAAGGTGAAATAACAACATGTATAGCTGTAGGGAGCTATAGAATAATTCGTCTAAACTTGGTTTGGCTTAAAATTGGTTAAATTGCAAGTTTTGAGCTTAGGGACTAAATTGTATAAAAGTAAAATGTTAGGGGTAATTTTGTAAAATTGTCAAAAGGACTCAATTGCATAAAATAAGTTTATTTTACTATTGGAATTAGTTAATTGAATGAAATATTATTTTAGATCAAGAATGAATTGAAAATCGAGACAAGGAGATAATTATGGAATAGTCCTTATACCGTATATTACTGCAATTTAATCAGGTAAGTTCGTATAATAAAGTAATTGATTTAATTTCTATTTGTAAATTATTGAAATAATTTAATTATGTAGTATTTAAATTTGTTTGCTTACTAAATATTAAATTGTGGAATTGAATCAAATTGAAATGAAATTGTATTAAGGGACATGATTGGAAGTGACGAAAAGATATAGTTGAATTCAAGTGACAACGAAATGCTTAAATGATTATGTGTTGTTTAGTTATTATTCATGTTACGAATGAATTAACTTGATTGATATATGATAATTAGTAAATTGAACTAAATGACATTATTAGTTAATTCGATATTATGTTTGATAAATAAGAATTATATCGATGTGTGCTCGAAATGGTATAATGTGAAGAAAATTAATGGAATTGGACATGGTATATGACACATATGAACTTCATGAATAATTGGGACACAAAAGACATGACATTAAGGGCTCTACAGTTTCGGGAGCTAGTCTTGGATGTCTTACTGACGGGTAGTCCCTGTACTTGAGTCGTTACTACAAATTAATCCTGTAAGTTCGTCTTATTACTTTTAAATTTTGGTATTTCTAATTACATTTATTTGAAATTTCTTTTGGTCAAATTGGTCAAATGGAAGATTTGTTAACTGTTTCGAATGGTGGCTCAGATAAAGCGAGATTTTGTTTAAAGCTCAAGTAAAGCTTTGATTCACCTACAACTCGGGTAGAGCTTTGATTCATCTATAGCTCGGGTAGATCTTTGGTTCATCTACAGCTCGGGTAGAGCTTTGGACATGCTTACATATAGGTTAGAGCGTAAAGCTATTACAGCTCGGGTAGAGCTTTGGTTTGCTTACATCTCAATTAGAGTGTAAGGCTATTTTAGCTCAGTAGAAGCATTGTTTCATACGAGGTTCGATGAGTTGTGTTATATCATAAGAATTTAATTGATGTAGTAAATTATTCTTACCCTCCGAACTTACTAAGCTTTGTAAGCTTACCCGTGGATTTGTTATTGTTTTGTAGATTTCATTTTACTGTCAGAAGATCGGATCATCATGAAGAATCACACTATCCCGAGAGAACTTTCGGTAGATTTTGTATCACTTGACTTATATGGCATGTATTAGGACGATGCATTCTGAATTACTTGAATATGCTTAAGTTACATGAATGATGATAGTTTTAGTTGAATGAAATATACTTTGACGTCAATTGCTAGATATGATTTGGATTTTGTATGTATTGGAAAAGATAATATGTTTTAATTAGATAAATAACTGAATTTGAATGGTAAGTCACTTATTGGTGAATCAATTGCATGAATTAAGTTGAATATCTATAGGTTTATAAATGGTTGTGGGATACGTGCATGTTTAGTTAGTTCGTAGAATTTATGCATAATTATTAAGGAATTTCGATTGAACACACGGTCTAATACACGGGCCACCACATAGGAGTGTGCCCTGGGTAAATAAGAGCAGGTCTTACAAAGGCAACACACGGGCTAGGACACGACCATGTAACCCTATTTTGCATAGACACATGGCCCAACACTCGGTTTCACACACAGGAGTGTGGGGTATTTTTGTATGCTAACATGGCCTGTCAAACAATTTGTGACACTACCGTGTGTTGGTAATTCGGGTATGCACATGGTCTAGCACACGGTCTATGACACGGGTGTGTATAATAGGGCACATGAGCGTGTGTTTGAGACACACGACCGTGTGACCCCTATTGTTGGAAATTTGATGTTTTTATGTGATGTTCAGCTCCAATTTAATCAGGTCCCAGTTAATTTGAAATGTTGTAAAAGAGAATGAAATATTTAATTGAATTGTAAACTAGTTTGATGAGTGCAACTATTTGAAATGATGTTTTGATTTGTAATTGTTCCATTGTAAATGAATTGAAAGACCTCGAAACTTGAACTGACGATGGTGTCAAGTTTGGGTACTACATAGTGATAGTAAGAATGATTGATGTAGCTTGGTTCGTAGTTATGGTATTATGGTTTGATGTGGAATATAGATGTCATGATATGTTATATGAGTATTTATTCTTTCTTGGAAAATGTATTGATGAGTATGTCTTGGGTCATAATTTGGTTAGTTAGTGATGAAAGTTGTGTGTTGAGGAACAGGGTTGTATGACCCCTTGTTGGGAAAATTTTCGATTGTGGTCCTAAGTTATTTTATAGTTCAAATTTATCCCTGACTGGTTGGAATGTTGCAAATGAATGTGAAAGATTAAATGGAGTTAGTATTCTAAGATGATAGTTTATATTATTTGGATTTGTGATTGATTTGCAAAAAAAAATTCATAAAGTTCTATAGACCTTTGAGACCCTAAATCGATGATGGTTATGGGTTTTACGTGTCACAAGCCCTAATCATTATGTCTAAAAATATTGACTTAGCTAATTACAAATTTATTCTTCTTCATCTTTCATAAAGCCTAGGATGACTCATACTTAACTTTTAGTAAAATTTCTTTTTAATCCTCCATTCCTTTCTACCACTATTATGTATCTCCTAAATTTTTATTTTTCCTACCCTGGCCACAACAATTTCTATACTCTTTCAATTAAGTCAATACTTATATTTAAAATTTTCCTATCTAAGGAGTATTTTCTAATTTCCTATCGGGTCTAATTACTGTCTAATTTAATACATAAAATTTCTATTTATTCTATTTCAATAATTTCCAACTAAATCCTAACTCGATGTTTCACTATACCTAGCTCCAAGGCATAACACACATGTTACACTGAAGTCATCAATTTTAGGTTTAATCCACTTAACCTACTCCAACTAACTAGTTCTAAAACCTTTAATCTAAGCTAATCAATCCCACTTCAGATTGCCAACCTTTTTAGGGTTTCAGTTTCGACCCATTATAGATCTCTTACTCAATTATTAAACATGCAAATATATGTAAAAACAAAGAGAAGGGAAAGAAGAATGCTCATAATACGAAGATCTTGATTTGCAACTTTGATCGTTGAACCCTCGATTGATATTGATTTCTAATTTGGATATGGAGGAGAATAATAATAGAACAATAATTAAAAGAAAATAGAAACGAATTGATATTGAAATTGAAATAATTGTTTAACAACTAAAAACTATTGAAACAAACTAAAACCCTAATTAAACTTAAGAATCTAAACTAAGAATAGAAATCTCAAGTTTAAACTCCTCCCATAAGCTCCTAAGAGCTAATATATATATTGTTTGTGTTAGTTGACCAAATAAGGTCAATTACAAGCTATGCAACATGTTAATTAAGATTGTATAGAAAAAAACACCATTGGAAGTCAAATGGGCCTTATTGGATCGATGTCGTGACTTTGATGGCATATTAGTTAGTCTTCTTGGTTCGGCTGAAATGAGGTGGAATTGTCTTTTTGGTGTCGCGACATTGTTGGCAGTATGCTCCCCTTTAGACTCGAAGTTGGATGTTGCGAGTTTGGCTTATGGATGTCGTGACATCGTCTCGAGTAGCTCACCTCTTGGAGTAGTGCTCAAAATTCAACTAAGTGTTTAGGCTTGCAACATTGTTGCAACATTCTCCTTGAATGTTGTGACTATTGGAAAAAAATTGGTTTGAAAACAGTTTTCTTGCATAGTAGAAAATTAAAATTTTGATCAACTTGGTTTGTGATAGTTATAGTAATAAACCCTAGATTGAATTCGTACATGTGTTTTTAAATAGACGGATCCTTATCATTCTCGATTTCAACCAAATAATCTTCTCTGCTATTCTCGTATCACGAACTATTTCGAGTGTGGGCTCGAACAAATCAAATCAGACGAATTAAAAATATTTTCTTTACTTTCAGTGGGAAAGTAAATCTCTCTTAAATAAAACCCAATAGAATTGCAGCTCTTAGAAAATAGAAATTATTCTTAAAATAAATTACCACTATTTTATACTAGAATAGAAATATTGAAAAATTCAGAGAAACTTGTGTTTTTCTCTTTCAGTTGGTGTGATTTGAAGTCTACTAGTATAATCTATTTATGAGTAGAGTTGGTAGAACCCTGGTTGAAGTGGTAAAATACAAATAATAATATTTTGATGGAAAAAATCTCTAACTCCTTACATTTAGGGAGAGGGGCGACAAGCCTAGATGGAAATACTAGGGTTTTCCGTCCCATGTATTCCATATAAAGGGAGTTGGGGTTCTCCTGTACTGGTTTCAATTATGTGTGCTTCATGGGCTTTAACTAAACACTTTATAATTTATTCGAACCAAGTACATGTTTTTTCTATTTCCAAAATTAAATATTACTCGCTCAATTAATTTAAATAAATTAATTTCTCAATTAAATAATTTGCTCAACCTAATTTTAATTCCGTTAAAATTATGACAACTTTACCTTAAAAGAATCTATGATAAAATATATTTAATTTTTCTATATTCAATTGGATTCACAATGACCAATTAATTTAAATCCATTTTTAAACTTCAATTAATTAATTAATTAATTGATAATTCAAAAAATCTTAAATTAATTCTCAGGTCATTTTCATACTTAGTGAGAAAACTAAATTCATTTCTGAATGTAATCTATTTCTCTAAATTTATTATTTCTATTCGTTTTTGTTCATTTGATTTATCCTACAATTCATTTTTGGTTTCAATGAGCTAGCAGAGGGATCGATTGGACATATACAATTAGGGCTCAAATGATTTATAATTAAGTTCTAGCTTTTCGCCTATTAAATATAAACTTAATTAGTCACGAAGTCATTCCACTATAGTATCATGAATGAGACCTCCATAACGACATATCGCTACAAAATCAACTTAATCAGTGCTTGTCCAATGACCTTATCCTTAATCTCTTTAGGATAATAAATGTTCTCCCAATGTGATCCTATTTTATCTCATAGTAACCATTACATAAGATATTTTTAATATTTTTGGCATAATATCTATTCTCCCAATATGATCCTATTTTATCTCATGATAACCATTACATCTTGCTTCACGAAAAGTCAATTACTATCAAAAGGTAATCAAGTCATGTTGGAAAATCGGGTTTGGAAAACATAACGGAAAATAAATTTAAGAGAAAAACTAGAGTTTTTAAATTTTTCTAAAACAAGAATTTGGTTGTGATATCTAAAGTAATAAATGCTTAATAAAATTGTACCTGTTCAATTTGTCTAGGGTGAACACTTCGACCAAGTAGTCTCCTTCGCTATCCTCAGGCTCACGTTTATCGAGTGTGGGCTCACTTTAAATCAGAAAATTTTCCACAAAATTCTAATGGGGTAATTTTGTAATTTTTCTAAACTTCTGAGTCAAGTTGTAAATAAGAAAAATATCTCTAGAAGTCTTTTAAAATAATTTCTTCAGAAAATTTTCTCTCTACAACTTCCTCTTGAATTCAAGTATGTGAAAAATAATGACCCAAGGCTCTCTTTTATAGGGAGAATTTAGAGAATTCAACTATGATTAAATTTAATCACTTTAATATTAAATTAATATAATACTTATAAAGATAATATTAAATTAAATTTAATATTTTTTTTGAAGAATAAAGAGGCATTGAGATGCTTAAGACATAATCCCGAAAATTAGATCCCGGGGATATCGCTTAAGAGTAACTTCCTAATATGAGCACTAGGAACATCTAATATACGAACATCAACAAAACCATTATCACAAGTCTTAGCAAGAAAGTTCGCAATCGAGTTACCATCTCTTCAAGTGAATTAGATTTTAAACTCAGTAAAATGGCATAAAACATCCTTGATTTTCAGAACAACTGTCTCCGAGGGTGCTCCATCTAAACAATCTCGTATCATTTGAACAGCCACAAGACAATCGCTTTCAATGTAAACTCTGTCGAAACCTTTGAACAAAGCTACTTGAAGACCATATAAGATTGCCCATACTTTCGAGTTTAAGGCTGATCCTTTGCCCAGAAACTTTTGAAAACCCAGCACCCATCTCCCTTGATCATCGCGCAACACCCCAGCAGCAGTAGACCAGGACTCATCAGCATTTGCCGCTCCGTGTTAATCTTTATCCATCCTGGTACTGGTGGAATCCATTTAACAACAGCCACTCTTTCTTTTTGAGGTTTCCCCCTAGACACAACCATAGCAATATTAGATGCCATGCAAATGATAGCATTGATAGTTACCTGAATGTCACCAAGCTGATTCTGAAATAGGAAGGCATTTCGACTCTTCCATATCAACCAGCAAGCTGTTGGGAGAATAATAGGGCTAGCAATACCCTGTACTGTGGTACGCACAGTACCCTTCATAATAGTCGACAACCAGTCATCCATATCCATGCTAAAAAAATCTGGAACAACAGTAGGAAGCATCAATAATTGCCAAACAGTAGCAGCAAAATGGCATTCCCTCAACACATGCAAAGTCGTTTTACATGCAGCACCACACCGAGCACATTCGGCATCAGTTGTCATCTTCCTACAGACCCTTTCTTTATTAGTCAACAGCCTATCTCGTTTAACCAACCATATGAAATGACGGATACGAGGTGGTAAAGGAGACTTCCAAACGAGCTTCCAAGAATCATCAACACCAATTGCATTCTCCCGAGTAATATTGTCATAAGCCGATTTAACAGTAAAATGACCACTTGGAGAGTGCTTCCACATACAAACATCCACACCAAACGCATGACATGGAGGATGACAACAGGTAATTTTATCTATAATTTCTTGATGAAAAAATAAATTGAGCATAGACCAATCCCAATTTCCATACTCATCCACAAAATCAACAACATTTAAATAGGACGAAATGGACCCTCCATGAATTAAATAATTACAAAGAGGACCTATATTTGGAACCCAATCATCCTTGACAAAACTAACTCTATGCCCTTTCCCAATACTTCATTTGATATGATCACGAAATTGAACCCAAACCTTATCCAAGGAGAGCCACACAAAAGAGCAAGAATGGCGATCAATTTTCTCAGGAAAAACATCAAAAACTTTATACTTTGACCTGAGAATCCGTACCCAAAGCACATCCACATTAGAAACAAAGTGAAATGCCAATTTCATTAAGAAAGACACATTTTATGGAACCATTCTTTTCAACCCAATTCCACCTTTTTGTCAACAATCCTCCCATCGAACTAAAGCAACCTTGACTTCATTATTAGTTGATCCCCAAATAAATCTCCTCACTATTTTTTCAATTTGATCACAAACACCCACTGGCACTATAACCGTTTGCATAAAATATCCTGGAATCGACAGAAGAATAGACTTGGCCAAAGTGATTCTACCTGCCAAAGAAAGAAGTCTGACATTAAAAGTATTGAGTTTCCGTTGGACTTTATCCAAAATAAAATGAAACGTGCTTTTCGTAACACGAGAATGAAATAGTGGCATCCTCAAATAAGTGCCTAACTCTTCTGTAATTTGAAAACCCAACAATCGACGAATTTGTTCTTGTGTCAAGTTCTCCGTATTGGTCGAGAAAAAATTTCTAGACTTCGAAGCACTCACTTTATGCCCTGAAAAATAACAAAATTCCTCAAGAATACATTGGATAACCCTAGCATTATCTATAGTAGCTTCACCAAACAACACCAAGTCATCTGCAAAGAAAAGATGAGACAATAAAGGACCACCCCTGTCTAACTGAATCGGTTTCCATTGACCACTCGTGATTGCTTCATGAATAACATGACTCAACCTCTCCAATGCCAAAACAAACAGATATGGAGACATGGAATCCCCTTGCCTTACCAGAAGGATAAAAACTCTTTGTTAGATCCCCATTCCACAACACCTGCATCGATGAAGACGACACACATGCCATAATCAGACGAACAAGTGTCGAAGGCATTTTAGCATCCACCACAGAATCATGAATAAACTCCCATCTTAAGCTGTCAAAAGCCTTTTCCATATCTATTTTCAGAGCCATCCAACCCTTCTTACCTTTACAAATTCTCATAGAGTGTACCACCTCCTGTGCAATGATAATATTATTTGTGATGTGGTGCCCTTTAACAAAACTCGTCTAATTTTCTGTAAGTAACAAAGGCATAATGGGCTTCAATCAATTAATAATTACCTTCGTCAGTACTTTATAAGGGACAGTACAAAGGCTAATAGGCCGATACTGTGTCATATCCATCGGACCAAGCACTTTTGGAATAAGAACAATCACTGTTTTGTTGAGAAAAGGCTCCACATCACCATCCACAAAACCCTTCCTAACCATCTCTACCAACAAGTCACCAATAATGCTCTAATGCGACTAATAAAATTTTGCGTGAAAGCCATCAATGCCCGGAGCCTTCAAAGGCGACATTTCAAATAATGCATCATGCACTTCCTGAGATGAGACCTCTTTGCACAAAGAGGAAAGCAAACCAGCATCCAAAAATGGAAAAGCATTCCTTAAACGAAATGTACCAGTTACCAACCCATCCGAAGTATACAACATCTCATAGAAGGATACCACCTCCTTTTTTATATTTTCCTCATCATAACACCAACTACCATTAGACAGCTTCAGGCTTTTGATATGGTTAATCCTCCTCTTAATAACTTGACTGTGGAAATACTTTGTATTCCGATCACCAAACGTAAGCCAGTCTTTCCTCGATTTATGTTTCCAAAGAAATTCTTCATTATCCAAGACAGCTTCTAATTCAGCCCTCAATTCCTTATCAAGATCAAGGAACCTTTTCGAACTATAATTGTCAAGACATCGCTGAATTCCCTTGATCCTTGCTACAAGAATTCTTTTTTTTTTCTGGAGAATATTCCCAAATACCTCCTAATTCCAAGTCTTCGTAGCATGTACTAACCTACGCACTAAGCCCTTTAACCGATCATCATGATGCCAATTTTCAACCACTAAAGAACTGAAGCCTTCATGATTCAACCACCCACTGAAAAAGCAAAAAGGACGATCATGTATAGGCCTTGGAGACGAACCAAAATTAATAGCCAAAGGACGATGATCGGATTTTAATTTGTGCAGATGATGGACCATCAAGTCAGGAGCTAAAATTTCCAAACGATGATTGCAAAGTGCATAATCAAGTCATTCGGCAATAGAACCTCTATTCCAAGTATATGTAGACCCCTGAAACCCTACATCCTTCAAGAAACAATCAGCAATAAATTTCTTAAACAACTTACAAGACAAACCACTCACAGAAGAACCACCCCTCTTTTCGTCAACATTAAGTAACGCATTAAAGTCACTCGCCAACAACCACGGAGAATTAATAGATTGAGCCATACAACTAAGATTCGCCCATAACTCTTACTAATCAACCGACGTGGGCTTCCATACACTGCTGTAAAATGAACCCATTCATGAAAGCATGGGAATTTGATTTTCATGTGAACAAATTGAAAATTATTAACTTCAACCACTACCTCAATATGACTTTTCCACAAAATCCAAATACCTCCCGAGAAACCTTTAGCTTCCACTCGATGAGAATTTGGCCAACCGATACTACGAATGACCTAATCCGCTTTTAGACCACTCACTCTAGTTTAAAAAAAAAACCACCACATCAGGATCAAATTCCTTAAAATACTCCTTTAAAATTTAATGGAAATTCGGCTTACCAGTCCCCTGGCAATTCCAAGTAATAATATTAGCTTTCATCATAAGAAATAATAAAACAATAAAACCTGGAATAGAAAATCAATTGGCAAAAGCATCCATCCCTTCCACACCATCCTTCTTAGCTAGTCCTTCATCAATGACCACCATTTTGCCATGATCACCATCTGACTTACTCGAAGAAGCCTCTTGACCAATACTTGTACGGTTCTTTGATTGAAGAATAGCCTCATCCAGATTATGCATAATATTGGAAACAACATTTTCCAAAGGAACAACCTCCTCTGTATCATTACTATTCGGTTCCCGAATGACCACCCCCTCCTTTAGCTGTTCCTTAGTACTCTTAAAAGATAAAAAATTAGGCAAAGACTTCGAAGACACCAAGCTTGTAAAACCAAAATCATTTTGATCAAGATTACTACTACCTGGGATCACATTCGGGTCATTATTTTATTGATCACCACCACCATATGATGTGTTGGATCCAACCCACTTGACCCCCCTGCTTGCACCTTTTTCCTTCTCCCTTGACCCATATTAATCCCACGAGACCCATTACTTAAACTACCATTTGGGCCATCTTTGCTAATACTCAACTTCACCCCTTTTGACCCACTTGCACCTACCTTGAATTTCCTGGATTGATTCCCCAAATTCATGCCACGTTGAGCATTATGCCCATGCCATCTCCAGAATCATGCACACCACTAATCTTGCTAGTAGTATTCATTCCAGATAAATTTCCTATACCATTAGCCGATTGACCGTTATCCCCAAAAGTAAAAAATCCCTTCGATTGCTTCATCCCTTATTTCTCACCCTCATCCAAACTAGAAAGAGCTTGAAATCAGGATATTGTCTGTAACTTGCCATTACTAGATTCCAACCCTTTGTCCTGTTGTCGTTGTTGTCTCCTTTGCCGGCGGTCAACAATCATCTAGTCACAATATACCTCATTCTCCATTCTTTCTTGGACAATATTCCTATCTTGCATCAACACGAGTATTTTCTTTAGAGTTTCATGAATTAAATTCTCATTCACCCCTTGATCCTTAAAGCCATGTGGATAGACATCTTTGGAATGACCAAATCTGTCGCAAGCAAAACATATGGATGGGAGAGACTCATATTCGATGCGATGCAACATTCCAGCCACACGAATATGAGACACCAAAGGATTAGCAAGATTTACTTGAACCGTAAATCAAGGGAATTGCCCCCGAGCCCCTGACTCTGTTTGCACATCAATCTTCACTACCTTTCCAACTAAGCTCCCTATTTCTTGGAGAAGGCTTTTCTTGTACAATGCCCCTAAAAGCCCCGGAATAAAAATCCAAGTCAACACGGTCTGTGGAAAAGCATCCATGATAGAAAACTGAGAAGACCATGGTTGAACCGTAAGATAATGTCCATAAATAACCAACGATCCTTTTTCAAGAACATTGTTATAATCCATCACCGATTCGAACTTTGCAAGATAGTACTCATTTGAAATCTCAAAGTAGGTTTCCATAAAGCACACACCTTATTCCACAGTACGTTATAACCGATCTTCCTTCCCAGTAATTTCACTACTAATGTTTTTTCCATACTAGCATCAATAAGATCATAAACTCTGCCAGAGAAATCAATGGTGGGAACACCATCAACTACAATCTTTTGGATATCATCCTTCTTCAATTCAAGGTCCTCCGATTCCTATTCATCAACCATGCTTTCAACCTCCGAGTCCACATTTAGCACCGCATCTCTAAAAGAAACAGGCTTGAACCGCCCTTATTCCTGTATAACATCCTCTCCACCAACATCAGGCGGTTCCTCCTCCCGTCGACGTACCTTTTTTGCAGCCCTACCAACAACCACCAGCATCATATTTTTAGATAATAAATTTATTCCAATGGTAATTAAATGGTTTGATCCGTTTTCTTTTTCCTATGCATTCATTAGAATAGTTTAAGTTCTTTGTTTTAATTAAATTTATATTAAATCTTATTAAATAGAATATTTTTCTACAAGATAATTACTAAATTAATTTGAATATTAAGATAATCAATTTAATATTAAATTAATAAACTACTATCAGAATAAGAATTAAATTTAATTTAATATTGTTTATTAAAATGATATTACTTTTGGAATAGTTAATCTGAAATCAAATTATCCGGTAGAGTCACAATAGGAATGTGATTCCTCCACTACTCACCGCCAAAGGAACACCCGCTAACCATCAAATTGCCACCTTCAACACCACCAACACTATCATGTCTGGTGGTGCCAACGCAAGTGTGACACCCTCATGGCACCCCGACCCGGCTCTTGTGTGTCACGACATCGATTATTGAATACAGAAATAACACCAAGTGAAGGGCATTTCGATCTTTACAATGCAACTTAAACACAAAGAACGATAGCTGACATAGAGTTAAGGAAAACGACCATCCAAAGGATATAAATAGGCCCTTTTAGGGCTTAGGTTTACACATCTCTTTCCTTAGTTTTAGTTTCTTTTGTAATTTAGGCTTTTAGTTATTTTCATTTCTTTATTTTCATTACCGTTTTTGTGGGAACAAGATTTGTAACTTTGCATAAATGATTGTGGATTCATTCCAATAAATTGTTATACAATTCTTAGTCTCTTTAATTCATTTTTTCAATTTCGATCTTTATGTTTACCTTTATTACAAAATTTATGATAAGCAAAGAAACCATGAGGAACTAATCCCTTTGTGGGGGATTACGGAGTATAAGTACGGTTTTTTTTATTATTGTATAAAGGGATTTTTGATGAATCAATTGTTTGGAGAAGAAAGAACGTGAAACAAACCCTAGGCCTGACAACCCAAGGAAGTCATTTAGGCGAGAATTAACCCAAAATTGGTATTGCCCATTCATGAACACCTTTATCCTAAACCAATCTAGACTGTGAGGTCGAAAGATAAGTAGTCTTTATTGGCTTATTATGTTAGTGGAAGATCGAAAGATCTTGCTAAGGTAGCAACTAGTTGATTGACGAAAACCCTGAAAGCGACAATTGAAGACATCATACTGAAGCAAGTTAATCCCCCATAAAAATCTGTTTCTCATATTTCTATCTCTTTTCCCTTGCTTTTCTTTACTTAAATTTTATGTTTTTTAACTTAAAACCCAAAACCTTCATTTTTCCTTCATACTATAAACCATAAAAGGATTACTAATTATTTCTTTTCTTTACAGGTATTTAAAGTTACTATCACTTCGCCTCTCTTGAGTACGATCGTTGGAGTACTCGTTACTTCATTGTAACTATATTACAATTCGACCTGTATACTTACGGAAGCCCAAAATAAAACTCAAACGGGAGTACGTTTTGAGTTGTCAACCTGGATTCAAGATAACAAACATACACGCAAACAAATAAAATAATAAAATGAATACTTGAAATGCATATTCCTAAACAAAGGTAAAACATCACTCATTTAATCCCAAAAACCAATTAGAATATCAAGACCAAAATAAAAAACAACTTAAATTTGTAATTGTGAAAAAAGAAAACCTTAAATCTGCAACAATTTTATTTGCTTGCAAGAAACTACAAAAATAGGATCTAAGGTACTTAAACCATCAGCTCCTAACCCCTATCAACCAACCCTTCAATCCTTCAAAATACCAAGACCTTCAAACCCCATAGCTACAGAAAATGATTAAACAAAGGAAAAAATATCGACCACCATGGCTGTAATAGCCAAACCATCAAACACAAGAAACCTAGTGTTTCAGATTTTTAAGTGTCGACACCATTTTTTTTGAAAAAAGTCTTGACTTTTATTTTAAAACCAAAAATAGAATCGCCACCAATCTTTTTCACTTGATGTGATTGAATCACCTTAAAATATTTAAATTTATTTAAACAAAGGTTTTGGTCTTCGAAATCCAAAAAAATAGGTTCAGGAGTCGATTACGTGTGAGGAAGGATTAGCACCCTCACACGCCCAAAATTGGTACCTAGTCAATTATTTAATGTCTTAATTGTTGTAATTCAAAAACTCGAGGGTAAAATTTAAAATTCGATCCATAAATACACGAATGAGATGTTTTAATGTTATTTAAAAAAAATCAAATTTTATGGAGGAAGCTCATTTATTTTGAATCAATTGAGAAAAATCATGTCCAACAAGTTAGGGCACAAAATTTTTGAATCTTTGAAAATAAAGAACATTTATCGATTTTAAATAGGATATTTAATTACTTAGGTTCAAAGAAAAAATCATACCCAACACGTTAGGGCACAATTTTTCGAGTCCCCTAAAATAATAGAAAATTGAGCATTTATCGATTTTAAATAGGATACTCAATTATTTAGGTTCAAAGAAAAAATAATACCCAACATGTTAGAGCACAATTTCTCGAATTCCCTAAAATAAAATAGCATTGCCTTGATTTTTTTACAGCAATTTATGTATTTTAAAAAACGATATACAATTTATTTTATTAAAATATTTTACAAAAGATGGATAAATATTCATGTAATTTATAATAAAAATGATGAAAATAATAAACAAATGTATATAAATAACATAAAATCAATAAATAAATGCAAATCGAAGTAAAACAAATAAAGTGATAAAAGGATTAAATTAAAAAAAAAGATTTAATTAAAAAAAGATACAAAAGGATTAAAAAAATGAAAGAAACAGAATAAAAGGGTAATTTTAAAAGAAATAGAAATAAAAAGGTTAAATTTTAACAAAAATAAAAATAAAAGGATTTAATTTTAAAAAATAGAATAAATGGGTAAAGTTTAAAAGAGAAAAACAATAAAAGGATTAAATTTAAATTAAAACAAAATTTAAAGCAAAAAGGATAAAAAAGAAAAAACGGGGTCAAACCTGAATATTTTAAAAAAAGGGACCAGAAGGGCAATTTTCCTAACTAGTCAAAGGACCATATTGAAAACGGAATAAAATCGCAGAGGCAAATTTAAAATAGATTTAAATTGTTTTAAGGCGTATAATATTACGCCAAAATGACATCGTTTTAACTAGCCTATATAAGTTAAAAAATCTTCAAAAAAATCATTTTGTTCCTCCTTATTTAAAAAAAAAAAAAGCTTTTTCTTTTTTTTTCTCTCTCTTAAAATCTCCCATGGCCGAACCTAGGGCCACCGCACACTCCACCACGGCCACCGGTCTTCGACGATGGCGACCATTGTCCCCGGTGGCCGAAAAATCCAAAAAAAGCTCCCTTGTTCCTTTTTAAATCAAAAAATCAGATCTATGATTGATGCTCTCAAAACTTAACCCGAAACCCTTAGAAAATCTGAAAACCTTTCGGTTTTCCTTGCGTATTTCGAGCGAAGGGAGAGTAGAACTCCGTTTCCCTCTTGTTGGAACCCCACGCGAATATGAGGAGATTCAAAGGGCCTCCACGGCGACTGATGGGAAGACCAAGAGGTAAAACCCTAGCCCCTTTTCCTTTTATTTTTCTTTTATATTTGTTTTCGAAATGTAGGAAAAAATAAAATAGAAAATATATGTATAAAAACAAATATGTGCCTTCAAATTTCTAGTTTTTTATTTCTCTCGTTTGTGTTCGAAAATTACAAATTCTGGCCATGGCTTTATATCCAAATATCATTACAAAATGTTTTTTGTTTTTTTGTCTTTTTTGTCTGTGTTCTTTCTGCTTGCAGGTATCATGGTGGTGGCAGGGTGTCAACGGCGGTGGCAAGCGATGGCAGAAGAGAGGTCAGGCCTCGAGGCATGGGTGCCTTAGTGTGTGTGCTCGTTAACTTGGCAACTGATGTGGCATGGGGAGGAATGGCAGCAGAAGACCCTAACAAATTAGGGTTTTTTATTTTTGGTTAAGATAGTGGGCTATTTAGGATTGAGCTTAGGTTTGATGGTTTGGGTTTGTATTTGGATTGTGGGTTAGGTTAGTTTGGGTTTTAGCTAAAGTTTTTATATTTTTTGTAAAATGGACTCTATTTCTTATTTTTGGACTTTTTTTATTTGTTTTGGGCCGATCAAAATTGGGATTCTACATTTGTCCCTCTATGCTCATTGTGGTGTAACAAGAATGGAGAAAAGACTCTAAGGAAGACCAATTTGTTCGGTCCTGCTGAATCTTGACTTCTTTGGTGCTTCCCTTCTTCAAATAGCCCACTCTTTCACTTTGTTGGCTACTCATTTCACAGTATCTGTTTCTCTACAACTTTAGGAAGATAGGATTTAACGCCGTGACTTCACCTTGCCTCATGGAAACTTTAAAGAGATAAAGATGACTTCAATCTAACCCACTACAACTTCAAATGTATAAGATTTGGTGTCGTAGCTTTAATTCGCTCTTCTATAATTTTAGGAGTATAGGATTTGCTTTTGTAGCTTCAATTTTCCCTCTGGTTGCGGTAAAAGATTGGATGGTGGCTTTAATCTACCCTTTGGTTGGGGTAAAAGATTGAATGACTTCAGTCTACCCCATGGTTGGGGTAAAAGATTGGATGATCTACAATCTTCCTTTTGGTTAGGGTAAAAGATTGGATGGTAGTTTCAATTTGCCCTTTGATTAGGGTAAAAGATTGGATGGTGGCTTCAATCTGACCCTTGGTCGGGGTAAAAGATTGAATGGTCATTAATCTGCCCTCTAATTAGGGTAAAAGATTGGATGGTGGCTTCAATCTACCCTTCTTAACTTAGGGTAAAAGATTGGATTGCTTCAATCTACCCCATGGTTGGGGTAAAAGATTGGATGAGAAGATGTAACTTCACTCCATTCCACTGCAACTTCAGGGAGATTGAGATCCATTATTGTAGTTTTAATCCTATTCATCGCAACTTCAAGAAGATATGGTTTGGTGTTGAAGCTTCATCTTGCTCCACTACAACTTTAATGAGATAAAGATTTGCTAATGTTAGTTTTAATCTGATCCCTACAACTTCAGGGATATAGGATTTGCCAATGTTAGTTTTAATCCAATCCTTGTAACTTCAGGAACAAAGGATTTGGTTTTATAGTTTCATCTTTCTCTATTGCAACTTCAGGGAGATAAGGATTTGCTACTACTTTAATCTGCTTCACTGCAACTTCAAGAAGATAGGATTTGGCGTGACTTCATCTTGCTCCACTGCAACGTCAAGGAAATAAAGATTTGCCAATGATAGTTTTAAATCGATCCTTGCAACTTCAAGGATATAGGATTTGCAGTTTCGTTGATCCATCATACCTTTTTCTGGGGAATGAGACCTGTGGAATATGCTTCTTTAGCATTTTTCCATGCACTTAGGATGCCATAATCGAAATGAATCAAATGCTCCTAACTAAGTGGGTATGAATGCAAAAATGTTATCTTTGAGAATGATTTCATTTTTAGTCCTTAGGTCGACATTGTTCGATGTTCGTCTAAGTCCTATCATGGATGTGTTACCATGTTCTCCTTTCGGGTCTGGCATTTTGACTTGAAGCTTGATGGGGTAGTCATAATCTGGACTACTTGCTTCAGGGAACCCTCCAACCTTCAGGTTTGGTTCTTTCCAACTAGTGGTCCTGTTTCAGGTCCCTATACTATTTAGGAATTTTCAGAGCGATAGGCAAAAATCCTTTTGCTCCTTATATCGTCATTAGTCCACTAACTGTTATTTCAATGCAAAAAATGCTTTGAATAGGGTTATGAAAATGAATAAGATCGAAGTTATTTGAGATAAAGTTTGAATGAGAAAATGTCAAACATTGGTTAAAATGGGAAACGTTAATCAATGGCCAAAAATTGTAAAAATTTGTAAAAAAATGACGAATGTTAGTAAAAAATAGCAAACATTAATTAAGAGTTACTAAACACCAGAAATGAAATTAGGTGCCCTAAATATCAAAGTATGAGCTTCTTTGAGCAAACTTGATAATGACCATTTTGAGCTCGATATGTGCCCATGAAACTTAGAATATTTTATCGATGCCCAAGAAGTAAAGCTCCTCAACCTTGTTGCTTTTGAAAGAGAAGACCATTTTTTATCCAAATTTGAGCTGCCCTTTCGGGTTTTCAACTCAAATCTCCTTAGGTTTTGAGATGCCCTTTACGGGTTTTCATCTTGACCTCTCCTTTTTCTTTTTCTTTCTTATTTTTTCCTTTTTCCATTTTCCTTTTTCTTTTCTTTTCTTCTCCCCTTTCTTTTGGGTGAAATACTACATTGAATCTAAGTTCACGTGGTTGGGGTAGATCTTTGCTGTCTTGGTCAGAGTCAAATATCCTCCAGAAAATGTTTTCTTTACCTCATAAGGCTAGTCTTAATTTGGTAGCCATTTCCTTCAAAAATCCTTTATGTACAAGGAAGATATTTTCCAAACCAGATCTCGCTCTTGGAGTTCTCAAGGACAAACCCTTTTTGTCATAAGCCCACATCATTCGCTCTTGGTACATTTTAGCCTCTTTTCCTTGATCAATGTTTAACTAATCAAATCTGGATTGACTTCATTCTTCTTTGTCCAAATTTACTTCTACCGAAATCTGGATGGAAGGAATCTTGACTTCAAAGGTGTAAAACTGCCTTTGTTTAGTAAACCAATGAAAGAGGTGTTCCCCCGGTGTAGATCCTGTTGGACATTCAATAAGCGTAGAGATCAAATGATGACTTCTCATGCCAAATGTTTGTAGGCCTCTACTATTTTCCAATTAATTCTTTAATGTTCTTATTGGTTGGCTCCACTGCCCTACTTTTTGGTAATATGATGCTAAGTCGTGATACTTGATCTTGAAGTGGCTGTAGACTTCTACTATCATGCTGTTGTTCAAATTCAAGTCGTTGTCGGATATGATCCTTTTTGTCATTCCATATCGATATATAATCTCTTTTTTCAAGAATTTGCTTAGTCGTCGATTGACATATGAAGCATCTTCTACCCATTTGGTGAAGTAATAAATTGATGCCCATTGAAAGCTTTTTGGTGAATTTGGCTCGACGATGTCCATGCCCCACATAGAAAAAAAAGCCATGAGGTGAAGAGGTGAAGGATATACATAGATTTTCAAGATGCCTTTTGCGGGCTTTCATCATGACTTTTTTCTTCTTTTCCTTTTGTTTTCTTTCTTTGGTTTTCAAGATGCCCTTTGTAGGTTTTCATCTCGACCCTCTTTTTTTTACCACCCCTTTTAATAACATGTCAGACCTCATTTCTATTGAACTAAGTCGTATTCTTCCTTTATGTGAACCTGTGTGCTACGACATCAGTACTTAACCTGGCATGCTTTGATCGGACCATACGAAGACCTTTTCGAATTCTCGAAGCAGTTCTATGAGATCTCTCCTTGTTTTTGTGGAGCTACATGTCTCACCTTTTTCTTTTCGTTTTTCCTAAACTCACAGTTTCTACTAACTTTGTGAGGTGATATTTATTCCTCGCCTTGCTCGACCATATGGAGCAGATTCGGAGACAAGTTATATTTTTGGTTATCTTCAAAGTTTTGAGCTTTTTCTAGACACATATCTTACTCAAAAGGAGACTCTGAGCTAGCCTCAGTGTCGTTCATATTATTAATATCAAGGGACCCGATCATAGGGATAAAATGGGATCCGAAGAATAAATGAATTTAAGAATGATTAATTGTGTGGTATGAGTATGACTGAAGAATAATAAAATGTTTGCCAGTATGGAACACAAAAATGCATCATTTTTATTGAAATAAAAGTAGTGGTCATGTGCCCTTTTCACAGAAGGATCCTTATTGCTCTTGGGTTTAAAACAATAGGTATATTCTAAATATTACCTTGAAATAGTCTTATAAACTACAAGGAGCTCCTCCACAATCTTTTTTAGACCACTTCCAAAGGTGTGTAGGAAAACTATTGCTCAAAATTTTTTTAAACATTCTCCTAGTCTTGATTGTTTTGCTTTCTCTCAATTTTCGTTTAGGGTTGCTGATGGTCTCTGACACGAATGTTTCAGATATGTGGATTTTTTAAAAAAATTTAATGCATGAAGTGCAATGCAAATGCATGATAAAATGCATGCAAAAAGGCGTTGATTCTAGTTCAATTCCATTAGAATAACTTTACTAGAAAACAATTTTTTCACATAAGGTGCATACATAGATGGTCAGGCTCAAAATGTCGTCTAAATGGCTAAGGCCTTCAAGTTGTTAGTCACTTCTCATATTTAGACCAAAGTTTCATTCGCAACATAGTCTCTATCTTTGGCATCCCCCTGAAAGTGTTGGAGTTATTTTTCAATATTCACTGTTTGTTTCCATAGTTTCTTCAAGAAGCTCAACTCGTAGTTCACAACTCTGCAGTAAGACCTCAAGTTTTTCTACCTTTTAACTCGTCATTCTTGTTTTAGCTTGCCTTTCAACTCAATCACAAATCTGAGACCACATCCTCTATATGCACTGATGCCTTGGGGAAGATGACACTTAAGGCTAATATGTTGACCTTTTCATCAAGGTGTACAAAGATTAATTCATGCAAGCTCTTTTAAGTGGTACATTTATTATCTTCTTTTCTTTTAATTTAAGCCACAACCTATTTGTCGCTTATCCTAGTTATGTTCATCAACCTCTTTAACAAGAGTTGGGACATTGGCAACTCTTGAGTAGGTTTTATCAACCTGAATTCTCGGGCAATTGAGCAAAGTTGTGTACTCTCCTATCATGGGTACTATGTCTATTTTTTGAAAAGTGAAACAACTGCCAGTTGGATACCATTGTTGTGTTAGGGCTTGAAGAGATGTGTATCCACCTTAACCTCGTGTAGGTAAAACAAATCACTATATTCACAGTAGAACATCTGCCTTGTCTCATTATCCCACTAATCTTATATTTCTTGCAGATTATTCTGGGCTACATTAACTAGAGTGAAATTCCATAACTCTGATATATACCTCTTTGGCAGGTTGTCACCTTTAATTGTCTTTTCTTTGACTATATACGCATGACCACATTGTCCTCCACATTATTAAGAAACTTGTTTTCTTATGACCAGTTCACTATTTAGTAATCGAGAATGAATCAACACCTTTTCTAAAATTAAAATGCGAAAAGAAAAGAAAACAAAGACGAAATAAAGCAAGTTAGTATAATAAATACAAGAACGAAATTGCAAATAAAAGTAAAGAACAAAACATAAAAACGTTTCTCTTCTATATTTGTTTGGGTAACTGCTAAAGGTTTGGCATAATTCTACCAAGGGTAGGCTCTTAGGGTTCATTACATGAGGTTTAAGTTCTAAATTAAGGGTGTAGATTCCTTGATCCTCACCCACTATAGGCTCATAAGGATCAAGTTCGGTTCAGGGGGATACATTTCTCGTATTTTTGTACGGAAGTGAAGACTTCACGAAAACATAGGTTCAGATGTATTCTCGAAAGCGATGTACTATCTTGCACAGAGGTGAAGACCTCATGAAGGAGTAGTTTCTCACTTTCACTTAAAAGGGTGAAGTAAACTGATCATGCAATGCATGAAAAACCCTCACCTTCGATCCAAAAATAAATAAATAAACAAATTAATTTAAATCAAGCACGAATACAAAATGCAAGAAAGGATCGTAAATTAAATTTAAACCAAGTTCTCAGTTTTTAACAAAAAGACCAAAAAATAATCAACTTGCGGCTTGACTCTCTTATTTGTCCATAGCGGAGTCGCCAAGCTATCAAAACCATTTTTTTGAAAAAAGTCTTGACTTTTATTTTAAAACCGAAAATGAAGCCGCCACTAATTTTTTTACTTGATGTGATTGGATCACCTTAAAATATTTAAATTTATTTAAATAAAGGTTTTGGTCTTCAAAATCCAGAAAATAAGTTCAAGAGTCAATTACTTGTGAGGAAAGATTAGCACCCTCACACGCTCAAAATTGGTATCTAGTCGATCATTTAATGTCTTAATTATTGAAAATTTAAAAACTCAAGTCTAAGAGAAGTGTTACGAATTTTGTAAGAAAAATAGTTGTATGCAAAATTAGTAAATGTGAGTTCTGGCTTAAAGCCGTAACCAACATTCCCGAATGCTACAGTCTATGCAATGGTGACACCAGAAGGCAACTGGAATTGTTCATGTTTAATTGGTGAATTACCTCATCAGATTATTCATTTACTTGTTGAATCTCATCAACAATTGAAAAGTGAAGGAAGAGATATTTACTATTGGAAGGCGGTTAAATCTGGTTGTTACATTGTTGCTAGGGGTTATGAAACTCTTAATCAGAACTCTTGGATGAAGGTGGACATCAAATGGAAAATGATTTGAAGAGTGAGGGCGCCACAACGAATAAGACAATTCTTATGGTTTTGCATTCATGGTAGAGTGTTAACAAATGACGAAAGATGCCGAAGGGATTATCCGATGATAACTCTTATTATATGTGCAGCCATGTGCTAGAAAGTATCGACCATGAATTAAGAACTTGTCCATTAGTGCAACCAGCTTGGAAAAGGTTGGTTTCTAATGGTCTGTCTAATGGTTTCTCTTGATTTTGATGATTGGTTGTTGGTTAATATAAAGAATGAAGATAACTTGTTAGCTAAGGGGGTTAAGTGGGAAATCCTATTTTCTAATGTTGTTTGGAAGTTATGGAAAGGTAAGAATTTGGCGATATTTGTTGACCAACATTTGAGTATAGATGATATTGTTATGACTAGTTGGTCTTGGGCTAAGATGTCAATGAAAGAGGTCTTGTGGGAATAAAACTCTATGGGTTGGGAAAAACCTCTGATTGGATGGGTTAAATTGAATGCGGATGGTGGTGTTGATGTTAAATCGAATAATGTCACGGTTGGGGGTTTAGTGCGTGATTCGAAGGGGAATTGGGTATTTGGCTATGGGCACAATTAGGGGTGAGCTCGGTTTTGGATGCTGAACTTCAAGCGATTTTGGATGGAGTGAGAACAACATGGGATAAAGGGGTTCGTAGGTTGTTAGTCGAGCGTGATAGCAAAAGGGTCGTGGAGTTAATACTTGGAATAGGGAAAATGGGAACCCATAAAGTGGGATTGGAGATTTGCAACTAGTTGAAGAAGGATTGGAAAATTCAAATCAAGCATGTGGCAAGGACGATGAACATGATAGCAGATGCGACGTGTAAATGGACTAGAGATTGCGCAATTGGGTTGCACGTCTTCACACAACCGCTTCCAATGGTGCAAGATGTTTAGTTACAAGATTTGCATTAAAGAGTGCTTTGGATTTGTGGTTGAGGCTTTTGCTCAACTTCCTCTTTTGTAACTAAAAAGACAATATCAATATATTGGTAATATAATCTATAATATATGAATTTATTTATTAATATTTTTAGTTACCAATATAATAATTTTTATCACTTAATTAGACTTTGGGTCCATATTAAATTACATTTCTTATTTTAGATTAGTTATCACTTAATTAGTGTTATCATTATATACTAATTAAAACTAATATTTAGCACTATAAATATATGCATTAATAAATTCTTTTCATTTAAAATAACATCTAAACAATTATTGAAAAATCATATTTTAGAATTATTTAATAGATTTTTTTTCCATAACAAAAAGGTGTGATTTTCGTTTTTGTTTGAGATGTTTAGTTATTGTTATTTGGTACTTGTAGTTTTACTATCATTTAATTTTAATAATATTTACATAATTGTAAATGTCGCTTACCATTATGTTGTGAAATATTTTGTCACAGACAGTAAAATATTAAAGTAACGGTTTTTTTTGGATAAAATTCTAATTTATGTTTGAATGACAAGTTAGTTTATCTAACTATTTAATATTTTATTATCAATTGTTTCCCAATTCTTTTTTATTTTCATTACTTTTAAAATATTATTTTATTCTCTCTATTATTTTTCAAAATTAATAAATTTTTATTATAACTTAGATCAATTTTTATTTAATTAAAAAATATATATTTAAAACTATAAAATATATTATTTGATAAATTTTTATAAAAAAAACATGTAAAATCTCGTGCCGTGTGACATGGAAACTAGAATAATATAAAAGAATGGAAGCCTAAATCATCAAGTTTTGAATTAGTCTTTCGAGTTTCAAAATACTTTCTCTTTTAGTTATATTTAATTTTTAGAATTAAATTTTAATTATGAATTTTTTTCCATTAGTAGTAATGATGTATTATTATATTAATTACAAATTACAAATTATAAATTATTAAGCATTCTAAATAGATCCTCCACACTTTTTCATATTTGCATTATTGATCCTTGATATTCTATTTGTAATTTACCAACACAATTAATTACATATTAATAGATACTGGATATATTACTATTTATAATGTCAACATTTTTTTCATATTAAACAGTATTTACTACCTCTGTATTGGAAGACAGATAAACGTTTATTTTTAAAATAAATTATTATTATATACAATAAGAAATACATTAAATAAAACATATTCATTTTTAAAGTTTAATTTATTTAAAATTAATACTTTAAGGATTGAGAAGTGAAATTTCATCAAATACTAAAAAAAATAATAAGATACTAGATTGTATTGCAAAAGAAACTAGAGGCACTATGGAATTGTTGGTGATCCACAATGACCCACCAAATTCTATTAAACATTTGTTGGAGGATGATATTCTTCAAGCCAGGCGTATTCCTTTTGATAATGATTAGCAACATGTAATCTTAGCTTCAAGGCTATTTTCTATCTTCCAAAAAAGACATCCATTTTTAATGTCAATGTAAAAGGTAATAGAAAAATCTTTAATTATGATTATGAAAAATAAGGTAAAAATTATGTGAAATAAAACCACAACAATTAAGACAAAAAAATTTAGTATTCAAATCACGAAAAAAATTAGTATTCAAAATCTATATTCCTTCCTTTCATTTTATAAATCAATGTTAGTTTAATGATTAAAAGTGTTCATTATTTCAAGTGTAATATGAGTTTGAATCGCATTGTTGTTTGGATTTTACTCTCTTCTTATAATTCATAAAAAACAAAAGTCTATAAATAGGATTCCCATATAGATTATTATAAATTGACAATTTAAGATTATTTTCTTATTTTAAAATTTTTATTATTTTTACTTTATATCTTTTAATTTTTTTCTTTTATCATTTGTTTAACATAATATATTTTCTATTTTTTTTACGTTGAAATCATGGTAGAAAATAATCCACTAAAGATTAGAAGAATTAATTCGATAAGAGAATGATCAAACAGTTGCGGTATGTGGCTGAGATATATAGGTCATTACACAACAATCAGCTTAAATTTAATTAAAAAAGTTGACGAGTTTAAAATGAACAAAAATATTTTGAAGATTTATTAAAAAGTTTTTATTGATTCAACTAATGATAAGTTGACCAATATACAATATTTAAACAATATTTAAATTATTATTTTATAGTATTTGTGAAAATGTAGAATTTAAAAAAATAAAAAGAAGTGCAAAAATTCTTGTGAGATAAAAGTTTTTGCCGATATATTTTTGGACTTTGGATTATTTAAATAGAAAGAAAAAGTGGTAAAGTAAAAAGTGATTGCAATTTCATCATTGTCCAACTTGCTTTGAAATCACTAAGATTTTCCACATCTTACTTTGCGGACAAGTTGACCAATGGATATGGCTATATCATAAAATAAGATTTCTTTTTCTTTTCATTCTAGATGTTCCATGTATCCCTTATCAAATTCGGTTAGATGTCAAATTCATAAAGAGACTCAAGGCCAAAAGATTGCATACACGTTCATGAGTAACACAAAATCTGAGCTAAGCTACTGCCACCATTTATACAATCCTGGATCAATCTCAAAAATCCTTAAGCACATAGAAGACCGTCGATCATAGCCTATAATTCAGCATGGATTACTGAACAATACTTTAAGTAGGGGTGTAAATGAGCAAAACGTTTGATGAACTGTTCGTATAACATTTGTTTATTAAGTTAAAGAATTAATTGTAGTATAGTAAGAATGTATTTTAATTTCGCTAATGTGTTGCTAGTTACTAATGAGTCTCACGCTGATTGGTTTAATGTGTTTCAGGGTCTTCCCATGCTTGGAGGACGGTAGTACAGAAGCTCGATCATTCCATTAGGACTATTTAGGGCTTGAACATTATTAGTTGGTTAAGCATGTTAGGACGGTTGTTGACTTGGATATTGTCTTATATGGGTTTAGGAACCATTACTCGTAACTATGGTTTTACTTATACTCGTTTCCTTTTAGATTGAACTTATTTTACTATTGCACTTATTATTATATATTAATCGAACATGAGAAGTTACTGTTATGAATGCGAGTATGTTTTATCTTATGATATGATGCTATGGAATGTGTAGTTTGTCTAGGCCGGGTATAAGGTGTTACATTTATTGGTATTAGAGCTAGGTTAGACAATACTCGAACTATGTAGTGGGTCTACTTGTGAAGCAAGGGTATGAAGGTCTTAGAGTAGGAAGTGAATAACTGATTTAGAAAGACCAAGACTCCGACGCCGCGCTTGTAAGTGTGTTTTAAGACTTTCGTATGCGTATTGTACTGTGTTAACTGATCTATGACTGAACTGTTATCAGTTAATCACTGACCGAACTGTTATCTGACGTACTGTGTCGGAAAAATTTCAATTAAACTTGAATTGATCTGTGTACTTCTGATGTTGTAGTCATTGAAAGATGAGTTCACGAGGAACTCGAGGACGTGGTGTACGGGGCGCATGGGTGCTGGGGCAGTGCTCGAGTGAAGTCATCTTCCGTTGGAAACATTTCGATCCGTGAGACTAGCGAGACAATTTGTACTCCCATTACAGATACAGGAGCTCAACCTGAGCCTATTGGGGACGACCATGTGTCCTAGTTTATGCTACGTGTCCTGGAAAGGGTTATTGGGACTTGTAATGGACTTACGACTTGGGGTACAATCACTGAGTGGCTCCATGCTAACAGGGCTGAGCTATTCAAGAGTATCACTAGAGTTGCTCCAACTGTAGCAGAGTATTAGCTCGAGGCTACCAAGCGTATAATGATTGATTTGGATTGAACGCTGGTATAGAAATTGAGGGGTGCGGTATCTCTGCTCTGTGGTGAGGCCTATCAGTGGTGGTTAACTGTGGAGCAAGGTCTACGACCTACGATGGTGACAGGGGATGCCTTCAAGAGGGCTTTTCAGGGTAATTATATCGACGCTAGTTACATTGAAGCTCGTTAACGTGAGTTCATGAATCTTTAACAAGGAGATAGGTCCGTAGTAAAGTATGAGGACAAATTCCTATGATTGAGTCGTTATGGCGCAGGCTCTAATTGCGACTGAGGATAACAAATGTGTTCAATTTGAGGAAAGGCTTTATTTTGAGTTGAGGGTGCTGATTGCTTCTTAGAGAGAGAGGGTCTTTGCCGTGTTTGTTGATAAGGTGAAGGTTATAGAAGAAGTTAATCACATTGAGCGCGAGAGTTTGAATTTGTCAGTGTTGCAGAATGCCCTAAGAAGCGGACGAGATCAGATGGGCCTCCGAGGACTAAGACATCGGTGGGCTCCAGCGTGATAGCACATTGTGACTACTGTGGTAAACGCCATGTAGGTGAGTGTTGGAGAAAGACATGGGCCTGCCTTCTGTATGGGTCACCAGAGCATAGAGTGCGAGATTGTCGACATCGACCCAATTAGGTACCAACTGTGGCACTTGCATTAGTTTTGAGCACTATTCAATCACTTAGAGGACGCCATAGTCGTTCAGGGGACGAGGTACTCGTAGGGGTAATGTCGTTTCTGGTAGGGGCAGTGCGGGTCTAATAGGGGTTGTGGGGCACCAGACAGAGGTGCGACTCAATCTAAGGCCTGACAGCCAACACTAGTATATGCGACTAGACATCGAGAGGAAAAGGATGACGCTGATATCATTGCAGGTACATTCTTTATTTACTCTATACCATACTTTGCTTTGATTGATATTGGCTCTACACACTCTTACATAGCTAGTACTGCATCACTGAAACTGAATATAATTGATGAGTGTACTGCTAGTGTAGTCTCTATGATAAGTCCTCTGGGTCAATCTGTTTGGGTTGACAAAGTGTTTAAGTGAGCACCGTTAAAGGTTTAGGGAACTGTCTTTCCGGCGGATTTGATGGAGCTTACATTCCGGGAGTTTGATTTGATATTGAGAATGGACTGGTTAGTGGAACATCGGGTTAGCCTCGACTGCGCGACAAAAAGGGTTACATTGAGAACTGAAGAGGATAATGAGGTAGTAGTGATTGGGGAACATCGAGATTACCTTTCCAATGTGATCTCCGTGTTAGTAGCTGAGAGGTTGGTAAGGAAAGGGTACGAGGCATACCTTGCTCTTGTTTCTGACTGCACCCTAGCTAAGGTAATTGTATTCGATATATGGATTGACAGGGATTTCCTTGATGTTTTCCCTAATGAACTACCGAGTGTGGCACCAACCTGAGAGGTGGAGTTTGGTATCGAACTGTTACCAGGTATAGCTCCTGTGTCCATTGCCCCATATCGCATGACGCCTAAGGAGCTGCCTGAACTGAAAGCGCAGTTGCAAGAACTTCTTGATCGAGGGTTCACTCGACTGAGCGTGTCTCCGTGGGGAGTAACTGTACTATTTGTTAAGAAGAAAGACGGTACGATGAGAACGTGTATCGATTACCGTTAATTGAACAACTTGACTATCAATCATAAGTATCCACTACCGAGAATTGACGATTTATTCAATCAATTCCGCGGAGCTTCGGTGTTTTTAAAAATAGATCTTCGATCTGATTACTACCAGCTTAAGTTTAAAAATGAGGATGTGCACAAAACAACCTTCCAAACACGTTATGGCCACTACAAGTTTCTGGTCATGCTGGTTGGATTGATGAACGCACCTGCAGTGTCCATGGACTTGATGAACCGGTCTTTCAATCGTATTTGTATCGGTTTGTTATGGTTTTCATCGACGAAATCCTAATCTATTCTCAGACTAAGACATGATGAACATCTGCGTATAGTGCTTAGACACTTCGCGAGAAGCAACTCTATGTGAAGTTTAGTAAGTGTGAATTTTTGTTATTTGAAGTTGCCTTTTTGGGGCACGTGGTGACTGCAGCGGAGATTCGCGTCGACCCGAAAAAGGTTGAAGCCGTGGTTGAGTGGAAATTGTCAAAGAATGTTGCGAAACTTCAAAGTTTTCTCGAGTTAACGGGCTATTACCACAGGTTCGTCAAGGGGTTCTCACGGATAGCATCACCCCTGATTAAACTATTGCGCAAGAACGTTCTATTCAAGTCGTTTGCAAAACATCAAGCGAGCTTTGAGAAGCTCAAGACTGTTTTGACACAAGCTCCTCTGTTGGTTCAGCCGGTATCGGGTAAGGAATTTGTGGTGTATAGTGATGCGTCGCATGTTGGTTTGGGATGTGTTCTGATGGAAGAGGGGAAGGTGGTGGCATACGCGTCCCAATAGCTTAAAGTTCATGAGGGTAATTACCCTACACACGAGTTGGAGTTAGCTGCTATCGTGTTTGTATTTAAAATATGGAGGCATTAGCTGTATGGTGAGAGATGCATCATATATACCGATCACAAAAGTCTCAAATACTTGTTAACCCGAAAGGAGTTAAATTTGAGATAGCGTAGGTGGGTTGAATTACTCAAGGATTATGATTGTACGATTGAGTATCATCCTAGTAAAGCTAATGTGGTGGCTGACACCTTGAGTCGTTGAGCGATGATTGATTTACGAGTGATGTTTACTTGGTTGAGTTTAGTTGAGATAATGGGTTATTGCCGGAGTTACTGGTGAAACCAACTTGGATTGAACAAATTCGGGCTAAATAATTGCTAGATGAGTTATTAGTGAAACGTTTGCGTGAAGTTGAGTCCGGTGCCAAGACTGAATTCGAGTTGAATAGCGGGAAAGTTTTATGATTCAAGGGTCAAATCTATGTACCAAAGGATTTCAAATTGAGGCCATCGATTCTGCAGGAGGTGAATAGCAATCCATATGCTATGCATCCTGGCAGGAATAAGATGTATCGGGATCTATGTGAACTGTATTGGTGGCTTGGTTTGAAATGTGAGGTGACTACCTACATTTCCCACTGTCTAATGCATTAGAAGGTCAAGGCAGAGCATCAGTTACCGTCGGGGTTGTTACAACCGGTTAAGATTCCCTAGTGGAAATAGGAACGGGTGACAATGGACTTCATAAGTAGGTTGCCTCTAACACCCTCCAAGAAAGATTCTGTCCGGGTCATTGTTGATCGATTGACCAAGTTTGCTCACTTCTTACCAATCCGGATCGACTACACTCTCCAGAAGCTTGCCAAACTGTATGTGTCTGAAATTGTGAGGTTGCACGGGGTTCCTGTTTCGATTATTTCAGATCAAGACCCGCGTTTTACCTCACGGTTCTAGAAAATATTGCATGAAACATTGGGTACGCGATTGGACTCTAGTACTATATACCATCCTCAAACAGATGGTCAATCCGAATGGGTGATACATGTTTTAAAGGATATGCTTCGGGGTTGCATGATTGACTTCAAGTGTAGTTGGAAGGATCACCTACTGATAGTACTAGAAAGAACCATTGTTTTCTCCCTACTTAATGGTTAAGTTGTTCCCATTTAGTCATCCTTAGTACATATTTTAGCAATTTTTAGTTTAGTTTATTGCATTTTCTAACTCAATGGACCTTAGCCTAGTTGCCCTTAATTTTGTCATATTTTACTATTAATGTCGCTACATGAGCATTACTAGAATTACGCCCAAAATTATCGCCACATCTAAGAGCTATCCGGATAAGAACAAAAATTACGTGAGCTGTCCAATCTGGTGTAACTAACTGGTACGACCATAGACAACTAGATTTTGAGGAGAGGATACTTGCACAATTTGGCTGAAGATAAATACTTAATAGGAGAGAGAAAAGGGAGTCTTCTTTGGTACATTCTTCTTCAACCTAGCTTTTGAAGCTTGCAGCTATGGAAGCTTGAACCTCTCACGGGAGAACCAACATGGGAAAGATGTAGAGCAACTCCTGACGAGGAGTCCTAAGTGCGACATAAGAAGGAAAATGGAAGAGCAAGTTGAGTTCTTCTAGGAATAGTATTCTCCACTTGTCTCTTTTACATTTCTTTTCTAAAACACTGGTGATTACTATTTATTTCATGTTTGTAGGGAAGCACTCATGATTTATGGACTAAATGTTATTTTATTCAATCTTGCTTCTACTGTTAAATCTTTGGGTTTTAATGTTTTTACCACGAAAGTGTTATTGCAGTCACAGTCACTAGAAGATGAAGTGACAGTTTAAACTAACAAGCAAGACAACGAAAGTTGCTTTGGGATTAGAGGAATTTGATCCACTTGTTCTAAAATGTGCATGTTTACAGCAACATATTTAATAGACAACAAACATCCATCATCGTGGGATTGATATTCGACAGATTCACATCTATCTACTATACTTGTATTAATAGTGTACGCTTGCACATTATTATTATGACTTTTACAGTCTATTTAATTTTGGCACCGTTATCGAGGATGGTGTTTGTTTGATGTTTATTTTAGTTTTCGCACTTTATCTCTTTTATCTAACCTTTAGTTATTATGAACTTGTTTTCTTTTTGTTGCTATCTTCACATTTTATTTAGGTGTTTTATGACCCGAAGCAATTTAGAGTTTATTGTTGGTTTGGATCTAGAAATTGAAAGAACTATTCAAAGGAGACGTCAAGAACAACGAAATATGGATTTACCAAGAAATGATGCAGCCATACCACCGATGCAGTAATAAAATCCTGCTATACCCCCGATACCATCGCAAAATGTTGAAGACCCACTACAGCCATAAGAAGATCAAATACAAAATAGGACTATACGAGATTTTGTTATACCTATTTTGGATGATTTATAACTGGAAGTTGTTAGGCCAACAATCCAAGTTAGGAACTTTGAACTCAAGCCAGTAATGTTCCAAATGTTGAATTCTAATGGGCAATATGCTAGATTGCCACATGACGATGCACGGGAGCATCTCAAATCATTCTTGTTGATTTGTGCTTCCTTCAATCAACAAGGCGTTCCTGATGACGCTTTGAAAATGCAATTATTTCCTTATTCCTTACAAGGAAGAGCTCGTACCTGGTTCCTTAGGCTACCTGTCGACTCCATTACTTCATGGAATGCACTCGCAACCCAATTTGATTTGCGCTTTAATCTGTCGACAATGAATGCTCGTCTCCGAAAATATATTACAGCTTATCATCAGCTGGATGATGAGAATCTACACACTACATGGAAACGTTATAAATCATTGCTTCGACGTTGCCTCATACATGGCATTCAATAGGAAACACAGACTGAGATTTTCTAAAATGGGCTAAACTCACAAATGATAGATCTTGTCGACGCATCAGCTAATGGACCTTTGGTGGATTGTACTTATGATGAAGCTAATCGAATTCTTAAGAGAATTACTCAGAATGACTATTAATATCTTATTTCTAGAGCTACACAAGCAAAAGCTACTCCGAGAGTTATTGAATTGGACGCAATATCTGCACTTAGTGCTCAAGTTTCTTCTCTCACGAATATGATAACAAATATGAAGGGAACTAGTGACATTGCACCTATACAAGTCGTTCAACATGTTGATCTGCCTGCATTTTGTTGTAAGATTTGTGGTGACAACCATAGATTGTCCACAACATGCAGAGAATGCTTTCTATGTCAATAATATCAGCATTAATTCCTATGGCATCTCATATAATAATTCTACACACAATCAACAATCTTGGGGAACTCAGTGTAACACCCTTATACTCGGTTCATCTGTATAAACCTGGTATAAGAGTATTACATACAATGCCAAAGCATAGAAGAATATCGATTAATTTTTCATTTAAACAATGAAGTTCTAACTCATATAAACCAAAATCAATTTAAACAATTATATGGGATCATTAGCGGATCATAAAAAGAGTTTAAAAGTAGTTGAAATATTGTTTTTGGTCAAAACAAGGCAAAATATCGGTACCTGATCTGATGATATCGATATTTTATGGAATGTATCTATACCGAGTAACAAAATTGATACCAAAACAACATTTTGGAAGTTCAAAAACTTCAAAATTTGAAGAAAATATCGATACCTTATAGTTAGGTATCGATATTTTTACCCAAATATCGATACCGATTTTTAAAACGATACCAAGAGGACATTTTTCCAAGTAGGTATTGATACCTACATGTTTGGTATCGTAAATGCATGAAATTCGAGTAAAAACTCTGTTAAACCCCCTAAAAACTTCAAAGCCTATTTCAACAACATAGGCCATACCGAATATGCATTATCACTGCTTAAATATCTTCAATTTCAATCTCAATCACTACATCAATGAAACACTTGAGCAATCATGATAATATCATTAACTTAATTTATATATAACCAAAACATTTCATTTCAAAATAGCAAAAAAATAGGGTTTCAAAACAACATTGAATTTCTACCACAAATGGACACAAATAGTCCAACTATTTACATGCCATTTTAATACAAAATAAAATACCTAATTTGTTACCCCTAAAAATGTGATGTGATAAGAGGTCACCTAGCTTGGCTTCTGCTCCTCAAACCAACTGTACCTACGCGTTGAAATAAACCCGTTGAAGCGGTGAAGGCTTAGTAAGCACTACAACGGTAATTAAATAATTTATATACATAATACTCCACTTAATTAAGAACTTTAAATACTTCCTCATATTAAAATGCTTACCATTAGCACTACTTAAATAAAATTTATTTACCTTTCATAGACATAATACTCACCTTAATATCTAAGAACTTTAAATACTTCCTCATATTAAAATGCTTACCATTAGCACTACTTAAATAAAATTTATTTACCTTTCATAGACATAATACTCACCTTAATATCTTAATATTGCTCTTCCTTTTTTAGATCACAACTCTAGCCCATAGACTACCATAGGACCTATCGAATATATGAAACAAATACGGAGGTGCATTACTATGCCCTAATGAACAAAGAGCACCGAGGTGCTAAACGGAGAGCACTACACGTGCTAATAAATAGACAGCGTGCTAGGGCCCCTTAATGGCATACCACTAATATCACAATGGTTCTAACTTGTCTACTTGGGTAACAATATCTAATTTAGCAACTTTTCTCATAATTGGTATACCATACCAAATAAATTTCCACAATCATCATCACACATTTTCTCTATTAATTCCACAATTTCACAACATAATCATTTTTTCAATATTTATATATATTCATACTATATACTACATTTCTATTATAAACAATTTCTATACTAAAAATTGTAACATTTAAAAATTAATAATTTTAATCTTAAATACTTGTAGTACTTACAACAAAAGGTTGAAATCTCTTCTCTTCTCACTCTTTAACCTTCTCTTTCCCTTTCCCTTCTTGATTCTTCCCCTTCTTTTCTTTCTCTTCAATTTGACATAAAGCATATACAATATATAAGTTAAAACTAAAATCAAATGATTTTTCTATGCTAATTTATGGAAATAAATATGTATGCCATGAGAGTTTCTTCATCCCTTACCTTAACTCTTGAACACCCAAAACCCTAGCTTATACTATACTCTCTTTAACACTTCAAAGTGGGTTTTCTCAAAAGATAAAGGTAACTAATAATATCCTCTTATGATTTCCTTAAAGAAATTTCAAAGAAAATAAAAGGTTTTGAGCTTAGAGAACTCAACAATGGTGGAAGGTGATGAGAGAAAATAAAAAGATAAGTTTGGTAATAATAAAGGGTAAGTGACGTTTTGCTTGGTAGAAAAGATAATATAATTTCATCTTTATTTCTTTTTCTTTTAATCCCAAATTTTCTACACCAATCACTCAAAATATCACCCACTTTCTATTAAAAATGGTAAATTTGTTAAAAAGCCCTTCAACCATCCATCATCACACATTAGCCCATAATCATTACACCTAAAATATCTACTATGCTAATTAATCTTTTGTCCCACCTCAATCACAATAATTCCTATGATGACTCATTTATTTTGGGTAATTTCTACTTAATCTTTCCTGCCCTTTCTCTATTACCAATTATCACCTAACTTATTATTTTTCCTACTTTGAACACATCAATTTTCTAATCTTCTTATTAGCACCAAATACTCTCAAATTTAATACTCAAATTCTCATTCTTCTTATTTCAATCACATGTTTTAATTCATGACCTAATTCATTATTGTTCCTAACTTTGAGATAAAACAAAAATGTTACACTCAGAATGCTGGACAAAATGCTACAACATTTTGATATGGGAATTCATCTAATCAAGGCAATTATAACCTAAGGCAAGGGAATTACAGTAAACAATAGTAGAATTACTATCAGCATACTCAAATGCATCCACAATAAAGCTAGATGCAACCACACCAGAATCGAATGCAAACACAACAATCTGTAATGCAAAATTAGAATGTTCAAGGACATAGGCAACAACAGTACACACAAGCTTCCTCGTCTAATCTGTTAGTAGCACTTGAAGCTTTAATGCTTGAACATATCACTCGTACAGAAGCTATTGTGCAAGGGAACTCACCTTCTATTCGGGTGTTAGAGATACAATTAGGATAAATTACTTCGAATCTAAGTACTCGACCACCAGGCACACTACCTAGTGACACGGAAAATCCCAATCCAAAAGGGAAAGAACACTGCAAGGCTATCACTCTTAGGAGTGGTAAACAAACTGACGAGTCGACTACCAACTCTATTGTAACACCTCCAGCCAGTAGTGATGTGATCCATGGTGAGAAAGTTGAATCTAAAGGGTTTGTCGATTTACTAGATAAGGAAGTTCCACAAATTGTCACTCATATGCCTAATGTCCGACCCTTAAAATTATCGACGCAAAGGAAGATGCCAGTGCAATCTGATGTATCTCCACTTTTACCTTTTCCACAAAGATTCAGAGAAAATGAGCATGATAAACAGTATTAGTAGTTCTTGGACACACCGAAGCAACTCCATATTAATATTCCTTTAGTGGACGCTCTTGTGCAAATTCCTAGTTATGGGAAAATTATGAAGGAGCTCTTATCCAAGAAGAAGAAGCTTATTGATATTGAAACTATTGCACTCACCTAAGGTTGCAGTGTCATTCTGACAAATAAGTTACCGCCCAAAATGAAGGATCCTAGAAGCTTTACGATCCTCTGTTCAATCGACAACCACTATTTGGGTAAAGCTTTATGCGATTTGGGAGCTAGCATCAACCTTATGCCACTATCTACCTTTAGAAAGTTGGGAATTAGTAACATGAAACCCACTGCAGTGACATTGCAATTAGCGGATCGATCCTTGGCTCAACCTGAAGGGCAAATCAAAGACATTTTAGTTAGTGTGGATAAATTCATTTTTCCGGTTGATTTTATTATACTTGACTGCGAGGCAGACAAGGGGTTCTCATAATCTTAGGATGACCATTTTTAGCTACCAGATGCACTCTCATCAATGTGTACAAAGGCGAATTGACCATGCGACTCAATGGCGACCATGTTACCTTCAGTGTTTTTGAATCTATTCCATGCGAGGACAAAGAAAAATGTCACACTGTTGATGTGCTGGATGATTTAATTGAGGAAGAATTCAATGATCAAACCACATTACTTTCTAAACAATTTGTGATGACATCGGATGATGAATTTTTAGCTAATTGTGACAGCATCGTTGAAGCTAATAACATTTACCTAAAGCACGGATGGCAGATTGAATCTTTGGACCTAGCCAATAAAACGACTCTAGTTTTTAAGCCATCTGTTGAAGAAGCTCCTACTGTAGAATTGAAGCCACTGCTTGCTCATCTTAAATATGTCTTTTTTGGCGACAATAGTACTCTCCCATTTATTGTCTCTGCAACACTTGATGCAACTCAAGAAGTGAAATTAATTCATATTCTTAAGCAGCATAAACGAGTTATTGCTTGGAGTATTGCTGACATTTGAGGCATTAGTCCATCTTTTCGCATGAATAAAATCAAGTTGGAAGACGAAGGAAAGCAATTGATTGAGCAAAAAAGAAAATTGAATGAGAAGATGAAGGAAGTTGTTAAGAAGGAACTTATAAAATGGCTTGACGTGGGAATTATTTACCCTATTTCTGATAGCAATTGGGTAAGTCCAGTGCTATGCGTCTCTAAGAAGAGGGGTATCACTATGGTGAGCAGTGACAAAGATGAACTAATTCCTACACGCATTCCTATCGGATGGCGAGTATGTATGGATTATTGCAAACTTAATGCAGCCACAAGGAAGGACCACTTTTCACTTCCCTTCATTGACCATATGTTGGATAGGCTTACTAGAAGAGCCTATTATTACTTCTTAGACGGTTATTCTGGCTACAATAAAATTACTATTGTACCTATTATTGCTTCTTAGATGGTTATTCTGGCTACAATCAAATTACTATTACACTGGAGGATCAGGCAAAAATAACTTTTACCTGCCCCTTTGGCACTTTTTCTTTTCCCCGTATACCGTTTAGTCTTTGCAACACACCAGCCACATTTCAAAGATGTATGATGGAAATATTTTTGGATATGATAGAATATCCTTTATAGGCCTTTTATGGAAGATTTCTTAGTCTATGGGAATAATTTTGATCAATGCGCTGACAATTTGGATAAAGTCTTGAAGCGATGTGAAGACACACATCTTGTGCTAAATTGGGAAAATTGCCACTTCATGGCAGCTAAAGGCATTGTCTTAGGCCATCGAATTTCCAATCAAGGCATTAAAGTGGATAGAGCTAAGCAGGAAATCATTAAGAAGTTACCTCTGCTGACAAATGTGAAGGGTATCCATAGTTTTCTTAGGCACGCGGGGTTTTATCGATGATTTATTAGAGATTTTTCAAAAATATCAAAACCCCTATTCTCATTACTAGAAAAAAATAAAAAATTTCCTCTTTGATAATGCATGTTTGAATGCATTTATGCAAATAAAGAAGCAACTAGTAAATGCACCCATTGTCCTTGAACCAGATTGGTCTCAACCGTTTGAAGTTATGTGCGATGCAAGCAACTATGCTATGGGTGTTGTCTTAAGACAACGCAAGGGAAAAATATTTCATGCCATTTATTATGCCTGCAAAACCCTTACAGAGGCTCAAATAAATTATACCACTACAGAGAAAGAATTGTCGACTGTAGTCTTTACTTCTGACAAAATTTCGTTCATACCTTGTCGGCTCAAAGGTTACCATGTTTACTGATCACTCGGCATTAAGATAACTTCTTACGAAGAAGGATGCAAAACCACGATTGATACGCTGGATCCTACCATTGCAAGAATTTAATATAGAGATCAAAGACCGCAAGGGTTCAAAAAACCAAGTTGTATACCACCTGTCTCGTTTGGGAGTTGGCAGTGCAGATGGAAACATACTTCAAATTGTCGACGCATTTCCAGATGAGAAGTTGTTTGCTGTAGATGCAACCCCTTGGTATGCGGATTTGGTATGTGAAAAAATACCCTTGGGTGTCACAGGCCATAAGAAAGAAATATTTCTTCGTGAAGTAGAGAAATACCATTGGAACGAGTCGTATTTATTCAAGGTATGCAATGAAAATATCATTCGACGTTGTGTTCTGCAAGAAGAAATGCTTTCAATCTTGAAGCATTGTCACGATGCCCCTTATGGACGTCACTTCGGTGGAATGAGAACTGTTACTAAGGTTCTTTAACTAGATTCCACTGGCCTTCATTATTTAAGGACGCCCACAATTTTGTGAATCAATGCGATAGATGTCAGCGCACTATTTCTATATCTCGACGCAATGAAATGTTACAGTAACCAATTATTAAGGTTGAACTTTTCGATGTTTGGGTTATGGATTTCATGGGACCATTTCCAAGTTCATTTAGAAATGTCTATATTCTAGTTGCTGTTGCCTATGTCTCGAAGTGGGTTGAAGCTGTTACAGTCCTAAAGGATGATGTAAGAAAAGTGTTTAAAATTTTCCACAAGCATATACTCACCCGCTTTGGCACACCAAGAGCATTGATAAGTGATCAGGGTACTCACTTCCACTGCAACCAGGTGGCAGCCGCATGATCGGCCTGTTAACGTCACAACATTTAAGTGTAAGCGGACACCCGTCGATGCAAGTATAGTTGATATATTTTCTCTATCGGATATCGATCCCACGAGGATAGAGTTCTTGATGTTTATTTGTCGAAGCAACTAAGTTAAATTTAGAAGAATTGTTACCAAGAATGTCAGCACAACTGAGTGAGATCTGCATAGCTAAAAGAGTTAATTTGTCAATGCAAATATAAAACAATTTGTCAGAGTAAATTAAGATAAAATGAATAGTTGTTGGGGTGTTGGAAAGGTAAATTCAGAACTTAAAATAAATGATCAAGTGTAAAGAAGTGAAAAAGATCACTGATTCACAAGTCGCAGTACTAAATGTGACTATAAGGTAACAAATAGATGAAATGTCATTGCAATTATACTTCAGTGAAATATTACTACTACCACTTCCTCTGTTTAACTAAGACCCAAATTCTAGTAACTACCACACCTTCCAGTTTTGGTAATGCCTTGCACTTAAGAACAAGTGGCCAAAATTCCTTCTTAGCCTCAAGCAACTTCCGTTGTCTTGCTTGTCGATTTAACTTATCACCGCACCTTTTAGTCACTGCAATCGCATTTCTGTGGTCAGAATGATTAAATCCAAAGATAAACAGATAAAGAGAATAGAATAAAAATCAAATTAGATCTAACTTCAAATGGTACTTCCATACTCAATTGATAATCAATAGTATTCATCAACAATTAAGAGGTATCAAATAAAAAAGTCGAAGCATCCTATTCCTAGTTTACTATAACTATTCTGTGACAGCTCCTCTTGTGCCACAGATAGACACCTCTCATCAGAGGGCTTTCTCCTTTGCTTGTCAGATCACCTTGCTCCAAACCACAAGCTTCCATGGTAGCTCGTTCAAAGATTTGAGAAATTTTTCAGAATTTGATTCTTCACCACTTGATAATCATCTTCTTCTTTCCCCCCTATTTATAAGATTTGGGAATTTCAAATCTCCTTCCTTCTCATATCTAACCATTTTGGCAACTGTACAAGTTGGTTAATTCTAGCTGTGCACTCACGTAGATCTAGTGTGTTCTTCAAGCATTTGCAGGTTGACGCTGCATCTCTAGGAGCAATCTATGATCTTTACTTGCGGTGACAACTCAATGTTCTCTTGCGCTGGTGCTTCTAGGTATGTTTGTAATGTGAATTCACTTGTACGAGGTGAAGGTCTTCATTCGGTGACATCTTTGGCTGCAATTTCATGTTAAATTTGTGGCTGCATCTTTTCACACTTTCTAGCACTAGTTTTTAGAAGTGAATCTTTACGCTGATAGTTTTAGACGCAAAACTTATGCTGCATATGACGACATTAGTAGTATAAAAGAGGTTAATATGAAAAGAATTAAAGTCATTTAACACTAAGTTAGAAAATGCAAATATTAACTATGAAATGTTTAATAGGCATACTAAATATGATACAAAAGGAACAATTAACACACAGGTTTTAGGGAGAAAACATGTGTCATTTCTAATGCTATAACACCCCTAAACTTGAGTTTATACTTGTCCTCAAGTAAATAAAAGTTAACAAAGTCACAATCAAAATTGTCACTGCAATAATCATTCTAGCGACTTAAGTTTTCTAGAATCCTGATATATAAATTGCATTCATATGATAGAATAGTGCACCAACATTTTATAGATATGAACAATCAAAACTACAACTTCACTAATGTGAGCATCATGCTTTGAATCTTAACCGATACAATATTTATTGCAATATATATTTTTTCTGCTTTTCTCTTCTTCTTTGCTTTCTTTTTCTTTTTCTTCTTCTCTATTTTTATACGTGATTGAGAGATGTCATTACATTACCATACCCTTATTCCTGGGTAGTAACGATGGGGTGCAACAAACCCCTAGGAAGTATGTAATTGTGTCGACACACACTCTTGCAGTGATAGCCTTTGGCTAGATAATTTTTCTAACACATGCAGTGGACTGTTCTCCCTTAATAAGTCATAATTCACTCACATTGGAGTGTTTTATTATTAGTAAATATCGCTATAATTGGTAAGTTAATTCAAGATTCAAAGATTGATACTACCCATTTATTACTAATGCAATCCTAATCATTCATTAAAAAATAAAAGGACTCAATATTCATTCACATTCATCCAATTCACATATCAACATTTCAAACAATTCAAGATTTGCGCATAAAACAAAAATTGTGATTACATTTTTCTTGTAACTTTGCATACTTTCATCGAACTAAAAAGAAAAGTAAATTATTCAAATATGTGGGTGCAATTGCATTTCCATTTCACACAAATTGCCCCCAAGCTCAATGTCTGCATCGTCCCCAATGCACTGACAATATTAAACAAATGAAATGCAACTACAATGCAAATGGACTAACAAATAAAATGCAATGACAAATAAAAATACCGATGAAGTGGTTGCCTTGGCTTTCTTCCTCTTCTTTGGGCACTCCTCTTCGTGCTTCTTTTTCTTTTTGTCCTTCCTCTTTCTTTTCTTGTCCTTAGAGTTAACCGGGGTAGCGGATTGTTCCTTTATAGTCGGTTGAGTGGAGGCTTCATCGATAGTCACGTTGGATGGGTGGACTTCAACAAGTGGTGCCACATAGGGCACAATGGTTAAAGGATTAGAATCCTCAGTGCTGCTGGTGACCGCCTCGGCCTGGTTCTCTCTAGGTGGCATTGAGTGTTCAATAGATGCCCACATACTAGTAGGTGTGTCGACAAATTCTTCCTCGAAATTTTTTGAGGCATCTTCCTTCTCTTCATTCTTCTCCTTTTTCTTCCTTTTCTCTATCTCTTTTTTCTTAGGCATCTCTTTCACCAGAGAGGTTTCTTGCCCCCTCATCATATGTTCCACCAAGATGTCATTTATAGGCCCCTTATTCTCCAGCACCTCCTCACCATCACAAGGCAAAATACCTCTTTGTTTGCTGAGCAGCATTATTAAAGAAAGGAAAGGTAAGATACTTATCTGCTTGTTTGCAACTTCAGTGATTTCATCATAGAGAATTGCACCAACATCAATGTGGCGTCCCTTCAGAATGGAATGCAAGAGGCACATGCGATCCAACCTCACAGTGGTGTTATGGGTTGATGGTAGAATGCAGTAGTTAACAAAGTGAAACCACACCTTGCTTTGAGTGGTGAGATAACATTGGTGCATAGTGTAGTTATGCGGGCCATTGCTAGTCCACATTGTGCCCTAGACGTATAAGTCTCGTAGCACCAAGTCAGCACCTTAATCAGTTAAAGACTCTAAAAACGCAATACGGGTATCTTCCTTCTCAGCAATATGGAAGAGTCCATTGATATGGGTGGCACTCCAAGGCACCAAAACATCGTATACAAAAACAAACTCTTGTTCAAAATACACTAGGTTAGCATAAAACTATCTTACCATAGTGGGGGAATAACTAGTCGGATGGTCACAAAAAGACTCCCAACCCAGGCGAGAGATTGTCCTTGCGACTTGTTTCTCTAATGGCTATTGTGGGGACAACTGGAACCCATGTTCAGGGTGACAGTTTCGCTTAAGCATCACATCATAATATTTGTCCCTTACCGCCTTTGAGAGGAACGTAACAGGTTCTGTCTGTAGTGGTTGTTTGGCGTGACGAACCATGGTGGTTGTTGATTCAGTAGGGGATTTTGAAGAGGTTTTTGCTCCTCGTGTTCTTGCCATAATAACTAAAGAATGTGAGTAAGAGTAACTAGTAGAAAAATTATAAGAGCAATAAAGAGAATGATTGCAGCAGCAATGGAGGTTGTGAGTGGAAGAAGAGAGTCGACAGAAGAAGGATTTTATAAACTCTAGAGGGGAGGAGACGTGATTATAACAATTGGCACGGGAAAACTTTGCGTCTACAGACAATAAATGCCAGGATTGCATATCGTACTTTTTAGGTTGATCTAACGGTTGGGGATGAATAGAGATCAGCCGGCGTGATTTTTGGCTGAAACGCTTCGTTGAGTCATCACAGAGTGCGTTGACAAGTTGTGCTATCAGATGTACTGACAAAAAGAAGATTTTTTTTATTCCTGTAGAAAACAAAAAAGGAAACAAATGAAAATAAAAAGCAAAAAAGTAAAAGTAAAAATTGTAATGATATTAAATAATTGTAATTAGATTAATGGTCTTGCTTTGTTCTTTGACATCTGGGCTTAAGTAGTGTTTCAGTCGTTGGTCATTTACTTTAAAGTGGTAACCATCATTAATATCTTCAATTGTCATCGCACCATGCTGGAATGCTTCGACAACTTTGAAAGGGTCTGACCATCTCGAGCACAATTTACCTAGATGTAATTTCAAACGTGAGTTAAATAGAAGTACCAACTGACCAGGGTTAAGTTGTTGGCGCAAGATGATATTGTCGTGCCATCTCTTAGTCTTCTCCTTGTATATGGAAGTGTTTTCATATGCATTATGTCAAATTTCTTCCAGCTAAGAAATGTCCAACAACCGTTTCTATCCAGTAACATCATAATCCATGTTCACCTGCTTGATTGCCCACATGGCTTTATGTTCAAGCTCAGCTGGAAATTGACAGGACTTACCAAATACCAACTGATATAGCGACATTCCTAATGGAGTTTTATATGTAGTGTAAAGCGCCCACAACGCATCATGTAGCCATGCAGACTAATCTCTTTTAGATGGATTAACCACCTTTTCAAGAATGCTTTTTATTTATCGATTGGAAACTTTCGTTTGGCCATTCGTATGTGGATGATACGTTGTTGCCATACGATGCTTCACACCATAGCGCTTTAAAGCTGTCGCCACTTGATTGTTATGGAAATGAGTGCCTTGGTCACTTATCAATGCTCGAGGTGTTCCAAATCTTGTAAAGATGTATGTGTGGAAGAACCTTAATACCATCCAAACATCGTCTTTTGGAACCGAAATTGCCTCGATCCACTTGGAGACATAGTCAACATCAACTAAAATATGCACATTCCCAAAAGAGTTTAAAAATGGTCCCATAAAGTCTATACCCCATACATCAAATAACTTTACCTCCATGATAGGTTGTTGGAGCATCTCATTAAGTCAAGATATAGAACCTGTGCGTTGACATTTGTCACATTGCTGCACAAAATTATGGGCATCTCGAAACAATATGGGCTAATAGAATCTTGATTGTATGACCTTTGCAGTAGTCCTAACACCACCAAAATGGCCTCCATAAGGAGCATCATGGCAATGCTTCAGGATAGAAGACATCTCTTCCTCAGGAACATAGCGATGGATAATGTTGTCAGCGCATACCTTGAGTAGGTATAGCTTATTCCAATGATATCTTGTAGCGTGTCTAGTAAATCTGATCTTCTTGTGACTTGTTGTACTCAAAGGAAGCTTACCACAAACTAAATAATTGACAACATCAGCATACCATGGAGTTGCGTTGACATAAAATAATTGCTCATCTGGAAATGCATCAACAATACGTGATTGATTGCCATCTTCGCTTTCAGTTTCTAAACGGGATAAGTGGTCTGCTACTTAGTTTTTGGATCCTTTCCTGTCTTTGATTTCAATATCAAATTCTTGTAAAAGTAGGATCTATCTGATCAAGCATGGTTTGGCATCTTTCTTCGCAAAAAGCTATCTCAAAGCAAAGTGATCTGTGTAGACTGTTTTTTTTGCGCCGACAAGATATGAGCGGAACTTGTCAAATGCAAAAACTACTACTAGTAATTCCTTCTCAGTAGTCGTATAGTTCACCTGTGCTTCAGTTAAGGTTTTACTAGCATAATAAATGGAATGAAATACCTTCTCCTTGCGTTGACCAAGCACAGCCCCTACAGCGAAGTCATTTGCGTTGCACATTACCTCAAATGGTTACGACCAGTCTAGTGCAACGATAATAGGAGCTTGAACTAGCTGCTTTTTAATTGTAACAAATGCGTCCAGACATGTGTCATCAAACAAAAACTTTTTATTCTGCTCCAACAATGAGCATAGTGGCTTTGCAACCTTGGAAAAATCTCGAATGAATCTTCTATAAAAACCAGCGTGACCAAGAAAGCTTCGTATTCCTTTGACATCTGTGGGTGGCGGTAACTTCTCAATGATTTCTACCTTTGCTTTGTCAACTTCAATGCCCTGACATGATATTCAATAGCCAAGGACAATGCGTTCAGTTGCCATGAAATGACATCTTTCCCAGTTCAGCACTAGATTTGTGTCCTCGCATACTTTCACCAGATTGTCGGCACATTGGTCAAAATTTTGCCCATACACAGAGAAATTATCCATGAATACCTCCAATGAATCTTCAATCATGTCTAAAAAAATAGCCATCATGCACCTCTGGAATGTAGCTAGTGCATTGTACAAACCAAACAGCATACGTCGAAAAGCAAAAGTTCCAAATGGACAAGTGAACGTTATCTTTGCTTGATCTTCCGACGCAATGGCTATTTGATTGTAACCAGAGTAGCCATCTAAGAAATAGTAATAGGCTTTACCAGCTAGCCTATCTAGCATTTGATCAAAGAATGGTGATGGGAAATGATCCTTCTTTGTGGCCGTATTCAGACGACGGTAATCCATACACACTCGCCAACTTGTAGCAACGCAAGTAGGGATTAGCTCGTTCTTCTCGTTACTTACTATTATGATGCCGCTCTTCTTAGGCACACATTGGACAGTGCTCACCCATATGCTATCTAAAATGGGATAGATGATGCCTGCATCCGGCCGCTTAACAATCTCTTTTTTCACTGCCTCTTTCATTTTCTCGTTAAGTCTTCGTTGTTGCTTAATGAACTGCTTCTTTCATCTTCCAACCTGATTTTATGCATGCAAAAAGAGGGAATGATGCCTCTGATATTTGCAATGCTCCAGGAAATGGCTCGTTTGTATTGCCTCAAAATTGCGATAAGCTTTTCTTCCTGACCCGTATTGAGGCTTGCGCTGACAATCATGGGTAATGTGTCATTGTCACCTAGAAAGACAAACTTCAGATGGGTCGAGAATGGCTTTAGCTCCAAAGTAAGAGGTTGTTTAATTAATGGTTTAAACACAGGGATCGTCCTATTAGACAAATCAAAAGATTCCAATTGCCAACACTGTCTCAGTTCACAAATATTAGCCTCAGCTTTGTGGTCGCAGTCAGTTAGGATATCACCGGTGGATGTCACTGCATATTCGTTTGGAACTGTTAAATTTTGTTCATTGAATTCTTCTATAATAACTTCATCTAGCATGTCAATATGATGACATTTTTCTTTACTTCTTGATGGAGATGCTTCGAACACTCTGAAAGTGACATGCTCGTCATTTTGACGCATAATCAGCTCGCCTTGAAAACATCAATGAGTGTGCATCCCGTTGCTAAGTATAGGCACCCCAAAATAATGGGCACCTCTTTATCCGCTTCACAATCAAGGATGATAAAGTCAGCAAGGAACACGAGCTTGTTAACTTGAATGAGAACATCCTTTATCTATCCTTCCTGTTGTTCCAAAGATCTATCTAAAAGCTGTAATGTCACTGCAGTGGGCTTCATGGATCCAATTCCTAGCTTCTTAAAAGTGGACAGAGGCATAAGGTTAATATGAGCTCCTAGATTGCATAAAGCCTTACCTAGATAGTAGTTTCCAATGGAACATGAAATCGTGAAGCTGCTAGGGTCTTTCATCTTTGGTGGCAACTTATTTGTTAGCACAGCGCTGCACCCCTCTGTGAGTGCAATCATTTTGATGTCAGAAAGCTTTTTCTTCTTTGATAGTAGCTCTTTCATAAATTTCCCATAACTAGGGATCTGCACAAATGCATCCACTAGAGGTATGTTAATGTGTAATTGCTCTAAGGTAGAGACGAACTTTTGATAATTTTTGTCATGGTCCTTCTCTTTAAATCTCTGTGGAAATGTCAAAGGTATATTGTCAGTGGGTTGTTGTAAAGGATTCGGTTGTGTCGACATGGGCAGTTGTGTCGACATCTTTGTTAGTTGAATTGTGGGCATAGGAGTGACTATAAGTGTCTCCTCATCATTTATTTATACTGGGTCTTCTTTTTGTTTATATGGTTCAGATGTGTCGATATGTACTTGATTGGAACTGCTGCTTAGCTCAGTAGTTTGCTTTCAACTTCTCAGTGTGATAGCCTTACAATGCTCCTTCCTTTTTTGAGTTGGATTTTCAGTGTCGCTAGGCAAAGCACCTAGTGACCTTGTGCTCATGCCAGAAGCCAATTGTCCTAGCTGAGCTTCCAACGCACGAATAGAAGTAGTCTCCTTGAACGATTGCTTCTATTCTCATGATATGCTCTCGCATCAACGCTTAAAGAGTAACCAACGGATTTGCTCTTGGTTGAGAATATTGATGTTGTTGTTGTTGATGTTGTCCTTGCATATTTGGCATTGCAATTTGTTAGGGCAACATTCGAGCTTGTGACTGCATCTGGTTATATGAATGCATCTGATTTTGTGATCGCATCTGGTCATGTGATCGCATATTATCTGAGTGCATATGCAATTGCATATTGTGATTATAGTTCTACTGTTGTTTTTTGTTTTTGTAACTCCCTTGTCTAAAATTACCTTGAGTTGAGGCATTTCCATATCTGAATGTGGACGCATTCTGGTTCCCCCAAGGTTGTTGTGTATGATTAGGATTACTATATGAGTTACCATAGGAATTTCCTCTGATATTGTTGACATAAAATGCTTTCTCAACATGTTGTGGACAATCCTTATAACTATGGTTGTCACCGCAAATTTCACCGGAAAATGTCGGGACATCCAACTATTGAGCCACTTGAATAGGGGCAACTTCACTTGTTCCCTTCATATTTTTGATCATGTTAGCCAATGACGATACCTGTACACTTAAAGCTCATATAGCATCTAATTCCATAACACCAGGATTAGTTTTTACCTGAGTAGAACGAAAAAATGGATATTGGTAGTCATTCTATGCAATTCTCTCTAATATCCATATTACTTCATTATAGGTGTAATCCAACAATGGTCCATTAGTATATGCATCGACAAGATTTCTTCTCTGCGCGTTCAACCCATTATAAAATATCTCAATCTGAGTCTCTTATTGAATTCCATGCATGGGGCAATTTTTGAGCAAAATCTTGTAGCATTCCCACATCGTGCGTAAGTTCGAATCATCCAGTTGATGATATGCCATGATATCATTCTGTAATCTTGCATTCATTTTCGGTGAATTAAATCTTAACACAATCTGTGTTGCTAGTCAACATTCCAAGAAGTAATGGATCCAGCTGGTAAACCAAGGAACCATGTTATTGCCCTCCCTTGCAAAGAATAAAGAAACAGCTGCATCTTTAAGGTGTCATCAGGAACACCATGTTGGCTAAAAGAAGCACATATGAGCAAAAATGATTTGAGATGCTGTCTAGCATCTTTATGAGGTAAACCTCCATATTGCCCATTAGAATTCAGCTTTTGAAACATAACCGATTTCAATTCAAAATTACCAGCTTGTATTGTCCGTCTAATAAACCCTGGTTGTAAATCGTCAAGCACAGGAACAACAAAATCTCTAATTGTCCTGTCTTGGATTTGCTCTACTTGTGACAGCAGTGGTGGTAAATTATTAACTCTTTGTGGTTGTATTGGAGGAACTACATTTTGTGGCAGCAATGGTGGTAGATCATTGGTGTTTCTAGCCATTTTCTTTTGCTCTTGCTTCCTCCTTCGAATAGTACGCTCGAGTTCTGGATCAAAGCTCACAATATCCTTAGGATTTCTCCTTGTGGACATGCAACTCTAAAGAATTTGAGAGAAAATCAAAAGAAAGTTAAACAAATTAGTAAAAATAAAAAGCTAAGTAAGAAAGAATAATTGCAACTACAAAAATGAACATCAAACAAATGCTAGCGCCAAAACTTGATCGGCTTGTAAATGTCACAACATTTAAGTGCAAGCGGACACTCGTTGATGCAAGTATAGTTGATAGATTTGCTCTATCAGATATCGATCCCACGAGGATAGAGTTCTTGATGTTTATTTGTCGAAGCAACTAAGTTAAAATTAGAAGAATTGTTACTAAGAATGTCAGCGCAACTGAGTGAGATCTTCACATCTAAAAGAGTTCAATTATCAACGTAAATATAAAACAAATTGCCAGAACAAATTAAGATAAAATTAATAGTTGTTGGGGTGTTGTAAAGATAAATTCAGATCTTAAAATAAATGATTAAGTGTAAAGAAGTGGAGAGGATCACTGATTCATAAGTCACAATACTAAATGTGACGGCAAGGTAACAAATAGATGAAATGTCATCACAATTATACTTTAGTGAAATCTTACTGCTACCACTTCCTCTGTTTAACAAAGACCCAAATGTTAGTAACTACCACACCTTCCAGTGCTAGTAATGCCTTGCACTTAAAAACAAGTGGCCAAAATTCCTTTTTAGCCACAAGCAACTTCCATTGTCTTGCTTGTTGATTTAACTTGCCACCACACCTTCCAGTGATTGTGACTGCAATTGTACTTCCGTGGTTAAAATGATTAAATCCAAAGATAAACAGATAAAGAGAATAGAGTAAAAATCAAATTAGATCTAACTTCAATTGGTACTTCCATACTCAATTGATAATCAATAGTATTCATCAACAATTAAGAGGTATCAAAGAAAAAAGTTGAAGCATCCTATTCCTAGTTTACTAGAACTATTCCGTTACAGCTCCTCTTGCACCGCAGATAGACACTTCTCGTCAGAGGGCTTGCTCCTTTACTAGTCAGATCAACTTCCTCTGAACCTCAAGCTGCCATGGCAGCTTGTGTAGACATTTGAGAAAATTTTCAAAATTTGATTCTTCACGACTTGATAATCATATTCTTCTTTCCCTCTTATTTATAAGCTTTGGGAATTTCAGATCTCCTCCCTTCTCAGATCTAACCATTTTGGCAACTGTAGAAGTTGGTTAATTCTAGCTGTGCACTCACGCAGATCTAGTGTGTTCTTCAAGCATCTGCAGGTTGTCGCCGCATCTTTGGACGCAATCTATGATCTTTACTTGTGGAGACAACTTAGCGTTCTCTTGTCCTGGTGCTTCCAGGTATGTTTGTAGCGTGAATTCACTTGTACGATGTGAAGGTCTTCATGCGGTGACATCTTTGGCCATAATTCCATGTTAAATTTGTGGCTGCATCTTTGCACACTTTCCAGCATTGGTCTTCAAAAGTGAATCTTTGCACTGGCAGTTTCAGATGCAAAACTTATGCTGCATACGACGACGTTAGTAGTATAAAAGAGGCTAATATGAAAAGAATTAAAGCCATTCAACACTAAGTTAGAAAATGCAAATATTAACTATGAAATGTTTAACATGCATACTAAATATGATACAAAAGGAACAATTAATACACAAGTTTTAAGGAGAAAACAAGTGTCATTTCTAATGCTATCACTGCACTAAAGAGATATGGAGTTAATCACAAAATGGCTACCACTTACCATCCGCAAACCAACGGACAAGCCGAGGAGTCTAATCGACAAATTAAAAACATTTTTGATTAGGTTGTGAACCCTTCAAGAAAAGATTGGTCTTCTAAACTTGATGATGCTTTGTGGGCATTGAGGATAGCATACAAAATCGCACTAAGGATGTCACATATTAGCTAGTTTTTGGGAAAGCATGTCACTTGCCAGTTGAACTAGAGTACAAGGCAATGTGGGTGATTAAGCAAGTAAACATGGATTATGATGCTGCTAGAAAGAATAGGCTATTAGACATCACTAAACTAGAGGAAATTAGGCGAAATGCCTATGAATATGCTGTAATTTACAAACAAAAGATCGAACAATAGCATGATAGAATCATTTTGCAGCGATAATTTATTCCGAGTCAATAAGTGCTATTATTCAATTCTAGACTAAAACTACACCCAGGTAAATTGCGCTCACATTGGTCCGGCCCTTTCGGAGTTATCAAAGCATTTCCTCATGGTGTAGTCACAATTAAGGATCTAAACAATGGGCACCAGTTTAAAGTGAATGGTTAGCGACTGAAACATTATTTTGGGTATAGTGATCACAAACAGGAAGAGACCATTAAATTGGTCAAATTTTTCTATTTTTTCCTGAAATTTTATCATGTAATTTTAGTTTCTTTTGTTTTTAAGTTTTTTCACTTCGTATTTTTTGCAGAATAATTTGATTATGTTGTCGACACATTTGGACTTTATTGTTGACGCAATACGTACGTTTGTACTACAATTACTGACTCAGCAAAAATCAGAGTATATCAAATAGCAGATCCCACCTTTTCATCAACAGGCACCCAGCCATTAGATCGATATGAATGAGTGTAATTCCTATTGGATGCATTTATTTATGCCAGAATTTATGTCCTTTCCTCTGTTACATAAAAAACACACCTTTCCATCTTCCTTCTTCACTCACTATAAACACCCTCTTTTGTGCCGACTGTGAAAATCACAAAGACATCATTTTTATTCATAATCTTTCTTAAAGCTTGCACCTTTCCGCATTACAACTCTCTTACTTACCAAAAGCATGACAAGAACTCGAGGAGCAGTGAAGAAAGCAACCAAATATGTCGAAGAACCTTTATCCTTTGCAACAGCCGTTCATGAAGCAGAGCCTTTCATGACAAAATAGCCAATGATATTCCTCACGAAAGCGGCCAAAGACCGTTTTCAGGAAAACATGCTGAAAAGAAATTATCACCCAGAACAAGGCTTCCTCCTGTCGCGACAACAAGACTTGGGAAAACAAGTCCACAAGCCAATCGCAAAGTTGAAATGGTAAACCTTTTGCACTCACCCTGGAAGTTACTTTTCGTCTTTGGTACGTGAGTGCTATGCTAATCTTACTGACCATGAGTTAGAGTTTGTTTTTGTTTGCGAAGAATTAATCCCTTGGGATGCCGAACAAATCAATAAGCTTTGCAACATCAAGGTAGATAGGGATGAACACGTTCATTGAGGAAATCACTAATGATAAGAAAGATCTTTTAGTGAAGGATCTCTGTTTTGAAGGAGCCACATGGATGGGTTCGAATCATAACAACTACACCATGCACAAATGCTTTTTAACGCTGCAAAGCAAAGTCTGGTTCCATTTTGTAAACTACAAATTGAAGCCTTTTACGCACAGCACCACTGTCACCCTTGACAAAATGTGTCTAATACATTCCATTATCAAGGGAAGAAAAATCGATGTTGGGGCAAATTACATATGAAAATCGCTGAATGTGCTACCAAGCAAACGAGCATCTTGGTTTTCTCATCACTGGTGATGCAATTATACCAGTAAAAGGGAATCATTCCCCAAGATGGAGAAGAAATTCTAGAGAATAGAGGTCCAATAAATGAAGCATCGATTGACAGAATGACTCGTGGGAAGGATACGCTCACAGTTAAAGAAGTAGAAGCAAGCAAAAGGAAGGGCAAAGCAAAAGCAGAGAACAAAGGAGCAAATGTGACTACAGATACTCATTTGTGGCGTAAAATGAAAGAGGTCGAGAAGATAGCAAATTCCATAAGCAAAAGGCAAATCAAGCTTGCTGTTATAGTGGAAGACATGGACGGAGCACAAAATTTATTCTATGTTTACACCAGGGCTTGGAATAGCTCTGTTGTGACCACATTAAGGCAACTGACCAAAGCCTTACTTCTTCAATTCCCAGTATTTCCCCCAATCATTAGAGAGTATGAGTCCTCATCCGAGGAGGTTGACTTAGGGGATAAAGACCAATCGGTGGCTTCCCCTCCCTTGGTGCACGTCTCTGCTGACGAGAAGGAAGCGGAATCAAGGGATGTTGAGGAATGTTTACAAAAAATTGAGAGCCTTTTCAAAGATGTTTTCACTGTTGGTTAGAAGGAGCATGTTGTTGAAAGGGAAGATACTCATGATGATGAAGAGAAAGAGAAGGATGAAGAGAAAGATGCTGAGAAAGAATCTGCTGAAGAAACTATCACCACATCTGAAGTTGTGGGTACAACAACTGAGAGCTTGGAGTAAGCTAGAGCGAGTCAAGCGGAAGCTGCAGAGAAATTAATAAGGACCACCATAATCCTTTAGCAATAGTGGTCTACGCTTGACCACTTGATGTGATCCATCTGACACAAGATGCAGTTGATAATGCTGGGGCACAGCCAGATGTTGAGGAGCAATCCGAGGATAGGGCAAAGCCCAAAGAAAAAAGAGAAAGTGCTCCAAGGACAAGAAGTGCAGAAAGGAAGATAATAAGAGAAGGAAGAAATAGCATCATGCAACCACATTGACGGTTGCGAAAAATTGAGTTAGTTTTATATAAGTTTTTAGTTGTAGTATCTCTGCATAGCATGTAAATTAAATTTTTAGTTTGTATGTATGCATTGTTGATAGCATTAAAAAACACCATTGATTTCTCCATACTTAGGGTATAATTTGTTCCCATTTTATCATTTTTAGCATGCATTTTTAGCATTTTTAACTTGGTGGCTGTATTTTCGAACTCAGTAATGCTCGGTTTAATTTTCTTTAATTTTATCCTATTTTTACTACTAATGTCGCCACAATTAGTTGTTCAATATTGCATCCAAATATGTTAGTGTAGGAATCTATCCTAAAATATCAACGTATGAAGGTATCCAAGGTTGTCACCGCAAAATAGAATCCAAATTTGCCCCCAGAAATGTCGCTACAATCGACAACTGTCTGATGAACACACCAGATCTACGTGAGTGTATAGATGGTATAACCAACTTGTACAACTAGAGGAAGTTGGATCTGAAAGGGAGGACACTTGTACTTGGCAGTGGTTGATAAATACTAATGATATAGAATCTTCTTGGAGATTCATCTTCCAGATTTTTGACGCATTAAAACTTTTTCTTCAATATTTTTCTTAAGCTTGCTTCCATGGCAGCTTAACTTCCTTGAGGGCAACCTGACTGTGACGAGAAGGCAAATCTGCTCCTGACGAGGAGCATTGCTAAATGCGAGGCAAAAGGAGTGTAAGGGAATGGTTCTAGTAGACTAGAAATAGGATGCTTCAATTTATTTTATTATTCTCTCTTTAAACGCTGATGAATTTTGATTATTTGAATTTGTATGGAAGTACAATTTAATTTCAGATCAAGTATGATATCTACTCAATCTTTCCTTCATTATTTATCTTTGGATTTAATTGCTTAACCATAAAAGTGTAATTGCAGTCACTGTCACTAGAAAGTGTAACGACAAATTAAATTAACAAGCAAGTCAACGGAAGTTGCTTGAGGATCGAAGGAATTCTGTCCACTTGTTCTTGAATATTTTGCAGTGCCAGCACTGGAAGATGTGGTTAGTGTGAGTATGTGAGTCTTTGATAAACAGGGAAGTCAATGTTGGTAAGATTTCATTGAGCTTAATTGCGTTGACAATTTATCTATCATTTACCTTGTGATCACATTTAGCTGTTTGTCAACTTTTCAAGTCAGGGAACCCCATCTCATTATCACTATTTTTACTTTTTAAATTTTCTTAAATTGCTTCAACAAATTATTCTCAAACCTTTACTTCATTTTCTTATTAATTTGTTTCGACGTTATTCATCACAATCTCTTTTGTTTTAACCTCCTTTGCATCGACAATTATAAACATAAGCAGTCATCTCTGTGGGATAGATATCTGATAGTTTTAAACCTATCTACTATACTTGCATCGATAGTGTACGCATGCACAAATTTCTGTGATGTTCATAGAGCAACCAAGTTTTGGCACCGTTGTCGAGGATGGCATTTGTTTTATGTTTATTCTTGTATTTGAATTTATTCTTTATTACCTAAATTTTATTTGTCACTAACTTGTTTTTTTTTAGTCAACTATTTTTCAATTTTCTTTCTAGGTGTTTATGACCAAGTGAAATCCTAAATTTGTTGTTGACTTAGATTTTGAAATTGAGAGAACCATTAGAAGAAGAAGACAAGAACAAAGAAAAATGGCACTGCCAGGAAAGGATGCAGCCATACCACCATTATAGTCATAAAATCCTATTACACCTCCTAGACAACCACAAATCATTAATAATCTACCGCTACCACAAGATGATCAGATACAAAATAGAACTATTCAAGACTTCGTTGTTCCTGTGTTAGAAGATTTGCAGCTAGGGGTTGTTCGACTAGCTATTCAAGCTAGCAATTTTGAGTTAAAGTTGGTTATGTTTCAGATGCTAAATTCGAATGGGGAGTAAGTTGGTTTGCCTCATGAGGATGCGAGAGAGCATTTTAAATCTTTTCTACTAATTTGTGCTTCTTTTAGTCAACATGGCGTTCCTGATGATGCCTTGAAGATGCAATTGTTTCCTTACTCATTGCAAGGACAGGCTCGTACCTGGCTCCTTACATTGCCTGCTGGATCGATTACATTGTGGAATGAACTTGCGACTCAATTTTTTTGCGGTTTAATCCACCAACGATGAATGCTCGACTGAGGAATAATATCACTATGTATTATCAATTGGATGATGAGAATTTGCACACCACATGGGACCGTTACAAAACCCTGCTTCGACATTGTCCCATGCATGAAATTCAGTAGGAAATGGAAATCGAGATCTTTTATAATGGGTTGAATGCGCAGACAATAAATCTTATCAATGCATTTGCAAATGGTCCTTTGTTGGACTGCACCTATAGTGAAGCTGTGAGAATTTTAGAGAGGATCGCTCAGAAGGACTACCAATATCTGATCTATCGAGTTGCTCAAGTCAAAACAAACCCTGGAGTTATCGAGTTAGATGCTATATCAGCTCTGAGTGCATAAGTATCTTCGTTAGCAAATATGATAAAGAACATGAAGAGGACAAGTGAAGTTGCTCCCATCCAAGTTGCCTATCAAATGGATGTCCCGATATTTTGTTACGAAATTTACAGCGATAATCATAGCTATTAAGATTGTCCACAGCATGCAGAGAATGCATTTTATGTTAATAATATTTGAGGAAATTCTTATAGTAATTCCTAAAACAGCTCAGCTCAAAACCAATAGCCTTGGGGGAATCAAAATGCAACCACATTTAGATATGGCAATTCCTGGAGCCAAGGAAATTTTCGACAAGGGAATTATAATCAGTAATAGCAAAATTTCAAACAAAGTCCTCAGATGCATGTACATCAAGATCAGTTGCAGCCACACACTCGTGTGCAGTCACAATAATCTTTAATGCCAAATCTGCATATGCAAGGACAATAACAGCAACGACAATATTCCCAACCACAAGCTGATCCATTAGCAGCCCTTGAAGCCTTGATGCGTGAACATATCACGAGAATAGAAGCTATTGTGTAAGGAAATTTCTCTTCTACACGAACATTGGAAGAACAAGTAGGACAACCAGCTTCAAATATGAGCGCAAGACCACTAGGTCCTTTACCTAGTGACACTGAGAATCCAAATCAAAAGGGGAAGGAGCATTACAAAGCTATTACTCTTAGGAGTGGAAAGCAAGCTGTCGAGCCAATTAGAAGCTCTAATACAGTGCCTGTCGATGTAAGTGAAGTAGATCAAGAAGAAAAAACTGTATTTGAAAAAGAAACAGACGAACCAAATAAAGGGGAGCCACTAGTTGTTACTCCCATGCCTACCATTAGACCAAGAAAATTGTCGACGCAACTACCAATGTCGACGCAACTGATTTTGTCAGAACAACCTGATGTATCAATACCTTTGCCATTCCCACAAAGATTTAAGGAGAAGGAAAATGATAGAGAATATCAAAAGTTTCTGGCCACATTTAAACAGTTGCATGTCAACATACATCTTGTGGATGCTCTCGTACAGATTCCTAGCTATGGGAAATTCATGAAGGAGCTCCTATCTAAGAAGAAGAAGTTAACCGATATTGAGACAATTACGCTCACAAAAGGATGCAGCACAGTCTTGACAAAAAAATTGTCACCAAAGATGAAGGATCTTAACAGTTTTACAATTCCATGTTCCATTGGAAATCATTACTTAGGAAAATCTCTCTGTTAGGGATTGGTCACATGAAGGCCACTCCAGTGACATTGCAGTTGGCGGATAGATCATTAGCACAGCTTGAAGGGAAAATTAAAGATGTTCTAGTTAAAGTAGATAAGTTTGTGTTCCCAGCAAATTTTATTATCCTTGATTGTGAAGCTGATAAAGAGGTGCCCATAATCTTGGGACACCCATTTCTTGCTACTGGTCGCACTCTTATTGACGTATCCAAAGTCGAATTGATAATGCGACATAATAACGAACATGTCACCTTCAATGTTTTCGAAGCAATTCCCTGCAGAAATAAAGAGGAATGTCACCACATCGATGTGTTGGACGAATTAATAGAGGAGGAATTTAATGAGCGTAGCATAGCAGTCCCAAAAGAATTTGTGGTGACAACTTAAGAAGATTTTCTAAGTGATTGTGACTACAAGGTTGAGGCAAATAATGTTGAGCTTAGGTGCAGATGGCAGCTGGAATCTCTAGATTTGACCAATAGAACAACTCTTGTATTTAAGCCATCTATTGAAGAAGCTCCTACCCTGGAGTTGAAATCGTTACCTACCCATTTGAAGTATGGTTTCCTTGGTGAGAATGACACGCTACCAGTAATTGTCTCTGTAACTCTTTACGCAAGTCAGGAAGAAAAAATAATCCAAATACTAAAGCAAATCAAGCATGCTATTGTCTGGAGTATTATGGATATTAGAGGCATTAGTTTCTCTTTTTGTATGCAAAAGATTCGGTTGGAAGACGAGGGAAAGCAGTCCATTGAACAACAAAGAAGAGCAAATGAAAAAATGAAGGAGGTTGTTAAAAAGGAGATCTTAAGTGGTTGGATGCGGGCATCATCTACCTAATTTCTTATAGTACGTGATGAGCCCTGTCCAATGTGTCCCAAAGAATAGTGGTATCACGATAAGTAACGACAAAGATGAATTAATCCCTACTCGCATTCCTATAGGCTGGCGAGTATGCACGGACTATCGTTGTTTGAATGCAGCCACAAAAAAGGATCATTTCCACTTCCCTTCATTGATAAAATGCTGGATAGGCTTACTAGTAAAGCCTATTATTATTTTCTTGATGGCTATTTTGGCTACAATTAGATAGCAATTGCATCGGAGGACTAAGCAAAGATGACTTTCACTTGTCCTTTTGGTACCTTTGCCTTCCGTCGAATGTCATTAGGTCTATGCAATGCACCGACCACATTTCAAAGATGCATGATGGAAATTTTCTCAGATATGATTGAAGACTCATTAAAGGTATTTTTGGATGATTTTTTTATCTATGATAATACTTTTAATAAATGCACTGACAATTTAGCTAGAGTTCTAAAGCGATGTGAGAACAAAAATCTTGTGCTGAATTGGGAGAAATGCCACTTCATGGCAATAGAAGACATTGTCTTTGGTCATTGTATCTCCTGTTAGGGTATTGAAGTGGACAAAGAAAAAGTTGATATCATTGAGAAGTTACCCCTACCCACCAATGTAAAAAGTATTAGGAGTTTTCTCAGCCATGCGGGCTTTTATCGACAATTTATCTGAGATTTCTCTAAGATTGCAAAAACTCTTTGCTCCTTGTTGGAGCAAAATAAAAAATTTATGTTTGATGCTGCATGTCTGGATGCATTTATGCAAATTAAGCAACAACTAGTGAAGGCACCTATTATCGTTGCACTGGACTGGTTACAACCATTTGAGGTTATGTGTAATGCGAGTGATTATGCAGTGGGTGTCGTGCTAGGTTAATGCAAAGAAAAGGTATTTCATGCAATATATTATGCTAGCAAAACTCTTACTAAAGTGCAGATCAATTATATAACCACAGAAAAGGAGTTGTTGGAAATAGTTTTGCTTTCGACAAATTTTGCGCATATCTTGTCGGTGCAAAAGTTACAATTTATACTGATTATTTTGTATTGAGGTAACTCTTTGCTAAAAAAGATGTCAAACCAAGATTGATTCACTGAATCTTGTTATTACAAGAATTTGACATTAAGATTAAGGATCACAAAGGATCAGAGAACCAAGTAACAGATCATTTATCTAGTTTGGAGGTAGGAAGTGAAGATAGAAATACATCACAAATTGTCGACACATTTTTGGATGAGAAACTCTTTTCTGTCGACACATCGACATGGTATACAGATGTCGTAAACTACTAGGTGTGTGGAAGATTACCATTGAGTGCAACAAGCCACAAAAAGGAAAAAAAATTTTGCGACATCGCAAAATATTACTAGAATGAGCGATACCTATTTAAGGTATGCAACGACAATATTATTCGACGTTGCATTCCAAAAGAAGAAATGCTTCCTATCTTGAAGCATTGCTATGATGCTCACTATGGAGGTCATTTTGGTTGTGTAAGGATTACCGCAAAGGTATTTCAATCAAGATTCTGCTGCCCTTCATTGTTTAGAGATGCCCAAAATTTTGGGTAACAATGTGACAAATGGCAGCTCATTGGATCGATATCTCGACGCAATGAGATGCTGCAATAGTCTATTATGGAGGTTGATCTCTTTGATGTCTGAGGTATGAATTTCATGGGGCCATTTCCAAGTTCTTTTGGAGATGCTTACATCCTAGTCGCTATAGATTATGTGCCCAAGTGGGTAGAAGTAATTGTTATTCCAAAAGACGATGTTAGGACAATGCTGAAATTTTTCCACACATGCATGCCCACTCATTTCGGCACACCTAAAGCATTAATTAGTGATCAAGACACTCACTTCCATTGCAATCAAGTTGCAATCGTATTGAAGCATTATGGTGTTAAGCATCGAATGGCAACTACATATCATCGACAAACGTATAAAATGCTATTGTGGGAGCTTCAAAGCTTAATGATGCATTGTGGGAGCTTCGTACAGCATATAAAATGCTATTAAGAATGTCACCGTATCAACTTGTGTTTGGTAAATCATGTCACTTGCCCGTGGAACTTGAATATAAAGTCATGTGGGCAATCAAGCAAGTGAACATGGACTATGATGCTGCTGGACAAAAGAGGTTGTTGGACATTACTGAGTTGGAACAGATTCGATGCAATGTATATGAGAATGCTGCAATATGCAAGGAAAAAACCAAGAGATGGCATGACAATAATATCTTGTAGCGACAATTTACTACAAGTCAACTAGTGCTTTTATTTAATTCGTGACTAAAACTGCATCCAGGTAAATTGAGCTCAAAATAGTCTGCTCCATTCGAGGTTGTCGAAGCATTTCCTCATGGTATTTTCACAATTAAAGACCTCAATGACGACATCAATTCAAGGTGAATGGGCAACGATTGAAGCACTACCTTAGCTCGAATGATCATAATCAGAAAGAGACCATTAACCTGGTCACATTTTTCTAACTTTTCTTTACATTTGTGTCATTTACTTTTGGTTGTTTTATTTATGTTTTAGTTTCATTTATTAGTCTTGTGCATGAATAAATTTCTTACATTTGTCGATGCAATTTTCTGCTAACTCATCATACAGTGAAACATTTTAGGAATGAAATCTTAACACTTTATTCACTTTCTCCCCAACCGTCAAATCGTTGTGAAAAAGGACAATCCAAGTCATTGCATTTATTGGATGGAGACTCTGTGTCCTATCTCTACAATGGCAAGGAACACACCTCTTCACCTTCATGTTTCATTCCCTATAAAGAGCCCTACTGTGCCGATGGTGTTCCTCACAAACAAAACCTCTATTGTCACTGCAAATTTTTCTCCTCAAGCTTTTATTTTCCTATTATCTTTTATCTCTTTGTATCCCAAGGCCATGGCCAGAACACGAGGTGCCAAAACTCCTTCCAAATCCCCTGAAGAATCTTTCACTGCAATGGTACGAGATATAGAGCAACCATTGTCGAAAGAGCCAGTGCTATTTTTGACTAAAGCTGCAAAAGACCACTTCCATGACAACATGTTGAAGCGTAACTACCACCCAAAATAGGGCTTCCACCTGTCGCCACATCTAAAACTGAGAAAGCAAGTTCATAAGACCATTAAGCGAATGGGGTGGGAAACCTTCTGTACTCATCTTCAGGGGTATTCACTGTCCGTCGTGAGGGAATATTATGTCAATTTGACCGACAAGGATCAAGAATTTATCTTCGTTCGAGAAGGGCTGGTGGCTTTGGGTGCTTCCTATATCAATATTCTATACAACATTGATGTCGAATAAGATGAGCACATCGCCTTCCTCGAGCAACTCACTAAAAAAGGCACCGATATCTTGATGTAGGACCTGTGTATTGATGGAGCAGTTTGGACGGGCAATAATCCAAACAACTATACCATTCATCGCCACTTCCTCATTATATAGAGTAAGGTTTGGTTCCATTTCATAAACTATCGTCTAATGCCTTCTACCCATAGTACCACAGTTACCTTGGATCAAATGTATTTAATCCATTCGATAATTAAAGGGAGACGTATTGATGTCGATGTAATTCTGCACCAAGAGATTGCTGATTGTGCAAAAAGGCAAACAGGCATCCTGACATTCCCTTCACTCATCATGCAACTATGCCAACAACGAGGCGGGGTGCCTCGTGAAGGAGAAGAGTTGTTGGACAAGAAAGGGTCAATTAATGATGTATCTATTGAGCGCATGATAAGAGGGAACGATACTCCTATTTTGAAGAAAGCGGTAACCAAGAAAGGGAAAGGTAAATCAAAGAAGGAGGAAAAGCAAACTCATGTTGCCACAGACCCTCAGTTATGGCGTAAGGTTACAGAGGTGGAACAGATTGTTGATAAAATCAATATTTGATAGATCAAAATTTTCAGTGCAATTAAAGATATGGAGCGATTGTAGAACTTGTTCTATGCTTACATAAGGGCATGGAATAGAGCTATTGTGACGACATTGTGCAATCTCAACAAAACGCCTATACAAGAGTTTCTGGTATTCCCTCTAATTACCAAGGAAGTCATGCCTTCAATTGAGAGGGCTGCCTCAGAGGAAAGGGACCATTCAATCGCATCTCTACAGATGGTCCACATTTTTGATTATGCCCGTAAGGTAAACTTGACGGATGTTGAAGAATGCTTTCAAAATTTTGCTAGCCTGTTCGAGGATGATTTTTCTACTAGTTTAGGGGCTAATATGGCTGAGAAAGAGGCTAATAATGAGGGAGGAAACATGCCTTTGGAGGCTATGCAAACTGATGAGGAGAAAGAAGAAGAAGAAGAAGAACGAGAGGAGGAAGGAAAAGAAGGAAGAAAGGAAGAACCTACTGTCGCGATAGATTCATCTGAGGAATTTATCGCCACACCCGGAGTTGTGGGTGCAAATGTTAAAGACTTGGCGCCACCTGATGCGAGTCAGGCAGAGGCCATGACATCAGCAATGAGGATTTCAATCCTCTAGTCATAGTGCCTTATGTGGCCCACTTGCTAGGATACACCCTTCTAACGTCACGATCGATGAAGCTGAGGCACAACCTAATTTGGAGGAGTAATCCGAGGATCCGGCTAAGCCAAAAGAAAGGAAATGAAAGCATGCCAAGGATAAAAAGAAACGTAATGAGGAATGCAGGAAGAAGGAGAAAACCAAGACAACCACATCCTCGGCTGCAACACGCTGAGTTACTTTTTTTTTTAGCATTTAGTTTGGGGGTGTGATAGTATTAGAAAAGGCCATTGATTTCTCCTTACTTAGGGTATAATTTCTTCCCATTTTATCATTTTTTAGCATTCATTTTTAGCAATTTTAACTTAGTGACTGCATTTTCTAACTCAGTAATGCTTGGTTTAATTTTCTTTAATTTTATCCTGTTTTTGCTGCTAATGTCACCACAATTAGTTGTTTAGTATTGCATCCAAAGATGTCAGTGCAGGAATCTATCTTGAAAGATCAATGCATGAAGGTATCCAGGGTTGTCGTCGTAAAATAGAATCCAAATTTGCCCCAAAAAATGTCGCTACAACCGACAACTGTCTGATGAACACACCAAACCTACGTGAGTGTACAGATGGTATAACCAACTTGTACATCTAGAGGAAGTTGGATCTGAAAAGGAGGACAGTTTTACTGGACAATGGTTGATAAATACTGATGAGAGAGGATCTTCTTGGAGATTCATCTTCCATATTTTTGACGCATTAAAACTTTTTCTTCAACATTTTTCTTAAGCTTGCTTCCATGGCAGCTTAACTTCCTTGAGGGCAACCTGACTGTGACGAGAAGGCAAATCTGCTCCTGACGAGGAGCATTCCTAAATGTGATGCAAGAGGAGTGTAAGGGAATGGTTCTAGTAGACTAGGAATAGGATGCTTCAATTTATTCTGTTATTCTCTCTTTAAACGCTGATGAATTTTGATTATTTGAATTTGTATGGAAGTACAATTTAATTTCAAATCAAGTACGACATCTACTCAATCTTCCTTTATTATTTATCTTTGGATTTAATTGCTTGACCACGTTGCAGTCACTGTAACTAGAAAGTGCAGTCACAAATTAAGTTAACAAGCAACACAATGGAAGTTGCTTGAGGATCAAGGAATTTGTCCACTTGTTCTTAATATTTTGCATTGCCAACATTGGAAGGTGTGGTTAGTGTGAGTATTTGGGTCTTTGATAAACAGGGAAGTCAAGGTTGGTAAGATTCTATTGAGCTTAATTACGGTGACAATATATCTATCATTTACCTTGTGATCACATTTAGCTGTTTGCCAACTTTTCAAGTCAGGGAACCCCATCTCATTATCACTGTTTTTACTTTTTAAATTTTCTTAAATTGCTTGACAAATTATTCTCAAACCTTTACTGAATTTTCTTATTAATTTGCTCTGACATTATTCATCACAATCTCTTTTGTTTTAACATCCTTTGCATCAAAAATTATAAACATAAGCATCCATCCCTATGTGATCAATAACTAATAGTTTTAAACTTATCTACTATACTTTCATCAACAGTGTACGCTTGCACAAATTGCTGTGACGTTCATAGCGTGATCAATTGTCATCGCATTCCCATTGTCATTACATTTTCATTGTCGTTGCATTTTAGTGTTATTGCATTGGGGATAATGCAAACTTTAAGTTTGGGGGAATATATATGGGGTTTGAAAATGCAATTGCATCCACATTTCAAAAAATTTTATTTAGTTTAATGAAGCATGTAATGTTATGAATGATTATTGCAAATGTGTTAATTTTTTTTTACATTTGATGCTTAATTCTTGAATTAATTGAACTGTCAATGAATGAGTTGGATAAATTTGACTGAATGTTGTATCTTCAATTCTTTGATGAATGATTTAGATTGCATTAGTAATGAATGACTATCACCATTCCTCGAATCTTGAATAAATATGTCCTTTATAATTGCGTATATATATATATAGTTATAAATAAGAGACACTCCAATGTGGGTGTATTGTGAACTACTTAAGAGGGAACACTTCAATGGAAGTGTTGGAAAAATGAATCGGGCCAAAGGCTGTCGCTGTAAGAGTGTGTGTTGGTGCAATTACTTACTCCCTGGGGGTTTGTTGCACCCAATCGTTACTTCTCAGGAACAAGGGTATAGTAATGCAATGACATCCCTCAATCACATAAATAAAAGAAAAGAAGAAAAAGATATATGTATATATTACTGTTCAATAAATGTTGCATTGGTAGATAGAATTTAGGATTTGAAGCATGATGCTGGCTTTGATGAAGTTGCAATCTTAGTTATTCAAACTTATGTGTTGTCGATGCAATATTCTATCATTTGAACGTGATTCATTCATTGAGATCTTAGATTTTTCAAGTTGCTAGAATGATCATTTGCTTTGGTGAATTTCTTTTATGTAGCCTTGCTAGTTTTTATTTACTTGAGGACAAGTAAAAACTCAAGTTTGGGGGTATGATAGTACTAGAAAGAACCATTGTTTTCTCCCTACTTAATGGTTAAGTTGTTCCCATTTAGTCATCCTTAGCACATATTTGAGCAATTTTTATTTCAGTTTATTGCATTTTCTATCTTAATGGACCTTAGACTATTTGCCCTTAATTTTGTCATATTTTACTATTAGTGTCACTGCATGAGCATTTCCAAAATTGAGGCCCAAAATTGTCGACGCATCTAACAGCTGTTCGAATAAGAACAAAAATTACATGAGCTGTCCAGTTTGGTGTAACTAATTGGTACGACCATAAACAGTTAGATTTTGAGGAGAGAACTCCTGCACAATTTGGCTAAAGATAAATACTCAATAGGAGAGAGAAAAGGAAGTCTTCTTCTATACATTCTTCTTCAACCTAGCTTTTGAAGCTTGCGATTATGAAAGCTTGAACCTCTCACAAGAGAATCGACGTGGAAAGATGCAGAACAACTCCTGATGAGGAGTCCCAAGTGCGACATAAGAAGGAATCGAAAGAGCAAGTCGAGTTCTTCTAGGAATAGTATTCTCCACTTGTCTCTTTTACATTTCTTTTCTAAAACGCTGGTGATTACTATTTATTTCATGTTTGTATGGAAGTACTCATGATTTCTAGACTAAATGTTATTTTATTCAATCTTGCTTCTACTGTTTAATCTTTGGGTTTGAATGTTTTTACCACGGAAGTGTTATTTCAGTCACTGTAACTAGAAGGTACAGTGACAAATTAAACTAACAAGCAAGATAACGGAAGTTGCTTCGGGATTAGAGGAATTTGATCCACTTGTTCTTAAATGTGTTACATTGCCATCGTCGGAAGGTGTGGTTTATGCATATTGAAGTCTTAGGTTGAGTAGAGAAACCAAGTTTGGTAAGATATGCATTGCACCTTATTGCAGTGACAATCACCTATCCTTTAAAACCTTGTGCGCCGCACTTAGTATTTTGCTGAACATCCACGTTGGGGACCCTATTTATAATTATCATAGTTCATTTATATTTTTGCATTATTGCTTCGACAACCATTCTCACAATTTATCGCATTTTACTTATTCATTGTACCAACATTAATAAACAACAAGCATCCATCCTCGTGGGATCGATATTCGATAGATTCACATCTGTCTACTATACTTGCATCGACAGTGAATGCTTGTACATTATTATTGTGACGTTTACAACCGATCACCTATCACTAGCTAATTTTGCTTACAACAATAGCTTCCAATCTAGTATATAGATTGCACCTTACAAAATGTTGTACTGTCGCAAGTGCCAGACTTCTCTTTGTTGGACTAAGTTAGGAGAAGACGAGTGTTGGGGCTAGAGTTAGTGACTGACATCGAGAACACAGTTAAACTGATTCAAGATCGGCTGAAAGCTGCATTTGATCGAAAAAAGTCGTATGCAGATTTGAAAAGGAAAGATGTAGAGTACTCGATCGATGGTCAAGTATTCCTAAAGGTCTCTCCGTGGAAAAATGTGCTTCTATTTGGAATAAAGGGGAAACTGAATCCGAGGTTCATTGGATCTTATCAGATTTTGAAGCGAGTCAGGCCTGTAACGTATAAACTGGAGCTTCCCCCTGAATTAGATCATATTCATGACGTGTTCCATGTCTCCATGTTGAGACTGTATCATCCCGATCCCTCTCATGTTGTTCCAATAAAGGAGATTGAGGTACGACCCGATTTAATGTTAGAAGAAGAACCTATTCAGATAATGGAGCGGGACATTAAAGTATTATGGAAGAAAACCATACCCCTGGTAAAAGTGTTGTGGCGTAATCATGGTATGGAGGAAGCCACTTGGGAACCAGAGGGTTTGATACGTAAACAATATCCACATCTCTTCGATTCAGGTAAATTTCAGGGACGAAATTTCTTTTAAAGGGAGAGAGTTGTAATGCCCTAAAACATTAAATTTCTTGATGTGAGTTGTGTCACTGAAAACTGTCTCTACTATTGTGGTTAAATGCTTTAACTGTTTATTTTATTTTTTAGGTTCGAGTCGTAGTTTTGAAATGTGGTATTTCTTTTTACTAAACTCTAAACTTTGATGTTGTCTCATAAATTAGTTTCTGTGTGTTACAATGTCAACGATGGGCCTAGTGGTTCAATGATCATGTATCTATCTATCTGATTTATGGTCACATCTTCAATTCCCTGCACGCACATGTACGTCTACTTATTTTTTTTTTGCACTTTTTTGTCAATTGAATATTAAAAACAGATTAGGTGGTTCTTCTTAGAGGGCTTTGGAAAAAAAGTTATCGTTCTTTTTGGTTTTTGCTTGTTCTTTGTTACTTTTGGGGGAAATTCCAACGAATCACATTTTAGCCTTTGTATATTGTTATTTCTTTCATACCGGGACATAACTAGAAGAACTGTCAGTTTTGTTGTTGTGATTGGAAGCAGTAAACCGTAAGTTTTGGAAAAAAACCTTTGTTTGGACATTTAGATGTTGGTAAAGAAGGATAGTTGTGCCATTAAGGAGTTATTATTTAACTACGTTTTGTTTCTTCCTTTAGGCGTGGATCATAACGGAACACCTCCTGCGATGTTGTAGTTTGGATTTGTGACACAGAACGATGGTAAGGATTATTACATTTGAGTTGTTTGAAGTTGACATGAATTGCGTAATAAACAGTCGTAGAGTGAGTTAATTGTTGAATCGGTTACTTGGAACTTGTTTAGGCTTTGGAACAGACGTTGGAGGACTTCTTTTCAATGTATTCTAGGTAAGATCGAAACCCCCTAAAATTTTTGCATTTTCCTGCAATTTTCTTTCTAGATTTTGGTTGTTGTTTCGAGCCGCATGGGCATGTGCCTAGGCCGTGTGCCATAGAAAGAGGTATAAGAAATGCACGGTCTAGGCATACAAGGGCATGTGTTCGACCATGTGTGCATACTATTTTGGAAATTAATGGACAATGAGTTACACAGGTTGAACTCACGACCGTGTTTTCGACAGTGTGTGCATACTAGTAGGAGCCACACGGACAGGGCCCACGGGTGTGGTCTACACCGTGTGAGCCTACTATTTTGTGATGGCAAGTATAGTGGACACATGGGCTGGCACATGGCCATGTGTCAGACTATGTGCAGTGTAAATTTGGGTTAAGCCTCGTGTACATGACCTTAAATTGACTGTTTAACTGGAATGGCTTGTACCAAACCGTGAAGATTATTAATGTCATGTGAATTCGGACATGTAACTGAATGTTTAGGTACTATTGATGTTGATGGTTATGTAAACTATAATGATTGAACTGTACAGTGGTCTAACCACTTGAGAATTCTATCATGGAATTGGTAGTAATACTGTAAACATTGCAATATCATTATTGGACTTCTAGTGACACTGTGAACACTGCATTACTGTTACTGTATTGGCAACGCCACTAAGAACACTGCTAGGCTACAGATTAACTGCTACACCATTACTTTATTAACTGAGATCCATGAATGGAATTGTAGTATAGCAAGAATGTATTTTAATTTCACTAATGTGTTGCTAGTTACTAATGAGTCTCACGTTGATTGGTTTAATGTGTTTTAGGGTCTTTCCATGCTTGGAGGATGGTGTTATGGAAGCTCGGTCATTCTGTTAGGGCTATTTAGGGCCTGAACATTATTAGTTGGTTAAGCATGTTAGGATGGTTATTGACTTGGATATTGTCTTATATGGGTTTAGGAACCTTTACTCGTAACTATGGTTTTACTTATGCTCGTTTCCTATTGGATTGAACTTATTTTACTATTGCACTTATTACTATATCTGAATCAAACATGAGAAGTTGCTGTTATGAATGTGAGTATGTTTTATTTTATGATGTGATTCTCTGGAATGTGTAGTTCGTCTAGTCCAGGTTTAGTCTCTTTGGTTGGCCTATAACCATCCCTGATACAATAGTCCCTGCCAACACCAAACATTTAGATAAAATCTCAAGAACACTATAATTTGCATTTTTAAACAAGACTATTTCTTTGCGTCCATAAGCTCCAGCAAATAAGGCCAAAGGGTGTGTACCACTCGACCCCATAAATATCAACATTTGCGAGATTTTCACCTAACAAAAGTAATGAAACCCACGTATAAAGTAAGCAATAAATATTTAGATTTAACAAAAAAAATCAAAAGATTAACAAGTGTGTTATAAAGATATAATAAAATATTAACAAAATAAATATTTAAAAAAAAAAAGGAGATATGATACGAACTTGAATGAGAATGTGGGAGATGGGGTTCCTTAGGCAACCCTCTTCGGGCTTATAATATGGTGCATATGGAAGAACATGATTCTATTCGTCTTTCAAGGCCTTTGTTGGAATTTTTTAGTAAATATTAAGACTTCATTTTGTTGGGCAACACAAAATAGCATAGTGCAAAGTTAGGAACGCAACAATAGGAGTAACTTAGATGAAGAAAGTACTTTTGGTAATTATAGGTTTATTAGGAGTAGTGAGTAAAATTTTAGGTAATTAATCTAGTAAAATTTGTTTTACACAAAAAAAAAAAATACATGATAATTTTTTTAAAATTACTTGTAAAATAAAAATAGGTTAATTATTTATCAATACCATAGATAATATTTGTAGAGTTAGGAGAGGCAGGTACATGGATACTATAAAAAGCAGAAAAATAAATGCATATAAGTAAATAACTTGAAGGGAACTTAAAAGACAAAAGTTGGTGGTTAGGGAAATGCTTTGATTAACAGGATGAGGCAACAAAAATATATAAGCCGTTGCCTACTTATGATCTTTGGCAATCCGAGTTAGCACCTAGTGCTCTCAAGTCATGCTAGGCTCTAAATTTACGGATTTCAGCTAATCTATGGATTCATCTCCTAATTGTCACTTAGGAATAAAACTAACTGAGAGTTAATCCGATCAATGGAGCCAAGCCCGGCTCTGGAGATAATTTAGGAGTGTGTTCGCTCAAAGTTCAGGGTTTAAAGAAATTTTATTTTATTTTAATTTTTAATGTGGAAAAAAAATTCAACCTTTTAATTTTTTTATCGACGCTTCATTACAAGTAAGAAAAATAAAAAAAAAAAGCAAAAAGGCTTCAAATTTTTTTTATTTTATTACTAGTATATATTTTTATTTTATTGTATTATATTTTATAATTTTTTTAAAAAATAATTCTAATTTATTGTTTCTCCTAATACTTAAAAATATTAAGACTAAGCTCACTCCAATAATTAACCCCCGAATAAAACACAAATCTACGTGAATGTTGTATATTGTGTACTTAACTAATTTAGGCAAATCCCATCCATAATAAGATTTTAGCCCATAATAGAATTAAAGAGTTGAATATAACATATAAAAAGAATTAACATGAGATAAACAAGAAATGGAAATGGAGTTTGTAAGCTACATCATCAAATCACAAAGATTTTTTAAATCTTGAAAGTCAGATATAATTCCTTAGTACTTCAGAATTTAATATATTTACATTTTATTTGAAAAGGAAAAAAAAAAAAAAAAAAAACCTAAACCATTTACAAGAGAAGGCAAAATAAAGAAAAAAAAAAGAGCATTTAAATCTAAATCCAACCCTTATGACTTACATCCTCTATCTTTTTTCTAATGACTAAGGTTTCTATTTGTAGAAAAAAACATTGGCCTTGGGTAATATGACTAAAATGCTCTTGGAAAAATATAGAATTGTTGTTTCACTACTTTTAAATAAAATTAGCATAATTTTTTATTTTATAAAAATTATAATTATTTTTAACATATAATTATAAATTAAATTATAATTATAATTATAATTATAATTATCATATTTTTTATTATATTTTATTCTTAAATTTTTATTCAAGTAATAATTTTATTTTAAAATTAGCAAAACCTTGTTTACAACAAAATTTTTTAAAATAATAATTGTAAATTATACTTAATTTTTATTGTGTAATTATAGTATTTTATTCAATTATAATTATTTTTAAATGTATAATTATCACAACTTCTATTTTACGTCAACTAATAATTATAATTGTTAAATGTCAATTTAATAATATAATGGAAATTAAAGAATATTCTTATCGGATCAAAAGTATCTTCAAACTCGTGTTTATATATATATTAGGATAATATTATGGGATATTATCTCTAAGCAATTTAATTCCTAATGAGATATTATTATGAGATATTATCTTTTAGCAATTTAATTCCTACGTAACTACTATTGTATAAATATATATACTATTGAGGTCTATCAATAAAATTCAAGAGATTAAACTATTCTTGTCATGGCATCTGAGCAAGGTTTTTGAATTTTTTGTTCTTTCATCATTCTAAATGGCTAGCGACAAGTCTTCTTCTCCTCCTCCACAACCACCAACAGGGGGCGATACTTCTTGGTTTTACTATTGAGCAATGACAGCCTCTTTTGGCGATGTTAGGTAATAAACAATCAACATTCACTCGGTTGAATGGTAAGTCCAAGAATAATTAGATTATTGATGCGAGGTGTTCAAATCATGTTACGGGTGATTTTTTATGTTTGATGAATGTGAGAGATTTTGTAGCATGTTCTGTAGGACTCCCTGATGGCAAACTTTGGTCGCTACCCAAGAAGGAATGGTTAAATTGACAGAAAAAATTCACTTAAAACATGTTCTTTACGTTCATAAATTAAACTGCAATTTAATTTATGTTTCCTAGTTGAATGATGATATGAACTATTTTGTCCAATTTTCTACTAACATATGTCCAATAGCTTTCGATAGTCAAAGCGGTTTTCATTGAAGCTTCATCTTTTTTGGAACTTTGGCATAGAATATTGGCTCATTGATCAGTTGTTTAATGTCACAACAAAATTGTGCAAGCATACATTGTTAATGCAAGTATAGTAGATAGATATGAATCAGTCAGATATCGATCCCACGAGAATGGTTGTTTTTTGTCTATCAATGTCAGTGCAATAAATAGATAAAAATGAGATAAATTGTGGGAATAATTGTCAGAACAATACTTTGAAAATAAAGATGAAATATGAAAATGATAAAATGAATTTCTCAATGTGAATAATCAACAGAATACTAAATGCTCGCAAGGTGTATAAAAATATAGGTGATTGTCGATGCAATAAATTACAATAAATATCTTACCAAGCTTAACTTCTATATTTGATCTAAGACTTAAACATGCACATTAACCATACCTTTCAATGATGGCAATGGAACACAATTAAGAACAAGTGGATTAAATTCCTCTAATCCTCAAGCAACTTCCGTTGTCATGCTTGTTAGCTTGAACTGTCGCTGCACTTTCTAGTGGTAGTGACCGCAATAACATTTCCATGCTAAAAACATTCAAACCCAAAGATTAAACAGTAGAAGCAAGGTTGAATAAAATAACATTTAACCTAGAATTCATGTGTAGTTCCATACAAACATGAAATAGAAAGTAATCACCAGCATTTAGAAAAGAAATATAAAAGAAACAAGTGGAGAATACTATTCCTAGACAATCTCGACTTGATCTCTCAATTCCCTCTTGTGTAGCACTCTGAGTTCCTCATCAAGAGCTGATCTGCATCCGTTCACGTCGATTCACCCGTAGGAGACTTAAGCCGCCATAGCCAAAAGCGTCAAAGGATAAGTTGAAAAATAATATGCACAAAAAAGACTCCTTTTTTTTCTTTCCTTGTGAATATTTATATTCTTCCAAATTGTATAGGTGTCATTTCATACGAATTATGCTTCCTCTATCCTTACTAGTTGGTTATACCAGATTGGACAGCTTACACATTTCTGTTCTTATCCATATTCGAAGCTTCTTTGACAATCGTCGGCTGTGGCGACAGTCTTGGACGCAATCTGGAAATACTCATGCAGTGACATCAGTACCAAAACATGACAAAATTAAGGATAATTAGGCTAAGGTCCTTTGAGTTATAAAATGCAATTTACTGAACTAAAAATGCTAAAATATGTGCTAAAGATAACTAAATGGAGACAAGTTAACCAGTAGGTAGGGAGAAAACATATGTTCTTTCTAGTACTATCACACTCCCAAACTTGAGTTTTTACTTGTCCTCAAGTAAAATAGAAACTAGCAAGGCTACACAAGAATTTTCCAAGGCAAATGATCATTCTAACAACTTGAATCACCTAAATTCCCAATGAATGAGTCACATTGAGATGGTAGAATATTACATCGACAACACATAAGTATGAATAACTAAGATTGCACTTCCATCAAAGCCCTCATCATGCCTCAAATCCTAAATTCTATCCATCAATACAACATTTATTGTACAATACTAAGTATTTAGGAAAATTATAAATATATATACATCTTTTCTATTTTTTTCTTTTCTTCTTTTAATAAGGGATATCGTTGCATTACTGTACTTTTGTTCTTGAGAAGTAACGATGGAGTGCAACAAACCCCCAAGGAGTACGTAATTGCGCTGACACACACTTATGCAGTGACAACCTTTGGCCAGATTCATTTTTCTAACGCTTACATCGGAGTGTTCCCTCTTTAACATTTCACAATACACCCACATTGGAGTGTCTCTTATTTATAACTATATATATAAGCAGCTGTAAAAGGAAGATTCATTCAAGATTCAAGGAATGCTACTAGAAATTAATTAGTAATGCAACATAAATCATTCATCAAATAATTGAAGATACAACATTTAGTCAAATTTATCCAACTCATTCACTGATAATTCACATGCTTCAAGAATTAAGCATTGAATGTAACAAAAATTTTCAAACACATTTGCATTAACCACAAATAAACCTTACATGCTTCATTAAACTCAATTTTTTTTTTGAAATGTAGGTGCATTTCCAAACCCCAAATGCATTCCCCCAAACTTAAAGTTTGCATTGTCCCTAACGCACTAACATTAAAATGCAATGACAATGTGCACTAACAAAATAAAAATTACAACTACATGCAATACATGAACACTACAGCTAAAAAAACTTAAAATAAACTAACTCAATTTTCCTCAATCACAAACGTGGTTGCATGATGCTTCTTCTTCCTCCTCTTTTTCTCCTCCTTCTTGCGCTTTTTATCTTTGGAGTGCTTTCTTTTCTTTTCTTCGAGCTCTATACAGTCCTCGAATCGCTCCTCAATTTTTGGCTTTGCCCCGGCATCATCGGCTGCTTCTTATGTAGGAGGGATCACCTTGGGTGGTCTGGTGTAGACCACTATCACCAAAGAGTTGTGGTCCTCACTGGTTACCTCTACAGCTTCCACCGATCAAGCTTCATCTTGCTCCAAATTATCAGTAGTTACACCCACAAACTTGGGTGCAGTGACAGTGTTCTTAGAATTTTCTTCAAAGACTTCCTCCTCTACAACACCAACTTCCTCCTTAACAGCAGGTTCCTCTTGACTAGTAGTGAAGTCATCCTCGAACAGGTTATCAATCCTTCACAAGCACTCCTCGACGTCCCTTGATTCCTCTTCTTTCTCATCATCAGAGACGTGCACAATGGGAGGGGATGCCACTGATCTGTCTTGGTCCCCTAAGATAGTGTCCTCTGATGAGAGTTCATAATCTCGGATGATTGGTGGAAACATTAGAAATTCTAGAAGAGGGGCCAGGCTCAACTGACACAATATGGCTATAATAGAACTGTTCTAGGCCTTAGTATAAGCATAGAACAAATTTTGTGATCTGCCCATATCCTTTATTATGGCGATAAGCCTGATTTGCTTATTGCTGATGGAATTGACCAACTTCTTGATATCCTTCATTTTTGTGCATCAAGGATGTCTCTATAGTAAGGTTCATTCCCTTGCTTTCTGCCTTGGCTTTGCCCTTTCTCATCTTGCTTGTTTCTGCCTCCTTCACTCGTGACATATCTTTACCACGAGTCATTATTTCAACAGAGGCTTCATTTATCAGGCCCTTATTTTCTAGTACTTCTTTATCATCACAAGGCATGATCCCTTTCTATTGGCATAATATCATCACCAACGATGGGAAAACCAAAATTACAAATTGCCATACGGCGCAGTCAGCAATTTCCTGATGGATTATTGCACCGACATCAATCTTTCTACCCTTGACAATTGAATGTTTCAGACACATTCTATCGAGGGTGACTGTGGTGCTGTGAGTAGAGGGCTTTAGCTTGTAGTTGACAAAATAAAACCATATTTTACTTTGCAGTGTCAAGAAGCGTCGGTGCATTATATAATTCTTGTGATGTGAACTCGTCCACACTGTTCCCTCGACACATAAGTCCTTCACCAATAGGTCTATTTTATCGTCTATGATATCTTCAATGAACTCGGAGTGTTCATCCTAATCCACTTTAGTGTTGCACGGCTTATTGATTTTGTTATCACTCTATGGGATTAAGCCTTCTCAAACAAAAATGAACTCTAACTCATGGTCATAAAGGTTAGTGTAAAATTCACTTACCATTGAAAGAGAATAGCTTCCATGATAACTGCAGAAAGTCTCTCACTTCAGCTTGGAGATGGTTTTGTGGACTTGCTTGCCCAAGTCTTGCTGTTGCGAAAGGAGAATGCCTTATTCTAGGTGGAAGTCTCGCTTCAAATTGTTATCTTGAAACCAGTCCTTGGCCGCTTTCGTTAAAAAGATCACCGGCTTCTTTTTCTCCATTGGTATGGAGGATTTCGGTTCACGAACTGCAGTTACAGAGGACGAGTGTTCTTCAACAAATTTGGCTACTTTCTTGATTGATCCTCTCGTTCTTGCCATATTTTTTAAGTAATGAAGGGTTGAAGTTGTAAAAGTACGATCTTGGGGAAGAGAAAGTGAATAAAATGGCTGCTTTATATGTGTTACAGTCGACACAGAAAAGGGGGTTTATAGCGAGTGAAAGAAGAAGATGGAAAGGCGTGATTTTTTTGTGATTAATTGAAGGGACATAAAGCTGGCGGGAATAAATCTGTCCAATGAGAATTACGCTCGCTCTGACAGATCAGACGGCTAGGTCACTTCTGATCAAACAGTGGGATCTAGAATCCCTGATATGCCCTCCTTCTTGATGAGTCAAAAGTGACAGTACATCAGTACGAATTGCATTGACAATAAGGTCCAAGTGTGTCGACAATCGTACCTAATTATTCTGTAAAAACGGGAAGTAAAAAAACTTGAATAATAACAAAATAAAATTACATAATAATAAATTCAATAAAAATTAAAAAATTTCAGCCAATTTAATGGTCTCTGCTTACTTTTGATCAATATTCCCAAAATAATGTTTCAACCGTTGTCCATTCACTTTGAACTGGTGTACATATAAATCTCTAATTGTGACTGCACCATGAGGAAATACTTCGACAACTTCGAAAGGTCCATACTAACGTGACGCAATTTACCCGGGTGCAATTTTAGTCTAAAATTGAATAATAAAACTTGTTGACCCACAATAAATTGTCGCTACAAAATAATTCTATCATGCCATCGTTTGGTCTTTTCCTTGTAGATTGCAGCATTTTCATAAACATTTTGTGCAATCTCCTCTAGTTCAATGATATCCAATAGCCTTTCCTTTCCAGTAGCTTCGTAGTCCATGTTCACTTGCTTAATTGCCCATATTGATTTGTGCTCCAGTTCAACTGGCAAGTGACATGCTTTCCCAAAAACTAACTGATACGGTGACATTCCTAATGGAGTTTTGTATGCTATCCACAATGCCCATAAAGCATCATCTAGTCTAGAAGACCAATCTTTCCTTGAAGGGTTCACAACCTTCTCAAGAATGTTCTTAATTTTTCGATTGGATACTTCAGCTTGTCCATTGGTTTGCGGATGATAAGTAGAAGGCATTCTATGATTAACTCCATATCTCTTCAGTGTGGCTGCCACTTGGTTGTAATGAAAGTGTGTACCTTGATCACTAATCAATGCTTTTGGGTGCCAAAGTAGGTGAGTATATGCTTGTGAAAAAAATTTAAACACTGTCTTTGCATCATCCTTTGGGACTACAACAACTTCAACCCCCTTTGAGACGTAGTCAACAGCTATTAATATATAAAGATTTCCAAATGAACTTGGAAATGGTCTCATAAAATCCATACCCTAAACATCAAACAGTACAACCTCCATAATCAGTTCCGGCAACATTTCATTACGTTGGGATATAGAACCAATGTGCTGACACCTATCGTATTGATTCACAAAATTGTGGACGTCCTTGAATAGTGAAGGCTAGTAGAATCCTGATTAGAGAACCTTAGCAGTAGTTCTCATGCCACCGAAATGACCTCCATAAGGAGCATTATGACAATGCTTCAGGATTGAAAGCATCTCCTCTTTCGGAGCACAACGCCGAATGATGTTGTCATTGCATACCTTGAATAAATACAACTCGTTCCAATGGCAGTTCACTACTTTACAAAGAAAATTTTTTTATGGCTTATGACACCCAATAGGAGTTTTCCATACACTAGATAATTAACAAAATCTACATACCGTGGGGTTGCATCTACAGCAAATAATTTCTCATTTGGGAATGCATCGACAATTTGAAGTATGTTTCCATCCTTGCTGCCAACTTCTAATCGAGACAGATGATCTACAACTTAATTCTCTAAACCTTTGCAGTCTTTTATCTCGATGTCAAATTCTAGCAACAGTAAGATCCAGTGTATCAGCCTTGGTTTTGAATCCTTCTTCACAAAAAGTCATCTCAACGTCGAGTGATCAGTAAATACGATAACCTTTGCACCGACAAGATATGAACGAAACTTGTCGAAAGCAAAGATTACAGCCAACAATTCATTCTCTGTAGTGGTATAATTGATTTGACCCTCTTTAAGAGTTTTGCTAGCATAATAAACAGTGTGAAATATTTTTCCTTTGTGTTGTCCTAGAACAACACCCACAGTAAAGTCACTTGCATCACACATAACTTCAAAAGGTTGAGACCAATCTGGTGCAACAACAATAGGTGCATTTATTAGCTGCTTCTTTAATTGAATGAATGCATCCAAACATACATCGTTAAAGAGGAATTTTTTATTCTGTTCCAACAATGAGCATAAGGGCTTTGCAATTTTCGAAAAGTCTCTAATAAATCTTTGGTAAAACCCTGCATGCCCAAGAAAACTACAAATGCCTTTCACATTTGTCAATGAAGGTAATTTCTCAATGATTTCCACTTTAGCTTTGTCTACTTCAATGCCTTGACTAGAGATACGATGGCCTAACACAATGCTTTCAGTTGCCATGAAATGGCATTTTTCCCAATTTAGAGCAAGATGTGTGTCTTCACATCGCTTCAATATTTTATCCAAATTGTTAGCACTATGATCAAAATCATTCCCATAGACTAAGAAATCATCCATAAAAACCTCTAAAGAATCTTCAATCATATCCGAGAATATTGCCATCATGCACCTTTGGAATGTGGCTGGTACGTTGCAAAGACCGAAAGGCATACAAGGAAAAAGAAAAGTACCAAAGGAGGAGGTGAAAGTTGTTTTCTTCTGATCCTTCGGTGCAATAGCAATTTGATTGTAGCCGGAATAGCTATCTAAAAAGCAATAATAGGTTCTTCCAGCAAGCCTATCCAATATTTGGTCAATGGAAGGAAGTGGGAAGTGGTCCTTTCTTGTGGCAACATTATGTTTGTAATAATCCATACAGACTCGCCACTTTGTAGGAATGCGTGTAAGAATTAACTCGTCTTTATCATTGCTAACCACAGCGATGCCACCCTTTTTAGGTACGCATTTCACTGGACTTCCCTAATTGCTATTAGAAATAGGATAAATAATTCCAGAATCAAGCTATTTTATAATTTCCTTCTTCACAACTTCTTTCATCTTCTCGTTTAATCTTCTTTGTTGCTCAATCGATTGCTTGCCTTCATCTTCCAAATTGATCTTGTGCATGCAAAAAGATGGACTAATGCCTCGAATATCAATAATACTCCAAGCAATAGCTCGTTTATGTTGCTTAAGAATATGAACCAATTTCTCTTCTTGACTCACATCTAGTGTTGCAGAGACAATAATTGGGAGAGTATTGTTATCACCAAGAAAGGCATATTTAAGATGAGTAGGTAGTGGTTTCAATTCTAGAGTAGGAGATTCTTCAATAGATAGCTTGAAAATTAGAGTCATTCTATTGGCTAAGTCTAAGGATTCAATCTTCCATCCATGCTTGAGTTCAATATTATTAGCTTCAACCATGCTATCACAATCATCTAAGAATTCATCATCAGATGTCATTGCAAACTCCACGAAAGTAGTGTGCGTTGGTCATTGAATTCTTCCTCAATTAGATCCTCTAACACATCGATAGTATGACATTCCTCTTTTTCCTTGCATTGAATAGATTTGAAAGCACTGAAGGTAATATGCTAATTATTAAGTCGCATGGTCAGTTCACCTTTGTAAACATCAATAAGAGTTCGCCCGGTAGCTAAAAGTGGTCATCTCCAAATTATGGGTACTTCCTTGTCTACCTCCCAGTCAAGTATGATGAAATCAACTGAAAAAAAGAATTTATCCACATGAACTAAGATATCTTTGATTTGCCCTTCAAGTTAAGCCAAGGATCAATCTGCTAGTTGCAATGTCACTATAGTAGGTTTCATATGACCAATGCCTAACTTTCAGAAAGTAGATAGTGGCATTAGGTTGATGCTAGCTCCCAAGTCGCATAAAACCTTGCCCAAATAATGGTTGTCAATTGAACATGGGATTAAAGCTCCCAGGATCTTTCATTTTGGGAGGCAACTTGTTTATCAAAACAGCACTACATCCTTCTATGAGTGCAATAGTTTCAATATCACTGAGCTTCTTCTTCTTGGACAAGAGCTCCTTCATAAATTTCCCCTAATTAGGAATTTGCACAAGAGCATCCACTAAAGGAATATTGACATGAAGTTGCTTCAGTATGTCTAAGAACTGTTGATATTGCTTATCATGCTCAGTCTCCCTGAACTTTGTGAAAAAGGTAAAGTTAGAGATACATCAGATTGCATCGACACCTTTGTTTGCATCGACAGTTTCGAGGGTAGGACATTATGCATATGAGTGACAATTTGTGGAACTTCTTTGTCTGGTACATCAACAAGCTCTTTAGATTCAACCTTCTCACCAGGGATCACTTCACCAATATTTTGAGGTGCTACAGTAGAGTTTATAGTCGACTCACTAGTTTGTTTACCACTCCTAAGAGTGATAGCTTTGTAGTGTTCTTTCCCCCTCAGATTGGGATTTTTTGTGTCACTAAGTAGTGTGCATGGTGGTCGAGTATTCAGATTTGAAGCAAGTTGTCCTAATTGTGCCTCCAACACCCGAATATAAGATGAATTCCCTTGCACAATAGCTTCCGTACGAGTAATATGCTCTCGTATTAAAGCCTTAAGAGCAACTAACGGATCAAAAGGAGAAGCTTGCATGACTGTTGTTGTCGATGTCCTTGAATGTGTTAATTCTGCATTGAAGAGTGTTGTGGATGCATCTAGGTGTGCTTATTGTAGTTTTGCTGCTATTGATTGTAATTCCCTTATCTTGGATTATAATTACCTTGAGTAGATGTATTCTCATATCTGAATGTCCCAGCATTTTGTCCAACATTTTGAGTTCCCCAGGGTTGTTGATTGCATGCAGAATTATTATAAGAGTTGCCATAAGAATTGTTGCAAATATTATTGACATAGAAGGCATTCTCTTCATGTTGTGGACAATCTTCATAGCTATGGTTGTCATCGCAAATCTTAAAATAAAAGGTCAAAACATCAACTTGTTGAGTGTCTTGTATAGGTGCAACATCACTAGTCCCTTGCATATTTTTATCATATTTGCAAGAGAAGAAACTTGAGCACTAAGTGCAATCCATCAAAGGACCATTGGTTGATACATCGACAAGTTTCCTTGTCTGTGAATTCAGCTTATTATAGAAAATCTTAATTTGTGTTTCCTTTTGAATGATGTGCATGAGGCAACGTTGAAGCAAAGATTTATAGTATTCCCATGTAGTGTGAAGATTTTCATCATCCAACTGATGATAAGCTGTAATATCATTTTGGAGACTAGCATTCATTGTCAACGGGTTAAAGCGCAAAACAAATTGTGTTACTAGTGCATCCCAAGAAGTAATTGAGCTGACAGGTAGCCCAAGAAACCAAGTACGAGCTTTTCCCTACAAGGAATATGGAAATAATTGCATTTTCAAAGCGTCATTAGGAACACCTTGTTGACTAAAGGAAACACAAATCAATAAAACTGATTTAAGATGTTCTCGTGCATCTTCATGTGGCAGTCCATCATATTGCCCATTAGAGTTCAACATTTGAATCATTACTAGCTTGAGTTCAAAATTCCAGCTTGGATTGCTGGCCTAACAACTCCCGATTGTAAGTCATCCAAGACAGGTACTACAAAATCCCGTATAGTCGTGTTTTGTATTTGATCATCTTGCAGCAATTATGGGTCTTCAACATTTTGTGGTGGTATCGGGGGTATGGCTACAATGTTTCTTGGTAATTCCATATTCCTTTGTTCTTAAAGTCTCCTCCAAACGGTTCTTTTAATTTCAAAATCAAAATCAGCAATAACTTCAAATTGCTTCGGGACATAAAACACTTAAAATAAAATGCGCAAATAGCGACAAGAAAAAATAAGTTATTAACAACTAAATATTATATAATAAAAATAAAGTGCAAAAACAAAAACAAACATCAAACGAATGTCATCCCCGATAACAGCACTAAAACTTGATCAGTTGTTTAACGTCATAGCAATATTGTGCAAGCGTACACTGTTGATGCAAGTATAGTAGAAAACTATGAATCTGTCGAATATCGATCCCACGAGGATGGTTGTCTTTTGTCTATCAATGTCAATGCAATAAATAGATAAAAACGAGATAAATTGTGGGAATAGTTGTCAGAACAATAATTTGAAAATAATGGTAAAATGGGTTCCTCAACATGAATAATCAACAGAATACTAAGTGCTCACAAGGTATATAAAAAGATAGGTGATTGTCGATGCAATAAATTGCAATGAATATCTTATCAAGCTTAACTTCTATATTTGATCTAAAACTTAAATATGCACATTAACCACACCTTCCGATGATGGCAATGGAACACAATTAAGAACAAGTGGATTAAATCCCTCTAATCCTCAAGCAACTTCCATTGTCATGCTTGTTAGCTTGAACTGTCGTTGTACCTTCCAATGGTAGTGACCGCAATAACATTTCCATGCTAAAAACATTCAAACCCAAAGATTAAGCAGTAGAAGCAAGGTTGAATAAAATAACATTTAACCTAGAATTCATGTGTACTTCCAAACAAACGTGAAATAGAAAGTAATCACCAGTGTTTAGAAAAGAAATATAAAAGAAACAAGTGGAGAATACTATTCCTAGACAATCTAGACTTGATCTCTGAATTCCCTCTTGTGTTGAACTTAAGGCTCCTCGTCAAGAGTTGATCTACATCCGTTCACGTCGATTCACCCGTAGGAGACTTAAGCCGCCATAGCCAAAAGCTTCAAAGGATAAGTTGAAAAATAATATGCACCAAAAAGACTCTTTTTTTCTCTTTCCTTGTGAATATTTATATTCTTCCAAATTGTACAGGTGTCCTTTCATAAGAATTATGCTGCCTTTGTCCGTACCAGTTGGTTATATCAGACTGGACAGCTCAAACATTTCTGTTCTTATCCACATTGGAAGCTTCTTTGATAGTCGTCGGGTGCGGTGACAATCTTGGATTCAATTTGGAAATACTCATGCAGCGACATCAGTACCAAAACATGAAAATATTAAGGATAAATAGACTGAGATCCATTGAGTAAAATGCAATTTACTGAACTAAAAATTCTAAAATATATGCTAAAGATAACTAAATTGAGACAAGTTAACCAAAGAGTAGGGAGAAAACATATGTTCTTTTTAGTACTATCAGTCATCCTTCCAAGAAAGTTGTAAAGTTACTTCCTTATGTTAGTAACTCTAGAGATCATCTGAATAAAGCATGTGAAATTTGTCATCGTGTTAAGTAGAATAGAAATCACTTTCCAATTAATGAACAGAAAGTCGCTCATATTTTTTATTTAGTTCATTATGATTTATGGGGGTTTTATGACACTCCATCTTATGGATCTCATTACTTTTTAACATTGGTTGATGATTTCTCTTGAGTTGTTTGGGTATATATATTGGCTAGTAAAAATGAGGTTTTCAAATTTTTCATGTCATTAATTGCTATGGTTGATCATTAATTTTCTCTACTAATAAAGTGTGTTAAAAATGATAATAGGACAAAATTTAAATGTCTATAGGATTATTTCCTTGCAAATGACATGATTTTCAAACATCTTGTGTTGGTACAATTAATAAAATGGGAGAGTGGAGAGGAAACATTAGCATATTTTAAATGTAGCTTATGTTTTGTGTTTCCAAGGAAATCAACCTATATCTTTTTGGGGGGAGTATGTGTTGGTTGTTTCTCATCTCATTAATTGAACTTTTTCACCTCTTCTTCACAATAAAACACCTATGAAATGTTGTTTGGTAGCCCTCCTTCGTTTAATGATTTTCTTGTGTTTAATTACTTATTTTTTGCTCATAATCAATGTTCTAAGGGTGATAAGTTTGCTAGTCGAATTTGAAAGTGTGTTTTCGTTGGTTACCCATTAGCGAAAAGGAGTTATATTTATATTATCTAGATTATAAGAAGTTTTTTGTGTCCCATGATGTGAAATTTGTTGAGTATATTTTTCCCTATTTGGATGGGAGTACTACAACCATTAAGCCTAACAATGTTGCTCTGCCATATGAGAGTGCAAACATAAATTTTTATTCATATTTTGGTGAATCAGTGGTGTTACAACCCGCAATAGTTCCTTCGATTGCTACTCTGCATCTTGTGAGTTCGTTGCCTGCAAGTTCTCCAACACCTATGTTATCTTCTTCTTCCAATGAGACAGTGGTACAAAGGGCTTTGGGTAATGATGCGCTTGAATTGCGAGGGCATAGGCAAACATTTCCCTCTTTGAAGCTTTGGGATTTTGTCACTTGATTCAGAGCCTTCTTAGGTATTCCATTTCCTATAGCGTATTATGTTAATTGTGATAAATTTACTATGAAACAGAGAAATTTTCTTGCAGCTATTATTGCAGGGGCCAAACCATAGTCTTTTAAAAAGGTTCTAAAGGATGCAGGATGGTGTAATGCTATGCAAAAGGAGATTTGTGCTCTTGAGGATAATGACACTTGGTCTATGGAAACACTTCCTCTTGAATAGAAAGCACTCAGTAGTAAGTGGGTGTACAATATTAAATATAACTCTGATAGAAGTGTTGAGAGACTTAAAGCTCATCTTGCTATTTTTGGTAATCATCAGGTAGAAGGTATTAAATAATGAAACTTTTGCACCTGTGGCGAAAATGGTGGTTGTTTGGGCTTTGTTAGCTATTGCAGCATCAAAAAAATTAGGCGTTACATCAAATGGATGTCCATAATACCTTCTTGGATCGTGATCTTGATGAAGAGGTTTACATGAAGCTTTCTCTAAGTTTTGCTCCTGATAAGCCTGGTATGGTTTGTCATTTGCGTGAGTCTTTGTATAGGTTGAAACAAGCTCCTCAATGTTGGTTTGCGAAGCTTGTTACTTTACTAAAAGGGTATGAATTTATTCAATCATATTCTGATTATTCTCCCTTTACATACACTAAGGGATTTGTGTGCATTAATATGTTTGTTTATGTTGTTGATTTGCTTATTTTTTTGAAATAAATCCCCTGCTTTGAAAAGTTTTAAGGGGTATCTCAATTCTTGCTTCCATATAAAGGATCTTGGTGTTTTGAAATATTTTTTAGGGATAAAGGTAGCTCGTAGCTCTTTGGGGGCTTTTTTTTTTGTCAAAGGAAATATACACTTGATATTATTTTGGATGCAAGTCTTTTGAGAGCAAAGCCTACAGGATCACCAATAGAGCAAAATCATAAATTAGTGCATGCTATAGGGACAATTTTGTCTGATCCTGAGATGTATAGACAGTTAATGGGTCGTCTAATTTATTTGGCAGTGACCAAACATGATTTGTCATACTCAGTTTATGTCTTATCACAATTTATGCGTGAGCCAAGGTAGGAGCATTAGGACAGGACTTTGTGCGTTGTCTGGTACATGAAAGGCTCACCTAGCCAAGGGATGTTTTTGAAACCTGATTTTAATTTGTCCTTAAATGGGTGGTCTCTGTTAACTCGGCTTTGGCTTATTGGTTGGCTTGTCTTTTTGAGACAATCTCATATTTCTTGGAAAACTAAGAAACAACATAGTGTTTCTCGTTCTTCTGCTAAGGCTAAGTATAGGTCTATGGCTTCCATCACTTATGAGCTCAAGTGGCTGAAGACCTTGTTATTGAGCTTAAGTTTTCATCATCCTAAACTAATTTATTTTGTGATAGTCAATTTGTGCTGCATATAATCACGTATTTCACGAGCGTACTGAACATATTGAAGTGTATTGTACCTTTGTTCGGGATACATTCCAAGATGGGTTGATTGCACCTTCTTATGTTCCAACTTTCGTTCAGTTGGTTGACATTTTTACAAGGCGCTTGGCAAACCACAAATTGAGTATCTTCTTAGGAAGTTGGGCATTTATGATTTGCATTCTCCAACTTAAGGGGTTTTAAGATATTATTATTGGATATAATATTTTAGCAATTTGATTTCTAATGGGTTATTATATGGTAATATCATGAGATATTATCTCCTAGAAATTTGATTCCTGATGGGATATTATAAGATATTATCTCTTAGTGATTTGATTCTTGATGGGATATTATACGATATTATTATGAGATATTATCTTTTAGCAATTTGATTTCTACGTAACTACTATTATATATATATATATATATACCTTTGAGGTCTATCAATAAAATTCAATAGATTACCTTAATTTTGTCAATATATGAATTATATATTATATATTATTTAGCAATAAAATACAAATAATTGAGAGAGACAGACCCCTATTAAGTCAAAGCTAAGGGTTTATATACTTTTAGCTATGATCCTGGTGTGCCATATGCCATCTCCCCACTGGTGAGTGAAGGGCAAGTAAGCCAAGTAGTCTACCATTATAGGTCTAAATAAGGTGGTGTAACGGCCTGCTTTCTAGTGGTGTTAGAAAATACGATTTCAAAACCCTATTTATGTAAACAGAGCCTTTAAATATTAAATAGGAATATTTACATAGTTAATATAAAAAATATTGAAATTTGGTTAAGTAATTTAGCCGAAAAAGTGATTAATTAAGGCCTTTGGACTAAATTATAAAAATCAAATTGCTATAGAATTTTAATTAGGAAAAGACTTCGGTACCTAGATAGCAATTATGAAAAGGAATAAAATAGTAAATAAACTAATTTGCAATATGAGATAGTGGATTTTATGATGATTCCCATCAAAAAATAAATTATTATTAAACTAAGATTAATTAAATTAAAAATATAATTAATTAAGCTAATTAACATTTAATCTAAGTATATATAGTAAAACTTAATGGAAGAGGACATATTGTTATCATCTTTCTAAAACTCACCATAGCCATTGAAGAAGAAATTCAAAGGTTTCAACTTTTCCTTTCAACCAAAAATTAGTAAAGGTAACCCAGCCCTTTTTTTTGAAATTTTTATAGATTTATGAACATGAGACCTTAATTATGCTAGGAATAGAAATTATAAGGTTCCTAATCTATAAATGTGAAATCAAATTTTAATCCAAAGCTATATATCGAAAGTTACGCAAATCTCAAGTTTAGGACTAAATTGAAAAAAATAAAAAATATCCTAAGCTTTTTAATTGAATATGAATTCAGTGAAATTTGATATTGTTTATTTGTTGAATTATCATTCGTAGCTAAAGGTGATGTCGACCGTCGGGAGAAAAAGGAAAAGCGAGAGCCGATGACAAGTGTTGCGAGATTTCAGTTGGTATTTCTATGATTCGAGATCAATTTAACTAATGCATTTTCAAGATATTTTGCATAATGAGGTATTTAAGGTGATTTAATAATAGTTGTTTGAATTGGATTGTCATGGTTGAAATTGAATATTGAAATAATGGACTGATGAAATTAGAGATAAATACTCTAATATGTTGAGGAGAAACTCACTCTAAACTATGTATTTCTCATAAATATGTACATATATATATATACATGGAGCATCAAATCATGTAAGGAAATAATTTCTCTAATCAAAATCTCTAAAAAGTAGCTATAATCCCTAAAGATTAGCTATTCAATGTTGTAAAATAAATCAAAGATTCTCAACATGGACTAAATAGAATAGAATATAATAGTAAGTAACATGACTCAAAAGATTTATGAAATTTGGTATGGATTTGAATTGAACAAGTTATATTATATGATGAGATGATGATGAATTGAGAATGATAGAAAATGAGTTGAACTATATGATGAAATTGAAAATTGTCGCATAGATGTCTCGCATGCCCAACTTGCAAAGAAGACTATGATAAGTCTTACAACTAAGCCCTTTAGTAAACACATCAATCAATTGTTTTTTGGATGCTAGATAAGATAGACTTAAGACACCACTGACTACTTTTACTTGATAAAATGGCGATCTATTTCGATGTACTCGGTCCTATCGTGCTGCACTAGATTTTGAGCTATGTCAATGGTCATTTTGTTATCATAGTACAAGTTTGGTCCATTTTTTTTTAACAACTTTAGGTCTTCTAATACCTTTCACAACCATAAAAGCTGACAAACACCTTCAACCATGGCCCTATGTTTAGCCTCTACACTTGATCGAGCAATAACACTTTGTTTCTTACTCCTACAACTGACTAAGTTTCCCCCCACAAGAGTACAATAACAAGTTGTAGACCTTCTGTCTTCAACAGAGTCAGCCCAATCTGCATCTGTAAATTATTCTATCTTGAGATGATTATTTTTGGAAAAGAGAATATCTTTGCCTGGTCCAAACTTCAAATAGCACAAAGTTCGCAATATTGTCAGGATATGGGTTTCGCGAGGATCATGCAAAAACTAGCTTACCAAACTTACTACATAGTCTATATCAAGTCGAGTATGAGCGAGATAAATCCATTGTCCAATGAGTCCTTAATATCTACCTTTATCTACCATTTCATTGATCCTTGCTTGTAACTTGTGAGTTCTCTTAATAGGTGATTCTGCTGGTTTGCAACCCAATTGAGTCTTTCAATTAAACCATCAACCTTGTACTTGGTAAACACTCATTTGCAGCCCACCATTTTTTGCCCTTCAAGATGATTAACTAGTTCCCACGTCTCTTTTTCTGCTAAAGTCCATATTTCTTCAATCATAGCTTTATTCCATATTGGATAAGTGTTATCTTCTCTCTAATCCTATGAAACAAGCATAGAGAATGAGGACAAAGAAAAAGCTCTATGGAATAGGGGTAATCAATCATAAGAGACAAAGTAAAAGATAGGTTGTAAAGTACAAGTTCTAACACCTTTTTGTTAGGCTATTGGTAATTCTAAATCAGGAGTGAATTCATGCAAAAAAGACTCACTCGGCAGTGAAGAGTCAAGGCACAAGATTGTATGATGACATTGATAGGCATCGGAACTACCAAATATAAATATTCCTACAACAAAATAAAACAAAATAGTAGTATAGTATAGTAGGATCGAATCCACCGGGACTGGATTTCTAAATTAGCTTCCTCTCATTGATAAAGTTTTCGTCATGGGAAAGGGCATGCCCACGACTTGTGACTATCTCCTTGAAAATAAATTAGAGGGTGGTTTAGAGATAAGAATGTTAAACTAAAAATATAACAAAATGAAATAAAATAAATATAGTAAAATAAAATCTTGTTGCAAAATAAATTAATCGAGATAAAATAAATGAGAGAAAATATATTTAATAAAGCTTAGCCTCAGCTTCGGTTCTCTGCGAACTTGAATTGATCCTCGAAAATTGATTTTCCTTTTTAAATTGATAAGATAGTTATAGCGCTCGTAAACATCCCAATCGTCAACTTTTCCTCTTATAGCCGATTTTGGTATGACGTAAAAACCAACCCTTGTCGAATGTCTAACCATGTCGCTCATGCTCGTAATTTAAGATTTTGATAGCCATGCGCTCTAAAAAGTCCAACTCAATTAACAGTCTCAACCGCATGGGTCATTTACATCCGATCACTATCTTCCTTGACAGAATCCAACTAGCTGTTTCCTACTTGGACACATCAATTTGTTCGCAGGAAATAGAATGCAGCACTACCGACTTGACTTCCCTATTGTACGCCAAACTACTCCAACCCAACATGCACTTTTTGAATTAAAGTCGAATTAACTTTGAGGGATGAACTTGTACTATCCCATAAATCGGAGTGATAGCAAATACCGCGTTAAAAAGGTTTTTAGCGCGGTCTCTTAACTCACGATTATTTTCTTGCCGGAGAGATAAATGGGTTAAGGCTAAAAAGGACTTAGTTACGCATGAATTTAATCATGCTTGATGGATTTAGGATGATGGATTAATTGGAATTATGGAAGATGGAAATGAGAAAGGGTTAAGAAAGCAATTAAACAATTTTGAAATAGAAAGAAAATGAATTGAAAAATGGCAAAGAGCAATTGACGCAAAATAAGAAGAATATAAAAAGGAAGAATTGCTTCAATTGCTATCCAAATCAAGTGTCTTTCAATTAAACCCAAAGGCACTATTTATACACAATTATTTTGCTAAAAATAGCTTAACTACCTCTAAATTTTTTCCTATTTACTAAATAAAGAAAATATAGTCAAAATAAAATAAAAAATATAAAAGAAAAAAACTAAGATCTAATTTTGGCTATTGACAATTTCAACCAATAAAATATTTGCACTTAAATCCACAAATTTTTTCACATCTCTCAATTTAGCCCATCTCTTTTCATTTTGCTTCAATTAAGTCCCCTTTTACTTGCTTTTAAGTTGTGACATTACTTAGAGTCTTCTGGTAGTAGCACTGGTAGCGTAGCAAAAAATCCTCCATGATTCATGCGATTCGATTCTTGCCTTTGTGTCTGTTTTCCCTTGAGATTGAACAGTGGGTGTAAGGTGTCCACTTTATTTTGTGGCCGTGGTTTTTATTTCTTTTGGTGCTGTATCATGCTTTGTTCTCGCTGATTACCTTCTTGATTCTCTTAATCTTGGGGAAAATTTTTGTATACCTGGTTTGTTCGCTTTTACTAGTGAGTGTTACTAGGGGCTCTCTTCTTGGTGTGTATGTGGCGAATGATCCGAGAGTCGATGGTTCTCCATTTCGTGGCCTGAATCAAGTGATATTTTTCCTTTTTCGTATTTCTTGATATTTTCTTTTTTTTCTTATGATTAGTATTTTATGTACTTAATTGTGTGGATCTTCTTGATCCATGTTTCTTGGAATGGTTTTTACCGTTGTGGGGAATATTTTATGAGTTTCTGTGGTAGGTTTTCGAATTCTATCAATTTTGATTAGTCATGCCACTATGTTATGGTACGTTACGACTGTGGAAGCGTTGGGCGCTTTGGTCAAGTCTCTTATGAGACGAGCTTTGGGGAGACAGAAGAGTTGGTGTGTCAAAAGATTATTCGTCGGAGTTTCGTTTCCTCCTATCCGTGTTTTCTTCTTTCTGTCTAGGTGTTAGTTCGGTGGTTGTGACTTCTCTGGCTAAAGACTACGGGGTGGCACTATGAACGAAGAAGTTCGTGAAATGATGACGAGATTGAAGTTCTCGGAGGAGGAGTCCAACAAGATTTTGACCTAAGGCTCTTCGATTATGGATATGAAAGGATGGGAATATTAGGGAGTGAAAAACTCTTGACTTCTGAAAAGGTGAATAAGGAGGCCATATATAGGGTTCTCCGTTCACTGTGGTATACTTTCGAGTGGGTCAATTTCGTAGAGGTTAGTGAGGGGTGTTTTTTGATAAAATTTGGCTCGATGGATGATCGTGAGAGAATACTCAATCTTACACCTTGGCTCTTTGATTAGCATGTTCTGTCCATGGTCCCTTTCGTTAAAGACAAAGATTGGGAATCCTATGTCTTTTCATTGGTTCCTTTTTGGATGAGAATCCACAACATTCCCCTAGATTTAATGGATAGGAAAATTGCTCTGGAAGTTGGGAGTGCCGTGGGAAAGGTTCTAGCCATAGTCTAGAGGGATAAAGGTAGATGGGTTGACTTTATTAGAGTGCGTGTTCTTGTGAACACGATAAAACCCCTTAGGAGGGTGGCTTGTCTGGTGGACAAAAAAGGTAATGAGATTACTAACTGACTGAAATTTGAAAGACTCCTCATATTTTGCTATATTTGTGGGTTGATAAGACATGGGAATAAGAAATGTTCTTTATACTTGTAAGATGACAGCCCTGCTTCCTACCAATACGGTAGATGGATGAGGGCGCAACTTATCCTAGTTGGTCAAGGTGGTGGGAGGATGAGAAATGAAGTTGAGCTGGTGGCTGAAGAATCTGAATAGGAGGGTGCAAGGAATCGGGGGTTGCCTACTAGGAATCAGGAAATAGGGACTAAGGTATGCGCAAGGGATACTGTTAAGTCTTTTAAGGAAGCTCTAGCCTCATCATCTCAAGCTCTTAAGTGTCCTTTGTTATGTTTAAGGGACAAGGATGTAAAAAGTAAGGGAAAGAGGAAAAAATCTCGAGGTCTTGGTAAAGGCAATGAGGGGAGTCCAGTTCAAGTTGTAAGAAGAAAGTTGATGGAGGGTGCATCCTCTTCGAAGGCGGAGGCTAGTGACCAGCCCTACCAAGAGCCATGAAGCTACTTTGCTGGAACTGTCGTAGGTTGGGGAACCCCGCGACAGTAGGTGAGTTGAGGCAGCTCCTTACTGCCAATCGTCCCAACATTATTTTTCTAAGTGAAACTAAAATTAGAAGCTGTGATTTTAACGGATTCAAAGAAGGTGCACCATGTCTAAGTGTTTCGCTGTGGACTAAATAGAAGCAAATGTGGTTTGGCTGTATTGTGGGATGATGAAACGATCATGGACATTCAAAGCTATTCCTTTAACCATGTGGATATGCTCGTCAAATTCAAGAATCTTGAGAAATTTCGATTTACTAGGATATATGGCTATCCGGAGCTAGGACAACATCACCTTACCTGGGGGTTGATTCGGGATATTGGTAGTCATGTCAACGAGGAGTGGGTCATAGGGGGACTTCAATGAAATAATGGATGACTCTAAGAAACAAGAGGGAAGGCATAAGGCACATGCAGTGATGGATGACTTTTGCAAAACCTTGGAAGATATGGCTTTGGAGGACGTGAAACCAGACAATGGTTTGTTTACTAGGACAAAAAATAATAAAGGAGGTGGGATGTTTAAAGAGAGATTGGATAGATTTGTGGTTTCTCTTGGGTGGTCCAGGCTATGTCCTCTTCTTTCTTCAAAAGTGCTTCAATAGGCTCTTTCAAACAATGATGTGATCTTGCTGGATACTATTGGGAGGAACCCCAAGGACATGTCTAAGGACCCAAGGCTAAGCTTTTGGTTCGAAGCTTGCTGGGCTAAAGAAAGAGAGGCCAAAGATGTCATTAAAGAGGCTTGGGAAAAGGGAGTGGGGATGTCCTGTGTGGTTGCAATCTGGTTCGTTCTTCCTTAGAAAGCTGGCAGCGGAGTAGGTTCAAAGGCAATAAGTGGCGCATAAAAGATCTCTATGTGGAGATTAATGAGATTATTGAAGGGCATGGAATCGTGGGTAGCACTTAAAGGCTGCTCATTGCTAGGGAGGAGCTGGCCGGCCTGTACAATGCTGAGGAAACTTATTGTGCCCAACGTTCTCATGTTAGGTGGCTTAGGGAGGGGGATAAGAACACCCACTTCTTTCACGTCCAGGCATCCTGCAGAAATAAAATAAATAAGATTGGTGGTTTATTGGATGAGGAGGGCAGATGAATCACTGTTTAATAGGGTGTTTGCAAAGTGGCTAGGGATTACTTCGTTGATCTTTTTAAGACTATTGGTAGCTTGAATATAGAGCATATTTTGTCGGTCATTCTTAGGTGTATTACGTAGGAGATGAATGACACTCTTACGAGACCTGTTGAGGACAAGGAGATTATTGAAGCTTTGAACCAGATGGATCCCAAGAAAGCTCCTGGTTGTGATGGTTTGTCTAGTTTATTCTTCAAGGAGAATTGGGAGATCGTTGGCCAGGTTATCTTGAAATATTGTAAACACCTGCCGATGGCTGATCGTAGCATCAAGGATATAAATGATACAATTGTGGTGGTTATCCCCAAGGCGAGAACTCCAGGGATATGTCCAAGTATAGGCCTATAAGCCTATGCCAAGTAATTTACAAAATGGTGGTCAAAGTGTGGGCCAACCATCTCAAAGTGCTCCTACCGTGATGCATCTCCCCTAATCAAAGTGCTAGGTAGGATGATTCATGACAATTTTATTGTTGCTCATGAGTTAACTCATTACTTGTAGAGTGCAAAGAATGGTCCTAACAAAGGGTTCATAACTAAGCTCAACATGAACAAGTCGTATGACCGCGTGGAGTAGAGCTACCTGGATAAGATCTTGCTTTGCATGGGCTTGGATACATCGTGGGTTTCTCAAATCATGGATTGAGTCCGGTCAATGCGTTATATGTGAAGTGCAATTCTAAGCTCTCGGAGACTTTCTATTCGAAGCGTGGCCTTCGACAAGGAGACCTCATATCTCCCTATCTCTTCTTATTTTTCATGGACTCATTATCTCGGTTATTGATCAATGCTCAACATTTAGGTCTTATGCGAGGATCCGTGCAAGCCAGAATTGCAATTGTATAAACAACCTATTTTTTGCAGATGATGCTTTGTTGTTTATAAGAAACAAGTAGAGGGATGTAGAGCATGTGCGGGATATGCTTGCTGCCTTTGAAGCTGTCTCGAGCCAAAAGATTAATCCGATTAAGTTCTCTTTCTTCTTTAGTGCTAATACCCCGAATGATCAAAAGACTTTTTATGGAAATCCTCTTGGCATGCAAGTTGTTGAAAAATTGGACAACTATCTCAGATTACCCCTTTATGTTGGAAAAAGTAAAACCAACTCCTTCCATTTTCTTTTGAACAGGTTCACAAACAAGATTAAAGGGTGGTCTAAGAGGCTACTTTCATGAGGGGGAAAGAAGTCTTCTTCAAAGTTGTCTTATAGTCCTTGTTAACATATCTTTTCTTGGTGTTCTTGCTTCCTAGGTGTATCATCAAGAGGTTGGAGGCCAAAGCTCGGAGCTTCTGGTGGAAGAGTAAAAGAAAGGTCGTGGGTGGGGTATGTTAGGGTGGGACATGGTGTGTATGCCTAAGGGTATGGAGGGCCTTGGTTTCAAGGACCTACGACTCTTCAACATTGCGTTAATTGGTAGTCAACTTTGGAGGCTGGTCAACAACAAGGAAACATTGTGCTACCATGTTTTGTCTTCCGAGTATTTCCCAGATAGGGACCTGTTTAGCCCTAAGAACATTGATAAGCCATCTTATGTTTGGTCTAGTATTTGCTCGACTGCTAGTGCCCTTAGGAACGGGTTTGGTTGGCAAGTTTGCGGTGAGAGGAGTATTTCCATTTGTAACCAAATATGAGGGTTCGAAGGCCTGGATGCATCTCTATGTTACAGCCTGCCCAAGTCGATGAAGCCTATGTCATCCATGACCTTTGGATCCGGAATATGTGTAAGTGGGATAAAGCTCGTGTTGGGTATCTTTACGATGCTGAGATGGCCAAATAGATTTGTGAGCTTCCTTTACTTCAAAATGGCCCTAATGACAGAATCATATGGTTCCATGATCTGCATGGTATTTACACCATTAAATCCGATTACTCTTAGCTAGTTTTAACAAAGGTGAGGCTCGATCCTCATAGACTTTTTTGGCGGCTCATTTGGAAGCTTAATCTCCCCTAAGCTCAAGGTCTTTGTGTGAAGGATTAGGCATAACATCCTTTCGACTAATGGCAAGATTGCTACTATTAATCCTAATCATAACAAGCTTTGCCCTCGGTGTAACAGTGGGACGGAGACTCTTATTCATGCTCTTAGGGACTGTAACCACTCAAAAGCTATCCTAAGATTCGGAGGGATCGATAGGCACATTCCTCTTTCTAACTTGGAGTCTAGGATTGATTGGCTCGATAGTTCTACGAGGTTTGTTGACAAGCAAGCTTTCGAGTGCCTGGTCTACATTCTCTGGAATTCTTGGAATTCTTGAAATTATTTGGTCTTTCGAGGTGCTCTAGAGGATCCTAAGGTTATTTGGGAGAGAGCTGTGAACTTTAATAAAGATTTTCGCATTCATAACCTGTACAATGCCCCCATGATTCCTAGAGGTGTTTCTCAGGTTCGATGGTTGAAGCCCTCTATCGGTTTTCTCAAAATGAATTTTGACGCTGCATGGAAGGACCAAGAGGTTGGCATTGGCTTTCTCTTACGTGACCATGATGGATTTGTCCATGGTGGAGGGTTGATTTTTCAACAAGACGTGGTTAATTCTAATTGGGTTGTGGCATTGGCTTTCATGCAGAGCATCACGTGGGCCAAAAATAATAACTTTGCTAATTTTGTGTTTGAAGGTGATAATCCGGCTATCATAAATTGCTTTAATAGAAAGAATGATGATGTCTCACTAATCGGGCACATGTTAAGTCAGTGTCAGTCTTTAATTAGGGAGTTTAATTTTTGTTGTGTTAATTGGAGCCATCAGTCTTGTAATAAGGCTGCCAATTGTTTAAGCAAAATTGCCCTTGACAGTAAGTGTAATTACTTCTTTCATTTGGATTATCCTAGGGAGATCCAAAACATTATTCTTATTGATTCTTATTAATAATAGTTGAGGTTTTATTTTTTTTCAAAACAAAAAAAAGTTGTGACATTACTTCTATGTACCTGATAAGAAAAAGTACGAAATTAGAAGTATCTTTCTCGCAATTTATTAAAAATACACAAATAAAAATACTAAAATTATTTACTGTCAAAGTCCCCCTTACTTAGCCTATGCTTGTCCACAAGCATACTGTTTATTCTATATTAAAGTTATTCGATAAATTTATTCAAAATCAAATTTCCTTCCTTAGCCAAGTGTCGTGCAAACAATTAAGGGAATCAAAAATAGACAATTGCTTATGTCCAACCAAGAAATATTTTATAAACTTTTAAACATTATGAAGAAAATCAATCACTTCATAAAAATTAAAGCCTAATTAAAGTTGCTAAATAATAGTACCCAACTTTTACATATATATATATTTCTCTTTTTTTCTTTTTATATATATATTTTTTGATATATAATCAAATCATTTTATGCGAATTGAGATGACAAGCCAAACACCTCAACTTGGTTACTCAATTTGAAAAGTCTTTAACTTATTTTTCAAGGCAGCTCGGTTAGTGGAGTGTTACAAGCTTCGATTCATCACTCAAATCTTTTTACGCGAATTGAGATGACAAACCAAGTACCTCAACTCGAGTACTCAATTTGGTCACATTTCTGAATCTTCACTCTTAACCAAGCCAAATTTTATTTATTCACATCTAAATTTTATTTATTTACATAATTTGAGTACTTTATTAGGCAAGTTTTAGAATTTTCTAATTTTATGAAGTGTTCAAATTTTTCCATAATGTTTTCAACTTTATAAAATGTGTGTCGATCAAAATAAGCAATCATTATTCATGAATTCCTAATTATTTAAATGAACCAAGTATAAAAAAGAAAAATGCATTTGCGAAACTAATTATCAAATAGCATTAATATATGGATAAGCATATATGAAAAGAGAAATAGCATGACATGCATAATGAATTCCCTCTACTTAACCTACATTGCCTTCAATGTGCAAATTTTAATGAATAGAAAAAGATTGCGCAAAGTGTACTCCATGTGTAAATTTAACGAGGTGGAGAATGACAGCGGTGCTCGCGCTCTAATATTGAGAGGATGTGTTCGATGTTGGCTTCCATTATTTCCAAGCGAGCTTCAAACGATTCATTCTTTCCTCTATAGAGGAATGGGGCTACTCATCTCAATCCCTTGGAGCGAAATTTTGTGTCCGTCAGAACACTCTATTACTGCAATGTGTGTATGTACTTGGAGGAACAAAATGAAAAGTAGTAAGGGTGCCAGCAAGCAATCCTATAGAATCCAAGCAATACTCATCCAAAAGGTCCATATTATAAGCATGCGTAAGAGATGAAAAATTGAATGATGGAAAAATATTCATGGCTAAATGTGTGATGTATGGGCCTAGGATTAGAGGTCTACGTGCTTTGATTACTATGTGAAAGTTACATGCAAACCAATATCCTAGGTTTACTCTATATTCAGAAAACATGCACCATAGAAAAATAATTCTATCCTAGTTAAAATAGCTGAAGAATCATTACGGCCCAAAAAACTAAAAGCAAGAAATCTATGAATATACCTAAGGGGTAGTTCATGCACTAACAAGGATTTCACAGTTCTAGAATTATAAGTCTGTGAAATTGAGTTAGTTAAGGCTGAGTAAGCAGCATTGGCACCAAAATCACGAAGTATTTCTAATAAAGCAATATGGTATGAGTCACTGTCAACATCGATAGGTTCAGAAAAGCCCATTGCTATGTTAAATTCTAAAATAGACTTGTTAAATGTGCTACTTAGCAATCTGAATCCAATTATGTTCGGAGTTCCAACCGTCCTAATATCATACATGTCGAAGCTAAAAGTGGCATAATATTCATACACAAGCTCATAGAATGGAGCACATTTAATATCAGCATATAATGACCAACCAATAGATTCAAAATAACTATATACAGGCTCACGCAAGTCAAGTGTATCGAGAGTGTAGAGATAGATATATTTACACACTGGCATAGGCCGATGTTGAATCCTCGTATCTCGACTGGTGCTTCGATGTCGTGAAGTTTAGAAATCCTCAAAATCATGATTCTGAGGGCTCGTATAGATGCGCCCTCATTGACCGTACCTATTTTTTAAGGTCAGTGCTCTTCTGTCAGACTGTTCGACGAACTTGGCATATTAGTGGCATTTGTACCGCTGTCTGTGTTAGATTTTGGTTCATCTTCTTACTGGTTTATTGGATTCCATTTAGGACGTTTTGTTTGGTTCTAAGGTGGTTACTCATTTTGGTATGATGGTCCCGCTTCATCATGATATGAGGTGCTAGTTTCAGCCGAATGATCTGCATGGAATGTTAGTAGCAAAAAAATAGAATGAGAAGTTGAAGTGTTATACCTTATCTCATTAGTAGCTTCCAAGTGATTTTTTGGCTCCTCTAGTTCAATCGAAGTTGGACTTATACGATGCCGGCATCAAGTCGGTCTAGCGGTATGTATTGGTGGTGGTAAAGGTGAGGGCGAATCAGAATTTTTGTCATTGACGTAGATGACAGGTGGAGCTGTAAAATGGTTTCATCGACGATTTAGAGTGGTTATAAATTGGTCAAATGAGTGGCTTCACATACGAAACCATGCTTGCTATCATTTTTTCGTATTTTGCTCACTATGGTGGTGCGCGACGACGGTCAACAATAGATTTGGCAATTGACGGTAATGGGTAATGGTGTGAAAGATTTTTTTGTGCCGATTTCAGGGGTGGAATAGTAATGAGAATGAGAGGTAATAGTAATTGTGGTTTGCGGATGTACGTAGCAGTGATCGTTAGTCAACGACAGTGGTGAATAACGACGGGCAGTTGGATTTTGTAAAGAGGTAAGTTTGTCAGTTGTGACGACATTCGAAGTGGTGTTGTGTTGGGTGTTTGTAGGGAGAAAAAGAAGTGTAGGTTTTAAAATGGTGGGAAGAAAGAGGGTGCAGTGGTGAAGGTGGCAGCGAAGGAAATATGCGTGTGGATTGTTTTTCTCGAATGGTGGTCATCGAAAGTGGAATGGACACTGTTCAACACTGGCGAACGTTCACAGGGTAGTGGCGAATGTAGGTTATGCCTCACGGTACGCCAATATGGTAGTCCAATAGTGCGAAGGGAAAAGACACGAAGAAGGAGGGTGCCGAATGACGGTGTAAGAACTCGAACGGTGGCTAGGTGTAACAGCCCGATTTTTAGTGGTGTCAAAAATAGTGGTTTTGAGACCACAACTCCGATAAGTAGAGTCATAAATTTATTTATTTTAATATTTTCTGGTGATATATGCATCGTATAAAATTATGATTCGAAAATTTTATTGATTATATAGTTAATTGAATAGAAAGGACTAAATCATAAAAAGAGTAAAAGTATATATGTTTAATTAGAAGGACCAAATGAATAAATTAACCAAGGAAGTGTTAGTGGGTGGATTGGTATGAATTATATTGATTATAAATAGGTTTAATAAAGATTAAAAATGTTTAATTAAAGCTTAATGATGAAAGTTTCAATAATTACAAAATTACCATTTTTATATATATGAAATTAAAAGAAAGAAATTGGGAATTTCATCCCATTTTCTTTCTTCTTCACACTACACTAAGGGGGAAAAACCTAGGGTTTTTAATTCCAATCTTTGAGCTTTGATTTGTGTAAGCAAACCTTGATCGTTTTTAGTAATTTTTATGTTTTTGAGTCCGTATCAGCTTAATCTAGCTTATGCAAGAACTAATTTTTTAATATGTCAAATGTTTGAAAACTTGTCGTTGTTAAAATTACTTGTTCTTAAAAGCTTTTAATATATTTGAGTGTTTGATACTTGGGGTAAATCTTTTTGTAAAGATATTTTTTAGGAAATTAAGGTTTAACGAGTGAAGTGTAAAAATGGTGAAATTACATGTATTGTTGTGAAAATAAATCTGTGAATGAGTTGAATAGATACTCAAGAGAATTCGGTTATGGTTAGTTGTGTGAGAGAATGATTATTTTTCATATTTTGTGTTGAAAGGACCAGATTGAATAAAAGGAAATAATTAAGAGTAAAACTGTAATTTTACCAAAAAGGCTATACTGTGTTAAATGAATTGGTTGTATGACTTAATGTGAGAAATGGAATGATTTGTGAATGTAGACTACGACCGTGCCACGGATCGAGGAAAAGGAAAATTAGTAGAGTAGTCCTTGGAATCCATTCACAACCATAATCTAGTTTGGTATGTTTGAGTGGTTAAATTTCAGTCTGAATTGCACATTTTTGTATTATAAACCATTATAGTGAATTGAAATGATGATCAAAATTTAGACGACAAGAATAAAGCAAAGAAAGGCAACGGGCTTTGAGCCGTAAATGAAAAAGGGGCCGATGACTAAGTGTCATTGTGAGTACACGAATCCTTCACGGATTATAAGGTCCGATGACTAAGTGTCATTGTGAGTACATGAATCCTTCACGGATTATAAGGTCTGATGACTAAGTGTCATCCTGAGTAGATGAATCATTCACGAATTATATGGTCCGATGACTAAGTGTCATCGTGAGTATATGAATTCCTTTACAGAACAAGAGGTTCGATGACTATATGTAATCATGAGTATTAAATGAAATGAATTCCATTACGGATTAAGGGTCCGATGACTTTGTGTCATCATGAGTATCAAATGCAAGTTGAGGCTTACCTCAGATGTACACTGTTTTCCATTCGGTTAACTAGACTTTTACAACTCTTGAAGTTTGATAAATCTATTTAACTTGTGAACTTACTAAGCCTTAAAGTGCTTACCTGTGGATTTGCTATTGTTTTGCAGATTCAATTTTGTTGTTCGAAGGTTGGATCATCTTGGGGCATCATACTATCCCGGAGTTGTTCGGTAGACTTTTACATCACTTGGTTAATATGACATGTACTAGGATGATGCCTCTTTTTGCTTATGTATAATGAGTTTGTGAAAAACCATGTTATGTTGATGAAATGTTGAAAGTAGACTTAAGTACCTTGTTTGACATAAAAATCATGTACTTGTGTTGATTAAATGCATACTTAAAGTTGTGTACGGATGAAGATTAATAAACTTGTATTTGATATAAGTCTTGAGATTTTGCATACTTGTTTTGGTAGATCTCATGTATGTTTCGGTAGAAGTATAGGGTAGGAGAGAGGTTGTTCATTGACTTGAGATGTATCGGTAGTTGAATTGTGAGTATTGGTAGTTATACGCATAGATGTATCGGTAGAAGTTAGAGGGTGAGAATTATAGCTCTCTAGAGTTTTTAATATCAGTAAATGCATGACATGTATCGGTAGAAATTAGCCTTGTATCGATAGAACTAGCACAGGTACTGGTAGAAATCTCCATCATTTTAGAATTGTTTAATTAAAAGGCTACTACTGATACTTGACCATCAGGTACCATTAGAAGCCTCCCAAAATATTAGAAATGCCATTTTTACCCTTGTTGATTTGTGGTTATGGTTAAATAACGATGTGTAACATGTGAAATGAAATATTTTAATAATTAAAGTTGTATAATATTACGACAAGATGATTAGTGATAAATGAATAGTAAAATATCGAAAATCCTAACCGACAACGATGTTCAGATTTTGGGTGTTACATTTAGTGGTATCAAAGCCTACGATTTAGCCGTTTCTTAGACTGTATTAGTCGTTTTTGATTATTTAGAAGTACACGCCATATGAACATGTGATAGTGTGATATGGATGAATCTGATCTAACTAAAATTTTTACAGATAAATAAAAGATGCCTGACTCTGAAAATGATGAAACTAATGAGGTAAACAACAATGTTCCGACTAAAGACTCTAGGGCTAGTCATAGTGCATCAATATTATCAATGACAGAAAATGAAGCAAATAATATATTCTTCGGCTTAATGGGGCAGTGGTTCACGAAATTCATGAGAAATAATTCGATGGCACCATCCCTTATGCCTCTTGTCACACAGCCAGGTACTCGACCGATAGCACTCCTAAAAAGGCCTCTATCACCTCCAGTGGTAGAACCAAGGCGTCGTGTCATTACAGATAGGATAAAGAAATGCGAGGTTGAGGATTTTCGAGGAAGCATGGAAGATGATCCTTCTAGAGCTGAATACTAACTGGAAAATACATTGAGAGTTTTGAATGAAATGGCTTGCTTGCTGAAGACTATGTAAGGTGTGTCGTGTCACTAATGAAAAATGAGGCCTACAACTGTTAGGCTATGATCGTGGCAATGATACCTGAAAACGAGGTTACTTTGTATTTCTTTCAAATAGAATTCAATAAGAAATATGTCAGTAAGTAGTAATTAGATAAGAAGAAGGAGTTTTTGGAATTGAGACAGGAAAATAGGACAGTGGCAGATTACGAACGAGAATTTGTAGAACTTAGCAAGTATGCCAGAGAAGTTGTACCGACTGATGAAGCCCTGTGTGTTCATTTTGAAGAGGGGCTAAACACAATATCAGAATGATGGTAGGTGGTTCTGAAATTCGGCCGTTAGTAGTCTTAGCAGATATAGCTTAGAAGATGGAAGAAATCTACAACAGTAAGAGACTGAGGGAAAAGAGGTTTCAGGAATCTGGAAAGAAAAATATTGCTAGGACCTTCTCTATGCCATCGTCGAAGAGATCCAGAGAAGAGGCTAGTCAGGGCCTAGTTTTTTTAGGATTTTTGAGTAGGAGTAAGTCGTGACCACAGAAATCTAAATTCTAGAACAGACCCGTAGACAGTGTAGCTAACGTTCATAATACCTAGCCCAATATGTGGGTATTGTAAGAGGAGCCATGTAGGTGAGTGTCGCAAGATGAAAGGGACATGTTGTTGATGCGGAAGTGCAAATCACTTTATGAAGAACTACTCGATGAGATTTGAAGCAAAGGAGGAACAAAGTCCAAAACCTCCTGCTACACCATAAAAGAGTAGATGTCCGAGGCAGAGTAGCGGTATAGGTGGAAACCGTAGAGATAATAGGGATACTGTAGCCAAATTTAAGGCTCGAGCACCTGCACAGACTTATGCCATTCGAGCCCGAGAAGAGACTACTACTCCTAATGTTGTGACTGGTGTATATCTCTTTAATGATATTATCTGTGCATTGATTGACCCGAGGTCGACTCATTCATATATTTGTACTGCATTAGCTACTAAAAAGAAATTACCTGTTGAGTCGACTAAGTTTGACGTACAAGTCATAAACCCATTGGGTTATAGTGTCATTGCTAATTTGGTATGTCATAAATGTCCATTGAGAATTCAAGACTGTAAGTTCCCTACTGATTTGATATTATTACCATTTACTAAGTTCGATGTAATTTTGGGAATGGATTGGTTAACTGAGCATGATGTAGTAGTTAATTGTAAATAATGACAGATCGACTTGAAACGGTCGACAGGGGAAGTAATCACAGTTGAGTCTGAGAAGTTAAATAGTGGCACCAGGTTAATCTCATCTTTATCAGCACAGAAGATGGTTCGTAAAGGTTGTGAAGAGTTTTTGGCGTGTATACTTGATACTCGGAGTACCAAAATAGAGTTAGAACAAGTGTCGATTATCAAGGAATTTACAGATGTGTTTCGAGAGGAGTTATCGGGTTTACTGCCGGTCAGTGAAGTAGAGTTTGGCATTGATTTAGTACCTGAAATCGTATCGATTTCGATTCCACCGTACAAAATGGCACCCACTAAATTGAAAGAGTTAAAGGCACAATTGCAAGAGTTGTTGGACAAGGGATTTATCCAACCGAGCATATTGTCTTAGGGCACACCAATATTGTTTGTGAAAAAGAAAGATGGATCGATGAGAATGTGTATAGACTACAGATAGCTAAACAAGGTAACAATCAAGAATAAATACCTGTTGCCTCATATTGATGAGTTGTTTGATCAGTTGAGAGGTGCAAACATCTTTTCTAAAATAGATCTCTGATCGGGTTATTATCAGATGCGAGTAAAAGACGATGATGTGTAAAAGATAGCATTCAGAACTCGATACGGGCATTATGAGTTGCTAGTAATGTCATTTGGGTTAACTAACGCTCCGACAACATTTATGGATTTGATGACCCAGGTTTTTAAACCTCAGCTAGAAAAATTTGTAATGGTCATGATTGATGATATATTAATTTATTCCAAGTCAGAGACAGAGCATGTTCAACATTTGAGGGAAGTTTTGCAAATAATGTTAGAAAAGAAATTGTATGCAAAGTTCAGCAAGTGCGAGTTTTGGTCCGAGAAGTGGGATTTCTGGGCCATGTGGTATCAGTAGAGGGGATTCGGGTTGATCCATGTAAAGTGTCAGCTATTATCGATTGGAAGGTACCTAAGAATGTTTTTGAGGTACGTAGTTTCTCGAGATTGGCAGGTTATTATCGTCGATTCATGAGAAGTTTCTCTATTGTAGCCTTGCCGATGACAAAATTGCTACAGAAGAATATTTAGTTTATGTGGTCAGAAAGGTGTCAACAGAGTTTTGATTAGTTGAAGAAATTGTTGACAGAAGTTTCGGTTTTGACACAACCTAAAACGAGTAAAGAGTAGCCTGGATTATGTATTGATGTGAACAGGACAGGTAATAGCTTATGCCTCTCGACAATTAAAATCGCATGAACGAAAGTATCTGACCCATGACTTAGAGTTGGCTGCCATTGTGTTTGCTTTGAAAATCTGGCGACATTATTTATACAGGGAGAAGTGTCATATATTCACAGATCATAAAATTTTAAGGTATCTGATAACTTAGAAGGAACTAATTTTGAGGCAATGTCGATGGTTGGAATTATTGAAAGACTATGATTTGGTAATTGAATACCATCTAGGAAAGGCTAATGTTGTCACTGATGCTTTGAGTCGGATATAATTATTTGCTTTGAGAGCAACGAATGCTCATTTGTCACTTGAGGGTGATGGTTCTATTATAGTAGAACTTTGGATGAATCCATTATTCTTACAGTGGTTACGAGAATTACAAAAATATGACTCAGGGCTTAAGGCTAAAAAGGAACAAATGCAGAATGATGCAACTACTGAATTTATTACAGATGATGATGGTATGTAGTACTTACAGGGCAGAGTATGCATTCCTGATAATTCTGACTCAAGACAGGACATTCTATCAGAGGCTCACAACAGTACTTACTCCATTCATCCGGGTAGCGTGAAAATGTATAACGACCTGAAGAAGATGGTGGTCGGGTATGAAACGAGAAGTCTCATAGTTTGTGACTAGATGTTTGGTGTGTCAGCAAGTAAAAGCTAAACATCAGGTACCGTCTGGACTGTTGCATCCTATTACCATTCTCGAGGGAAATGGAACAAATCACTATGGATTTTGTTATAGGATTACCTGTGATGCCGAGGAATAAAGATTCGATCTGGGTTATAGTGGACAGATTGACGAAATCGACTCACTTTATTCCTATCCGAGTGAATTTTCCACTAGAGAAGTTGGCTGAATTGTATGGATCTAAGATTGTATGACTACATGGAGTGTTGACATCTATTATCTTTGATAGAGATCCACGTTTCACCTCGAGGTTTTGGGGTAAGTTGCATGAAGCTTTAGGAACCAAATTGAATTTCAATACTGCATATCATCCGTAGACGAATGGTCAGTCAAAATGGGTGAATAGATTCTTTAATAGAGTATGCTATGCGATTTCCCGAGCATGCAATGTTTGGGAAATTGCTCGAAGGAATGAATCGTCTTGAATACTTTTAAGGAACCAAAATAATAAAGGATCTCGTAAAAGTTTGACAAGTTCTTAAGTTTGTCCAAGAATTAAGAGAAACAATTCTCACGTAAATAAGTTTTTAACTCAAAAACCAAAACTTGTTTAGAAAATGACAAACTATTTAGACCAAATGATGCGATTTCCAGAGAAAATTGCTTGAAGGAATGCATCGTTTTGAATACTTTAAGGAATTGAAGTTATAAAAGAACTCGTAAAAGTTTGACAAGCTCGAAAGTTCGTCCCAGAACCAATAGAGAAACAATTCTCACGTAAATAACATTTAAATTCAAAGACCAAAAGTTGATAAAAAAAATGAGAAAATATTTAGACTAAACTATGCATTTTCCTGAGCATGGAATGTTTGAAAAATTGCACGAAGGAATGGATCATCTTGAATACATTAAGGAACCGAAGTTATAAAAGAACTCGTAAAAGTTTGACAAGTTCGAAAGTTCGTCCCAGAACCAATAGAGAAACAATTCTAACATAAATAAGTTTTTAATTTAAAGACCAAAACCTATTTACAAAATGACAAACTATTTAGACAAAATGATTCGATTACCAGAGTATGGAATGTTCAAAAAATTGCTCGAAGGAATGGATCGTCTTGAATACTTTAAGGAACTAAAGTTATAAATGAACTCATAAAAGTTTGATAAGTTTGAAAGTTCATCCAAGAACCAAGAGAGAAACAATTCTCATGTAAATAAGTTTTTAATTCAAAGACATAAACTTTTTTACAAAATGACAAACTATTTAGACCAAATGATGTGATTTCTTGAGCATGGAATGTTCGATAAATTGTTCGAAAGAATTGATTGTCTTGAATACTTTAAGGTGCCAAAGTAAAAGTTTGACAAGTTCGAAAGTTCGTCCAAGACCCAAGAGACAAACTATTTGGACAAAATGATGCAATTTCTCGAGCGTGGAATGTTTGAAAAATTGCTCGAGGGAATGGCTCGTCTTGAATACTTTGAGGAATTGAAGTTATAAAAGAACTCGTAAAAGTTTGACAAGTTTTAAAAGTTCATCCAAGAACCAAGAGAGAAACAATTCTCACGTAAATAAGTTTTTAATTCAATAACAAAAAGTTGATACAAAATCAAAAACTATTTAGACCAAATGATGCGATTTGTCGAGCATGGAATGCTCAAAAAATTGCTCGAAGAAATGGATCGTCTTGAATTCCTTAAGGAAGCGAAGTTATATAAGAACTAGTAAAAGTTTGACAAGTTCGAAAGTTAGTCCAAGAACCAAGAGAGAAACAATTCCCACGTAAATAAGATTTTAATTTAAAGACATGTTTGTTTACAAAATGACAAACTATTTAGACCAAATGATGTGATTTCCTGTGCATGGAATGTTAGAGAAATTTACTTTAAGGAACCGATGTTATAAAAGAACTCGCAAAAGTTCTACAAGTTCGAAATTTTATCTCAAAACCAATAGAGAAACAATTCTCATGTAAATAAGTTTTTAATTCAAAGACCAAAACTTGCTTACAAAATAACAAACTATTTATACCAAATGATTCAATTTCCCGAGCATGGAATGTTCAGCCTCAAACTTGCTTACGTATTTGTCCTTAGGCTCTAGATGTTTAGAGATGACTTGTTTCCTTGTTGAATCTGAAAACATTAAAAACAAATAAACAAGTCAATTTTGAAGGAAAATAAATTGGTTGGAACTAAACAAGAGAAAATCAATAAAGAAACCCTAAATAATAAATACTAAGATGTAGTTTGAATCTGGGTGTTAAAGGATGAATTTTAAGGTTTTTTGAACTCAAAGAACCCTAATTTAAGTGGAGAATTTCGTCCAAAATTAGATCTTAAAGGGGAAACAAAATAGATTTTTAATCTGAAAAGAAAACTGTTTTGTAATTAAAGATTCCAATAAATGTAAACAAACAAGACCCCCTAATTTTATGATGAATCTTGCTTATTTGGGATGGGAAAAGACGAATCTTGGTGGTTCTAGGACCTGGAATGAAATCAAATGAAATTAGAACCAAATAATCAAGAAATAACAAAACAAAATTTTCAATGAGAACAAAAGATGGAAAGGTGACGATAGTGTCTGAAAGATGTCCTCGGTAGCCTTGAAACTGCAAAGAGATCCACAACCACCTGCTAATGGCTCTAATTCTCCCCTCCAAGAAGAAGATCAAGGCAAGAAGAAAGGTGAAGACTACTCTTGCAATCAAAGAGACTACCAAAGCAACTTCTAAAATAAACAAGACCTAAGAGAATTTCTTAAGACTCAAAGAGAACTTGATTAATCAATAAAAGAATTAAAATCTGAATGCCATAATGAGGGGTGGCCAAGGCCTTTAAATAACCCCAAAAGTTAGACTCCTAATCAAACTTAAGAGTTTAAAGTCAAATAAATAAATTATTACAACTCAGTAGAATAATCAAATAACTAATTAACTAATAAATAAAACTTAAAACAACATTCTAATATGGAAATTCGGCTAAGGATTAATGGCTTGTGCTTGGGCTGAATTTTTACTTGGAAAACTAAGATAAATTTGATTTGGACTCTGTTGGGCCTGATTTGCAAAGTGGGTTCTTCTCAGCTTCCAAATGGGGTCTAAAACTTTAAGTTGGGCTTAGTGACGTGTAAATGGGCTAATTTTGATCTTGCACATGGTCATATTAGAGTGTAATTTTTCCCATTTGAAGATGAAGGAATATTGATTTAGCTTGCAATGGTGTTGCACATATTTTTTATATTGCCATGGACGACCAAATAACAAATGGCCAACTTGCATGGGCAGCACATCACACCAAATTTCATCCTCATAGTTCCCAAATTTAAAATAAAACTAGAGTTTATCTATTTACCTTAACTTTGATGCCGTCATTATGCCATTGAAGTCGATATGGCCTAAGGTGTCTCGAATATGGCAAGCCAAGAGAATCAACTAGGAAGCTGCTAATCATATTCGCACAACTCCCACTATCCACGATGAATGAACATAGCTTCCCTTTAACCGAGCACCTCGAATGGAAGATGTTTGTCTGCTGATTTTCCTAATCTTCCTTTACACTTACATTAAGAGTGCGTTTTACTACTAGACATTGGGAAGTGTTGAAATCCTCCCCTTCAACCTATGGAGCCAACAATCCCGCCTCATAGAAATCTCCTCCATGTTGTACATTCTCCGTATATTCGATCATATGGGGATCATCGAAATTCGAAGAGTATTCACCATTTTCTCAAACCATAAGTAATCTCGTATTAGGGTAGTCATAACTATAATGGCCATGCCCTTTGCATTTGAAGCACTCAATGTCACGGGTTCTCTTTGGGGCTAAACTATTCGGATTACTTTGTTTAGGAGGGACTTGCGTCTGATTGGGGCACCACTTTCCAATCGGTTTGTTACTGTCCATCAGGACTTGAATTGGATGACGTCTGATCACCACTTCGACCAAACTTATTAGTAGTAAAAGGCAATTTAGAATTCCAAAAAGAAGCATTAGAATTGTTACCTTAGTAATACTGACTTGAGGAGAAAGATCGAGACTTTGTTCATACAATTGTTGTTCAATCTCCATGGCTTTTTGAATGGCTTCCTCAAGGTCTATATAGGTTTGTAATAGCAATATGTTAGCAATTGGTTTATTCAACCCCTTAACAAATCGAACCATGGTAGGCTCATCATCTTATTCAATACTAGCTCGCTGCATTAAAGTCTCCATTTCTTTGAAGTAGTCATCAACGGACTGATTACCTTGCATAAAATTTTGGAGTTTTGTTTTGAGCCCCCTATAAAAGTAAGGAGGGACAAAAATTTTGTGCATCACTATCTTGAGTTCCTCCCATGTATCAACCACACCCTCATAGTTACGGTGGCAACTAAGTCCCAATTGAGGCCACCAATGCAAAGCATAATAAAAAATTCTAAAGTTGCCATTGAAACTTTCTCATTACTAGGACATGTAAATTATTGAAATAGATTCTCCATTTTTGCTTCCCAATCGTAATAAGCATTTGGATCACTTTTTCCATGAAATTGTAGAATGGAAAACTTCGGTTTAGCCAAGGAGGGCTGTCTATAATCATGGTAACCAAAGTTTTCATCCAACTTACGAGGGCCTCTATGAATAGGACGTGCATGAGGACCATCAGCACGTCGATTTCTATGAGAATAATGACCACGAGGTTGGTCAACCTCAAACTCATCACCATCAGCATTACGATTGTGTCGAAGCTCAACTCAAGTACTTAGTTGCTCTACGGATCGTGTTAAATGATAAAAAAGAACAATCTGTTGTTTGGTTTGTTGTTCTCGTATTTGGGCCAAGTGCTCATTCATATTTTCTTTTAGCTTTGTGATGGAACCTGCAAAAGCCTCTAATGTATCTGGTACTTGCTCACGTGTTTCCACACTTCCTTTGTTACTACGAGTGGTAACCATTCTAAAATCCATAACACTCAAAAATAAAATCAAACCTCATTGTTATGCACTCAAAAAAGGAAAATAAAGTTTCAATGAGGTTAGAAAAACTCTTATGAATGTTTTAATAGAAGTTAGATTAACACGTCACTTTTAAATCATAGTTTAATCACTAATCAAAGAACCTAAGAGCTCTATGAATCTAATGAAAGGCTGGACTCCGATAGAATTAAGTTGCTTTGAGGAAGGAGAAGACAACTATTTCGTCCTACTAACACAAGAAAAAGAGAAAGTATTAGATTGCTTAAAAGAAGAAGAAAAGCTTAAAATAAATGAATACTTAATCTAAGAGTAAAAGAAAATAAACCCAAACCCGAATATGAGTATAGATGCAATGAGACAAACTTCCTTTAGAGTGTTTCAAAAGAAGTGCAAACGAAATTAAACTCAACAGATTAAATTTTGTGTGAGGATATTCTTTTCTTTTCTTTTCTTTTCTGTTATGGTCTGTTCTTTTATTTTCTATTTTGTTCTTTTCTTTTTCAATACTGAACACTCACAAACTCCTGAAATTTGATACCACTTGATAAAAACACGCGCACTGATGTGAGCTTCCGAACTTTGAGTGTTTGAAAAATAGCTTGTTGTAAGAATCGTCTTGAAATGGTTCACAAGGTAGAAACCTTAATTCGAAGCACTTGAATTCTCTAAGGAACCGTAGCAATATTAAAACTACAACCCACTTAAACTTGACCATATACTCGAATCTTGGTGTATCGAAGTCACCACACCTCGAGATGGTAAACAGAGTGATAAGACAAATTTTGAACGCCACAAACTTTGAAGAAAGTTTGATAAGTTCGAACATTTAAACGAAGAACCAAGAGAGAAATATTGATACAGCCACGGTCTGAGACTTACCAAGTGCTAACAAGGAACCTTTAGAGCTGCCCTTAGGACCTATAACTCGAGCACGAGCCAAACGTTTCAAGGAGCATGTTTCAGCTCTAATTGAACGAGTGTGAGGAGAAACCGTTGCGGGGCTTATTGATCAATCTTGGACAAGTCAACTAAGTCGACCTTGCAACCTCTTACAAGTTCATCTAGCTCATTCGTAGCTTATTGAACTCAACTTCAGCTCATTTTTAACTTAGCATTATTTCGCTGAAATAAATATTTAATTTGTTTTAGTTATTTAGTTTAAGTTATTAAATGTGTCATAATCTGGACATTTTTATTAAATAGGGTTTTAATGTGTCTAAGTTTGATACATATTTAATAGTTGTTTTTAATGTGTCTTATTCTGATACATATTTAATAGTTGTTTTTAAGGTGTCAAAGTTTGAGACAAATTAATTTCATGTTTGAATTAATATGTCCTAGCCGAAATTAATTAGCTGATTAATGTGTTTAAGGTACATGCAATTAGCTGATTAATATATTTTAGGTACATGTATGGATGGCTTGAAAATGGTGTGCTGTTGATTGAAATGCTCGAAGCACCTCTTCGTGTGTGCCAAGAGCCATTGAACTGCTGATTTGTCTCCCCAAAGCTGTCCATTTAGCTGCTTAAGTGCTTTCACATTTGCTGGAGGTTCTTTTCACACTCATGGCTGTTCAAATTCGTGTGTACACACTCCAAGGATGCTGAAGTGTCCCAAGCTGCTATTTAAAGTCCAAGACTCTCCAAATATTTCCATTCAGTTCCTTACTTAATCTCATTTAATTTAAACTGATTGGAAACATCAAGGGACTTGTCTAATGGCATCACCAATGCTAGAGAAGGTTGAAGGAAGTTTCCAGCTCCATTAAGCTGAACACATGCTGCCTATTCGGTTCCCTAAGTGTCTATTCAGCTAGCCATGTAATTGAGCTATAAATATGAAGCTCTTTATTGCAGACCTTTTTGATACTTTGATGAATTTTGATATCTTAGTGAGTTTATTCAACTATTAATTTTCGTTTAAGACTCAAGCTGACTTATCTAGCTTGCTAGTGGCATCATCCTTGTTTCTTTGAACTTATCACTCTTAAACCGAGTGTGGTGTTCACCTTTGATACCTTTGGTTCCTATCTCTTCATACGTAGTGGGTCAAGGTCCTTTCTATCACCCTTCCATCACCTTAATTGTCTTATAAGTCTTGGGTCAATACTCCTTCATAGTATTGGTTCATTCTTGACCTTAAGCTTGCTTGTCCACTATAACTTTTTATCTTTGCCTTACTTCGTTTCATTCCTAGCCCAACTATATCCATACTTAACCGAATTCCTTCAAACTCAAACTCAGAATGATACTTCTCCATTTAACGATCGAGCACAACTACTACTCGAATACTTTCACAAACTCGAGATCGTATCATTTGACATCAGAGCTAGCTAAAATAGAGGAGTACGGACGTTCGAGCATTCTCGGAGTAAGTTCCTGAAAAAAAGAAAACAATTCATGAAAAAAAAATATATAGCATATTAGTAGTGCAAATTTTGAAATATTAAAAAAAAAAGAAGAGTTTCAAAAGCATAAAAAAAAGGCTACTTTGTGATAGCGATTATTTTCCCGATTTTAAGAAGTTTCCTGTACAACCCATTCCGCCACACTTCAAGCAAAACAAAAAAACATTCTTTTTTTTTCTTTCAGCCTACCTAGTACCAAAGACATCATCTACCTTTGCACCCCTTTGAATCCGACCCCTAGACTAGCTTATAAGTCTAAACAAGTTGTTTTACGAATTTTGAGAGAAGAACTGAGTGGTAGAAGGCACGAGAGTGGTGAGCTCATTAGAGAGTAGAAAAAGCCAAAATATTGAGTACAAACACGAGTGGAGTGTCATCTATTCTTTTCTTTGTGAGTGAATTGTGAGAATTTGTGGTGAGGATTAAAGAATATCATGTCTCGAAGCTCGAAAAGAAATGCGGCTGGTGGAAAAGTACCAAATTTGATGCTCCAAGCCCTTATGCGTGAGGTGGAACGCATGTTTGATCGAAAGCTAGAGCCCGTACAAGAACAATTGGACCGAGTCGAAGAGAAGGGCTAGTGAGAGAGAACTCCCCAAAGTCCACGAAGGGAACGAGGCTATCCAAGGTTCAATCAAAATGATCTATATGAGCCAAGCGATGTGGAGAGCGACCAAACGTCGAATCAAAGTGAAAGGCGAATAGGCCAGAAAAATCGAGGTCCTCGAGAGCAAGAACAAGTGGATGACGATTTGAAGAATATAAAGTTATCCATTCCACCATTCCAAGGTAGATCGGATCCGGAGGCGTACCTTGAATGGGAGAAGAAGATTGAATTTGTTTTCGAGTGCCACAATTACTCGGAAACTAAGAAAGTGAACTTGGCAGCAATCGAGTTTTCTGACTATGCCATGATTTGGTAGGATGAATTAACTACAAGTCGGAGAAGGAACGGTGAACAACCAATATCCACTTGGGCCGAAATGAAGGCTGTGATGCGTAGGCACTTCATTCCATCCTACTATCATCGAGAGCTTTACCAAAAGCTCCAAAACCTTACTCAAGGTCCCAGGAGCATGGAAGATTATTTTAAAGAAATAGAGATTGCTATGATACGTGCGGATGTGGAAGAAGATAAAGAGGCAACCATGGCCAGATTTTTAGCCGGACTCAACCGAGATATTGCCAACATTGTTGAACTTCAACACTACGTTGAAGTAACTGACATGGTGCACATGGCCATCAAGGTGGAGAAGCAACTTAAGCGTAAAGGTTCTGTTCAAGGCTATTCCAACCCCAATGCCTCAAAATGGGGCCAAGGCACTAGCAAGAAAGATCCACCAAGCCGTGCCAAGGAGCAAGTGGTGCCAGCAAAGTCGAACAAACCTATGGGTGAATCTAGCAAAGGCAAGGCCGAATAATTTCCTAATCGGTCAAGGGACATAAAATGTTATATCACCAGCCAATGTACTAACTGAAGTAACATGGTGGTCCGCGCAAATAGAAAGATTTAGTCGGAGGAGGAGAATAGAGAAGAACTCAATGCCATCATCGATGAGGAGGAGGAATTAGAGTATGCTATTGATGGCGAAATCATTGTCATCAAAAGAATCCTAAGTCTTCAAAGTGTGGAAGACGAGCAGCAAAGAGAAAATATCTTTCACACCCAATGCTAAGTACAAGGTAAAGTGTGTTGCGTTATTATTGATGGTGGGAGTTGCACCAATGTGGCCAGCACTTTGATGGTGGAAAAATTGGGATTGCCAACAACTAAGCACCCACATCCCTACAAGCTTCAATGGCTTAATGATGGGGGCGAGTTGAAGTGACCAAACAAGTGCTCGTGGCATTTTCGATTGGAAAGTATACGGATGAAGTCCTATGTGATGTGGTTCCCATGCATGCGGGATACTTGCTGCTAGGATGACCATGGCAATTTGATAGGCGAGTTATTCACAACGGCTATACCAACCGGTATGCTTTCAAACTTTGGCTCCCTTGACGCCAAAACAAGTATATGAAGACCAAATCAAATTGAAAAATTCTGTTGATCAAGCGAGGGAAAAAGAAAAGAGTGAGAATGAAAAAGAAAAGAAAATTAAAAAAAAAATGAGAGAAAAGAGCAAAGAAAGTGAAAAGAAAGAGAAAAAAGAAAAAGATGAAACGAAAGAAAAAGAGAGAAAAATTAAACGTGTATGCAAAAGGGAGGGAGTTTCGAAAATCCTACTTGATGAAACAGCCAATCTTTATGCTTATGTACAAGGAAAACTTTTTGAATACTAATGACTTGGTTGAAAATCTCCCTTCTTCTGTTATGTCTCTTTTGCAAGATTTTAAAGATGTCTTCCCAGAATAAGTCACTAGCGGGTTGCCACCCATCCGAGGAATTGAGCACCAAATCGATTTTGTTCTTGGAGCCGTCATTCCTAATCGTCCAGCTTACCAGAGCAACCCTGAGGAAACCAAAGAGTTACGAAGACAAGTTAACGAACTTATGGAAAAGGGTTACATCCGCGAAAGCCTTAGCCCGTGTGCCATGCCTGTGTTGTTGGTGCCAAAGAAGGACGGAACTTGGTGTATGTGTGTTGACTGCTGTGCGGTAAACAAAATAACAATCAAGTATAGGCATCCTATACCGCGTTTAGATGACATGCTTGATGAGTTGAGTGATGCTAATTTATTTTCTAAAATTGATCTTAAAAGTGGATATCACTAGATTCGAATGCGTGAAGGTGACGAGTGGAAGACTGCTTTTAAAACTAAATACGATTTGTATGAATGGATGGTCATGCCATTTGGCCTAACCAACGCTCCTAGTACATTTATGCGCCTTATGAATTATGTTTTGTGGGCCTTTATTGGTAAGTTTTGCGTTGTGTATTTTGATGATATCCTTGTCTATAGTAAGACTTTGGATGAACATGTGTTGCATCTTAAATCTGTTTTGGAGGTTCTTCGAAAGGAGACCGTGTTTGCAAACCTTAAGAAATGCACGTTCTGTACTAACAAAGTTGTCTTCTTAGGTTTTGTGGTCAGTTCGAAAGGACTCGAGGTGGACCAAGAAAAAGTTAAGGCAATCCGAGATTGGCCTAGACCGACAAGCATAAGCCAAGTGAGGAGCTTCCATGGCTTGGCAAGCTTCTATAGGTGTTTCGTACAAAATTTCAGCACCTTGGCCGCACCTTTGACAAGTGTGATCAAGAAGAATTCATCCTTTCAATGGAACAAAGAACAATAGAAAGCCTTAAACTCCATTAAAGATTGTCTTACTAATGCACCTTTGCTTGTTTTGCCTGACTTTTCTAAAACATTTGAAATTGAATGTGATGCCTCAGGTGTAGGAATCGAAGCCGTTCTAACTAAAGATGGGAGGCCCATTGCATACTTTAGTGAGAAACTAAATGGAGCCGCTTTGAACTACCCGATCTACGACAAGAAGATGTATGCACTCATTCGAGCCTTAGAGACTTGGCAGCACTACTTGTGGCCTAAGGAGTTTGTAATTCACTCGGATCATAAGGCGTTGAAGCACCTCAAGGGCCAAAACAAGCTGAATAAGCGCCATGCCAAGTGGGTAGAGTATTTAAAATCTTTTCCTTATGTTATAAAATATAAGAAAGGTAAGGAAAAAATCGAGGCTGATGCACTTTCGAGGAGGTATACTCTTTTGTCTTACTTAGATTCCAAACTGCATGGATTTGCATTTTTGAAAGAATTGTATGCTTTTGATGCTGATTTTGATGAGTTGTATGCTTCTTATGAAAATGTTACTGTTGACAAGTTCTTTAGGTACGAAGGCTTCCTCTTTAGAGAAGGCAAGCTTTGCATTCCGTAAAGTTTCATCGGGACTTATTGGTAAACGAGGCACATAGTGGGGGTCTCATGGGCCATTTTGGCGTAGGGAAAACCTTGGCAATGCTTCAAGAGCATTTTTTTTGGCCGAGGATGAAAAGGGATGTCGAGAGAGTTTGTGCTCGATGAGTGACATGGAAGAAAGAAAAATCAAAGATAAGCCGCATGGGCTATACACGCCACTACCAATACCCGAAGAGCCTTGGGTCGACATTTCCATGAACTTTATCCTTGGATTACCTAGAACTAAAATTGGAAAGGATTCAATTTTTGTTGTTGTAGATATATTTTCTAAGATGTCTCATTTTATAGCTTTCAGAAAAACTGACGATGTTGTTCATATTACCGATTTATTCTTTAGGAAAATCATTCAATTACATGGCATTCCGAGAACCATCGTATCTGACTGAGACACGAAATTTCTTAGTCATTTCTGGAGGTCGTTGTGGGGAAAGCTTGAAACGAAGCTACTATTCTCAACAACTTGTCACCCCCAAACAGATGGCCAAACGGAGGTGGTGAATCATGTTTTGTCAACCTTGTTACGAGCTATCATCCGAAAAAATATAAAGTCGTGGGAGGAGTGTTTGCCGCATATCGAGTTCGCTTACAATCGATCCATTCATTCGGCAACCAAACACTCACCTTTTGAAATTATCTATGGTTTTAATCCCTTGACTCCATTAGACTTAGTTTCTTTTGCCTAATGATCAGCATATTCATGTAGATGCTAATCGAAAGGCTGAGTACATGAAGCAACTACATCAAAAAGTGAGAGCCAATATTGAGGCTAGAACCGAAAGCTACATGCACAAGGCAAATAAGGGACGAAAATGTGCTGTGTTTTAACCCAGAGATTGGGTTTAGGTTCACATGAGAAAGGAGCATTTCCCAGCCCAAGAAGGTTCAAATTATTACCGAGTGGAGATGGTCCATTCCAAGTGCTAGAATGGATCAACGAGAACTCTTATAAGCTCAACCTTCTAGGTGAGTATAACATCAACGCAAGCTTTAACGTGTCTGACTTATCTCCCTATGATGTAGGCGACGATTTGGGGACAAATCGCTTTGAAGAGGGGGGAATGATACGGCCACGACTAAGACTCACCAAGTGCTAACAAGGAACCTTTGGAGCTGCCCTTAGGACCTATAACTCGAGCACGAGCCAAACATTTCAAGAAGGCTGTTTCGGCTCTAATTGATCGAGTGTGAGGAGAAACCATTGCGGGGCTTATTGATTAATCTTGGACAACTCAACTAAGTCGGCCTTGCAACCTCCTACAAGTTCATCTACCTCATTCGTAGCTTATTGAACTCAACTTCAGCTCGTTTTTAACTTAGCATTATTTCGCTGGAATAAATATTTAATTTGTTTTAGTTAATTTAGTTATTTAGTTTAAGTTATTAAATTAGTCATAATCTAGACATTTTTATTAAATAGGGTTTTAATGTGTCTTAGTTTGATACATATTTAATAGTTGTTTTTAATGTGTCTTATTTTGATACATATTTAATAGTTGTTTTTAAGGTGTCTAAGTTTGAGATAAATTAATTTCATGTTTGAATTAATATGTCATAGCTGAAATTAATTAGCTGATTAATGTGTTTCAGGTATATGCAATTAGTTGATTAATATATTCCAGATACATGTATGGATGGCTTGAATATGGTGTGATGTTGATTGAAATGCTCCAAGCACCTCTTCGTGAATGCCAAGAGCCATTAAGCTGCTGATTTGTCTCTCCAAAGCTATCCATTTAGCTGCTTAAGTGCTTTCACATTTGCTGGAGGTTCCTTTCACACTCATGGCTGTTCAAATTCGTGTGTTCACACTCCAAGGCTGCTGAAGTGTCCCAAGCTACCATTTAAAGTCCAAGACTCTCCAAATATTCAAGGCGGCCCCTTAAAAGCCTTTCACACCTCTTAGATGAATCTAGCCTAGTCCATTCAGCTCCATTCAGCTCCTTACTTAATTTTATTTAATTTAAGCTGATTGGAAACATCAAGGGACTTGTCTAATGGCATCACCAATGCTAGAGAAGGTTCAAGTCAGTCTCCAACTCCATTAAGCTTAAAACATGCTGCCCATTCGGTTCCGTAATTGTCTATTCAGCTAGCCATGTAATTGAGCTATAAATATGAAGCTCTTTAGTTGTATTGCAAACCTTTTTGATACTTTGATAGATTTTGATATATTAGTGAGTTTATTCAACTCTCAATTTTCGTTTAAGACTCAAGCTGACTTATCTAGCTTGCTAGTGGCGTCATCCTTGTTTCTTTGAACTTATCACTCTTAAACCGAGTGTGGCGTTCACCTTTGATACCTTTGGTTCCTATCTCTTCATAGGTAGTGGGTCAAGGTCCTTTTTATCACCCTTCCATCACCTTAAGTGTCTTATAAGTCTCGGGTCAATACTCTTTTATAGTATTGGTTCATTCTTGACCTTAAGCTTGCTTATCCACTATAACTTTCCATCTTTGCCTTACTTCATTTCATTCCTAGCCAAACTACATTCATACTTAACCGAATTCCTTCAAACTCATACATAGAATGATACTTCTCCACTTAACGATCGGGCACAACTATGACTCGAATACTTTCACAAACTCGAGATCATATCAAATATTCTCACAAATGATTTAAATTCAAGCAAAGTTTTTTTTAACATAGTGATTTAGGGAGAAATTTATAGGCCTAAATTGACCTTTCAAGTTCTTGTATGACCCTACAAATTCGGTCATTTAACTAAATTAAAAACGGACCATTAAATTTGATTTAATTCATTATAGCTAGCCCAAAAGTCATGTCTCTTCACTTGTCTTTAAGTAGATGAGAGGTCATGTCTTTTCATAGTCCATGGTTAGCTTAAAAGTCATCTTCTTTATGAAAGCTTAATGGTCCTTAAAGGTGTTGTTTATAGTCCCTTCATCTTCCATATCTAGTTGTCTTTATTGCTTGTGATGCCATGAATTGGCCTTTAAGTGCTTGGAACCGATCAGATTTAAAGAGCCACTCTTGGTCCATTTGAATAGTCACAATGCATCAATATTGAAAGCTGATTCTTGAGTGAATTTTGTGCATTTATTCACCTTCAAAATCCACCAAAAACATCCTCTTCTTGTACCAGCAAATTAAGTGACCAAATGCAAACCTTTTCATGCCAAAACCGAACAACCTTTGTATGTGAACGTCCCTAGATCTTCTTATCAGCCTTAAATCATTCCTAAAACATATTAAACATTCATTAAGACAATTTAAACATGCCAATAAGCTAAAATGAATTGAACAGTCACCTAGACAAGAATAAATGAATATTTAAACATTTGCAACCTGTTCAAATTCTTATTTAACTTAAAACACTCTATTTATAATAAAAATAAACACACTAACTCATGTTTAAACACATATGATGTTTTAATGAATGGTTTAAAGATGCAAACTAAATGAACTAATGGATTACTAAATGCATGACTTGATTTAATGATGAAAACTTTAACTAACATGGGAGTTACATAATGCATGATAGGATTTATGATGCATATTTAACTAACATGTAAGTTACTTAATGCATATCATTATTTATGATGGAAACTTAACTAATCATGAGAGTTAATGGATGTCATTACATGATGCTCGACTTTATTAAATGCAGATCACATAATGCATGTCATATTTAAAAGATATAGATTAATAATGCATGACATACTTAAATCACAATCTTAATAAACATAGGAGATGCTTTTATGAATGACTTAATTAAATGCAAAACACTTAATGCAAGACGTAATTAAAGATGCAAACACTTATTAAACTAAAATAAAACTTAAATAAAATTAAAAAGTCCTTAAAAACATTCGCCCAATAATCAATCAGGCTTGTGAGATGTTTCATTTTGTACTTGGGCCCCTCGTGTTTGGGCTAATCTCGATATCTTCTAATTACATCATAACATGATGTGATCGTGCTCACATCACGCACTGAACAGAATCGTAAGTCATCTCGTTACGAATTTATCCTAGGCCTCTAGACGTTAAGAGATGACTTTTTTGCTTGTTGAATATGAAACACATTGAAAAACAAAGAAACAAGTCAGATTTTAAGGAAAAATAAATTGGCTGGAACTAAACAAGACAAAATCAATAAAAAAAAACCCCAAAATCTTATCTGAAAGGGGAAATAAAATAGATTTGTTAAACAGATTTTAAGCTCAAAAGAAAATTGTTTTGTAATTAAAGATTCCAAACAATGTAAACGACCAAGAACCCCTAAATTTATGATGAATCTTGCTGATTTAGGATGGGAAAAGACGAATCTTGGTGATTCAAGGACCTGGAACAAAATCAAATGAAAATAGAATCAAATAATCAAGAAATAACAAAACGAAATTTTCAAAGAGAATAAAAGATCCACAACCAACTACTAACGGCTCTAATTCTCCCCTCCAAGAAGAAGATCAAGGCAAGAAGAAAGGTGAAGACTACTCCTGCAATCAAAGAGACTACTAAAGTAACTTTAAAAATAAACAAGACCTAAGAGAATTTCTTAAGACTCAAACAAAACTTGATTAATCAATAAAAGAATTCAAAACTGAATGGCAAAATGAGGGGTAGCTAAAGCCTTTAAATAACCCCTAAAGTCAAACTCTTAATCAAACTTAGGAGTTTAAAGTCAAATAAATAACTTATTACAACATAACATAATAATCAAATAACTAATTAACAACATTCTAATATGAAATTTCGGCTAAGGCTTAATGGCTTGTGCTTGGGCCAAATTTTTACTTGTAAAACTAAGATAAATTTGATTTAGGCTCTATTAGGCCTGATTTGCAATGCAGGTTCTTCTCAGCTTCCAAATGGGGTCTAAAACTTTAAGTTGGGCTTAATGACGTGTAAATGGGCCAATTCTGATCTTGCACATGGTTTCCTTCCAAGATCAATCTGCTTATGCTAGAACACATTATCCATTAGATGCCAGTTTCAGGATTCGGTTTCTTAGACCAAGAACTCTAATATTTGAATTCTTGGTTTTGTTAATTTTTGAAATCCCCCAAACGACATAATTAGACAAAGATTTGGTTTCTTGATTTTCTTGAAAGCAAGAACGTTAATCTTGGTTTTCTTTTTGGCTCGTATGTGCATCCAAGGCCTTTGTGATGAAGCCTTGACAAATCCGTTTAATCTTGCCTCCATCTTCCTTGCCTTTGACCTTGTAATTGGGCCTTGCAGTAAAGTCAGCCCATCAGCTTTGATGCTTGCATCATTCCCCCTTCCTCGAAAAGATTCATCCCTAAATCTGAAACATCAAAGGGAGAAAGATCAGCAACAGTAAAAGTAGTACTCACATTAAACTCACCAGGAAGATCTATTTGGTAGGCGTTGTCATTGATCTGCTTAAGAACTTAAAATGGTCCATCTCCCCTACGGTCTAATTTCGATTTCTGTTGTTTGGTAAATCTCTCTTTATGCATATGGACCCAAACCTAATCACCTTTGTTGGGAGTGACTTCATTGGTTTGGGCAATTTGTTGTCGAGCTTTCTCATGTATGGATTTTACCAACTCAACCTTCTACTCACCATCTAAGCTAAAAATATTATCTAAAGGTAATGGCACAAGATCAAGTACAGTAAGTGGGTTAAAACCATAAACAATTTCAAAGGGAGAACAACCAGTTGTAAAATGTATAGATCGATTATATGCGAATTCGACAAAAGGTAAATATTCTTTCCACATTTTGAGATTCTTACCCACCACGACTCTAAGTAAAGCTCTTAAGATTTGATTTACCACTTCGGTTTGTTCATCGATTTGGGGGTGACAAGTAGTCGAGTAAAGGAGTTTTGTGCCAATCTTACCCCCATAATACCTTCCAAAAATGGCTTAGGAACTTCACATCTCTATCAGAAACAATGGTGCGAGGTATTCCATGTAGGCGCACTACCTCTTTAAAGAATAAATCAGCCACATGTGTAGCATCATCGGTTTTGTGACAAGTTATGAAGTGAGCCATCTTTGAAAACCTATCAACAACAACAAAGATACTATCTCGACCCTTTTTAGTTCGTGGCAACCCAAGAATAAAATCCATGGATAGATCAACCCATGGAGAAGAAGGAATCGACAAAGGAGTATAAAGGCCATGAAGCATTACCTTAGATTTTGCTTGTTGACAAGTTATACATCTAAAACATACCTTTTTGACATCCTTCTTCATGTGTGGCCAAAAGAAGTGTTCTTGTAGAATGTCTAATGTTTTCGCAATTCCAAAGTGTCCTATAAGACCTCCACTATGTGCCTCTCGAACTAAGAGTTCCCTCATGGAGCATTGTGGTATACATAACCTGTTCATGTGAAATAAAAACCCTTCCACAAGAAAAAACTTATCATAAGCCTCATTCCCACAATTAGCAAAGATATGTCCAAAATTTGTATCTTTTAAGTACAAATATTTCAAATGCTCAAATCCTAAGACTCTAGCATTCATAGTAGTTATTAAAGAATATCGTTGAGATAAAGCATCAACTATAACATTATCCTTACCCATTTTGTACTTAATGACATATGGAGTGTTTCAATAAATTCGACCCACCTAGCATGTCTCTTACTTAATTTACTCTGTCCCTTTAGCCACTTAAGGGACTCATTATCTGTGTGAATGATGAACTCATTTGGAAACAAGTAGTGTTGCCAAACCTAAAGAGCTTGAAACAAAGCAAGTAGCTCCTTGTCATAGGTCGAATAATTCATTTGCGCTCCATTTAACTTTTCACTGAAATATGTAATCAGCGTTTTGTCTGGCATCATGATCGCACCTATCCCAATACCTAAAGCGTCACATTATAGCTCAAAAGTGTTAGAAAAATCAGGTAACTTAAGAACCGGAGCAAAACACATCTTATCTTTTAAGGTTTGAAAAGCCTTTCCTTGAGGTGTACCTCACTTGAAACCCACAGATTTCTTAATTATTTCGGTTAATGAGGCAGCAATTGAAGAAAAATCTTTCACAAACCTACGATAAAAACTAGCTAAACTATGAAAAGATCTTACTTCAGTAACCGATTTAGGAGTAGGTCACTCCTTGATTGCCTTTACTTTTTCCTCATCAACATGAATACCTTGTGCACTAACTATAAAATCCAAAAATATTAGCTTATCACAGGAAAATGTGCATTTATCAAGGTTGGCATACAATTTTTTAGTCCGTAGAATGTCCAAAATAGATTTAACATGCTGAACATGGTCATACAAAGAAGTTGAGTAAATCAGAATGTCATCAAAGTAAACAACAATAAATTTACCTAAATAAGGCCTTAAAAATATGATTCATTAAGCGCATGAAAGTACTAGGTGCATTAGTTAACTCGAAAGGCATTACTAACCACTCCTACAATCCATATTTCGTTTTAAAGGTTGTTTTCCATCTGTCCCCTTCTCGCATGCAAATTTGATGATACCCACTTTTTAAGTCGATTTTAGTAAAGATAGAAGATCCATGCAACTCATCAAGCATATCATCAAGTCTAGGAATAGAATGTTTATACTTTACCATAATTTTGTTGATTGGGCGGCAATCAACACACATGCAAAATGTACCGTCTTACTTAGGCACTAATAAAATAGGAACGACATAAGGACTTAGACTTTCTCGTCCATACCCTTTAGCTAAAAGATCCTCCACTTACCGTTGCAATTCCTTTGTCTCCTCGAGATTGCTTCGATAAGTTCGTCGATTTGGTATGCCAACACCGAGTATGAAATCGATTTGGTGGTCAATTCCTCTTAAGGGTGGTAAACCTTTAGGAGGCTCATCGAAAACGCCCTCATAATCCTGTAAAACAGCAAAGAAAACACTAGGCAACGAACATGTTATGCTAGATAAAGATAATAGATTCGGCCTAAATCTCACAAGGACACAAGGTTGTTTAGTGACAAGAGCTCTCTTAACATCTTTTACACTCGCATATAAATTTTGTGTGCACTTTTTACCACAAGAGGATTCACTCACTAGTGGGCCTTTCGATTGAATTTTGTTACTACTGGCCTCTTTACTCTCAGTCTTTTCAATATTCTTACCCTTAACCCCTTCACAAAATCTTAGCATTTTGAGTTGTTTGTCATGAACTTCTTTGGGTGTCAAAGGTATTAGAGTGTACTTTTTCCCATTTGAAGATGAAGGAATGTCGGTTTACCTTACCATGGTGTTGCACATCTCCGTCATATTGCCAAGGATGGCCAAATAACAAATGGCCAGCTTGCATGGGCACCACATCACACCAAATTTCATCCTTATAGTTCCTAAATTTAAAAGAAACCAGAGTTTGTCTATTTACCTTAACTTCAGTCCCATCATTAAGCCATTGAAGTCGATATGGCCTAAGGTGTCTCGAATACGGCAAGCCAAGGGAATCAACTAGGAAGATGCTAATTACATTCGCACAAATCCCACTATCAACGATGAATGAACATAGCTTCCCTTTAATCGAGCACCTCAAATGGAAGATGTTTGTTTGCTAAATTTCCCAATCTTCCTTTACTCTTACATTAAGAGTGCATCTTACTACTAAACAATAGGAAATGTTGAAATCCTCCCCTTCAAACTGTGGAGCCAACAATTCCTTCTCATAGAAAACTCCCCAATGTTGAACATTCTCCCTGAATTCGATCATATGGGGATCATCGAAATCCAAAGAGTATTCACCATTTTCTCGAACCACAATTAATCTCGTATTAGGGAAACCATGACTATAATGGCCATGCCCTTTGCTTTGAAGCACTCAATGTCATGAGTTCTCTTTGGGGCTGAACTATTCAGATTATTTTGTTTAGGAGGAACTTGCCTTTGATTGGGGCACCACTTTTCCAATCGGTTTGTTACTGTCCATCAGACCTTGAATTGGATGACATTTGATCACCACTTCGACCAAACTTATTAGTAGTAAAAGGTAGTTTATAATTCCGAAAAGAAGCATTGGAATTGTTACCTTTGTAATAATGACTTGAGGAGAAAGATCAAGGACCTTGTTCATGCAATTGTTGTTCAATCTCCGTTGCTTTTTGAACGGCTTCCTCAAGGTCGATATAGTTTTTCAATCACAATAAGTTTGCAATTGGTTTATTGAAACCCCTTAACAAACCGAACCATGATAGACTCCTCATCTTCTTCAAAACTAGCTCGCTGCATTAGAGTCTCCATTTCTTTGTAGTCCTCAACGGACTGATTACCTTGCATCAAATTTTGGAGTTTTGTTTTGAGCACCCTATAATAGTATGAGGGACAAAACGTTTTCGCATCACTATCTTGAGTTCCTCCCATGTATCAATCGTACCCTCATAGTTAAGGTAGCGACTAAGTCTCAGTTGAGTCCTTATACAAGTCGTAAGGCCCAAATTCAAGCTTATAAATGTGATGGAATCAAAGTTTCTCAAGGCCCAATAACGAGGTCGAGGGCCAAGCAAATTCGAGCAAGATTGAACAGGACCATCCAAGACTTTGTTACCAAGGCCCTAAATGCGCAGACGGTCGAAAAAAAAATCAAGATTCACTTTCTTGTTTTCAAGAAAATCAAGAAACTAAATCTTGTTCCAATTTTTTCATTCCAAACAATTTCAAGAATCAAGAAAATCAAGATTTCAAATCTTGGAAATCTTGGTCGAAGAAACCGAAGCTGCCAATTTTCAAGTTGGGGAAATCAGTAGGCTTGCGATGACTTTTTGGTTGAGATCCAGGAATTTATGGGTTGAAATGTCTACATGGATTTCAAAGATCTATCTCTTATCTTCGAAATGCACTTTGAATCACTCGATTTCAAGTTCGGGAACTCAAGTTATGATCATTTTAATAAAGACTGTGCAAGCAGAATTTCTGGACGTGATTATGACGGGAATTACGAGTTTTGGGCTTTTAATTCGAGTTTAAATCATATTGGGTTCGGGTTTTAGGTTTAATTTTATTATAAATGAGCCCAATATTGTATTATCAGCTCTTATTATTTTATTGTTATTTTTTATTCCGAATTTTTAAATAATTATTAAGTAGTTTAAGTTTTTAGGAGTTTTATGTCAACAAGAAAGTTTCTTGTTTAGATTTATTTAGCTTGCCTATATATAGGCCTTGGATTGTAAAAAAAACACTTGATTTTGATTATTTTGAGTTAATAATAGTTCTCTTTGAGTTTTTATTCAAGAATTGCTCTTGAGATTTTTTTTAGAAGTTGTTTTAACAATCTTTCAGGTTGTGGGAATCATCTTAAAGCTTTTTCTTACCAAGATCTCTTTCTTGGAGGGGAAATTAGAGCCATTGAAGGGAGTTGTGGATTCTTATTGGGACATTTTCTTTAGGTCCAAGGACGGTTTCTTTCATCCAAAAAACCCTAATTTCATTCTCTATTGGATCCTTTACCAGCCATTCATCTTTCTTTTGTTTTAATGTTGTTTGATTATTCTTCTTGTCAACTAATCTGTCTTTCTTTGTTTCCATTTCAGATTACATTTGTCTAGAGTTTTTGGGTAGATCCATGACTTGAAAACTTTACGATCCTCTTTCGCAATCGTTTCGTATCAAGTCCACCAATACAAGGCATAATAAAAAAAATTCTAAAGTTGCCATGGAAACTTTCTCATTATCAAGACACGTAAATTATTGAAATAGATTCTCCTTTTTTGCTTCCCAATCACAATAAGCATCTGGATCATTTTTGTCCATGAAATTATGGAATGGAAAACTTTGGTTTAGCCAAGGAGGGCTGTCTATAATCATGGTAACCAAAGTTTTCATCCAACTTACGAGGGCCTCTACGAACAGGACGTGCATGAGGACCATCACCACGTTGATTTCTACGAGCATAATGACCGTGAGGTTGGTCAATATCAAACTCATCACCATCAGCATTACGATTGTGTCGAAGCTCAACTTGAGTACTTAGTTGCTCTATGAATCGTGTTAATTGATCAAAAAGATCAGTCTGTTGTTTGGTTTATTATTCTCGTATTTGGGCCAAGTGCTCATTCATATTTTCATTTAGCTTTGTGATGGAACCTGCCAAAGCCTCTAATGCATCTGGTACTTGCTCACATGTTTCCTCACTTCCTTTGTTACTACAAGTGGTAACCATTCTAAAATCCACAACACTCAAAAATAAAATCAAACCTCACCGTTATGCACTCAAAAAAAGAAAATAAAGTTTTCAATGAGATTAGAAAACCTCTTATGAATGTTTTAATAGAAGTTAGATTAACATGTCACTTTTAAATCATAGTTTAATCACTAATTAAAGAACCTAAGAGCTCTATGAATCCAAAGAAAGGCTGGATTCCAAGAAAATTAAGTTGCTTAGAGGAAGGAGAAGGCAACTTTTTCGTCCTACTAACACAAGAAAAAGAGGAAGTGTTAGATTGCGTAAAAGAAGAAGGAAATCTTCAAACAATTGAATACTTAATCTAAGAGTAAAATAAAATAAACCCAAACTCGAATATTTGTGTATAGATGCAACGAGATAGACTTCGTTTAGAGTGTTTCAAAAGAAGTGCAAACTAAATTAAACTTAACAGATTCGATTTTGTGTGAGGTTGTTTTTTCTTTTCTTTTCATTTCTTTTTTTTTTCTGTTCTGTTCTTTTCTTTTCTATTATGTTCTTTTCTTTTTCAATATCGAACACTCACAAATGCCTAAAATTTGATACCACTTGATAAAAACACGTGCACAGAATAGAATTGTAAGTCGTCTCGTTACGGATTTGTCCAAGAGCTCTAGACATTTAAAGACGACTTGTTTGCTTGTTGAATTTGAAACACATTGAAAAATAAAGAAACAAGTCAGATCTGAAGGAAAATAAATTGGGTGGAACTAAACAAGACAAAATAAATAAAAAACCCCAAATAATAAAAAAAATCTAGCTCGAATCTGGGCGTCAAAGGATGAATTTTAGGGTTTCTTAAACTTAAAGAACCCTAATTTAAGTGGAGAATTTCGTCCAAAATCAGATCTGAAAAGGGAAACAAAACAGATTTGTTAAACATATTTTAAGCTCAAAAGAAATCTATTTTGTAATTAAAGATTCCAAATAATGTAAACGATCAAGAACCCCTAAATTTATTATAAATCTTCCTGATTTGGGATGGGAAAAGATGAATCTTAGTGGTTCTAGGACCTGGAATGAAATCAAACGAAATTAGAATCAAATAATCAAGAAATAACAAAATAGAATTTTCAAAGAAAGATGGCAACGTGACGATGGTGTCTGAAAGAAGTCCTCAATAGCTTTGAATCCACAAAAAGATCCATAACCACATGCTAATGCTCTAATTCTCCCCTCCAAGAAGAGTATCAAGGCAAGAAGAAAGGTGAAGACTACTCCTACAATCAAAGAGACTACAAAAGGAACTTTTAAAATAAACAAGACCTAAGAGAATTTCTTAAGACTCAAAGAGAACTTGATTAATCAATAAAAGAATTAAAAACTCAATACCATAATGAGGGGTGGCTAAGGCCTTTAAATAACCCCCAAAGTTAGACTCCTAATCAAACTTAGGAGTTTAAAGTCAAATAAATAACTGATTACAACTCAGCAGAATAATCAAATAACTAATTAACTAATAAATAAAACTTTAAACAACATTTTGATATGGAATTTTGGCTAAGGCTTAATGGCTTGTGCTTGGGCCGAATTTTACTTGGAAAAACTAAGATAAATTCAATTTGGGCCGAATTTGCATTCTAGGTTCTTCTCAGCTTCCAAATGGGGTCTAAAACTTTAAGTTGGGCTTAGTGACGTGTAAATGGGCCAATTCTGATCTTGCACATGGTTTCCTTCCAAGATCGATCCGCTTACACTAGAACACATTATCCATCGGATGTTAGTTTCAAGATTCGATTTCTTGGACTAAGAATTCTAAGATTTGAATTCTTGGTTTTCTTAATTTTTGAAATCTCCCCAAACAGCATAATTAGACCAAGATTTGGTTTCTTAATTTTCTTGAAAGCAAGAACGTGAATGTTAGTTTTCTTTTTGGCTCGTATATGCATCCAAGGCCTTTGTGATGAAGCCTTGCACAAATCCGTTTAATCTTGCCTTCATCTTCCTTGCCTTTGACCTTGTAATTAGGCCTTGCAGCAAAGTCAGCCCATCAACTTTGATGCTTGCATCATTCCCACCTTCCTCAGAAAGATTCATCCCTGAATCTGAAACATCAAAGGGAGAAAGATCAGCAACATTAGAAGCAGTACTCATATTAAACTCACTAGTTACTTTATTTGGTAGGTGTTGTCATTGATCTGCTTAAGAACTTGAAACGATCCATCACCCCTACGATCTAATATCGATTTCCGTTGTTTGGGAAATCTCTTTATGCATATGGACCCAAACCCAATCACCTTTTGTTGGGAGTGACTTCATTGGTTTTGGCAATTCGTTGTCGAGCTTTCTCATGTATGGATTTTACCAACTCAGCCTTCTGCTCGCCATCTAAGCTACAAATATTATCTAAAGGTAATGGCACAAGATCAAGTATAATAAGTGGGTTAAAACCATAAACAATTTCAAAGGGAGAATAATCAGTTGTAGAATGGATAGATTGATTATATGCGAATTCGACAAAAGGTAAATATTCTTCCCACGTTTTGAGATTCTTACCCACCATGACTCTAAGTAAAGCTCCTAAGATTTGATTTACCACTTTGGTTTGTACATCTATTTGGGGGTAACACGTAGTCGAGTAAAGGAGTTTTGTGCCAATCTTACTCCACAATACCTTCCAAAAATGGCTAATGAACTTCACTTCTCTATCAGAAACAATGGTGTGAGATATTCCATGTAGGTGCACTCCCCCTTTAAAGAATAAATCAGCCACATGTGTAGCATCGTCGGTTTTGTGACAAGTTATGAAGTGAGCCATCTTTGAAAATCTGTCAACAACAACAAAGATACTATCTTAACCCTTTTTAGTTCGTGGCAACCCAAGAATAAAATCCATGGATAGATCAACCCATGAAGAAGGAATCGACAAAGGAGTATAAAGTCCATGAGGCATTACCATAAATTTTGCTTGTCGACAAGTTATACATCTAGAACATAAATTTTTGACATCCTTCTTCATGTGTAGCCAAAAGAAGTGTTCTTGTAGAATCTCTAATGTTTTCGCAATTCAAAGTGTCCCATAAGTCCTCCACTATGTGTCGCTCGAACCAAGAGTTCCCTTATGGAGCATTGTGGTATACATAACTTGTTCATGCGAAATAAAAACCCTTCCACAAGATAAAACTTATCATAAGCCTCATTCCCACAATTAGTAAAGATATGTCCAAATCTGTATCATTTAAGTAAAAATATTTTAAATGCTTAAATCTTAAGACTCTAGCATTCTTAGTAGTTATTAAAGAATATCGTCGAGATAAAGCATCAACTACAACATTATCCTTACCCATTTTATACTTAATGACATATGGAGTGTTTCAATAAATTTTACCCACCTAGCATGTCTCTTACTTAATTTACCTTGTTCCTTTAGCCACTTAAGGGACTCATGATCTATGTGAATGACAAACTCATTTGGAAACAAGTAGGGTTGCTAAACCTGAAGAGCTCGAAACAAAGCAAGTAGATCCTAGTCATAAGTCAAATAATTCATTTGCACTCCATTTAACTGTTCACTAAAATATGCAATTAGCCTCTTGTCTACCATCAAGACCGCACCTATCCCAATACCTGAAGCATCACATTCTAGCTCAAAAGTGTTAGAAAAATCAGGTAGTTTAAGAACTGAAGTAGAACACAACTTATCTTTTAAGGTTTAAAAAGCCTTTTCTTGAGGTGTACCCCACTTGAAACCCATAAATTTCTTAATTATTTCGGTTAATGGGCAGCAATAGAAGAAAAATCTTTCACAAACCTACAATAAAAACTAGCTAAACCCTGGAAAGATCTTACTTCGGTAACTGATTAAGGAGTAGGCCACTCTATGATTGCCTTTGCTTTATTCTCATCGACATGAATACCTTGTGCACTAACTATAAAACCCAAAAATATTAGCTTATCGCAGCAAAATGTTCATTTATCAAGGTTGGCATATAAATTTTCAATCCGTAGAATGACTAAAATAGGTTTAACATGTTGAACTTGGTCATTCAAAGAAGTTGAGTATATCAGAAAGTCATCAAAGTAAACAATAACAAATTTCCCAAATAAAGCCTTAAAATATGATTCATTAAGTGCATGAAAGTACTAGGTGCATTAGTTAACCCGAAAGGCATTACTAACCACTCATACAATCTAAATTTCATTTTAAAGGTTGTTTTCCATTCATCCCCTTCCCACATGTGAACTTGATGATACCCACTTTTTAAGTCGATTTTAGTTAAGATAGAAGACCCATGCAACTCATCAAGTCTAGGAATAGGATGTCTATACTTTACCATAATTTTGTTAATTGGGCTACAATCAACACTTGTACGAAACGTACCGTCTTAATTAGGCACTAATAAAATAGGAACGACACAAGGACTTAGGCTTTCTCGTACATATCCTTTAGCTAAAAGATCCTCCACTTACCGTTGCAATTCCTTTGTCTCCTCGGGATTGCTTAGATAAGCTAGTCAATTTGGTATGCTAGCACCAAGTATGAAATCGATTTGGTGGTCAATTCCTCTTAAGGGTAGTAAACCTTTGGGAGGCTCACCGAAAATGTCCTCATAATCCTATAAAACAGTAGAGAAAACACTAGGCAACAAACATGTTATGTTAGATAAAGATAATAGATTCGGCCTAAATCTCATAAGGACACAAGGTTGTTTAGTGATAAGAGCTCTCTTAACATCTTTTACACTCGCATATAAATTTTGTGCGCACTTTTTACCACAAGAGGATTCACTCACCAGTGGGCCTTTCAATTGACCTTTTTTACTATTGGTCTCCTTACTCTTAGTATTTTCAATATTCTTACCCTTAACCCCCTCACAAAATCTTAGCATTTTGAGTTGTTCGTCATGAACTTCTTTGGGTGTCAACGGTATTAGAGTGTACTTTTCCCATTTGAAGATGAAGGAATATCGATTTAGCTTGACATGGTGTTGCACATCTCTGTCATATTGCCATGAACGACCAAATAACAAATGGTTACCTAGCTTGGGCACTACACCACACCAAATTTCATCCTCATAGTTCCCAAATTTAAAAGAAACTAGAGTTTGTCTATTTACCTTAACTTCAGCGCCATCATTATTGATACGATCTCGAGTTTGCGAAAGTATTCTAATCGTAGTTGTGCTCGATCGTTAAATGGAGAAGTATTGTTCTTAGTTTGAGTTTAAGGGAATTCGGCTAAGCATGAATGTAACCAAGGCAAAGATGAAAGTTAAAATGGATAAGTAAGCTGAAGGTCAAGAATGAACCAATACTATGAAGGAGTATTGACCCGAGACTTATAAGACACTTAAGGTGATGGAAGGTTGATAGAAAGGACCTTGACCCACTACCTATGAAGAGATAGGAACCAAAGGTATCAAAGGTGAATGCCACACTCGGTTTAAGAGTGATAAGTTTAAAGAAACAAGGATGACGCCACTAGCAAGCTAGATAAGTCAACTTGAGTCTTAAACGAAAATTGAGAGTTGAATAAACTCACGAAGATATCAAAATTCATTAAAGTATAAAAAAAAGTCCTCAATACAACTAAAGAGCTTCGTATTTATAGCTCAATTACATGGCTAGTCGAATAGACACTTAGGGAACCTAATGGGTAGCATGTGTTCATCTTAATGGAGCTGGAAACTTCCTTGAACCTTCTCTAGCATTTGTGACGCCATTAGACAAGTCCTTTGATGTTTCCAATCAGCTTAAATTAAATGAAATTAAGGAGCTGAATGGACTAGGCTAGATTTGGCCAAGTCTTGGGATTTACATGGCAGTTTGGGGCACTCCAACATCCTTGGAGTGTGAACAAATGAATTTGAGCAGCCCTTGAGTGTGAAAAACTCAAAACCAAACAGCCATGAGTGTGAAAAGAACCTCCAGCAAATGTAAAAGCACTTAAGCAACTAAATGGATAGCTTTGGGAAGAAAAATCAGTAGCTCAATGACTCTTGGAATACACGAAGAGGTGCTTGGAGCATTTCAGTCATCAGCACACCATATTCAATCCGTCCATGCGTGTACTTGAAACACATTAATCAGCTAATTAAATTCGGCTAGGACATATTAATTCAAACATGAAATTAATTTGTCTCAAACTTAGACACATTAAAACAACTATTAAATATGTATCAAACTAAAACACATTAAAACCTCATTTAATGAAAATGTCTAGATTATTGCACATTTAATAACTGAAACTAAATAGCTAAATTAACTAAAATAAATTAAATATTTATTCCAGCAGAATAATGCTAAGTAAAAAATGAGTTGAAGTTAAGCTCAATGAGCTATGAATGAGCTAGATGAACTTGTAAGAGGTTGCAAGGCCGACTTAGTTTACTTGTCCAAGATTGATCGATAAGCCTCGTAATGGTTTCTTCCCATGCTCAATCAATTAGAGCCGAAACAGCCTCCTTGAAACGTTTGGCTCGTGCTCGAGTTATAGGTCCTAAAGGCAGCTCCAAAGGTTCCTTGTTAGCACTTGGTGAGTCTCGAACCGTGGCCGTATCATCCCCACTCTTCAAAGCGATTTGTCCCCAAATAGTCACCTACATCATACGGAGATAAGTCAGATACGTTAAAGCTTGCGCTGATGTTATACTCACCTGGAAGGTCGAGCTTATAAGAGTTCTTATTGATCCGTTCTAGTACTTGGAATGGACCATCTCCTCTCTGCAATAACTTGGACCTTTGTTGGGCTGGGAAATGTTCCTTTCTCATGTGAACCCAAACCCAATCTCTAGGTTCGAACACAACACGTTTTCATCCCTTATTTTCCTTGTGCGTGTAGCTTTCGGTTCTAGCCTCAATATTGGCCCTTACTTTTTGATGTAGCTGCTTACTCAGCCTTCCACTTAGCATCTACATGAATAAGCTGATCGTTACGCAAAGGAAATAAGTCTAATGGAGTCAAGGGATTAAAACCATAGACAATTTCAAAAGGTGAGTGTTTGGTTTTCGATGAATGGATCGATTGTAAGCGAACTCGATGTGCAGCAAACACTCCTCCCACGACTTTAGATTTTTTTGAATGATAGCTCGCAACAAGCTTGACAAAACACGATTCACCACTTCCATTTGGCTATCCGTTTGGGGGTCACAAGTTGTTATGAACAGTAGCTTCATTCCAAGCTTTCCCCACAATGACCTCCAGAAATGACTAAGAAATTTTGCATCTTGGTCAGATATGATGGTTCTCGGAATGCCATTCAATGAACGATTTCCCTAAAGAATAAATTGGTAATATGAACAGCATCGTCAGTTTTTGTGCAAGTTATAAAATGAGACATCTTAGAAAATCTATCTACAACAACAAAAATCAAATCCTTTCTGGTTTTAGTTCTTGGTAATCCAAGGACAAAGTCCATGGAAATGTCGACCCAAGGCTCTTCAGGTATTGGTAGTGGCGTGTATAGCCCATGCGACTTGATCTTTGATTTTGCTTTCTTGCATGTCACGCATCAAGAACAAACTCTCTCGACATCCCTTTTCATCCTTGGCCAAATGAAATGCTCTAGAAGCAATGCCAAGGTTTTCCCCATGCCAAAATGGCCCATGAGACCCCCACTATGTGCCTCGTTCACCAATAAGTCCCGAATGGAACTTTTTGGAATGCAAAGCTTACCTTCTCTAAGGAGGAAGCCTTCGTACCTAAAGAACTTGTCAACAGCAACATTTTCACAAGAAGCATACAACTCACCAAAATCAGCATCAGAAGCATACAATTCTTTCAAAAACGCAAATCCAAGCAGTTTTGAATATAAGTAAGACAAAAGAGTATACCTCCTTGAAAGTGCACCAGCCACGATATTTTTCTTATCTTTCTTATATTTTATAACATAAGGAAAAGATTCTAAATACTCCACCCACTTGGCATGGTGCTTATTCAGCCTGTTTTGGCCCTTGAGGTGCTTCAACGCCTCATGATCCGAGTGGATTACAAACTCCTTTTTCCACAAGTAGTGCTTCCAAGTCTCTAAGGCTCGAATAAGTGCATACATCTCCTTGTCATAGATCGGGTAGTTCAATGTGGCTCCATTTAGTTTCTCACTAAAGTATGCAATGGACCTCCCATCTTGAGTTAGGACGGCTCTGATTCCTATGCCTGAGGCATGACATTCAATTTCAAATGTTTTAGAAAAGTTAGGCAAAACAAGCAAAGGTTCATTAGTAAGACAATCTTTAATGGAATTAAAGGCTTTTTCTTGTTCTTCGTTCCATTGAAATGCTAATGCCTTCTTGATCACACTTGTCAAAGGTGCGGCCAAGGTGCTGAAATTTGGTATAAAACTCCTATAAAAGCTCGCCAAGCCATGGAAGCTCCTCACTTAGCTTATGCTTGTCGGTCTAAGCCAATCTCGGATTGCCTTAACTTTTTCTTGGTCCACCTCGAGTCCCTACATCATTTTAAACATGCTAGTTTAGGACATATTAAAAGACTTATCAAAATAACACAAAACATAATTAAGACATGGACTAAAGTAACTAAATGTTTAATACTTTTATTTCCCAAAAATTTAATTAGATTAAAATTAATGTTGAATGTGCAGCACATTGCAAGGAATGCATGACGGGTTGTATGAAATGCATGGAATGAATGAAGTGTCTTCCCAAATTCGTTTAATTAAACCCGTGACAGCCTGATTAAATTTCTTGGCTTGTGCTCCCGTGATTGGTCTTCTAGGTAGCTCGATTGAATCGTGCGAGTCTCGCCCTTCATCCATGCTCACAATGCGAGTGTTCGTAACATCAGTGTTTGCATTGTGTGTGTTTGCAACATGAGTGTTTGCATCTCTAGCGTGATACTATCTCAAGTTTGTGAAAGTATTCGAGTCGTAGTTGTGCCCGATCATTAAATGGAGAAGTATCGTTCTGAGTTTGAGTTTGAAGGAATTCGGTTAAGTATGGATGTAGTTTGGCGAGGAATGAAACGAAGTAAGGCAAAGATGGAAAGTTATAGTGGATAAGCAAGCTTAACGTCAAGAATGAACCAAGACTATGAAGGAGTATTGACCCGAGACTTATAAGACACTTAAGGTGATGGAAGGGTGATAGAAAGGACCTTGACCTACTACCTCTGAAGAGATAGGAACCAAAGGTATCAAAGGTGAACGCCACACTCGATTTAAGAGTGATAAGTTCAAAGATACAAGGATGACGCCACAACAAGCTATATAAGTCAACTTGAGTCTTAAACGAAAATTGAGAGTTGAATAAATTCACTAAGATGTCAAAATTCATCGAAGTATCCAAAAGGTCTGTAGTACAACTAAAGAGCTTCATATTTATAGCTCAATTGCATGGCTAGCTGAATAGACACTTAGGGAATCGAATAGGTAGCATGTGTTCAGCTTAATTTAGCTGGAAACTTCCTTGAACCTTCTCTAGATTGGTGATGCCATTAGACAAGTCCCTTGATTTTTCCAATCAGCTTAAATTAAATGAAATTAAGTAAGGAGCTGAATGGAGCTGAATGGACTAGGCTAGATTCAGCCAACAAGTGTGAAAGGCTTTTAAAAGGCTGCCTTGAATATTTGGAGAGTCTTGGACTTTAAATGGTAGCTTGGGATCTTCAACAGCCTTAGAGTGTGAACACATGAATTTGAATAGGCATGAGTGTGAAAGGAACCTCCAGCAAATGTGAAAGCACTTAAGCAACTAAATGGACTGCTTTGGAAAGACAAATCAATGGCTTAATGGCTCTTGGCATACACGAAGAGGTGCTTGGAGAATTTCAATCAACTGCACACCATATTCAAGCCATCCATACATGTACCTGAAATATATTGATCAGCTAATTGCATGTACCTAAAACACATTAATCAGCTAATTAATTACAACTAGGACATATTAATTCAAACATGAAATTAATTTGTCTCAAAGTTAGACACATTAAAAACAACTATTAAATATGTATCAAACTAAGACACATTAAAACCATATTTAATAAAAACATCCAGATTATGACACATTTAATAACTGAAACTAATTAACTAAATTAACTAAAACAAATTAAATATTTATTCCAGCAAAATAATGCTAAGTTAAAAATGAGCTAAAGTTGAGTTCAATGAGCTACGAATGAGCTAGATGAACATGTAGGAGGTTGCAAGGCCAACTTAGCAGACTTGTCCAAGATTGATCGATATGCCCCGCAACAGTTTCTCCCCACGCTTGATCAATTAGAGCTGAAACATTCTCCTTGAAACGTTTGGCTCGTGCTCGAGTTATAGGTCCTAAGGGCAGCTCCAAAGGTTCTTTGTTAACACTTGGTGAGTCTCGTGAATCTCGGACCGTGGCCGTATCATTCTCCCACTCTTCAAAGCGATTTGTCCCCAAATCATCGCCTACATAATAGGGAGATAAGTCAAACACATTAAAGCTTGCGCTGATGTTATACTCACCTGGAAGGTTGAGCTTGTAAGAGTTCTCGTCGATCCGTTCTAGAACTTCGAATGGACCATCTCCTCTTGCCAATAATTTGCACCTTCGTTGGGCTGGGAAACGCTCCTTTCTCATGTGAACCCAAACCCAATCTCCGGGTTCAAACACAACACGTTTTCTTCCCTTATTTGCCTTGTGCATGTAGCTTTCGGCTCTAGCCTCAATATTGGCTCTCACTTTTTGATGTAGCTGCTTCACGTACTCAGCCTTCCGCTTTGCATCTACATTAATAAGCTGATCGTTAGGCAAAGGAACTAAGTCTAATGGAGTTAAGGGACTAAAACCATAGACAATTTCGAAAGGTGAGTGTTTGGTTATCGAATGAATGAATCGATTGTAATCGAACTCGAGGTGCGACAAACACTCCTCCTAGAACTTTAGATTTTTTCGGATGATAGCTCACAACAAGGTTGACAAAACACGATTCACCACCTCATTTTGGCCATCCATTTGGGGGTGACAAGTTGTTGTGAACAGTAGCTTCGTTCCAAGCTTTCCCCACAACGACCTCCAAAAATGACTAAGAAATTTCGTGTCTCGGTCAGATACGATGGTTCTTGGAATGCCATGCAATCAAACGATTTCCCTGAAGAATAAATTGGCAATATGAACAGCATCGTCAGTTTTTGTGCAAGCTATAAAATGAGACATCTTAGAAAATCTATCTACAACAGCAAAAATCGAATCCTTTCCAGTTTTAGTTCTAGGTAATCCAAGGACAAAGTCCATGGAAATGTCGACCCAAGGCTCTTCGGGTATTGGTAGTGGCGTGTATAGCCCATGCGGTTTGATCTTTATTTTGCTTTCTTGCATGTCACGCATCGAGCACAAACTCTCTTGACATCCCTTTTCATCCTCGGCCAAAAGAAATGCTCTTGAAGCATTGCCAAGGTTTTCCCTACGCCAAAATGGCCCATGAGACCCCCACTATGTGCCTCGTTTACCAATAAATCCCGAATGGAACTTTGCGGAATGCAAAGCTTGCCTTCTCTAAAGAGGAAGCCTTCATACCTAAAGAACTTGTCAACAACAACATTTTCACAAGAAGCATACAAATCACCAAAATCAGCATCAGAAGCATACAATTCTTTCAAAAATGCAAATCCAAGCAGTTTGGAATCTACATAAGACAAAAGAGTATACCTCCTCGAAAGTGCATCAGCCACGATATTTTCCTTACCTTTCTTATATTTTATAACATAAGGAAAAGATTCTAAATACTCTACCCACTTGGCATGGCACTTATTCAGTTTGTTTTGCCCCTTGAGGTGCTTCAACACCTCATGATCCGTGTGAATTACAAACTCCTTGGGCCACAAGTAGTGCTGCCAAGTCTCTAAGGCTCAAATGAGTGCATACATCTCCTTGTCGTAGATCGAGTAGTTCAAAGTGGCTCCATTTAGTATTGAAAGGCTGAATTCTTCTGGATCACACTTGTCAAAGGTGCAGCCAAGGTGCTGAAATTTGGTACGAAATGCCTATAGAAGCTTGCCAAGCCATGGAAGCTCCTCACTTGGCTTATGTTCGTCGGTCTAGGCCAATCTCGGATTGCCTTAATTTTTCTTGGTCCACCTTGAGTCCTTCTGAACTAACCATAAAACCTAAGAAGACAACTTTGTTAGTACAGAACATGCATTTCTTAAGGTTTGCATACAAGGTCTCCTTTCGAAGAACCTCCAAAACATATTTAAGATGCAATACATGTTCATCCAAAGTCTTACTGTTGACAAGGATATCATCAAAATACACAACACAAAACTTACCAATAAAGGCCCGCAGAACATAATTCATAAGGCGCATAAATGTACTAGGTGCGTTGGTTAGGTCAAATGGCATGACCAACCTTTCATATAAATCGTATTTAGTTTTAAAAGCGGTCTTCCACTCGTCACCTTCACGCATCCGAATTTGGTGATATCCACTTTTAAGATCAATTTTAGAAAATAAATTAGCACCACTCAACTCATCAAGCATGTCATCTAAATGCGGTATAAGATGCCTATACTTGATTGTTATTTTTTTCACCGCACGACAGTCAACACACATACACCAAGTTCCGTCCTTCTTTGGCACCAACAACACAGGCACGGAGCACGAGCTAAGGCTTTCACGGATGTAACCCTTTTCCATAAGTTCGTTAACTTATCTTTGTAACTCTTTGGTTTCCTCAGGTTTGCTCCAGCAAGCTGGCTGATTAGGAATGACGGCTCTAGGAACAAAATCGATTCGGTGCTCAATTCCTCGGATGGGTGGCAACCCGTTAGGGACTTCTTTCGGGAAGACATCATTGAAATCCTGCAAAAGAGACACAACAGAAGAAGGGAGATTTTCAACCAAGTCATTAGTATTCAAAAAGTTTTTTTTGTACATAAGCATAAAGATCGGCTGTTTCATCAAGTAGGATTTTCGAAACTCCCTCCCTTTTGCATACACGTTTAATTTTTCTATCTCTTTTTCTTCCTTTTCATCTTTTTCTTTTCTCTCTTTCTTTTCACTTTCTTTGCTCTTTTCTCTCATTTTTCCTCTCTTTTCTTCAAGTTTCTTTTCTTTTTCATTCTCACTCTTTTCTTTTTCCCTCGCTTGATCAACAGAATTTTTCAATTTGATTTGGTCTTCATGTACTTGTTTTGGAGTCAAGGGAGCCAAAGTTACATTTTTACCCAAATGTTTGAAAGTATACTGGTTGGTATAGCCGTCGTGAATAACTCGCCTATCAAATTGCCATGGTCATCCTAGCAGCAAGTGTCCCGCATGCATGGGAACCACATCACATAGGACTTCATCCGTATACTTTCCAATCGAAAATGCCATGAGCACTTGTTTTGTCACCTTCAACTCGCCACCATCATTAAGCCATTGAAGCCTGTAGGGATGTGGGTGCTTAGTTGTTGGCAATCCCAATTTTTCCACCATAAAGTGCTGGCCACATTAGTGCAACTCCCACCATCAATAATAACGCAGCACACTTTACCTTGTACTTGGCATCGGGTGTGAAAGATATTTTCTCTTTTCTCTTTGTTCTCCACACTTTGAAGACTTAGGCTTCTTTTGATGACAAGGATTTTGCCATCAACAGCATACTCTAATTCCTCCTCCTTATCAGTGATGGCATCGAGTTCTTCTCCATTCTCCTCCTCCGACTCAATCTCTCCATTTGTGCGGACCACCATGTTACTTCAGTTAGGACATTGGCTGGCAATATGCCCCCTCTCGAGGAATTTAAAACATTTTATGTCCCTTGACCAATTAGGAAATGATTCGGCCTTGCCTTTGCTAGATTCACCCATAGGTTTGTTCGACTTTCCTGGAACCACTTGCTCCTTGGCACGGCTTGGTGGATCATTCTTGCTAGTGCCTTGGCCTCATTTTGAGGCATTGAGGTTGGAATAGCCTCGAACAGAACCTTTGCACTTAAGTTGCTTCTCCCCCTTGATGGCCATGTGCACCATGTCAGTTACTTCAACGTAGTGTTAAAGTTCCACAATGTTGGCAATATCTTGGTTGAGTTCGGCTAAAAATCTGGCCATGGTTGCCTCTTGATCTTCTTCCACATCTGCATGTATCATGGCAATCTCCATTTCTTTAAAATAATCTTCCACGCTCCTGGTGCCTTGAGTAAGGTTTTGGAGCTTTGGGTAAAGCTCTCGGTGATAGTAGGATGGAATGAAGTGCCTACACATCACAGCCTTCATTTCAGCCCAAGTGGATATTGGTCGTTCACCGTTCCTTCTCTGACTTGTAGTTAATTGATCCCACCAGATCATGGCATAGTCAGAAAACTCGATTGCTGCCAACTTCACTTTCTTAGTTTTGGAGTAATTTTGTCACTCGAAAACCAATTCAATCTTCTTCTCCCATTCAAGGTAAGCCTCCAGATCCTATCTACCTTGGAATGGTGGAATGGATAACTTTATATTCTTCAAACTGTCGTCCACTTATTCTCGCTCTCGAGGACCTCGATTTCTTTGGCCTCTTTGCCTTTCGCTTTGATTCGACGCTTGGTTGCTCTCCACATCACTTGGCTCATATAGATCATTTTGATTGAACCTTGGATGGCCTCACTCCTTTCGTGGACTTTTGGGAGTTCTCTCTTGTTGACCCCGCTCTTCGACTCGGTCCAATCGTTCTTGTAAGGGCTCTAGCTTTCGATCAAACATGCGCTCCATCTCACGTATAAGGGCTTGGAGCGTCAAATCTGGTACTCTTCCACCAGCCACATTTCTTTTTGGGCTTCGAGACATGATATTTTTTAATCCTCACCACAAATTCTCACAATTCACTTTTAAAGAAAAGAATAGATAACACTCCACTCGTGTTTGTACTTAATATTTTGGCTTTTTCTACTCTCTAATGAGCTCACCACTCTCGTACCTTTTACCACTCAATTCTTCACTCAAAGCTCGTAAAACAACTAGTCTAGGGGTCGGCTACAAAGGAGTGCAAAGGTAGATGATGTCTTTGGTAATAGGTAGGCTGAAAGAAAAAGAATGTTTTTTTTTGCTTGAAGTGTGGCGGAATGGGTTGTACAGGAAACTTCTTAAAATCGGGAAAATAATCGCTATCACAAACTAGCCTTTTGTTTTTTTTATACTTTCGAAACTTTCTTTTTCTTTTAAATATTTCAAAATTTGCACTACTAATATGCTATATATTTTTTTTCACGAATTTTTTTTTAAGAACTTACTCCGTGAATGCTCGAACATCCGTACTCCTCGATTTTAGCTAGCTCTGATACCAAATGATACGATCTCGAGTTTGTGAAAGTATTCGAGTCATAATTGTGCCCGATCGTTAAATAGAGAAGTATCGTTCTGAGTTTGAGTTTGAAGGAATTCGGTTAAGTATGGATGTAGTTTGGCTAGGAATGAAACGAAGTAAGGCAAAGATGGAAAGTTATAATGGATAAGTAAGCTTAAGGTCAAGAATGAACCAATACTATGAAGGAGTATTGACCCGAGACTTATAAGACACTTAAGGTGATGGAAGGGTTATAGAAAGGACCTTGACGCACTACCTATGAAGAGATAGGAACCAAAGGTATCAAATGTGAATGCCACACTCCATTTAAGAGTGATAAGTTCAAAGAAACAAGGATGACGCCACTACCAAGCTAGATAAGTCTAAACGAAAATTTAGAGTTGAATAAACTCACTAAGATATCAAAATTTATCAAAGTATCACAAAGTTTTGCAATACAACTAAAGAGCTTCATATTTATATCTCAATTACTTGGCTAGCTGAATAGACACTTAGGGAATCGAATGGGCAGCATGTATTCAGCTTAATGAAGCTTGAAACTTCCTTTAACCTTCTCTAGCATTGGTGATGCCATTATACAAGTCCCTTGATGTTTCCAATCAGCTTAAATTAAATGAAATTAAGTAAGGAGCTGAATGGACTAGGCTAGATTCAGCCAAGAGGTGTGAAAGGCTTTTAAGGGGCTGCCTTGAGTATTTGGAGAGTCTTGGACTTTAAATGGCAGCTTGGGACACTTCAGCAGCCTTGAAGTGTGAACACATGAATTTTAACAGCCATGAGTGTGAAAGGAACCTCCAGCAAATGTGAAAGCACTTAAGCAACTAAATGGACTACTTTGGAAAGACAAATCAGCAGCTCAATGGCTCTTGGCATACATGACGAGGTGCTTGGAGCATTTCAATCAATAGCACACCATATTCAAGCCATCCATACATGTACCTGAAATATATTAATCAGCTAATTGCATGTACCTGAAACACATTAATCAGCTAATTAATTTCAACTAGGACATATTAATTCAAACATGAAATTAATTTGACTCAAAGTTAGACAACATTAAAAACAACTATTAAATATGTATCAAACTAAAACACATTAAAACCATATTTAATAAAAACATCCAGATTATAACACATTTAATAACTGAAACTAAATAACTAAATTAACTAAAACAAATTAAATATTTATTCCAGCAAAATAATGCTAAGTTAAAAATGAGCTGAAGTTGAGTTCAATGAGCTATGAATGAGCTAGATGAACTTGTAGGAGGTTGCAAGGCCGACTTAGCTGACTTGTCCAAGATTGATCGATAAGCCCCGCAACAGTTTTTCCCCACGCTCGATCAGTTAGAGCTAAAACAACCTCCTTGAAACGTTTGGCTCGTGCTCGAGTTATAGGTCCTAAGGGTAGCTCCAAAGGTTCTTTGTTAGCACTGGGTGAGTCTCGTGAGTCTCGGACCGTGGTCATATCACAGTGTTCGCTACGTGAGTGCTCACAACACCAGTGCACGCATCTTCTAAGCTCGCAAGGTCCATGCTCACATTATTAGAGCTTGCACTACTTGTGCTCGCATCATGGATCGTCTTCAAAATTTTAAGGAATTGAAGTTATAAAATAACTCGTAAAAGTTTGACAAGTTCGAAAAATTGTCTCAGAACCAATAGAGAAACAAGTCCCACATAAATAAGTTTTTAATTCAAAGAAAAAATTTGTTTACAAAATGACAAACTATTTAGACCAAATGATGCAATTTCTTGTGCATGGATGTTCGAAAAACTGCTCAAAGGAATGGATGGTCTTGAAAACATTAAGGAACTGAAGCTATAACGAAACTCGTAAAAGTTTGACAAGTTTAGAAGTTCGTCCAAGAACCAAGAGAGAAACAATTCTCATGCAAATAAGCTTTTAATTCAAAGTCCAAAACTTGATAACAAAATGAAAACTATTTGTACCAAATGATGCGATTTCCAAGCATGGAATGTTCAAAAAATTGCTCGAAGGAATGGATAGTCTTCAATATTTTAAGGAACTGAAGTTATAAATGAAAAACTAGATTGACAAGTTCAGAAGTTCATCTCAGTACCAATAGAGAAACTATTTTTACATAAATAAGTTTTTAATTCAAAGAAATTTTTTTTTTTTACAAAATGACAAAATATTTAGACCAAATGATGCGATTTATTGTGCATGGAATATTCGAAAAATTGATCAAAGGAATGGATCATCTTGAATACATTAAGGAACCGAAGTTATAATGGAACTCGTAAAAGTTTGACAAGCTCGGAGGTTCATCCAAGAACTACGAGAGAAACAATTCTCACGTAAATAAGTTTTTAATTCAAAGACCAAAAGTTGATAACAAAATGAAAAACTATTTAGACCAAATGATGTGATTTCCTGAGCATGGAATGTTCGAAAAATTGCTCGAAGGAATGGATCATGTTCAATATTTTAAGGAACCAAAGTTATAAAAGAACTCAAAAAAGTTTGATAAGTTCAAAAGTTTGTCTTAGAACCAATAGAGAAACAATTCTCACGTAAATAAGTTTTTAATTCAAAGACACACTTTTTTACAAAATGACAAACTATTTAGACCAAATGATGCGATTTCCTGAGCGTAGAATGTTTAAAAATTTTCTCGAAGGAATGAATCGTCTTGAATACTTTAAGGTAACAAAGTAAAAGTTTGACAAGTTTAGAAGTTTGTCCCAGAACCAAAAGAGAAACGATTCTCACGTAAATGAGCTTTTAATTCAAAGAGTAAAACATCTTTACAAAATGACAAACTATTTAGACAAAATGATTCAATTTCTCGAGCATTGAGTGTTTGAAATTTTTTTTGAAGGAATGGATCGTCTTGAATACTTTTAAGGAACCAAAGTAATAAAGGATCTCGTGAAAGTTTGACAACTTCTTAAGTTCGTCCAAGAACCCAAGAGAAACAATTCTCACGTAAATACATTTTTAATTCAAAGACCAAAACTTGTTTAGAAGATGACAAACTATTTAGACCAAATGAAGTGATTTCCAAGAAAATTGCTCGAAGGAATGCATCATCTTGAATACTTTAAGGAACAGAAGTTATAAAAGAACTAGTTAAAGTTTAATAAGTTCGGAACTTCGTCCCAGAACCAATAGAGAAACAATTCTCACGTAAAATGTGTTTAATATAAAGACCAAAACCTATTTACAAAACGACAAACTATTTAGACCAAATGATTCGATTACCCGAGCATGGAAAATTGCTCGAAGTAGTGGATCGTCCTGAATTCTTTAATGAATTGAAGTTATAAAAGAAATCGTAAAAGTTTGACAAGTTCGAAAGCTAGTCCAAGAACTAAGAGAGAAACAATTCTCAAGTAAATAAGTTTTTAATTCAAGATCGAAAGTTGATAACAAAATGACAAACTATTTAGACAAAACTATGTGATATCCTGAGCATGGAATGTTCAGAAAATTGTTCGAAGGAATAGATCATCTTGAATTCATTAACGAACCGAAGTTATAAAAGAATTCGTAAAAGTTTGACAAGTTCGAAAGTTAGTCTTAGAACCAATAGAGAAACAATTCTCACATAAATAAGTTTTTCATTCAAACATAAAAAATTGTTTACAAAATGACAAACTCTTTAGACTAAATGATGCGATTTCTTGTGTATTTAATGTTCGGAAAATTGCTCAAAGGAATGTATCTTCTTGAATACATTAAGGAACCTAAGTTATAACGTAACCCATAAAAGTTTGACAAGTTCGAAAGTTCATCCAAAAACCAAGAGTGAAACAATTCTAATGCAAATAAGTTTTTAATTCTAAGACAAAAGTTGATAACAAAATAAAAAACTATTTAGACCAAATGATACGATTTCCCGAGCATGGAATGTGTAGAAAATTGCTTGAAGAAATGGATCGTCTTCAATATTTTAAGCAACCGAAGTTATAAAAGAACTCGTAAAAGTTTGACATGTTCGGAAGTTCGTCTCAGAACCAACAGAGAAACAATTCTCATGTAAATAAGTTTTTAATTCAAAGACAAAAAATTATTTACAAAATGACAAACTATTTAGACCAATGATGCGATTTCTTGTGCATGGAATGTTCGAAAAATTAATCGAAGGAATGGATCGTCTTGAATACATTAAGGAACCGAAGTTATAATGGAATTCATAAAAGTTTGACAAATTCAGAAGTTCATCCAAGAACCAAGAGAGAAATAATTCTCACGCAAATAAGTTTTTAATTCAAAGACATAAACTTTTTTAGAAAATGACAAACTATTTAGACCAAATGTTGCGCTTTCCTGAGCGTGGAATGTTCGGAAAATTGCTCGAAGGAATAGATCATCTTGAATACTTTAAGGTAACAAAGTAAAAGTTTGACAAGTTCGGAAGTTTGTCCCAGAACCAAGAGAGAAACAATTCTAGTGTAAATGAGTTTTTAATTCAAATAGTAAAACATCTTTACAAGACAAACTATTTAAACAAAATGATTAAATTTCGCGAACATGGAATGTTCGGAAAAATTTTCGAAGGAATGGATCGTCTTGAATGCTTTAAGGAACCAAAGTAATAAAGGATCCCATGAAAGTTTGACAAGTTCTTAAGTTCGTCCAAGAACCCAAGAGAAACAATTCTAATGTAAATACGTTTTTAATTCAAAGACCAATTTGTTTAGAAAATGACAAACTATTTAGACCAAATGAAGCGATTTCCTGAGAAAATAGCACGAAGGAATGCATCGTCTTGAATACTTTAAGGAACCGAAGTTATAAAAGAACTAGTAAAAGTTTGACAAGTTTGGAAGTTCGTCCAAGAACCCAAGAGAAACAATTCTCACGTAAATATGTTTTTAATTCAAAGACCAAAACTTTTTAGAAAATGACAAACTATTTAGACCAAATGATGCTATTTCTTGTGCATGGAATGTTCGGAAAATTGCTCGAAGGAATGGATCATCTTGAATATATTAAGGAACCGAAGTTATAATGGAACTCATAAAAGTTTGCCAAATTCAGAAGTTCATCCAAGAACCAAGAGAGAAACAATTCTCACGTAAATAAGTTATTCAAAGACCAAAAGTTGATAACAAAATGAAAAACTATTTAGACCAAATGATGCGATTTTTCCAGCATGAAATGTTCGAAAAATTGCTCGAAGGAATGCATCATCTTGAATACTTTAAGGAACAGAAGTTATAAAAGAACTAGTAAAAGTTTAATAAGTTCAGAAGTTCGTCCTAGAACCAATAGAGAATCAATTCTCACGTAAAAAGTGTTTAATTTAAAGACCAAAACCTGTTTACAAAATGACAAACTATTTAGAACAAATGATTCGATTACCCGAGCATGGAATGTTAAAAAATTGCTCGAATGAATGGATCATCTTGAATACTTTAAGGAGCCAAAGTTATAAAGAAACTCATAAAAATTTGACCAGTTCGGAAGTTCGTCCAAGAACCAAGAGAGAAATAATTCTCACATAAATAAGTTTTTAATTCAAAAGCACAAACTTTTTTACAAAATGACAAACTATTTAGACCAAAATGATGCGATTTCACGAGAATGGAATGTTTGAAAAATTTCTAGAAGGAATTGATCGTCTTGAATAGTTTCAGGTACCAAAGTAAAAGTTTGACAAGTTCGAAAGTTCGTCCCAAAACCAAGAGAGAAACAATTCTCACGTAAATGAGTTTTTAATTCAAAGAGTAAAACATCTTTACAAAATGACAAACTATTTAGAAAAAATGATTCAATTTCCCAAGCATGGAGTGTTCAAAAAATTTTCGAAGGAATGGATCGTCTTAAATACTTTTAAGGAACCAAAGTAATAAAGGATCTTGCGAAAGTTTGACAAGTTCTTAAGTTCGTCCAAGAACCCAAGAGAAACAATTCTCACGTAAATACGTTTTTAATTTAAAGACCAAAACTTGTTTATAAAATGACAAACTATTTAGACCCAATGAAGCGATTTCCCGAGAAAATTGCTCGAAGGAATGCATCATCTTCAATATTTTAAGAACAGAAGTTATAAAAGAACTAGTAAAAGTTTGATAAGTTCGGAACTTCGTCCCAGAACTAATAAAGAAACAATTCTTGCATAAAAAGTTTTAATTTAAAGACCAAAACCTATTTACAAAATGACAAACTATTTCGACCGAATGATTCAATTACCCAAGCATTGAATGTTTGAAAAATTGCTCGAAGGAATGAATCGTATTGACTACTTTAAGAAAACTAAGTTATAAAGGAACTCGTAAAAGTTTGACAAGTTCAGAAGTTCGTCCAAGAACCAAGAGAGAAACAATTCTCACGTAAATAAGTTTTTAATTCAAAGACACAAACTTTTTATAAAATGACAAACTATTTAGACCAAATGATGTTATTTCACGAGAATGGAATGTTCGGAAAATTCCTCAAAGGAATTTATTGTCTTGAATACTTTAAGGTACCAAAGTAAAAGTTTGACAAGTTCGGAAGTTCGTCCCAGAACCAAGAGAGAAACAATTCTCACGTAAATTAGTTTTTAATTCAAAGACCAAAACATGTTTACAAATGACAAAATTTTAAGACAAAATGATTCAATTTCCTGAGCATGAAATGGTTGAAATTTTTTTCAAACGAATGGATCGTCTTGAATACTTTTATAGAACTGAATTAATAAAGGATCGTGTAAAAGTTTAACAAGTTTTTCAATTCGTTCAAGAACCAAGAGAAACAATTCTCACGTAAATACGTTTTTAATTCGAAGACCAAAACTTGTGTAGAATATGACAAACTATCTAACCAAATGATGAGATTTCCCAAGAAAATTGCTTGAAGGAATGAATCATCTTGAATAATTTATGGAACCAAAGTTATAAAAGAACTCGTAAAAGTTTGACAAGTTCGATTTTCGTCCATGAACCTTATGATGTGAGCACGGTCACATCATGTTATGATGCAATTAGAAGATATCGAGATTGGCCCAAACACGAAGGGCCCAAGTGCAAAATGAAACATCTCACAGGCCTGATTGATTATTGGGCTAATGTTTTTAAGGACTTTTTAATTTTATTTCAGTTTTATTTTAGCTTAATAAGTGTTTGCATCTTTAATTATGTCTTGCATTAAGTGTTTTGCATTTAATTAAGTCATTCATAAAAACATCTCCTATGTTTATTAAGATTGTGATTTAATTATGTCACGCATTATTAATCTACATCTTTTAAATATGACATGCATTATGTGATCTGCTTTTAATAAAGTCGAGCATTATGTAATGACATCCATTTACTCTCATGATCAGTTAAGTTTGCATCATAAATAATGATATGCATTAAGTAACTTACATGTTAGTTAAATATGCGTCATAAATCCTATCATGCATTATGTAACTCCCATGTTAGTTAAAGTTTGCATCATTAAATCAAGTCATGCATTTAGTAATCCATTAGTTCATTTAGTTTGCATCTTTAAACCATTCATTAAAACATCCTGTGTGTTTAAACATGAGTTAGTATCTTTATTTTTATTATAAATAGGGTGTTTTAAGTTAAATAAGAATTTGAATAGGTTGCAAATGTTTAAATATTCATTTATTCTTGTCTAGGTGACTGTTCAATCCATTTTAGCTTATTGACATGTTTAAATTATCTTAATGCATGTTTAATATGTTTCAGGAATGATTTAAGGCCGATAAGAAGATCTAGGGACGTTCACATACAAAGGCTATTCAGTTTTGGCATGAAAAGGTTTGCATTTGGTCACTTAATTAGCTGGTACAAGAAGAGGACGTTTGTGGTGGATTTTGAAGGTGAATAAATGTACAAAATTCATTCAAGAATCAGCTTTCAATATTGATGCATTATGACTATTCAAATGGACCAAGAGTGGCTCTTCAAATATGGTCAGTTTCAAGCACTTAAAGGAAAATTCATGGCATCACAGGAAATAAAGACAATCGGTTATGGAAGATGAAGGGACTACAAACAACACCTTTAAGGACCATTAAGCTTTCATAAAGAAGATGACTTTTAAGCTAACCATGGACTATGAAAAGACATGACCTCTCATCTACTCAAAGACAAGTGAAGAGACATGATTTTGGGCTAGCTATCATGAGTTAAATCAAATTTAATGGTCTATTTTTAAGTTAGTTAAATGACCGAATTTGAAGGGTCATACAAGAACTTGAATGGTCAATTTAGGCCTATAAATTTCGTCCTAAATCACTATGTTAAAAAAAAACTTTGCTTGAATTTAAATCATTTGTGAGATATTTCTCTCTTGGTTCTTCGTTGAACTGTTCGAACTTATCAAACTTTCTTCAAAGTTTGTGGCATTCAAAATTTGTCTTATCACTATGTTTTACCATCTCGAGGTGTGGCGACTTCGATACACCAAGATTCGAGTATATGGTCAAGTTTAAGCGGGTTGTAGTTTTAATATAGCTACGGTTCCTTAGAGTATTCAAGTGCTTCGAATTAAGGTTTTCAATTTGTAAACCATTTCAAGACGATTCTTCCAACAAGCTATCTTTCGAACACTCAAAGATCGAAAGCTCACATCACCTTGAGAGAAACAATTCTCACGTAAATAAGTTTTTAAATTAAAGACCAATAGCTGATAACGAAATGACAAACTATTTAGACTAAACTATGTGATTTTTCGAGCATGGAATGTTCGTAAAATTACTCGAAGGAATGGATAGTCTTGAATTATTTAAGGAATCGAAGTTATAAAAGAAGTCATAAAAGTTTGATAAGCTCGAAAGTTTGTCCAAGAACCAAGAGAAAAACAATTCTTACATAAATAAGTTTTTAATTCAAGATCAAAAGTTGATAACAAAATGAAAAAGTATTTAGACAAAACTATGCGATTTTTCGATCATGGAATGTTCGAAAAATTGCTCGAAGGAATGGATCGTCTTGGATTCTTTAAGGAACCAATGTTATAAAAGAACTCGTAAAGGTTTAACAAGTTCAGGAGTTTGTCTCAGAACCAATAGAGAAACAATTCGCACGTAAATAAGTTTTTAATTAAAACACAAAAATTTGTTTACAAAATGACAAACTATATAGACCAAATGTTGCGATTTCTTGTGCTTGGAAAGTTTGAAAAATTGCTCGAAGCAATGGATCGTCTTGAATACATTAATGAATTGAAGTTATAAAGGAATCCGTAAAAGTTTGACAAGTTCGAAAGTTCATCCAAAAACCAAGAGAGAAACAATTCTAATGCAAATAAGTTTTTTATTCTAAGACAAAAGTTGATAACAAAATAAAAAACTATTTAGACCAAATGATACGATTTCCCGAGCATGGAATGTTCAGCAAATTGCTTGAAGAAATGGATCCTCTTCAATATTTTAAGCAACCGAAGTTATAAAAGGACTTGTAAAAGTTTGACAAGTTCGGAAGTTCGTCTCAAAACCAACAGAGAAACAATTCTCACGTAAATAAGTTTTTAATTCAAAGACGAAAATTTGTTCACAAAATGACAAGCTATTTACACGAAATGATATGATTTATTGTGCATGGAATGTTCGTAAAATTGTTCGAATAAATGGATCGTCTTGAATACGTTAAGGAATTGAAGTTATAACGAAACTCGTAAAAGTTTGACAAATTCAAAAGTTCGTCCAAGAACCGAGAGAGAAACAATTCTCACATAAATAAGTTTTTAATTCAAAGACAAACTTTTTTACAAAATGACAAACTATTTAGACCAAATGATGCGATTTCCAGAGCGTGGAATATTCAGAAAATTGCTCGAAGGAATGGATTGTCTTGAATACTTTAAGGTAATAAAATAAAAGTTTGACAAGTTCGGAAGTTCATCCCAGAACCAAGAGACAAACTATTTAGACAAAATGATGCGATTTATTGTGTATGGAATGTTCGAAAAATTGCTCGAAGAAATGGATCGTCTTGAATACATTAAGGAACTAAAGTTATAACAGAACTTGTAAAAGTTTGACAAGTTCAAAAGTTCATCCAAGAACCAAGAGAGAAATAATTCTCATGTAAATGAGTTTTTAATTCAAAGACTACAACATCTTTACAAAATGACAAACTATTTAGACATAATAATTCAATTTCCCAAGCAAGGAATATTCAGAAAATTTTCGAAGGAATGGATCACCTTGAATACTTTTAAAGAACCAAATTAATAAAAGATCTCATCAAAGTTTGACTAGTTCTTAAGTTTGTCCAAGAACACCAGAGAAACAATTCTCACGTAAATACGTTTTTAATTCAAAGACCAAAACTTGTTTAGAAAATGATAAACTATTTAGACCAAATGAAGAGATTTACAAAGAAAATTTCTCAAAGGAATGCATTATCTTGAATACTTTAAGGAACCAAAGTTATAAAAAAACTATTAAAAGTTTGACAAGTTTAGAAGTTCGTCCCAGAACGAATAGAGAAACAATTCTCACGTAAAAAGTTTTTAATTTAAAGACCAAAACCTGTTTACAAAATGACAAACTATTTAGACCAAGTGATTCGATTACCCGAGCATGGAATGTTTGGAAAATTACTTGAAGGAATGGATAGTCTTGAATACTTTAAGGAACCGAAGTTATAAAGGAACTCGTAAAAGTTTGACAGGTTCGGAAGTTTGTCTAAGAACCAAGAGAGAAACAATTCTCATGTAAATAAGTTTTTAATTCAAAGACACAAACTTTTTTACAAAATGACAAACTATTTAGACCAAATGATGTGATTTCACGAGAATGGAATGTTCGAAAAATTGCTTGAAGGAATTGATAGTCTTGAATACTTTAAGGTACCAAAGTAAAATTTTGAAAAGTTCGGAACCCAAAACCAAGATAGAAACAATTCTCATGTAAATACGATTTTAATTCAAAGACCAAAACATGTTTACAAAATGACAAAATATTTAGACAAAATGATTCAATTTCCCGAGCATGGAATGTTCAGAAAATTGTTTGAAGGATGGATCGTCTTGAATACTTTTAAGGAACCGAAGTAATAAAGGATCTTGTAAAAGTTTGACAAGCTCTTCAGTTCGTCGAAGAACCCAAGAGAAACAATTCTCACGTAAATACGTTTCTAATTCAAAAACCAAAACTTGTTTAGCAAATGAAAAATTATTTAGACCAAATGATACGATTTCTTGTGCATGGAATGTTCGAAAAATTGCTCGAAGGAATAGATTGTTCTGAATACATTAAGGAACCGAAGTTATAACGGAACTCGTAAAAGTTTAACAAGTTCAGAAGTTCGTCCAAGAACCAAGAAAGAAACAATTCTCATGTAAATAAGTTTTTAATTCAAAGACAAAAATTTGTTTACAAAATTACAAACTATTTAGAGAAAATGATGCGATTTCACGAGAATGGAATGTTCGTAAAATTGCTCGAAAGAATTGATCATTTTGAATAGTTTAAGGTGCCGAAGTAAAAATTTGACAAGTTTAGAACTTCGTCCAATAACCAAGAGAGAAACAATTCTCACGTAAATGAATTTTTAATTCAAAGACGAAAACATGCTTATAGAATGACAAAATATTTAGACAAAATGATTCAAATTCCCGAGCATGGAATGTTCGAAAAATTGTTCAAAGGAATGGACCGTCTTGAATACTTTTTAAGAATCGAAGTAATAAATGATCATGTAAAAAATTTGACAAGTTCTTTAGTTCATCCAAGAACAGAGAGAAACAATTCTCATGTAAATATTTTTTTAATTCAAAGACCAAAACTTGTTTAGAATATGACAAACTATTTAGACCAAATGATGCGATTTCCCAAAAAAATTACTTGAAGCAATGGATCATCTTGAATACTTTATGGAATCGAAGTTATAAAAAAACTCGTAAAAGTTTGACAAGTTCGGATGTTCCTCCATGAACCAAGAGAGAGAGAATTTTCACGTAAATAAGTTTTTAATTTTCCAGACCAAAAGTTGATAACAAAATGACAATCTACTTAGACTAAACTATGCGATTTTCCAAGCACGAAATGTTTGGAAAATTGCTCGAAGTAATGGATCGTCCTAAATTCTTTAAGGAATCGAAGTTATAACAGAACTCGTAAAAGTTTGACAATTTTGAAAGTTTGTCCAGGAACTAAGAGAGAAACAATTCTCAAGTAAATAAGTTTTTAATTCAAGGTCAAAAGTTGATAACAAAATGATACGAAAGAAATGCGGAAGAGGATCGTAAAGTTGTCAAGTTGCGGATCTACCCTAAAACTCTAGACAAATGTAATCTGAAATGAAAACAAAGAAAGACAGATTAGTTGACAAGAAGAATAATCAAACGACATTAAAACAAAAGAAAGATAAATGGCTGGTAAAGGATCCAATAGAGCACAAAATTAGGGTTTCTTGGATGAAATAAACCGTACTTGGACCTCAAGAAAACATCCCAACCAGATCTGGAAAATAAAAACACAAACAGACTCGTTAGAAGTAATTTAACAGATGAAAGCAAACTGTTTAGGCAAGAGTGATTGAAACAGCAAGAAAAGATTGAATCTCCTAATTTTTGACGTGTTTCTTGATGGTTCAAGGTAGAAAAACATCCCTCTTGAAGCAATTTCAACCAAGAACGAAAATCAACTAAGTCAGTAACCCGAAATAGCAAGAAACAAACTAGATCAACCTAGAGCGATAGATTAAAGGTAGAAAAGAGAAGATAACGTCCTAAGAAGCCTTGGAAACAATAAGAATCCACGACTCCCTTAAATTCTAAAAAAAATTCTAATTTTCCCTCCAAGAAAGAGATCTTGGCAAGAAAAAGCTTGAAGATGATTCCCACAACCTGAAAGATTGTTAAAACAAATTCTAAAAAAAACTCAAGAGCAATTCTTGAAGAAAAACTCAAAGAGAATTATTATTAGCTCAAAATAATCAAAATCCAGTGTTTTGTTTACAATTCCAAGGCATATATATAGGCAAGCTAAATAAATCTAAATAAAACTCTTAATTAAACTAGAACTCTAACTAATCTAAACAAGAAACTTTCTTGTTGACATAAAACTCCTAAAAACTTAAACTACTTAATAATTATTTAAAAATTCGGAATAAAAAATAAAAATAAAATATGATAATACAATATTGGGCTCATATATAATAAAAATTAAACCTAAAACCTGAACCCAATATGATTTAAACTCAAATTAAAAGCCCGAAACTCGTAAATCCCGTCATAATCACGTCCAGAAATTCTGCTTGTGCAGTCTTTATTAAAATGATCATAACTTGAGCTCCCGAACTTGAAATCGAGTGATTCAAGGTGCGTTTCGAAGATAAGAGATAGATCTTCGAAATCCATACAGACATCTCAACCCATAAATTCCTAGATCCCAACCAAAAATTCGTCGGAAGACTACTGATTTCCCCAACTTGAAAATTGGCAGCTTCGGTTTCTTGGACAAAGATTTCCAAGATTTGAAATCTTGATTTTCTAGATTCTTGAAATTGTTTGGAATTAAAAAAATTGGAACAAGATTCGGTTTCTTGATTTTCTTAACAACAAGAAAGTGAATCTTGATTTTCTTTTTCGGCCGTGTGCGCATTTAGGGCCTTGGTAACGAAGTCTTGGATGGTCTTGTTCAATCTTGCTCGAATTTGCTTGGCCTTTGACCTCATTATTGGGCCTTGAGAAACTTTGATCCCATCACATTTATAAGCTTGAATTTGGGCCTTGCGACTCGTATCACAAAATGACAAACTATTTAGACAAAACAATGCGATTTCCCGAGCATGGAATGTTCAGAAAATTGCTCGAAAGAATGGATCATCCTGAATTCTTTAAGGAACCAAAGTTATAAAAGAACTCGTAAAAGTTTGACAAGTTCAAAAGTTTGTCTCAGAACTAATAGAGAAACAATTCTCACATAAATAAGTTTTTAATTCAAAGACACAAACTTTTTTACAAAATGACAAAACTATTTAGACCAAATGATGCGATTTTACGAGAATGGAATGTTCGAAAATTTGCTCGAAGGAATTGATAGTCTTAAATACTTTAAGGTACCAAAGTAAAAGTTTGACAAATTGAGAAGTTCGTCCTAGAACAAAGAGAGAAACAATTCTCACGTAAATGAGTTTTTAATTCAAAGACCAAAACATGTTTACAGTAATGACAAAATATTTACACAAAATGATTCAATTTTTTGAGCATGGAATGTTCGGAAAATTGTTCGAAGGAATGGCTCGTCTTGAATACTTTTAAGGAACCTAAGTAATAAAGGACCTTGTAAAATTTTGACAAGTTCTTCAGTTCATCCAAGAACCAAAGAGAAACAATTCTCACATAAATACGATTTTAATTCAAAGACACAAACTTCTTTAGAAAATGACAAACTATTTAGACCAAATGATGCGATTTATTGTGCATGGAATGTTCGGAAAATTGCTCGAAGGAATGGTTCATCTTGAATACATTAAGGAACCGAAGTTATAACAGAACTCATAAAAGTTTGACAAGTTCAGAACTTCGTTCAAGAACCAAGAGAGAAACAATTCTCACGTAAATAAGTTATTCAAAGACCAAAAGTTGAAAACAAAATGAAAAACTATTTAGACCAAATGATGCGATTTCTCGAGCATGGAATGTTCCAAAAATTGCTCGAAGGAATGGATAGTCTTCAATATTTTAAGGAACCGAAGTTATATAAGAACTCGTAAAATTTTGACAAGTTCGGAAGTTCGTCTCAGAACCAATAGAGAACCAATTCTTACAAAAATAACTTTTTAATTCAAGTTAAAAAGTTGATAACAAAATGACAAACTATTTAGACAAAATTATACGATTTCCTGAGCATGGAATGTTCAGAAAATTGCTTGAAAGAATGGATCTTCTTGAATTCTTTAAGGAACCAAAGTTATAAAAGAACTCGTAACAATTTGACAAGTTCGGATGTTCATCCAAGAACCAAGAGTGAAACAATTCTCACGTAAATAATTTTTTAATTCAAAGACACAAACTTTTTTACAAAATGACAAACTATTTAGACCAAATGATGCAATTTCACGAGAAGGGAATGTTTGGAAAATTGCTCGAAGCAGTTGATTGTCTTGAATATGTTAAGGTACCAAAGTAAAAGTTTGACAAGTTCTGAAGTTAGTCCCAGAACCAAGAGAGAAATAGTTCTCACGTAAATAAGTTTTTAATTCAAAGACAAAAATCTGTTTACAAAATGACAAACTATTTAGACCAAATGATGCGATTTCCCGAGCATGGAATGTTTGAAAAATTGCTCGAAGGAATTATTCATCTTCAATATTTTATGAACCGAATTTATAAAAGAACTCGTAAAAGTTTGACAAGTTCGAAAGTTCATCTCAGAACCAATAGAGAAACAATTCTCAAGTACATAAGTTTTTAATTCAAGATCAAAAGTTGATAGCAAAATGACAAATGATTTAGATAAAACTATGTGATTTCCAGAGCATGGAATGTTTGGAAAATTGCTCGAAGGAATGGATCATCTTGAATTCTTTAAGGAACCGAAGTTATAAAAGAACTTTTAAAAGTTTGACATGTTCGGAAGTTTGTCCAAGAACCAAGAGAAACAATTCTCACGTAAATAAGCTTTTAATTCAAAGACCAAAAGTTGAAAACAAAATGAAAAACTATTTAGACCAAATGATGCAATTTCTCGATCATGGAATGTTCGAAAAATTGCTCGAAGGAATGGATAGTCTTCAATATTTTAAGGAACCGAAGTTATAAAAGAACTCGTAAAATTTTGACAAGTTCAGAAGTTCGTCTCAGAACCAATAGAGAACCAATTCTTACATAAAAAACTTTTTAATTCAAGTTAAAAAGTTGATAACAAAATGACAAACTATTTAGACAAAATTATACGATTTCCTGAGCATGGAATGTTCAGAAAATTGCTTGAAGGAATGGATCTTCTTGAATTCTTTAAGGAACCAAAGTTATAAAAGAACTCGTAACAATTTGACAAGTTCGGATGTTCATCCAAGAACCAAGAGTGAAACAATTCTCACGTAAATAATTTTTTAATTCAAAGACACAAACTTTTTTACAAAATGACAAACTATTTAGACCAAATGATGCAATTTCACGAGAAGGGAATGTTTGGAAAATTGCTCGAAGCAGTTGATTGTCTTGAATATGTTAAGGTACCAAAGTAAAAGTTTGACAAGTTCTGAAGTTAGTCCCAGAACCAAGAGAGAAATAGTTCTCACGTAAATAAGTTTTTAATTCAAAGACAAAAATCTGTTTACAAAATGACAAACTATTTAGACCAAATGATGCGATTTCCCGAGCATGGAATGTTTGAAAAATTGCTCGAAGGAATTATTCATCTTCAATATTTTATGAACCGAATTTATAAAAGAACTCGTAAAAGTTTGACAAGTTCGAAAGTTCATCTCAGAACCAATAGAGAAACAATTCTCAAGTACATAAGTTTTTAATTCAAGATCAAAAGTTGATAGCAAAATGACAAATGATTTAGATAAAACTATGTGATTTCCAGAGCATGGAATGTTTGGAAAATTGCTCGAAGGAATGGATCATCTTGAATTCTTTAAGGAACCGAAGTTATAAAAGAACTTTTAAAAGTTTGACATGTTCGGAAGTTTGTCCAAGAACCAAGAGAAACAATTCTCACGTAAATAAGCTTTTAATTCAAAGACCAAAAGTTGAAAACAAAATGAAAAACTATTTAGACCAAATGATGCAATTTCTCGATCATGGAATGTTCGAAAAATTGCTCGAAGGAATGGATAGTCTTCAATATTTTAAGGAACCGAAGTTATAAAAGAACTCGTAAAATTTTGACAAGTTCGGAAGTTCGTCTCAGAACCAATAGAGAACCAATTCTTACATAAAAAACTTTTTAATTCAAGTTAAAAAGTTGATAACAAAATGACAAACTATTTAGACAAAATTATACGATTTCCTGAGCATGGAATGTTCAGAAAATTGCTTGAAGGAATGGATCTTCTTGAATTCTTTAAGGAACCAAAGTTATAAAAGAACTCGTAACAATTTGACAAGTTCGGATGTTCATCCAAGAACCAAGAGTGAAACAATTCTCACGTAAATAATTTTTTAATTCAAAGACACAAACTTTTTTACAAAATGACAAACTATTTAGACCAAATGATGCAATTTCACGAGAAGGGAATGTTTGGAAAATTGCTCGAAGCAGTTGATTGTCTTGAATATGTTAAGGTACCAAAGTAAAAGTTTGACAAGTTCTGAAGTTAGTCCCAGAACCAAGAGAGAAATAGTTCTCACGTAAATAAGTTTTTAATTCAAAGACAAAAATCTGTTTACAAAATGACAAACTATTTAGACCAAATGATGCGATTTCCCGAGCATGGAATGTTTGAAAAATTGCTCGAAGGAATTATTCATCTTCAATATTTTATGAACCGAATTTATAAAAGAACTCGTAAAAGTTTGACAAGTTCGAAAGTTCATCTCAGAACCAATAGAGAAACAATTCTCAAGTACATAAGTTTTTAATTCAAGATCAAAAGTTGATAGCAAAATGACAAATGATTTAGATAAAACTATGTGATTTCCAGAGCATGGAATGTTCGGAAAATTGCTCGAAGGAATGGATCATCTTGAATTCTTTAAGGAACCGAAGTTATAAAAGAACTTTTAAAAGTTTGACATGTTCGGAAGTTTGTCCAAGAACCAAGAGAAACAATTCTCACGTAAATAAGCTTTTAATTCAAAGACCAAAAGTTGAAAACAAAATGAAAAACTATTTAGACCAAATGATGCAATTTCTCGATCATGGAATGTTCGAAAAATTGCTCGAAGGAATGGATAGTCTTCAATATTTTAAGGAACCGAAGTTATAAAAGAACTCGTAAAATTTTGACAAGTTCGGAAGTTCGTCTCAGAACCAATAGAGAACCAATTCTTACATAAATAACTTTTTAATTCAAGTTAAAAAGTTGATAACAAAATGACAAACTATTTAGACAAAATTATACGATTTCCTGAGCATGGAATGTTCAGAAAATTGCTTGAAGGAATGGATCTTCTTGAATTCTTTAAGGAACCAAAGTTATAAAAGAACTCGTAACAATTTGACAAGTTCGGATGTTCATCCAAGAACCAAGAGTGAAACAATTCTCACGTAAATAATTTTTTAATTCAAAGACACAAACTTTTTTACAAAATGACAAACTATTTAGACCAAATGATGCAATTTCACGAGAAGGGAATGTTTGGAAAATTGCTCGAAGCAGTTGATTGTCTTGAATATGTTAAGGTACCAAAGTAAAAGTTTGACAAGTTCTGAAGTTAGTCCCAGAACCAAGAGAGAAATAGTTCTCACGTAAATAAGTTTTTAATTCAAAGACAAAAATCTGTTTACAAAATGACAAACTATTTAGACCAAATGATGCGATTTCCCGAGCATGGAATGCTTGAAAAATTGCTCGAAGGAATTATTCATCTTCAATATTTTATGAACCGAATTTATAAAAGAACTCGTAAAAGTTTGACAAGTTCGAAAGTTCATCTCAGAACCAATAGAGAAACAATTCTCAAGTACATAAGTTTTTAATTCAAGATCAAAAGTTGATAGCAAAATGACAAATGATTTAGATAAAACTATGTGATTTCCAGAGCATGGAATGTTCGGAAAATTGCTCGAAGGAATGGATCATCTTGAATTCTTTAAGGAACCGAAGTTATAAAAGAACTTTTAAAAGTTTGACATGTTCGGAAGTTTGTCCAAGAACCAAGAGAAACAATTCTCACGTAAATAAGCTTTTAATTCAAAGACCAAAAGTTGATAACAAAATGAAAAACTATTTAGACCAAATGGTGCAATTTATCGAGCATAGAATGTTCGAAAAATTGCTCGAAGGAATGGATCGTCTTCAATATTTTAAGGAATCGAAGTTATAAAAGAACTCGTAAAATTTTGACAAGTTCGGAAGTTCGTCTCAGAACCAATAGAGAACCAATTCTTACGTAAATAACTTTTTAATTCAAGTTAAAAAGTTGATAACAAAATGACAAACTATTTAGACAAAATTATACGATTTCCTGAGCATGGAATGTTCAGAAAATTGCTTGAAAGAATGGATCTTCTTGAATTCTTTAAGGAACCAAAGTTATAAAAGAACTCGTAACAATTTGACAAGTTCGGATGTTCATCCAAGAACCAAGAGTGAAACAATTCTCACGTAAATAATTTTTTAATTCAAAGACACAAACTTTTTTACAAAATGACAAACTATTTAGACCAAATGATGCAATTTCACGAGAAGGGAATGTTTGGAAAATTGCTCGAAGCAGTTGATTGTCTTGAATATGTTAAGGTACCAAAGTAAAAGTTTGACAAGTTCTGAAGTTAGTCCCAGAACCAAGAGAGAAATAGTTCTCACGTAAATAAGTTTTTAATTCAAAGACAAAAATCTGTTTACAAAATGACAAACTATTTAGACCAAATGATGCGATTTCCCGAGCATGGAATGTTTGAAAAATTGCTCGAAGGAATTATTCATCTTCAATATTTTATGAACCGAATTTATAAAAGAACTCGTAAAAGTTTGACAAGTTCGAAAGTTCATCTCAGAACCAATAGAGAAACAATTCTCAAGTACATAAGTTTTTAATTCAAGATCAAAAGTTGATAGCAAAATGACAAATGATTTAGATAAAACTATGTGATTTCCAGAGCATGGAATGTTTGGAAAATTGCTCGAAGGAATGGATCATCTTGAATTCTTTAAGGAACCGAAGTTATAAAAGAACTTTTAAAAGTTTGACATGTTCGGAAGTCTGTCCAAGAACCAAGAGAAACAATTCTCACGTAAATAAGCTTTTAATTCAAAGACCAAAAGTTGAAAACAAAATGAAAAACTATTTAGACCAAATGATGCAATTTCTCGATCATGGAATGTTCGAAAAATTGCTCGAAGGAATGGATAGTCTTCAATATTTTAAGGAACCGAAGTTATAAAAGAACTCGTAAAATTTTGACAAGTTCGGAAGTTCGTCTCAGAACCAATAGAGAACCAATTCTTACATAAAAAACTTTTTAATTCAAGTTAAAAAGTTGATAACAAAATGACAAACTATTTAGACAAAATTATACGATTTCCTGAGCATGGAATGTTCAGAAAATTGCTTGAAGGAATGGATCTTCTTGAATTCTTTAAGGAACCAAAGTTATAAAAGAACTCGTAACAATTTGACAAGTTCGGATGTTCATCCAAGAACCAAGAGTGAAACAATTCTCATGTAAATAATTTTTTAATTCAAAGACACAAACTTTTTTACAAAATGACAAACTATTTAGACCAAATGATGCAATTTCACGAGAAGGGAATGTTTGGAAAATTGCTCGAAGCAGTTGATTGTCTTGAATATGTTAAGGTACCAAAGTAAAAGTTTGACAAGTTCTGAAGTTAGTCCCAGAACCAAGAGAGAAATAGTTCTCACGTAAATAAGTTTTTAATTCAAAGACAAAAATCTGTTTACAAAATGACAAACTATTTAGACCAAATGATGCGATTTCCCGAGCATGGAATGTTTGAAAAATTGCTCGAAGGAATTATTCATCTTCAATATTTTATGAACCGAATTTATAAAAGAACTCGTAAAAGTTTGACAAGTTCGAAAGTTCATCTCAGAACCAATAGAGAAACAATTCTCAAGTACATAAGTTTTTAATTCAAGATCAAAAGTTGATAGCAAAATGACAAATGATTTAGATAAAACTATGTGATTTCCAGAGCATGGAATGTTTGGAAAATTGCTCGAAGGAATGGATCATCTTGAATTCTTTGAGGAACCGAAGTTATAAAAGAACTTTTAAAAGTTTGACATGTTCGGAAGTTTGTCCAAGAACCAAGAGAAACAATTCTCACGTAAATAAGCTTTTAATTCAAGGACCAAAAGTTGATAACAAAATGAAAAACTATTTAGACCAAATGATGCAATTTATCGAGCATAGAATGTTCGAAAAATTGCTCGAAGGAATGGATCGTCTTCAATATTTTAAGGAACCGAAGTTATAAAAGAACTTGTAAAATTTTGACAAGTTCGGAAGTTCGTCTCAGAACCAATAGAGAACCAATTCTTACATAAATAACTTTTTAATTCAAGTTAAAAAGTTGATAACAAAATGACAAACTATTTAGACAAAATTATACGATTTCCTGAGCATGGAATGTTCAGAAAATTGCTTGAAAGAATGGATCTTCTTGAATTCTTTAAGGAACCAAAGTTATAAAAGAACTCGTAACAATTTGACAAGTTCGGATGTTCATCCAAGAACCAAGAGTGAAACAATTCTCACGTAAATAATTTTTTAATTCAAAGACACAAACTTTTTTACAAAATGACAAACTATTTAGACCAAATGATGCAATTTCACGAGAAGGGAATGTTTGGAAAATTGCTCGAAGCAGTTGATTGTCTTGAATATGTTAAGGTACCAAAGTAAAAGTTTGACAAGTTCTGAAGTTAGTCCCAGAACCAAGAGAGAAATAGTTCTCACGTAAATAAATTTTTAATTCAAAGACAAAAATTTGTTTACAAAATGACAAACTATTTAGACCAAATGATGCGATTTCCCGAGCATGGAATGTTTGAAAAATTGCTCGAAGGAATTATTCATCTTCAATATTTTATGAACCGAATTTATAAAAGAACTCGTAAAAGTTTGACAAGTTCGAAAGTTCATCTCAGAACCAATAGAGAAACAATTCTCAAGCACATAAGTTTTTAATTCAAGATCAAAAATTTGATAGCAAAATGACAAATGATTTAGATAAAACTATGTGATTTCCAGAGCATGGAATGTTTGGAAAATTGCTCGAAGGAATGGATCATCTTGAATTCTTTAAGGAACCGAAGTTATAAAAGAACTTTTAAAAGTTTGACATGTTCGGAAGTTTGTCCAAGAACCAAGAGAAACAATTCTCACGTAAATAAGCTTTTAATTCAAAGACCAAAAGTTGAAAACAAAATGAAAAACTATTTAGACCAAATGATGCAATTTCTCGATCATGGAATGTTCGAAAAATTGCTCGAAGGAATGGATAGTCTTCAATATTTTAAGGAACCGAAGTTATAAAAGAACTCGTAAAATTTTGACAAGTTCGGAAGTTCGTCTCAGAACCAATAGAGAACCAATTCTTACATAAAAAACTTTTTAATTCAAGTTAAAAAGTTGATAACAAAATGACAAACTATTTAGACAAAATTATACGATTTCCTGAGCATGGAATGTTCAGAAAATTGCTTGAAGGAATGGATCTTCTTGAATTCTTTAAGGAACCAAAGTTATAAAAGAACTCGTAACAATTTGACAAGTTCAAAAGCTTGTCAAGAACCAAGAGAGAAACAATTCTCATGTGAATAAGTTTTTAATTCAAGATCAAAAGTTGATAACAAAATGACAAACTATTTAGGCAAAACTATGCGATTTCCCGAGCATGGAATGTTCATCTTCAATATTTTAAGGAACTGAAGTTATAAAAGATCTCGTAAAAATTTTACAACTTCGGAAATTCGTCTCAAAACCAATAAAGAAAGAATTCTCATGTAAATAAGTTTTTAATTAAAAGGCAAAAATTTGTTTACAAAATGACAAACTATTTTGACAGAATGATTCAATTTCTCGAGCATGGAATGTTTGAAAAATTGCTCAAAGGAATGGATCGTCTTGAATACTTTTTAAGAATCGAAGTAATAAAGAATCTTGTAAAAGTTTCACAAGTTCTTCAATCCATCCAAGAACCAAGAGAAACAATTCTCTCGTAAATACGTCTCTAATTCAAAGACCAAAACTTTTTTAGAATATGACAAACTATTTAAACCAAATGGTGAGATTTCCCGAGAAAATTGCTCGAAGGAATGGATCGTCTTCAATATTTTAAGGAACCAAAGTTATAAAAAAATTCGTAAAAGTTTTACTAGTTCGGAAGTTCATCTCAGATCCAACAGAGAAACAATTCTCACGTAAATGAGTTCTTAATTCAAAGACGAAAACATGTTTACAGAAAGGCAAAATATTTAGACAAAATGATTCAATTTCCCGAGTATGGAATGTTCGAAAATTTGTTTAAAGGAATGGATAGTCTTGAATACTTTTTAAGAACCAAAGTAATAGAGGATCGTGTAAAAGTTTGACAAGTTCTTTTCAGTTCGTCCAAGAACCAAAAGAAACAATTCTCACGTAAATACGTTTTTAATTCAAAGACCAAAACTTGTTTAGAATATTACAAACTATTTAAACCAAATGATGCGATTTCTCGAGAAAATTGCTTGAAGGAATGTATCGTGTTGAATGCTTTATGGAATCGAAGTTATAAAAGAACTCGTAGAAGTTTTTATAAGTTCGGATGTTCGTCCAAGAACCAATAGAGAAACAATTCTCATGTAAATAAGTTTTTAATGTAAAGACAAAATTTTGTTTACAAAATGTTAAACTATTTAGACCAAATTATGTGATTTCTTATGCATGGAATGTTCGGAAAATTGCTCGAAGGAATGGATCATCTTGAATACATTAAGGAACCAAAGTTATAACGGAACTCGTAAAAGTTTGACAACTTCGGAAGTTCGTCCAAGAACCAAGAGAGAAACAATTCTCACGCAAATAAGTTTTTAATTCAAAGACCAAAAGTTTATAACAAAATGAAAAACTATTTAGACCAAATGATGCGATTTCTCGAGCATGGAATGTTCAAAAAATTGCATGATTGAATGGATTATCTTCAATATTTTGAGGAATCGAAGTTATAAAAGAACTCGTAAAATTTTGACAAGTTTGGAAGTTCGTCTCAAAACACATAGAGAAATAATTTGATCGTCTTGTATACTTTTAGGAATCAAAGTTATAAAGGAATTCATAAATGTTTGACAAGTTCAGAAGTTCATCCAAGAGCCAAGAGAGAAACAATTCTCACATAAATAAGTTTTTAATTCAAAGACACAAACATATTTACAAAATAAAAACCTATTTGGACCAAATGATACGATTTCCTGAGCATGGAATGTTCGGAAAATTGCTCGAAGGAATGGAGCGTCTTGAATACTTTAAGGTACCAAAGTAAAAGTCTAACAAGTTCGGAAGTTTCTCTCAGATCCAAGAGAGAAATAATTCTCATGTAAATGAGTCTTTAATTCAAAGACCAAAAGAGGTTTACAAAATGACAAACTATTTAGACAAAATAATTCAATTTCCCGAGCATGGAATGTTCAAAAAATTTCTCGAAGGAATGGATCATCTTGAATACTTTAAGGAATCGAAGTAATAAAGGAACTTGTTAAGGTTTGACAAGTTCTGAAGTTCGTCAAAGAACCAAGAGATACAATTCTCACATAAATAAGTTTTTAATTCAAAGACCAAAACTTGTTTAGAAAATGACAAACTATTTAGACCAAATGATGCGATTTCCCGAGAAAATTGCTCAAAGGAATCGATCGTCTTAAATACTTTATGGAATCAAAGTTGTAAAGGAACTCGTGTAAAAGTTTGACAAGTTTGAAAGTTCGTCATGGAACCAAGAGAGAAGCAATTCTCACGTAAATGAGTTTTTAATCCAAAGACCAAAACTTGTTTAGAAAATGTCAAACTATTTAGATCAAATGATGTGATTTCCTGAGCATGGAATGCTCGGAAAATTACTCGAAGGAATGGTGATACGACCACAGTCCGAGACTCACCAAGTGCTAATAAGGAACCTTTGGAGCTGCCCTTAGGACCTATAACTCGAGCACGAGCTGAATGTTTCAAGGAGACTGTTTCAGCTCTAATTGATTAAGCGTGGGGAGAAATTGTTGCGGGGCTTATTGATCAATCTTGGACAAGTCAACTAAGTCGGCCTTGCAACCTCCTACAAGTTCATCTAGCTCATTCGTAGCTCATTGAACTCAACTTCAGCTCATTTTTAACTTAGCATTATTTTGCTGGAATAAATATTTAATTTGTTTTAGTTAATTTAGTTATTTAGTTTAAGTTATTAAATGTGTCATAATCTGGACATTTTTATTAAATAGGGTTTTAATGTGTCTTAGTTTTATACATATTTAATAGTTGTTTTTAATGTGTCTTAGCTTGATACATATTTAATAGTTGCTTTTAATGTGTCTAAGTTTGAGACAAATTAATTTCATGTCTGAATTAATATGTCCTAACCAAAATTAATTAGGTCATTAGAGTGTTTCAGGTACATGCAATTAGCTGATTAATATATTTCAGGTACATGTATGGATGGCTTGAATATGGTGTGCTGATGATTGAAATGCTCCAAGCACCTCTTCGTGTATGCCAAGAGCCATTGAGCTGTTGATTTTTCTTCCCAAAGCTTTCCATTTAGTTGCTTAAGTGCTTTCACATTTGCTAGAGGTTCCTTTCACACTCATGGTTGTTCAAATTCGTGTGTTCACACTCCAAGGCTGTTGAAGTGTCCCAAACTGCCATTTAAAGTCCAAGACTCTCCAAATATTCAAGGCAGCCCCATAAAAGTCTTTCACACCTCTTGCCTGAATCTAGCCTAGTCTATTCAGCTCCATTCAGCTCCTTACTTAATTTCAATTAATTTAAGCTGATTGGAAACATCAAGGGACTTGTCTAATGGCATCACCAGTGCTAGAGAAGGTTCAAGGAAGTTTTCAGCTCCATTAAGCTGAACACATGCTGCCCATTCGGTTCCCTAAGTGTCTATTCAACTAGCCATGTAATTGAGCTATAAATTCGAAGCTCTTTAGTTGTATTGGGAACTTTTTGATACTTTGATGAATTTTGATATCTTAGTGGGTTTTTTCAACTCTCAATTTTTGTTTAAGACTCAAGTTGACTTATCTAGCTTGCTAGTGGCGTCATCCTTGTTTCTTTTAACTTATCACTCTTAAATTGACTGTGGCGTTCACTTTTGATAACTTTGGTTCCTATCTCTTCATAGATAGTGGATCAAGGTCCTTTCTATCACCCTTCCATCACCTTTAAGTGTCTTATAAGTCTCGGGTCAATACTCTTTCATAGTATTGGTTCATTCTTGACGTCTTTGCCTTGCTTCATTTCATTCCTATCCGAACTACATCCATACTTAGCTGAATTCCCTCAAACTCAAACTCAGAACGATACTTCTCCATTTAACGATCGGGCACAACTACGACTCGAATACCTTCGCAAACTCGAGATCATATCAAATGGATCATTTAAAATACTTTAAGGAACCGAAGTTATAAAAGAACTTAAAAGTTTGACAAGTTTGGAAGTTCGTCCAAGAACTAAGAGTGAAACAATTCTCACGCAAATAAGTTTTTAATTCAAAGACCAAAGTTGTTTACAAAATCACTAACTATTTAGAACAAATGATAAGATTTCTAGAGCATGGATGGCTCAAAAAATTTCTCGAAGGAATGGATCGTCTTGAATACTGTAAGGAGCCGAAGTTATGGAAGAGCTCTTAAAAGTTTGACAAGCTCGGAAGTTAGTCCAAGAACCAAGAGAAACAATTCTCACATAAATAAGTTTTTAATTCAAAGACAAAATCTTGTTTACAGAATGACAAACTATTTAGACCAAATGATGCAAATTCCCGAGCATGGAATGTTTGAAAAATTACTCAAAGGAATGGATCGTCTTGAATACTTTGAGGAACCAAAGTTCTTAAATAACTTGTAAAAGTTTGACAAGTTCGGAATTTCGTCTAGGAATCAAGATAGAAACAATTCTCACGGAAATAAGATTTTAGTTTAAAGACCAAAATTTGTTTACAAAATGACAAACTATTTAGACCAAATGATGCGATTTCCTGTGCATAGAATTTTCGAGAAATTGCTCGCAAGAATGGATCGCCTTCAATATTTTAATGCACCGAAGTTATAAAAAACTCATAAAAGGTTAACAAATTCAAAAGTTCATCTCAGAACCAATAGAGAAACAATTCTCACGTAAATAAGTTTTTAATTCAAAGACCAAAACCTGTTTACAAAATGACAAACTATTTAGACCAAATGATTCGATTTCTCGAGCGTGAAATGTTTGAAAAATTGCTTTAAGGAATGAATCGTCTTGAGCACTTTAAGGAATCGAAGTTATAAAGATCTTGTAAAAGTTTGAAAACTTTGGAAGGTTGTCCAAGAACCAAGAGAGAAATAATTCTCACATGAATAAGTTTTTAATTCAAACACCAAAAGTTGTTTACAAAATGACAAACTTTTTAGACCATATGATTCGATTTCCCGAGCAAGGAATGCTCGGAAAATTATTCGGATGAATTGATCGTCTTGAATACTTTAACAAACCAAAGTTATAAAGGAACTCATAACAGTTTGATTAGTTCAAAAGTTCGTCCAAGAACCAAGAGAGAAACAATTCTCACGTAAATAAGTTTTTAATTCAAAGACACAATTTTTTTTACAAAATGACAAACTATTTAGACCAAATGATGCGATTTCTCGAGCATGGAATGTTCGATAAATTACTTGAAGGAATGGATCGACTTGAAATACTTTAAGGTACCAAAGTAAAAGTTTGACAAATTTGGAAGTTCGTCCCAAAACCAAAAGAGAAATAATTCTCATGTAAATGAGATTTTATTTCAAAGACCAAAACCTGTTTACAAAATGAAAAACTATTTAGACAAAATGATTCGGTTTCCCGAGCATGGAATGTTCGAAAAATTTCACGAAGGAATGGGTCATCTTCAATACTTTAAGGAACCGAAGTAATAAAGGAACTCGTAAAAGTTATAAGTTATTAAGTTCGTCAAAGAACCATGAGATACAATTCTCATTTAAATAAGTTTTTAATTCAAAAACCAAAACTTGTTTAGAAAATGACAAACTTTTTAGACCAAATGATGTGATTTCCTGAGAAAAATGCTTGAAGGAATGGATCGTCTTGAATACTTTAAGGAATCGGTGTTGTAAAAGAACTCGTAAAAGTTTGACAAGTTCAGAAGTTCGTCAAGGAAGCAAGAGAGAAGGAATTCTCATGTAAATAAGTTTTTAATCCAAAGACCAAAACCTGTTTACAGAATACCAAACTATTTAGACTAAATGATACGATTTCCCGAGCATGATATGTTTGGAAAATTGCTCGAAGGAATGGATCATTTTAAATACATTAAGGAATCTATGTTATAAAAGAACTCGTAAAAGTTTAACAAGTTCAGAAGTTCATCCAAGAACCAAGAGAGAAACAATTCTCATGTAAATAAGTTTTTAATTTAAAGACCAAAAGTTGATAATAAAATGACAAACTATTTAGACTAAACTATGCGATTTCCCGACCACGGAATGTTCAGAAAATTGCTCGAAGGAATGGATCGTCTTAAATACTTTGAGGAGCAGATGATACGAAACGCGGGTGGAAGAGGCGGAAGAGGATCATAAAGTGAATGGTTGGTAAAGGATCCAATAGAGAAAAAAATTAGGGTTTCTTGGATGAAAGAAACCGTCCCAACCAGATCTGAAAATGAAAACACAAAACAGATTCATTAGAAGTGATTTAAAAGATGAAAGCAAACTGTTTAGGCAAGAACTTTTGAAATAGCAAGAAAAGATTGAATCTCCAAATTTCTTATGTGTTCCTTGATGGGACAAGGTAGGAGAACGTCCCTCTTGAAGTAATTTCAACCTAGAATGAAAATAACTAAATCATTAACCCTAAACAGCAAGAAATAAACTAGATCAAACTAGAACGATAGATTAAAGGTAGAAAAGAGAATATAACGTCCTAAGAAGCCTTGGAAACAATAAGAATCCACAACTCCCTTCAATGGCTCTAATTTTCCCCTTCAAGAAAGAGATCTTGGCAAGAAAAAGCTTGAAGATGATTCCCACAACCTGAAAGATTGTTAAAACAACTTCTAAAAAAAAACTCAAGAGCAATTCTTGAAGAAAAACTTAAAGAGAATTATTATTAACTCAAAATAATCAAAATCAAGTGTTTTGTTTACAATTCAAGGCCTATATATAGGAAGCTAAATAAATCTAAATAAAACTCTTAATTAAACTAGAACTCTAACTAATCTAAACAAGAAACTTTCTTGTTGACATAAAACTCCTAAAACCTTAAACTACTTAATAATTATTTAAAAATTCGGAATAAAAAATAACAATAAAATAATAAGAGCTGATAATACAATATTGGGCTCATATATAATAAAAATTAAACCTAAAAACCGAACCCAATATGATTTAAACTCGAATTAAAAGCTTGAAACTCGTAATTCCCATCATAATCACGTCCAGCGCGGTCTTTATTAAAATGTGATTAACTTAAGCTCCCTAACTTGAAATCGAGTGATTCAAAGTGTTTCGAAGATAAGAGATAGATCCTCGAAAGACATCTCAACCCATAAATTCCTGGATCCCAACCAAAAAGTCATCGCAAGCCTACTGATTTCCCCAACTTGAAAATTGGCAACTTCGATTTCTTGGACCAAGATTTCCAAGATTTGAAATCTTGATTTTCTTGATTCTTGAAATTGTTTGGAATGACAAAATTGGACTAAGATTTGTTTTTTTTATTTTCTTGAAAACAAGAAAGTGAATCTTGATTTTCTTTTTCGGCCGTGTGCGAATTTAGGGCCTTGGTAACGAAGTCTTAGATGGTCCTATTCAATCTTGCTCGAATTTGCTTGGCCTTCGACCTCGTTATTAGGCCTTGAGAAACTTTGATCCCATCACATTTATAAGCTTGAATTTGGGCCTTGCAACTCATATCAGCAGAAGTTATAAAAGAACTCGTTAATGTTTGACTAGTTCAGAAGTTCGTCCAAGAACCAAGAGAGAAATAATTCTCACGTAAATAAGATTTTAATTCAAAGACCAAATTTTGTTTACAAAATGACAAACTATTTAGGCCAAATGATGTGATTTCCTGTGCATGCAATGCTAGAAAAATTGCTCGAAGGAATGAATCGTCTTTAATACTTTAAGGAACCGAAGTTATAAAAGAACTCATAAAAGTTTAACAAGTTCGGAAGTTCGTCCAAGAAGCAAGAGAGAAATAATTCTCGCGTAAATAAGTTTTTAGTTCAAAGATCAAAACCTATTTCCAAAACGACAAACTATTTAGAGAGAATGATTCAATTTCCCAAGCATGGAATGTTCAGAAAATTACTCGAAGAAATTAATTGTCTTGAATACTTTTAAAGAATCGAAGTAATAAAGGATCTCGTAAAAGTTTGACAAGTTGTTAAGTTCGTCCAGGAACCAAGAGAGAAACAATTCTCACGTAAATAAATTTTTAATTCAAGGACATAAACTTTTTTACAAAATGACAAACTATTTAGACCAAATGATACGATTTCTCAGGAATGGAATGTTCAGAAAATTACTTGAAGGAATGGATTTTCTTGAATACTGTAAGGTACCAAAGTAAAAGTTTGACAAGTTCGAAAGTTCGTCCTAGAACCAAGAGAGAAACTATTCTCACGTAAATTAGTTTTAAATTCTAATGCCAAAACATCTTTACAAATCACAAACTATTTAGACAAAATGATTCAATTTCTCGAGCATGGAATGTTTGGAAAATTGTTCGAAGGAATGGATCGTCTTTAATACTTTTAAAGAACCGAAGTAATAAATGATCTCATAAAAGTTTGACAAGTTCTTAAGTTCGTCCAAGAACCAAGAGAGAAACAATTCTCACGTAAATAAGTTTTTAATTCGAAGACCAAAAGTTGATAACAAAATGATAAACTATTTAGAGTAAACTATGCGATTACCCGAGCATGTAATGTTTGGGAAATTGTTCAAAGGAATGAATCGATGTTGAATATTTTTAAGGAACCGAAGTAATAAAGGATCTCATAAAAAGTTTGACAAGTTCTTAAGTTCCTTCAAGAACTAAGAGAAACAATTCTCACGTAAATAAATTTTTAACTCAAAGACCAAAACTTGTTTAGAAAATGACAAACTATTTAGACCAAATGATGCGATTTCCTAAGAAAATTGCTCGTAGGAATGCATTGTTTTGAATACTTTAAGGAAACGAAGTTATAAAAGAACTCATAAAAGTTTGACAAGCTCGGAAGTTCGTCCCAGAATCAATAGAGAAACAATTCTCACATAAATAAGTTTTTAATTCAAAGACCAAAAGTTGATAACAAAATAAGAAACTATTTAGACTAAACTATGCGATTTCCTGAGCATGGAATGTTCTAAAAATTGCTCGAAGGAATGGATCGTCTTGAATACTTTAAGGAACCGAAGTTATAAAAGAACTAGTAAAAGTTTAACAAGTTCGAAAGTTCGTCCCAGAACCAATAGAGAAACAATTTTCACGTAAATAAGTTTTTAATTTAAAGACCAAAACCTGTTTACAAAATGAAAAACTTTTTAGACAAAATGATTCGATTACCCGAGCATAGAATGTTCGAAAAATTGCTCGAAGGAATGGATCATCTTGAATACTTTAAGGAACTGAAGTTATAAAGGAACTCGTAAAAGTTTGACAAGTTTGAAAGTTCGTCCAAGAACCAAGAGAGAAACAATTCTCACATAAATAAGTTTTTAATTCAAAGACATAAACTTTTTTACAAAATGACAAACTATTTAACAAAATGATGTGATTTCCAGAGCATGTAATGTTCGATAAATTGCTCGAAGGAATGGATTGTCTTGTATACTTTAAGGTGCCAAAGTAAAAGTTTGACAAGTTCAGAAGCTCGTCTAAGACCCAAGAGACAAACTATTAGAACAAAATGATGCAATTTCCCAAGCATGGAATGTTTGAAAAATTGCTCGAGGGAATGACTCGTCTTGAATACTTTGAGGAACCGAAGTTATAAAAGAATTGGTAAAAGTTTGACAAGTTCAAAAGTTCATCCAACAACCTAGAGAGAAACAATTCTCACGTAAATGTGATTTTAATTCAAAGACCAAAACATGTTTACAGAATGACAAAATATTTAGACAAAATGATTCAATTTCCCGAGCATGGAATGTTCAGAAAATTGTTCGAAGGATGGATCGTCTTGAATACTTTTAAGGAACCGAAGTAATAAAGGATCTTGTAAAAGTTTAACAAGCTCTTCAGTTTGTCCAAGAACCCAAGAGAAACAATTCTCACGTAAATACGTTTTTAATTCAAAGACCAAAACTTGTTTAGAATATTACAAACTATTTAAACCAAATGATGCGATTTCCCGAGAAAATTGCTTGATGTATCGTCTTGAATGATTTATGGAATAGAAGTTATAAAAGAACTCGTAAAAGTTTTTACAAGTTTGGATGTTCGTCCATGAACCAATAGTGAAACAATTCTCACGTAAATAAGTTTTTAATGTAAAGACAAAATTTTGTTTACAAAATGTTAAGCTATTTAGACCAAATTATGTGATTTCTTATGCATGGAATGTTCGGAAAATTGCTCGAAGGAATGGATCATCTTGAGTACATTAAGGAACCGAAGTTATAATGGAACTCGTCAAAGTTTGACAAGTTCGGAAGTCAGTCCAAGAACCAAGAGAGAAACAATTCTCATGCGAATAAGTTTTTAATTCAAAGACCAAAAGTTGATAACAAAATGAAAAACTATTTACACCAAATGATGCGATTTCTCGAGCATGGAATGTTCAGAAAATTGCACGAAGGAATGGATTAACTTCAATATTTTAAGGAATCAAAGTTATAAAAGAACTCGTAAAATTTTGACAAGTTTGGAAGTTCGTCTCAAAACCAATAGAGAAACAATTCGATCGTCTTGTATACTTTAAGGAATCGAAGTTATAAAGGAATTCATAAATGTTTGACAAGTTCAAAAGTTCGTCCAAGAGCAAAGAGAGAAACAATTCTCACATAAATAAGTTTTTAATTCGAAGACACAAACATTTTTACAAAATAAAAAAACTATTTGGACCAAATGATGCTATTTCCTAAGCATGGAATGTTTAGAAAATTGCTCGAAGGAATGAGCATCTTGAATACTTCAAGGTACCAAAGTAAAAGTCTGACAAGTACAGAAGTTCCTCTCAGAACCAAGAGAGAAATAATTCTCATGTCAATGAGTTTTTAATTCAAAGACCAAAAGAGGTTTACAAAATGACAAACTATTTAGACAAAATTATTCAATTTCTCGAGCATGGAATGTTCGAAAATTTTCTTGAAGGAATGGATCATCTTGAATACTTTAAGGAATCGAAGTAATAAAGAAACTCGTAAAGGTTTGACAAGTTCTTAAGTTCATCAAAGAACCAAGAGATACAATTCTCACATAAATAAGTTTTTAATTCAAAGACCAAAACTTGTTTAGAAAATGACAAACTATTTAGACCACATGATGCATTTCCCGAGAAAATCGCTCAAAGGAATGGATCGTCTTAAATACTTTATGGAATCGAAGTTGTAAAGGAACTTGTTTAAAAGTTTGACCAGTTCGAAAGTTCGTCAAGGAAGCAAGAGAGAAGCAATTCTCACGTAAATAAGTTTTTAATCCAAAGACCAAAGCTTGTTTAGAAAATGCCAAATTATTTAGATCAAATTATGTGATTTCCCAAGCGTGGAATGTTCAGAAAATTGCTCGAAGGAATGGATCATATAAAATACTTTAAGGAATCGAAGTTATAAAAGAACTTAAAAGTTTGACAAGTTAAAAAGTTCGTCCTCGAACCAAGAGAGAAACAATTCTCACGTAAATAAGTTTTTAATTCAAAGACCAAAAATTGTTTACAAAATGACAAACTATTTAGAACGAATGATACGATTTCTAGAGCATGGATGGCTCGAGAAATTTCACGAAGGAATGGATCATCCTGAATACTGTAAGGAACCGAAGTTATAAAAGAGCTCGTAAAAGTTTGACAAGTTCAGAATTAGTCCAAGAACCAAGAGAAACAATTCTCACATAAATAAGTTTTTAATTCAAAGACAAAATCTTGTTTACAAAATGACAAACTATTTAGACCAAATGATGCAAATTCCCAAGCATGGAATGTTTGAAAAATTACTCGAAGCAATGGATCGTCTTGAATATTTTAAGGAACCGAAGTTCTTAAATAACTTGTCAAAGCTTGACAAGTTCGAAATTTCATACAATAATCAAGATAGAAATAATTCTCACGAAAATAAGATTTTAGTTTAAAGACCAAAATTTGTTTACAAAATGACACTATTTAGATCAAATGATGCGATTTCCTGTGCATGGAATTTTCGGGAAATTGCTCGAAAGAATGGATCGTCTTCAATATTTTAATGAACCATAGTTATAAAAAACTCGTAAAAGGTTGACAAGTTCGAAAGTTCATCTCAGAACCAATAGAGAAACAATTTCATGTAAATAAGTTTTTAATTCAAAGACCAAAACCTGTTTACAAAATGACAAACTATTTAGACCAAATGATTCGATATCTCGAGCGTGGAATGTTCGAAAATTGCTCGAAGGAATGAATTGTCTTGAACACTTTAAGGAATCGAAGTTATAAAGATCTCGTAAAAGTTTGACAAGTTCGGAAGGCCGTCCAAGAACTAAGAAAGAAATAATTCTCACGTGAATAAGTTTTTAATTCAAACACCAAAAGTTGTTTAAAAATGAAAAACTTTTTATACCAAATGATTTGATTTCCCAAGCATGGAATGCTCAAAAAATTACTCGAAGAAATTGATCATCTTGAATACTTTAACGAACCGAAGTTATAAAAGAACTCATAAAAGTTTGACTAGTTCAAAAGTTCGTCCAAGAACCAAGAGAGAAACAATTGTCACGTAAATAAGTTTTTAATTCAAAGACACAAACATTTTTTACAAAATGACAAACTATTTAGACCAAATGATGCAATTTCCCAAGCATGGAATGGTCGGTAAATTACTCGAAGGAATGGATCATCTTGAAATACTTTAAGGTACCAAAATAAAAGTTTGAAAAATTTGGAAGTTCGTCCTAGAACCAAAAGAGAAACAATTCTCACGTAAATGAGATTTTATTTCAAAGACCAAAACTTGTTTACAAAATGACAAACTATTTTGACAAAATGATTTGATTTCCCAAGCATGCAATGTTCGAAAAATTTCACGAAGGAATGGATCATCTTGAATACTTTAAGGAACCGACATAATAAAGGAACTCGTAAAAGTTTGACAAGTTCTTATGTTCGTTAAAGAACCATGAGATACAATTCTCACTTAAATAAGTTTTTAATTCTAAAACCAAAAATTGTTTAGAAAATGACAAACTATTTAGACCAAATGGTGCAATTTCCTGAGACAAATGCTCGAAGGAATGGATAGTCTTGAATACTTTAAGGAACTGATGTTGTAAAAGAACTCGTAAAAGTTTGACAAGTTCAGAAGTTCGTCAAGGAACCAAGAGAGAAGAAATTCTCACATAAAATAAGTTTTTAATCCAAAGAACAAAACTTGTTTACAAAATGTCAAACTATTTAAACCAAATAATACGATAAGGATTGGATTGTTTTAAATACATTAAGGAATCGACGGTAAAAAAGAACTCGTAAAAGTTTGAAAAGTTCAGAAGTTCATCCAAGAACCAAAAAAGAAACAATTTTCACGCAAATAAGTTTTTAATTCAAAGACCAAAAGTTGATAACAAAATGACGAACTACTTAGACTAAACTATGCGATTTCCCGACCAAGGAATGTTCAGAAAATTGCTCGAAGGAATGGATCGTCTTAAATTCTTTGAGGAATCGAAGTTATAAATGAACTCGTTAATGTTTGACTAGTTCGGAAGTTCTTCCAAGAACCAAGAGAGAAACAATTCTCATGTAAATAAGATTTTAATTTAAAGACCAAATTTTGTTTACAGAATGATAAACTATTTAGACCAAATGATGCAATTTCCTGTGCATGCAATGCTAGAAAATTTGCTCGAAAGAATGGATCATCTTCAATACTTTAAGGAACCGAAGTTATAAAAGAACTCGTAAAAGTTTGACAAGTTCGAAAGTTCGTCCTGAAAGTAAGAGAGAAACAATTCTCGTGTAAATAAGTTTTTAGTTCAAAGACCAAAACCTATTTCCAAAATGACAAACTATTTAGAGAAAATGATTCAATTTCCCGAGCATGGAATGTTCAGAAAATTGCTCGAAGGAATGGATTGTCTTGAATACTTTTAAAGAACCAAAGTAATAAAGGATCTCGTAAAAGTTTGACAAGTTGTTAAGTTCGTCCAAGAACTAAGAGAGAAATAATTCTCACGTAAATAATTTTTGGATATGATCTCGAGTTTGTGAAGGTATTCGAGTCGTAGTTGTGCCTGATCGTTAAATGGAGAAGTATCATTCTAAGTTTGAGTTTGAGGGAATTCGGCTAAGTATGGATTTAGTTCGGCTAGGAATGAAATGAAGCAAGACAAAGACGGAAGTTAAAATGGATAAGTAAGCTTAAGGTCAAGAATGAACCAATACTATGAAGGAGTACTGACCCGAGACTTATAAGACACTTAAAGGTGATGGAAGGGTGATAGAAAGGACCTTGACCCAATATCTATAAAGAGATAGGAACCAAAGGTATCAAAAGTGAATGCCACAGTCAGTTTAAGAGTGATAAGTTAAAAGAAACAAGGATGACGCCACTAGCAAGCTAGATAAGTCAACTTGAGTCTTAAACGAAAATTGAGAGTTGAAAAAACTCACTTAGATATCAAAATTCATCAAAGTATCAAAAAGTCCCCAATACAACTAAAGATCTTCGAATTTATAGCTCAATTACATGTCTAGCTGAATAGACACTTAGGGAACCGAATGGGCAACATGTGCTCAGCTTAATTGAGCTGAAAACTTCCTTGAAGCTTCTCTAGCACTGGTGATGCCATTAGACAAGTCCCTTGATGTTTCCAATCAGCTTAAATTAAATGAAATTAAGTAAGGAGTTGAATGGAGCTAAATGGACTAGGCTAGATTCAACCAAGAGGTGTGAAAGACTTTTATGGGGCTCCCTTGAATATTTGGAGAGTCTTGGAATTTAAATGGCAGTTTGGGACACTTCAACAGCCTTGGAGTGTGAACACACGAATTTGAACAACCATGAGTGTGAAAGGAACCTCCAGCAAATGTGAAAGCATTTAAGCAACTAAATGGACAGCTTTGGGAAGACAAATCAGCAGCTCATTGGCTCTTGGCATACACGAAGAGGTGCTTGGAGCATTTCAATCATCAACACACCATATTCAAGCCATCCATACATGTACCTGAAATATATTAATCAGCTAATTGCATGTACCTGAAACACACTAATCACCTAATTAATTTCGGTTAGGACATATTAATTCAGACATGAAATTAATTTGTCTCAAACTTAGACACATTAAAAACAACTATTAAATATGTATCAAACTAAGACACATTAAAAACAACTATTAAATATGTATCAAACTAAGACACATTAAAACCCTATTTTATAAAAATGTCCAAATTATGACACATTTAATAACTTAAACTAAATAACTAAATTATCTAAAACAAATTAAATATTTATTCCAGCAAAGTAATGCTAAGTTAAAAATGAGTTGAAGTTGAGTTCAATGAGCTACGAATGAGCTAGATGAACTTGTAGGAGGTTGCAAGGCCGACTTAGTTGACTTGTCCAAGATTGATCGATAAGCCCTGCAACGGTTTCTCCCCACGCTCGATCGATTAGAGCCGAAACAGACACCTTGAAATGTTTGGCTCGTGCTCGAGTTATAGGTCCTAAGGGCAGCTCTAAAGGTTCCTTGTTAGCACTTGGTGAGTCTCGGACCGTGGGCGTATCATTCCCCCGTCTTCAAAGCAATTTGTCCCCAAATCATTGCCTACATCATAAAGAGATAAGCTAGACACGTTAAAGCTTGCGCTGATGTTATACTCACCTAGAAGGTCGAACTTATAAGAGTTCTTGTTGATTCGTTCTAGCACTTGGAATGGACCATCTCCTCTTGGCAATAATTTGGACCTTCGTTAGGCTGGGAAACGCTCCTTTCTCATGTGAACCCAAACCCAATCTCCGGGTTCGAACACCACACGTTTTCGTCCCTTATTTGCCTTGTGCATGTAGCTCTCGATTTTAGCCTCAATATTGGCTCTCACTTTTTGATGTAGCTGCTTCACGTACTCAGCCTTCCGTTTAGCATCTACATGTATAAGCTGATAGTTAGGCAAATGAACTAAGTCTAATGGAGTCAAGGGATTAAAACCATAGACAATTTCAAAAGGTGAGTGTTTGGTTGCCGAATGAATGGATCGATTATAAGCAAACTCGATGTGCGGCAAACACGATTCACCACCTCCGTTTGGCCATCTATTTGGGGGTGACAAGTTGTTAAGAACTGTAGCTTCGTTCCAAGCTTTCCCCACAATGACCTCCAAAAATGACTAAGAAAATTCGTGTCTCGGTCAGATACGATGGTTCTTAGAATGTCATGCAATCAAATGATTTCCCTAAAGAATAAATTGGCAATATGAACAGCATCGTCAGTTTTTGTGCAAGCTATAAAATGAGACATCTTAGAAAATCTATCTACAATAACAAAAATTGAATCCTTTCCAGTTTTAGTTCTAGGTAATCCAAGGACAAAGTCCATTGAAATGTCGACCCAAGGCTCTTCGAGTATTGGTAGTGGCATGTATAGCCCATGCGGCTTGATCTTTGATTTTGCTTTCTTGCATGACACGCATCGAGCACAAACTCTCTCGACATCTCTTTTCATCCTCGGCTAAAAGAAATGCTCTTGAAGCATTGCCAACGTCTTCCCCATGCCAAAATGGCCCATGAGACCCTCACTATGTGCCTCATTTACCAGTAAGTCCCAAATGGAACTTTGCAGAATGCAAAGCTTGCCTTCTCTAAAGAGGGAACCTTCGTACCTAAAGAACTTGTCAATAGCAACATTTTCACAAGAAGCATACAACTTAACAAAATCAGCATCAGAAGCATACAATTCTTTCAAAAACGCAAATCCAAGCAGTTTTGAATCTAAGTAAGACAAAAGAGTATACCTCCTTGAAAGTGCATCAGCCACGATATTTTCCTTACCTTTCTTATATTTTATAACATAAGGAAAATATTCTAAATACTCTACCCACTTAGCATGGCACTTATTCAGCTTGTTTTGGCCCTTGAGATGCTTCAAAGCCTCATGATCTGAGTGAATTACAAACTCCTTGGGCCACAAGTAGTGCTGCCAAGTCTCTAAGGCTTGAATGAGTGCATACATCTCCTTGTCGTAAATCGGGTAGCTCAACGTGGCTCCATTTAGTTTCTCACTAAAGTATGCAATGGGCCTCCCATCTTAAGTTAGAACGGCTCTGATTCCTACACCTGAGGCATCACATTCAATTTCAAATGTTTTAGAAAAGTCAAGCAAAATAAGCAAAGGTGTATTAGTAAGATTATCTTTAATGGAGTTAAAGGCTTTCTCTTGTTCTTCATTCCATTGAAAGGCTGAAGTCTTCTTGATCACACTTGTCAAAGGTGCGACCAAGGTGCTGAAATTTGGTACGGAACACCTATAGAAGCTCACCAAGCCATGGAAGCTACTCACTTGGCTTATGCTTATCGATCTAGGCCAATCTAGGATTGCCTTAACTTTTTCTTGGTCCACCTAAAGTCTATACGAGCTGACCACAAAACCTAAGAAGATAACTTTTTTAGTACAGAACGTGCATTTCTTAAGGTTTGCATACAATGTCTCCTTTCGAAGAACTTCCAAAATAGATTTAAGATGAAACACATGTTCATCCAAAGTCTTGCTATAGACAAGGATATCATAAAAATACACAACGCAAAACTTACCAATAAAGGCCCGCAAAACGTAATTCATAAGGCACATAAATGTACTAGGCGCGTTGGTTAGGCCAAATGGCATGACCAACCATTCTCTCATACAAATCGCCAAAGGACTATAAAGGCCATGAAGCATTACCTTAGATTTTGCTTGTCTATAAGTTATACATCTAAAACATACCTTTTCGACATCCTTCTTCATATGTGGCCAAAAGAAGTGTGCTTGTAGAATGTCTAATGTTTTCGCAATTCCAAAGTGTCCCATAAGACCTCCACTATGTGCCTCTCGAACCAAGAGTTCCCTCATGGAGCATTATGGTATACATAACCTGTTCATGTGAAATAAAAACCCTTCCACAAGATAAAACTTATCATAAGCCTCATTCCCACAATTAACAAAGATATGTCCAAAATCTGCATCATTTAAGTACAAATCTTTCAAATGCTCAAACCTTAAGACTCTAGCATTCATAGTAGTTATTAAAGAATATCGTTAAGATAAAGCATCAACTTCAACATTATCCTTACCCATTTTGTACTTAATGACATATGGAGTGTTTCAATAAATTCGACTCACCTATCATGTCTCTTACTTAATTTACTATGTCCCTTTAGCCACTTAAGGGACTCATGATCTATGTGAATGACGAACTCATTTGGAAACAAGTAGTGCTGCCAAACCTGAAGAGCTCGAAACAAAGCAAGTAGCTCCTTGTCATAGGTCGAATAATTCATTTGCGCTCCCTTTAACTTTTCACTAAAATATGCAATTAGCCTTTTGTCTTACATCAAGACCGCACCTGTCCCAATACTTGAAGTGTCACATTCTAGCTTAAAAGTGTTAGAAAAATCAAGTAATTTAAGAACCAGAGCAGAACAAAACTTATCTTTTAAGGTTTGAAAACCCTTTCCTTAAGGTGTACCCCACTTGAAACCCACAGATTTCTTAATTATTTTGGTTAATGGGGCAGCAATAGAAGAAAAATCTTTCACAAACCTACGATAAAAACTAGCTAAACAAAGAAACACATTGAAAAACAAAGAAACAAGTTAGATCTGAAGGAAAATAAATTGGGTGAAACTAAACAAGACAAAATAAATAAATAAAACCCCAAATAATAAAAAAAATCTAGCTCGAATCTGGGCGTCAAAGGATGAATTTTAGGGTTTCTTGAACTCAAAGAAACCTAATTTAAGTGGAGAATTTCGTCCAAAATCAGATCAGAAAGGGGAAACAAAAAAGATTTTAAGCTCAAAAGAAATCTATTTTGTAATTAAAGATTCCAAACAATGTAAATTACTAAGAACCCCTAAATTTATGATAAATCTTGCTGATTTGGGATGGGAAAAGATGAATCTTGGTGGTTCTAGGACCTGGAACGAAATCAAACAAAATTAGAATCAAATAATCAAGAAATAACAAAACAAAATTTTCAAAGAAAGATGGAAACGTGGCGATGGTGTTTGAAAGAAGTCCTTGGTAGCTTTGAATCCACAAAGAGATCTACAACCACTTGCTAACGGCTCTAATTCTCCCCTCCAAGAAGAAGATCAAGGCAAGAAGAAAGGTGAAGACTACTCCTGCAATCAAAGAGACTACCAAAGCAACTTTTAAAATAAACAAGACCTATGAGAATTTCCTAAGACTCAAAGAGAACTTGATTAATCAATAAAAGAATTAAAAACTGAATACCGTAATGAGGGGTGGCTAAGGCCTTTAAATGACCCCCAAAGTCAGACTCCTAATCAAACTTAGGAGTTTAAAGTCAAATAAATAACTGATTACAACTCAGCAGAACAATCAAATAACTAATTAACTAATAAATAAAAGTTTAATCAACATTCTAATATGGAATTTCGGCTAAGGCTTAATGGCTTGTGCTTGGGTCGAATTTTTACTTGGAAAAACTAAGATAAATTCAATTTGGGCTCTGTTGGGCGTAATTTGCATTACAGGTTCTTCTCAAATTCCAAATGACGAACTCATTTGGAAACAAGTAGTGTTACCAAACCTGAAGAGCTCAAAACAAAGTAAGTAGCTCTTTGTCATAGGTCGAATAATTCAGTTGCTCTCCATTTAACTTTTCACTGAAATATGCAATCAGCCTCTTGTCTTGCATCAAGACCGCACCTATCCCAGTACCTGAAGCGTCACATTCTAGCTCAAAAGTGTTAGAAAAATTAGGTAATTTAAGAATCGGAGTAGAACACAACTTATCTTTTATGGTTTGAACAGCCTTTGCTTGAGGTGTACCCCACTTGAAACCCACAGATTTCTTAATTATTTCGGTTAATGGGGTAGCAATAGAAGAAAAAAATTTTCTCAAACCTGCGATAAAACTAGCTAAACCATGGAAAGATCTTACTTCAGTAACCGATTTAGGAGTAGGCCACTCCTTGATTGCCTTTACTTTGTCCTCATCGACATGAATACCTTGCGCACTAACTACAAAAGCTAAAAATATTGGCTTATCACAGCAAAATATGCATTTATTAAGGTTGGCATACAATTTTTCAATCCGTGGAATGTCCATAACAGATTTAACATGTTGAACATGGTCATTCAAAGAAGTTGAGTAAATCAGAATGTCATCAAAGTAAACAACAACAAATTTACCCCAATAAGGCCTTAAAATATGATACATTAAGCGCATGAAAGTACTAGGTGCATTAGTTAACCCAAAAGGCATTACTAATCACTCATACAATCCAAATTTCATTTTAAAGGCTGTTTTCCATTCGTCCCCTTCTTGCATGTGAATTTGATGATACCCACTTTTTAAGTCGATTTTAGTAAAGATAGAAGATTCATTCAACTCATCAAGCATATCATCAAGTCTAGGAATAGGATGTCTATACTTTACCGTAATTTTATTGATTGGGCGGCAATCAACACACATGTGAATCGTATTGTCTTTATTAGGCACTAATAAAATAGGAACGACACAAGGACTTAGGCTTTCTCGTACATACCCTTTAGCTAAAAGATCCTCCACTTGTTGTTGCAATCCCTTTGTCTCCTCGGGATTATTTCGATAAGCTGGTCGATTTGGTATGCCAACACCGGGTATTAAATCGATTTGGTGCTCAATTCCTCTTAAGGGTGGTAAACCTTTAGGAGCTCACTGAAAACGTCCTCATAATCTTGTAAAACAATAGAGAAAACACTAGGCAACGAACATGTTATGTTAGATAAAGATAATAGATTTGGCCTAAATCTTACAAGGACGCAAGGTTGTTTAGTGACAAGAGCTCTCCTCACATCTTTTACACTAGCATATAAATTTTGTATGCTCTTTTTACCACAAGTGGATTCACTTACCAGTTGGCCTTTTGATTGACTTTTGTTACTACTGGCCTCTTTACTCTCAATCTTTTCAATATTCTTACCCTTAACCCCCTCACAAAATCTTAGCATTTTGAGTTGTTCGTCATGAACTTCTTTTGGTTTCAACGGTATTAGAGTGTACTTTTTCCCTTTGAAGATGAGGGAATATCGATTTAGCTAGCCATGGTGTTGCACATCTCTGTCATATTGCCATGGACAGCCAAATAACAAATGGCTAGCTTGCATGAGCACCACATCACACCAAATTTCATCCTAATAGTTCCCAAATATAAAAGAAACCATAGTTTCTCTATTTACCTTAACTTCGACGCCATCATTAAGCCATTGAAGTCGATATGGCCTAAGGTGTCTCAAATACGGCAAGCCAAGGGAATCAACTAAGAAGCTGCTAATCACATTTGCACAACTCCCACTATCCACGATGAATGAATATAGCTTCCCTTTAACTAAGCACCTCGAATGGAAGATGTTTGTTCGTTGATTTTCCCAGTCTTCCTTTACACTTAAATTAAGTGTGTGTCTTACTACTAGACAATGGGAAGTGTCAAAATCTGCCCCTTCAACCTGTGGAGCCAAAAATTCCTCCTCACAGAAATGTCCCCCATGTTGAACATTCTCCATAAATTCGATCATATGGGGATCATCGAAATCCGAAGAGTTTTCACCGTTTTCTCGAACCACAAGTAATCTCGTATTAGGGTAACCACAACTATAATGGCCATGCCCTTTGCATTTGAAGCACTCAATGTCATAGGTTCTCTTTAGGACTGATCTATTCGGATTATTTTGTTTAGGAGGGACTTGCGTTTTGATTGGGGTACCACTTTTTTCCAATCGGTTTGTTACTGTCCATCAGGCCTTGAATTAGACGACATTTAATCACCACTTCGACCAAAGTTATTAGTAGTAAAAAGAAATTTAGAATTCTGAAAAGAAGCATTGGAATTGTTACCTTTGTAATACTGACTTGAGGAGAAAGATCGAGGACCTTGTCCGTGCAATTATTGTTCAATCTTCGTGGCTTTTTGAACGGCTTCCTCAAGGTGGATATAGGTTTGCAATCGTAATATGTTCGCAATTGGTTCATTCAACCCCTCAACAAACCGAACCATGGTAGACTCATCATCTTCTTCATTACTATCTCGTTGTATTAGAGTCTCCATTTCTTTGAAGTAGTCATCAACGAATCGATTACCTTGCATCAAATTTCAGAGTTTTGTTTTGAGCCCCTATAATAGTGAAGAGGGACAAATTTGCGCATCACTATCTTGAGTTCCTCCTATGTATCAATCGCACCCTTCTAGTTACGACAGTGACTAAGGCCCAGTTGAGTCCACTAATGTAAGGCATAATCAGAAAATTCTAAAGTTGCCGTGGAAATGTTCTTATTATCAGGACATGTAAATTATTGAAATAGATTCTCCATTTTTGTTTGCCAGTCACAATAAGCATCTGGATAATTTTTTCCATTAAATTATGGAATGGAAAATTTTGGTTTAGCCAATGAGGGTTGTCTATAATCATGGTAACCAAAGTTTTCATTCAACTCACGAGGGCCTCTACGAATAGGACGTGCATGAGGACTATGAGCATAATGACGCAAGGTTGGACAACCTTAAACTTATCACCATCAGCATTACGATTGTGTCAATGCTCAACTTGAGTATTTAGTTACTCTATGGATTGTGTTAATTGATCAAAAAGATCAGCTTGTTGTTTCGCTTGTTGTTCTCGTACTTGGGCCAAGTGCTCATTCATATTTTCTTTTAGCTTTGCGATGGAACCTGCCAAATCCTCTAATGTATCTGGTACTTGCTCACGTGTTTCCTCACTTCCTTTGTTACTACGAGTGGTAACCATTCTAAAATCCACAACATTTACAAATAAAATCAAACTTCACCATTATGCACTCAAAAAAAGAAAATAAAGTTCTTAACGAGGTTAGAAAAACTCTTACGAATGTTTTAATAGAAGTTAGATTAATACTTCACTTTAAATCACAATTTAATCACTAATCAAAGAACCTAAGAGCTATATGAATCCAACGAAAGGCTGGACTCCAATAGAATTAAGTTGCTTAGAGGAAGGAGAAGGCAACTTTTTCATCCTACTAACACAAGAAAAAGAGAAAGTGTTAGATTTTGTAAAAGAAGAAGAAAAGCTTAAAAAAAATGAATACTTAATCTAAGAGTAAAAGAAAATAAACCCAAACCCGAATATGAGTATAGATGTAACGAAGCATACTTCGTTTAGAGTGTTCCAAAAGAAGTGCAAACTAAATTAAACTCAACAGATTCGATTTTGTGTAAGGATATTATTTTCTTTTCTTTTCTTTTCTATTCTGTTCTTTTCTTTTTCAATACCGAACACTCACAAATGCCTGAAATCTGATACCACTTGATAAAAACACGCGTAGAGAACAGAATCGTAAGTCATCTTGTTATGGATTTATCTTAGGGCTCTAGACGTTTAGAGATGACTTATTTGCTTGTTGAATCTAAAACACACTGAAAAATAAAGAAACAAGTCAGATTTGAAGGAAAATAAATTGACTGGAACTAAACAAGACAAAATCAATAAAAAACCCCAAATAATAAATACTAAGATGTAGTTCGAATCTGGGTGTTAAAAGATGAATTTTAGTGTTTTTTGAACTCAAAGAATCCTAATTTAAGTGGAGAATTTCGTCCAAAATCAGATCTGAAAGTGGAAATAAACCAGATTTGTTAAATAAAGCTCAAAAGAAAATTGTTTTGTAACTAAAGATTTCAAACAATGTAAACGACCAAGAACCCCTAAATGAATCTTGCCGATTTGGGATGGGAAAAGACGAATCTTGGTGGCTCTAGAACCTGGAACAAAATCAAACGAAATTAGAATCAAATAATCAATAAATAACAAAACATAATTTTCAAAGAGAATAAAAGATGGAAAGGTGACGATGGTGTCTAAAAGAAGTCCTCGATAGCGTTGAATCCACGAAGAGATCCATAACCACCTGCTAACGGCTCTAACTCTCCCCTCCAAGAATAAGATCAAGGCAAAAAGAAAGGTGAAGACCACTCCTGCAATCAAAGAGACTACCAAAGTAACTTTTAAAATAAACAAGACCTAAGAGAATTTCTTAAGACTCAAAGAGAACTTGATTAATCAATAAAAGAATTAAAAACTGAATGCCATAATGAGGGGTGGCCAAGGCCTTTAAATAACCCCCAAAGTCAGACTCCTAATCAAATTTAGGAGTTTAAAGTCAAATAAATAACTAATTACAACTCAGCAGAATAATCAAATAACTAATTAAATAATAAATAAAACTTTAAACAAAATTCTAATATGGAATTTCGGCTAAGGCTTAATGGCTTGTGCTTGGGTCAACTTTTTACTTGGAAAACTAAGATAAATTTGATTTGGGTTCTGTTGGGCCTGATTTGCAATGCGGGTTCTTCTCAGCTTCCAAATGGGGTCTAAGACTTTAAGTTGGGCTTAGTGACGTGTAAATGGGCCAATTCTGATCTTGCACATGGTTTCCTTCCAATATCGATCCGCTTACGCTAGAACACATTATCCATCGGATGTTAGTTTCAAGATTCGATTTCTTGGACTGAGAATTTTAAGATTTGAATTCTTAGTTTTCTTGATTTCTGAAATCTCCCCAAGCGATATAATTAGACCAAGATTTGGTTTCTTGATTTTCTTGAAAGCAAGAACTTGAATCTTGGTTTTCTTTTTGGCTCGTATGGTATCCAAGGCATTTGTGATGAAGCCCTGCACAAATCCATTTAATCTTGCCTTTGACCTTGTAATTGGGCCTTGTGGTAAAGTCAACCCATCAGCTTTGATACTTGCATGATATGAAATGAATACAAAAGAGGATCGTAAAGTTATAAAGTCACGGATCTACCCTAAAGCTCTAGACAAAAGTAATCTGAAACGAAAACAAAGAAAATTGATTAGTTGACAAGAAGAATAATCAAACGAAAATTAAAACACAAGAAAGATGAATGGCTGGTAAAGGATCCAATAGAGAACAAAATTAGGGTTTCTTGGATGAAAGAAACCGTCCTTAGATCTCAAGAAAACGTCCCAACAAGATCTGAGAATAAAAACACAAAATAGATTCGTTAGAAGTGATTTAAAAGATGGAAGCAAACTGTTTAGGCAAGAACGATTGAAACAGCAAGAAAAGATTGAATCCCCTAATTTTTGATGTGTTTCATGATGGATCAAGGTAGTAAAATGTCCCTCTTGAAGCAATTTCAACCAAGAATGAAAATCAACTAAATCAGTAACCCTAAACAGCAATAAATAAACTAGATCAAACTAGTACGATAGATTAAAGATAGAAAAGAGAAGATAACGTCCTAAGAAGCCTTGGAAACAATAAGAATCCACAACTCCCTTCAATGGCTATAATTTCCCCTCCAAGAAAGAGATCTGGGCAAGAAAAAGCTTGAAGATGATTCCCACAACCTGAAAGATTGTTAAAACAACTTTTAAAAAAAAACTCAAGAGCAATTCTTGAAGAAAAACTCAAAGAGAATTATTATTAACTCAAAATAATCAAAATCCAATATTTTTTTTTTTACAATTCCAAAGCCTATATATAGGCAAGCTAAATAAATCTAAACAAAACTCTTAATTAAATACAACTCTAACTAATCTAAACAAGAAACTTTCTTCTTGACATAAAACTCCTAAAAACTTAAACTACTTAATAATTATTAAAAAATTCGGAATAAAAAATAACAATAAAATAATAAGAGCTGATAATACAATATTGCGCTCACATATAATAAAAATTAAACCTAAAACCCAAACCCAAACCCAATATGATTTAAACTCAAATTAAAAGCCCAAAACTCGTTATTCCCGTCATAATCACGTCCAGAAATTCTGCTTGCGCTGTCTTTATTAAAATGATCATAACTTGAGCTCCCAAACTTGAAATCGACTGATTCAAAGTGCGTTTCGAAGATAAGAGATAGATCTTCGAAACCCATGCAGACATTTCAACCCATAAATTCCTGGATCCCAACCAAAAAGTCATCGCAAGCCTACTGATTTCCCCAACTTGAAAATTTGCAGCTTCGGTTTCTTGGACCATGATTTCCAAGATTTGAAATCTTGATTTTCTTGATTCTTGAAATTGTTTGGAATGAAAAAATTGGACCAAGATTCGGTTTCTTCATTTTCTTGAAAACAAGAAAGTGAATCTTGATTTTCTTTTTCGGCTATGTGCGCATTTAGGGCCTTGGTAACAAAGTCTTGGATGGTCCTGTTCAATCTTGCTCGAATTTGCTTGGCCTTCGACCTCGTTATTGGGGCTTGAGAAACTTTGATCTCATCACATTTATAAGCTTGAATTTGGGCCTTGTGACTCGTATCATTCCCTACTTCCTCAAGAAGATTCGTCCTCGAATCTTTATCTCTCTCCTACAAGTAAAAGTGTCGATTGATGGTAAAGTAATGTAATTGGAAGTCCGCCAATGGATCTTTAGTATCCTATAAGAAGGAAACACCACTAAATAAATTCGAGCTATGGTTAGTTAAAACATAATCATTCCTCACTTTTGTAAGGGTATCTTCCTGTTTTTCTTTTTCTTTTTCCTGTTGAGAACTCTCTAATTTTACCTCATATGGATTTTCACTCACCAAATTTGGACTATCAAGTAGACTTTTATCACTCAAGGTCTCTTTTCTCTCGGTCTTTTCACATATTTTTTCCTCACTTCCCATATCCCCCTCATAAGTATTTGGAATATTCAATTCAGTACAAGGCATCTCAGTAGGAGAACATGACGTTTCTACTTCATCTATAGATTCAAGGGAAAATTTCTCATTATCATCCTTTTCCGGTTCACAAAGTTCGCCATCATAACAAATCTTTTTTTCACTAGAGTAAGAGTCAACAAAAGGCACAAAGTCATACTTACTTTCTTCTCTAGTTAGATATTGGATTGGACATCGAGAACTCTCATGATATTTTTTACTACACCGATAACATTGCTCAAAATGTGAGAGATCACTTGGAATCCTCCTTTCCTTTGGCCATCTCTTCATGAAGTACTCATCAACTGATCTACTTCCTTGAGCAAGTCGTTGAAGTCTGGTTTTGACCTCCTATAATAATGTGTTGGGATAAAGCGTTTTCGCATAACTTGTTTCAACTCATCCAACGTGGTAATTTCTCTCTCGTAGTTTCGTTGGCGACTTATACCAAGTTGAGTCCACCAACTCAATGCATAGTCCGAAAACTCAAGAATCGCCAATGGAACTTTCTCATCTTCTGGGCATTTATAGTAACGAAACATAAGCTCTATTTTTTATTCTCACTCACATTATGCTTCGGGATCATTCTTTCCATGAAATCGAGGAATTGTGAACTTCGGCTTTGCTAACGAAGGTTGTCCGTGATCATTGGGAAATAAAAGATCTTCATCCACACGAGGGACACGTCTAGCTTGATGTCTATGAGCACGAGGTTGTTCAAATCCATCATCATCATTAGCACCCCAACATTGAGTCCTTTGCTCAGTTCGCAACTGATTTAAGGTATTGTGCAACTGATTTAAGGTATTGTTCAACTAATTGCACATGGTTTCAAACTTATCAGTGATGGCATGGAGATCTAACTTTGTTGTGATAGCAACAAGATTTTCGATGTTAACTAGCGGTTTGTCACTCTGGTCATCACTCCCTTTTCTACTATGAGACATTGTGACAAATCTGAAAAAAAAAAACACAACACTCAAAAAAAAAAAATTAAACAAACCTCACTGTTATGCACTCAAAAAGAAAAATTAAATTCTCAATGAGGTAAGAATTAATCTTGTGAGTCCTTTAGAAGTATTTATATCAATCAATCAGGATGTATTATAATTAAACTAACAAAGTAATCCTAATAGCACTATAAGTTCAAAATTAGCTAGACACCAAAGAATTGTGTTACACGAAGGAAGGAAGGTGCAACGTTCGTTAACCTACTAACACAAGAAATAAGAAAGTGTTAGAATGTGTAAATAAACAATAAAAAGAAAAAACAAATGAAAACTTAAAACTAAGAATCAATAAATTTGCAAAAACCCAAAAACTGCAAAGCAACTTGACAAACTTCGTTCGAGGTGTTCCCAATTTCCAAAAATCACGAAATTTAAATTGGAGCCTCTCCAAATAATGTTTTTGATCTGGAAATTTTCGGCACAAAATTCAACCCACAAATATTTTTTTTTTTTAATTTTTCTCGTATTTTTCTTTTTATCTCTACTTTTTAATCATTTTTTTTGTGGAAAATATTTTTTATACTGTAATATAGTGCCAAGAATCAGTATATAAAATTTTAGAACAATTGAAAAACGTTTACCCACTCAAAAATATCTTTTTTCGAAAAAATTACTGGTAAAAACTGCTTATTGGCTATTTGTAATGGAAATCAGTGTAGAAAGCAACGAAGAACACCTAAAACGCCCAAAATCTGATATCAAATGATACGAAATAGATGCGGAAGAGGATCGTAAAGTAGTCAAGTCGCGGATCAATCCTAAAGCTCTAGACAAAAGTAATCTGAAACGAAAACAAAGAACACAGATTAGCTGATAAGAAGAATAATCAAACGAAAATTAAAACACAAGAAAGATGAATGGCTGGTAAAGGATTCAATAGAGAATGAAATTAGGGTTTCTTGGATGAAAGAAACCGTACTTGGATCTCAAGAAAACGTCTCTACAAGATCTGAGAATAAAAACACAAAATAGATTCGTTCAAAGTGATTTAAAAGATGGAAGCAAATTGTTTAGGCAAGAACGATTGAAATAGCAAGAAAAGATTGAATCCCCTAATTTTTGATGTGTTTCTTGATGGATTAAGGTAGGAAAACATCCCTCTTGAAGCAATTTCAACCAAGAACGAAAATCAACTAAATTAGTAACCCTAAACAGCAAGAAATAAACTAGATCAAACTAGTACGATAGATTAAAGATAGAAAAGAGAAGATAACATCCTAAGAAGCCTTGGAAACAATAAGAATCCACAACTCCCTTCAATGGCTCTAATTTCCCCTCCGAGAAAGAGATCTTGGCAAGAAAAAGCTTGAAGATGATTCCCACAACCTGAAAGATTCTTAAAACAACTTCTTAAAAAAAACTCAAGAGCAATTCTTGAAGAAAAACTCAAAGAGAATTATTATTAACTCAAAATAATTAAAATCCAGTGTTTTTTTACAACTCCAAGGCCTATATATAGGCAAGCTAAATAAATCTAAATAAAACTCTTAATTAAACTACAACTCTAACTAATTTAAACAAGAAACTTTCTTTTTGACATAAAACTCCTAAAAACTTAAACTTCTTAATAATTATTTAAAAAATCGGAATAAAAAATAACAATAAAATAATAAGAGCTGATAATACAATATTGGGCTCATATATAATAAAAATTAAACCTAAAACCCAAACCCAATATGATTTAAACTCGAATTAAAAGCCCGAAACTCGTAATTCCCGTCATAATCACGTCTAGAAATTCTGCTTGCGCTGTCTTTATTAAAATGATCATAACTTGAGATCCCGATCTTGAAATTGAGTGATTCAAAGTGCGTTTCGAAGATAAGAGATAGATATTTGAAACCCATGCAGAAATTTCAACCCATAAATTCCTGTATCCCAACCAAAAATTCGTCGCAAGCCTACTGATTTCCTCAACTTGAAAATTGGCAGCTTCAGTTTCTTGGACCAAGATTTCCAAGATTTGAAATCTTGATTTTCTTGATTCTTGAAATTGTTTGGAATGAAAAAATTGGACCAAGATTTGGTTTCTTCATTTTCTTGAAAACAAGATAGTGAATCTTGATTTTCTTTTTTGGCCGTGTGTGCATTTAGGGCCTTGGTAACGAAGTATTGGATGGTCATGTTCAATCTTGCTCGAATTTGCTTGGCCTTCGACCTCGTTATTGGGCCTTGAGAAACTTTGAATCCATCACATTTATAAGCTTGAATTTGGGCCTTGCGACTCGTATCATTGCATCTTCCCCGCTTCCTCGAAAGGATTCGTCCTCAAATCTAAAACATCAAAGGGAGAAAGATTAACAACATTAAAAGTAGTCCTCACATTAAACTCACCAAGTAGATCTATTTAGTAGGCGTTGTCATTGATCCGCTTAAGAACTTGAAACAGTCCATCACCCCTATGCTCTTTTTACCACAAGAGGATTCACTCACCAGTGGGGTTAAGAAAGAGAAAGAAAAAGAGAAGGAAAAGGAGAAGATGCCATCTGATTCTTCTAAGTCTGACCTACCAAAAGATCATGCCACGGCATCAACACCACCCACTGAGCCATCTACTAAGAAACCACCACCAGTTGCTAAGGGAACGGAGAAGAAGCAAGATAAAGAAATCGATAACTTAACCCACTCCGATGATGAGGAGAGCATCCCCATTAGCTCAATGAAGAGGAAAACCAAAGTCAAAACCCATGTTCATGCATTGAGGACAATGCAACCTTTAGGTTTGGGGGAGTGTTGTCCTACATTTAGCTGCATATAGTTTTCAATTTTATCTTTGTCATGATATTAGTATAGTTGCATTATGCCATGACATGATTTTTATGTCACAACATTATCATTTTTGCATGGCATAACTAAGAATATGAATGAATTAGAGAATATTATTTTTGTTGGTGATGTTCAATGATGAGATTAAAAATTCTTTGAAAAATTAGGACTTTTGATAGCTGAATAAGTAGATTAAGTATAAAGATTTGTTAAAAATTGAGTTTTCTTTAGAATAGAAAATTTTTGTTTGTTAAAGAAATTTGTTTAAAGTAGATTTTTTTTAAGACTTAGGAAATTTTTTTTAACACTTCAATCCTTAAACTATGAAGTAGGTCAGCAATACTTTGTATGCTCCTTTGTATTGTTGATTAGAAAAATAGGTTAAGTATAAGTGTTACATAAAAAAATAATAAATAAATACAATTTTAGGACACTCCACTATAGCAAAGAACGAGTAAGCTAAGTAGATAGTTATTTGCTCCATCTATCTTTTAAGTGGGAAAAACTTTAGCTATATGAGTGTAATTTAGTTCAAATTGTGACATGGCATAGCTCTAGGCAGTTTAGTGTTTACTCCATTGAAGCTGTCAAGAACATTAAGTTGTGTGACAAAATGAACCCTTAGCTTGAGTAAAAACTAAAACAAATAGAAAAATAGACTAAGTTATTAAGTGAATTCTGTTATAAATAAAATTGCTAACTTTTTATTCTGAAATAACAAAATTTTTGCATTTCTTTTGCTTAGTAGACTTATGAGACTTGATTAAGTTTCTAGATTTATGAGATATTCTGAGAATGGAAACACTAAGGTATGCTCTGTAGGACTTTTGATTTTTCAATGATGTCATGACAAAGCTTCCATGCATTCTCAAGTTTGGGGGTGTGATAACTCTCGAAAAGAGTTATCTCTTATGCATTTCAAGCCTCGGGAGAGTGCTTGAACTTAGGTAAATTTAGGTATTTTAGGATAGATTTGATTATGCATTCATGCATAAAATCTTGGTTGGTTATTTTTTATTGCTTTTTATTCTAAGTTTGGAAGGAAAGGTACGGTGGTGTAGGCGAAGGTGAAGGTGCAGGAACAGACGCAGGAGTAGATGAAGGAAAAAGTGAGGGAACCAGGATGCAAGACTATGCCATAACAAAATTTAATGTCATGGCAATCTTGGAGGAGCTGTTTACCGTAGCAATCTGATCGAGAGATGACTCAGTAGCTTCAAGAAGGGCATAGTTGGACGAAGGATGAGCTGGGAGAATGTACTATACATGCTGAAGGTGTGAATCTACCAGAGCTCTTTTAGAAGCAGTACGGATGCTAAGCTATCCAAGGAAGTAATGACTTGCTCTCACTTATAAATACTCGTGGAAACGATGATGGAAGGTGTGACCAGTAGAGGGGAAAATCTGAATGAATTGAGGCACATCATGCACGACCAATGCGCAAATCACGAGTGGATTTTCGAGGCAGGCGGGGAATGAAGCTGACGACTCTATTGAAGGACTCAGCATGAGGAAGACGATGCTCTACCGTCCAAATCTAGTCCGAGCACCAGTGAAGGAAGAGGTTGGTGATAGCAACTCCTGTTTTCTTCTTGGTTCCCTTAGTTTATTTCAATTGGGTTTGTTGATATGTTTTAAGAATGATTTAATTCTGGATTTATTTTGGACAATTTTTATTATATTTTAATTAATGGTTAATATGATATTTTATGTTTATTCAAGTGGACCTTTCACAATACACTTCACATTGATACGATGGGAGTTTGAATGTTTGTGATCGCAGCCATACGAGTTGTGTGATAGAGCAATACAAGTATTGTTGGTTTTCCATGACATTTTAAGATATAAGAATATACTCCAAATCTATTTGATCCTTTCATTCATAAATTTTCTCCCTCTGATATCTTGCTAACACTTTCACCGCCGTTCAACTCTTCCCATTTACTATTTACCAATTTTACTTTCTTGCAATTTATTTTCTTGCACTTTACTTTACTGCAACTTAAATTCTTGCCTTTAAATTTATGCATTTACTTTTCTCGCACTAAAAACAACCAATGAATTTATCCTTTAATTTTCAGCACTTATAAATATATTAAGTATTCTTATTTTTATTCTATTTGTCTATTTACTTTAATTAGTTTATTTTTGCTCTCTTTATATATTTTAAGAATTTTGTTTGTCTTTATTCTTTACATATATTTTATTATATATATTGATACGAGTTGCAAGGACCAAATTAAAGCTTATGAATGTGATGGGGTCAAAGTTTCTCAAGGCCCAATAACGAGGTCGAAGGCCAAGCAAATTCGAGCAAGATTGAATGGGACCATCCAAGACTTCGTTACCAAGGCCCTAGATGTGCACACGGCCGAAAAAGAAAATCAAGATTCACTTTCTTGTTTTCAAGAAAATCAAGAAACCAAATCTAAGTCCAATTTTTTCATTCCAAACAATTTCAAGAATCAAGATAATCAAGATTTCAAATCTTGGAAATCTTGGTCCAAGAAACCGAAGCTGCCAATTTTCAAGTTGGGGAAATCAGCAGGTTTGCGACGACTTTTTGGATGGGATTCAGGAATTTATGGGTTGAGATGTCTGTATGGATTTTGAATATCTATCTCTTATCTTCGAAACGCACTTTTAATCACTCGATTTCAAGTTCGGGAGCTCAAGTTATCATCGTTTTAATAAAGACTGGGCGAGTAGAATTTCTGGACGTGATTATGATGGGAATTACGAGTTTTGGACTTTTAATTTGAGTTTAAATCATATTGCGTTCGGGTTATAGGTTTAATTTTTATTATATATGAGTCCAATATTGTATTATCAGCTCTTATTATTTTATTGTTATTTTTATTCCGAATTTTGAATAATTATTAAGTAGTTTAAGTTTTTAGGAGTCTTATGTCAACAAAAAGTTTAGTTTAAAACTATCTTGTTTAGATTAGTTAGAGTTCTAGTTTAATTCAGAGTTTTATTAAGATTTATTTAGTTTGCCTATATATAGGCTGTTGAAGCCCAATTTGTCCGGGCCCAACACTTTGCTTAAATTAAGCCCAAATCTTTATTTTAAATTTATTCTAAGTTTAGAATTATTTTAAATTTAAATATATTAAGTTTAAATTTATTTTAAATTTAAAATTTGAAATATTGTTTAAGCTTAAATTTAGAATAAAAATCCAATTACAAAATGTCCAACTACAAAACCATTAGCTGGGCCCAATTACAAATGTCCACAAATTACAAGCCAGACTTGGCCCAATTTAAATGTCCCAAAACCTAAAACTCAAATTACATTTAACTAACCCAATACAAAACCAATGCAAGCCCAATTGCACATATCCAAAGTCAAACCCTAAAGGGTGACTTCTCCCACTTACACTGCTGCTGCCGTCCACCCTCAACCATTCAAAGCGTGCCACGTCATCACCAACAAGCACCAGCAACTTGAGCTGCCACCGTAAATCTGCCATTGTCGTCATTGCCACCTGCAAAAGGAAGGATAAGACAACCATTAAATAGTTTGTAAAGATTGTAAATATGGCTATAAAGCCAGAATTGAAATTTTGTAGCAGTTAAAAGTTTTCTAGAAAAACTAATACAAAGATAGTTTTAAGAAATCAATAGAGAGGAATGAGCATTTGCAATTAAAATAGCAATAGTTAATAGCAGACAGAGAATCGATCCAAGTCAATCTCAGAACTCTCAGGCATTGAAACGCCCAGGTACAACTGTATCATATGTTTATTATCATTCATGACTTACAATCTTAACCTAGTAGTTTCTCAATACACATTAATGCATGCATTAAACATCTAACTGTTATTATTTAGTACATATATATTTTTATTTTTATTTTTTTAAAATCATTAAATAAATGACATTAATAATGGTGATAATAATAATTTTTTTAAATAATAATAATAATAATAATAAATATCTTTAATAATAATATTTTCTAATAAATAAAAAAGAATTTGAAAAGTTTTAGGATACATCCCTTTGGTTGCCCCGCCGCCACCGACCCCGAAGCCGCCATCGGGGCCCTCCCAGCCATCGTCGACGTAAACCCCAAACGTCGTCCATGCCTCATCATCCTCGGATCTGCAAAAAGGAAGCACGGAAAGAAAAATCAAGAACGTATAACTTATTTCGAACAAAAATTGATAAAAAAGGGGAACTCATTAACAGATCTAAAAAGGGTTTTTTTTTTTTTTTAAAAAGAGGGGAAAATCAAAACTTTTTTAAAATAGAGAAAAGGGAATAAGATTTTTTTAAAAAAAAGGGGATGTTTTCAAAAGTCTGGGTTGGTTCTGTTAAGAACCATGCCCAGATCGTTTTTTTCAAAAAGGGCAGAAGAAAAAAAGGAATCAGATTTGTACCTGAGTGGTGGCGCGATGATTGGAGAAGGACGGATATTGGTGCGCGAGGACCACACACGACGGTCGGTGGAGCGCGTGCGGCGGAGTGACAGCGGCGCACTGAATCGGAGTTGGATCGGCCTTGGGAGGTTTGAGGAGAGAAAAAACAAAGGGGAATCAGATTTTTTTTTAAGAGGATGAAAGAAATGATTTTTAAAACAAAATTTTGACTTTTACAGTCTTTCCAAAACGCGGCGTTTTGAGTTGAAGGATCTGTGCCAAAACGGCACCGTTTAGCCTTGACCCAGCTCCCAAACTCGATCCAATCCGACCCGCTTCAGAGGATCCGCGTGTTTTTAACTTTTAGGTTATTTCTGCATTTGGTCCTTCCGCTTTTTCTATTTTTACAATTTGATCCTTTTCATACTTTTAATTATTTTTAAATTTGACCAATAATTTCATCTTCTATTCAATTTAATCCTTTAACCCTTTTTGAAGCCCCAAAAGCTACCACGTGTCAATATTTTGGTTTATTTATGCAATTGCCCTTCCCTTTTAATTTTTGTTTCAATTTTGCCCTTAAATCAAGTTTTGTTTTATTCCAAAATTGGCCCAAAAATTTTAAATGATTTTCAAATCAGTCCTTTGACTTCAGAATGCTTAAGAAGCTGCCACGTGTCACCATGTTTTGGTTTTACTGCCCTAGAGGTCCTTAAACTGTCCAAAAATCATATTTTGACCCTCGAACTTTCCAAAAATTCCATTTTTAACCTCGATTTTCCAAAAATTATCATTTTACCCATGAACTTCCAAAAATTTCATTTTTGACCCCGATTTTTCCAAAAATTACCATTTTAGCCCCGAACTTCCAAAAGTTCCATTTTTAACCTTGATTTTTCCAAAAATTATCATTTTACCCTCGAACTTCCAAAAATTCCAATTTTGACCTCGATTTTTTCCAAAAACTACCATTTTACCCTCGAACTTCCAAAAATTCCATTTTTGACCCTAATCTTTCCAAAAATTACCATTTTACCCCCGAATATCTAAAAATTCCGTTTTGACCTTGAACTTTCCCAAAATTACCATTTCGCCCCCAGGTATCCAAAATCTCGTTTTCAACTCTGATTGTTTTATTTTTCTTCCTCTTCAATATTTGTGTTTAAATTTTAATTATTATGCCTTCGTATTTCATATTTTTTATTTTTGTATATCATTTATCTGCTTAATTATTTTGCTTCGTGTTATCTAATCTCTATTATTAACTGTTCATCTGTATCTAAAATTTTACATTTGTTTTCAAAATTATCTTCATGAAAACTTTAAAATCGAGGCAATATTCTTCTATTTCGAGTTTTGAAAATTTGTGCCTTAACTTACTAGGTGTAATTTCTCAAATGGAAATAATCGAATACCGTTAATCGAGGCAATGTTTCTTTATCTCTTATTCTGAAAATTTGTGCCTCAACTTATTAGGTGCGACTTTTCTTCAAATCGAGATAATCGAATATCCTTTTCCAAAGATTAAAAAAGGTTTACAATAAAGGAAAGCTCATTATTTTTGGATCTCGAAATGTTATGTCCTAACTCACTGGACGTGACTTTCTTTCTCGATCACCTCGAAATAGTGGGACTTCCAAACAAAAATCAATTTCTTTTAAGTGTAACTCATGCATTCAAGGATCGTATTTTAAACTTTATTCGAGTTTTCAAATTTTACAACTTAAGACCCGAAAGTAATCAATGTGGTACCAATTTTGGGTGTTTGAGGGTGCTAACCCTTCCTCATGCGTAACCGACTCTCGAACTTGTTTTCTGGATTGCGAAGACAAAAATATTTTTCAAAACGGACTTTAAACGTTTTGTGGTGATCCAATCACACCAAATAAAGGATTGGTTGCGATTCCCAATTTCCAATTTTAAAACAATCTTCGAAACACGTTTCAAAAAATGGTTTCGACAGCTTGACGACTCCACTGGGGACCTTTTTTTTTAATATGAGAGAATCAAGCCAAATTTGATTATTTTTGGGTCTTTTTGTCAAAAGTTTAAGTACTCGGTTTTGTTTAAAAGATGATCCTTAAACATTTTTGTGTGATGCTATACTACTAGTATAAATTTGCATCCATCTGCATATGATACTACCCTTTTAAGTGGAAGCAGGAAACTACTCCTTCGTGAGGTCTTCACCTCCGTTCAGGATAGTGATCGCTTTCGGAATTACATCCGTACCCATGTTTTCGTGAAGTTTTCACTTTCGTGCAAACATGTTGGAAATGTGTCCCCCTAAATCGAACTCATCCATATGAGCCTATAATGGGTGAGGATCGAGGAATTTGCTGGTTTGGGTACCCTTTACTCTAGGGCCTAAAACCACATATAGTGAACCGTAAGAACTTGCCTTAGAAAGAGTTGTATTGAACCTTTTAGCAACTATCAGATAGAAAGAGTTGTATTGAACCTTTTAGCAACTATCAGAGACAAACTCTTAGGTTCTGTGCTCTATACTTGTATATTGTTATTGATGTGTTTTACTAACTTATTTATTTTGTCTTTTCTTTTGCATTGCATTTCATCATCATAAAAAGGAAAGGTATAGACTAAAAAGTTTAGTTACCGATAAGAGAATCGATCATGGAAAACAAGTACCTTGATAAGGTGGAAGACAATATGGTCGTGCGTATGTGGTTAGAGAAGACTCAATGCCAAAAAGGGGATAGCTTAGTGGAAGGATATGACTCAGAGCTTTAGGATTATACTAGGATCAGTACGGCTCAAAACAGTGTGCTAAAATTGAAGGAGATATGGGACAGTTGGGATAATGACATGAAGCAGACCTTTTACCAAGAATACGAAGATTTGTCATACTTGTTCGAGGTTAAGGTAGATAAATTCCTCTTTCGAACTTTAACGTAGTATTGGAACCCAGCCTACAATTGCTTCACCTTCGGGAATGTAGACATGACACCGACGATAAAAGAATACACCACTTTACTCCGTTATCCAAAAATCTCGATAGATAAGGCCTATTCTAGAGCTCCAAATGTCCCGACTGTTGTTAAAAGACCAGCATGAGCGAACAATGTGTTACAGCTCGGGTCAAGGTCAAAGGCGACAACAAATGCATCACGTAAAAAAGTCTATGAGATTTTATACTGGCTCATCCAGATGCAAAGAGAAAGATTGACATCCTAGCCCTAAGTATCTAAGGGTTAGTCATTTTTCCAAAGGCTTTCGGACATATAGAAGACGCGATGATAGACTTGTTTGATCGATTGAATAAAAGAGTTACACCCATCTCGTCCATATTGGCTGAAACTTTCAGATACTTAAATGCGTGCAGAAAGGAGGGAGAAGTTCGATTTATTGCCTTCGCATTGTTGTTGATGATATGGTTTCATAGTCACTTTTGGAAAACAGAAAAAATCTTCTATTAGTACTTGTCTAAAGATTACTCCCCTTTAAAAGAGTTTGTAGCTACACAAAGACAAGAAAATTTCTCAGAAGAAAAGTGGATGGTCATACTCCAAAGCCTCAAAGACGAAGACATAGGTGGTGAGCACCATGGTTTGCTCTTGATAAAATATTGTATCAATACGGAGACTTCGACTGGGTCTCATTTGTGAGGATATGAGGAGCAACAGGATATGCACCTTTACTGGTTTCAAGACAATACAGATCGAGACAGTTCATAACAATAACTCAGGGGTTAGCTTAGTGTGAATTCACGTATCGAGGAGAAAATAATAAAAAAAAGGATTCGGGAAATCTCAAAAGCATGGAACCAAGTTCGAAGAATGAAAGCATTCGATGACAATCCCATGACAACTGCAGAATATGATTGGTGGAGAAATAGAAGGATTAATGACAACATTCCTGTGCCAAACTAGGAAATTGTTCGCCCAATTGAGGAACACTTGCAGGTTGTCCTGACTGAACTAAAAATAATTAAACAAGATTTTTAGAGGAAGAATACTAAGATGGAAAAAAGGATAGAAAAACTGGAAGAAGAGAAGGTGCTTTTAGGATTAGACGTTGATGTTCAGAAGCTAGAAGCGAAGAAATTGAGAAAAGGGAAAAATAAGGCTGAAAAAGATCTCAATAGCCTAAAGAAAGACTATAAAAAGCTTTTTTGCTTGTCAATGAGGACTGTCGGTTTAGGTAAGACCTCAGAACAATGGCAACAGGAAATCCATGAAGAGAAGAATAGAACAAGTTAGTGGAAAAACAAGTTTCAAGATGCTCAGGTTCAAGAAAATGCCATGAAGAGTAGGCTTTTGGAAAGTCAAGCTAAGGTGACCGAATTAAAGGCCCGAATACGAGAATTGGAGGAATCCTTGTATAGGCATCGTAGTCGAAATTCAGTGATGGAGTTGAAGGCAAGCCGAGCTGAGATCGAGAGACTGAATAAGAGCGTGGAAGAATTAGAAGTCTCCTTACAGAATAGTGAAATACGAACCGAGATTCTGGAAAGGACATTGGAAACAAATTACTAGCATCTTCAGCAAACCCAAAAGCAAGTCAGAGATAGGGATTATGTTATGGGTGAGGCTTTAAATCAAATTCACGGAGTAGTCGATCACGTGCAAGCACTGGCAGTTGAAGCAGAAGAGTTAAGCATCAATATGAGAAGAAGACAGAACGAGGTCAAAAGCTAGCAAGACTTCTCAAGAAAGTCAAAGCTCTGAGCATCAAGGCAAAACCATTTATGTAATTTGCTTTATGTAAAGGAACTTGTTATCTAGTGATTCTAAATGGAAATTGAATTATAAGTCAATACCTTTCTTTTGTATTCACGCATTCATTCGAATTGAATCCTCACATTTTAACACAATAAATCTCATTAAATAAAATTTGAAACAGTTAAACCCGAAAAAATAGAGAACTCACACCCTTACGGTACTCGGAGAGCCATGGACAAAAGAATAGAAAGGTTGGAGCAGTTACAAAAAGAAATGCAAGAGCAAATGCAGGCTCAATTGCAAGACCAGTTGGAAAGGGTCCAACGAGATATGAGAGACCAGATTATTGAGTCTCAAAGCAACATAATCAATATTGACCCAACTATTGTAGGAGGCAGAAAAAAGAAAAAATCCTGCAGTAAGCCCAAGGGAGGAAAATGAAGATCCCAATACCCTTCTGGCTTTACTTCCGTGCACAATCAAGTTCCACTAGAAACAAACTCACAGGGAGCTCCCATCTTCATTCGAGCACAACCACAGCCCATCAATACCTTAAGCCAAGCCAATTATCCGGTTGGATCAAGGTTTAATCTAAGAGAAACTACTGCGAACCCCATTAATCCCGACCTTGATGAAATCATGTAGACAGAGAAGATAAAATTGGAAGTTCCCAAAAAGATAGAGGAGCGATACAAGTGGTTGGAAGATAACGTCAAAGCAATGGAAGGGGCTGACACCTACTGTGGGATAGATGCTAAAGAACTAAGCCTAGTCCTAGACTTAGTGCTACCCCTAAAATTCAAAGCTCTAGAGTTTGGGAAATATAATGGGACAAGTTGCCCAAAAACTCACATCACTATGTTCTGTCGAAAAATGACAGGATACGTCCATAATGACCAGTTACTGATCCACTGTTTCCAGGACAGTTTGGTAGGATCTGCGACAAAGTGGTACAATCAGTTAAGTCGTGCAAAGATCAGTTCATGGAAGGACCTGGCCCAGGCCTTTATGAAACAATACGGTCATGTTACTGACATGGCTCTGGATAGAATCACTTTGCAAAATATGGAGAAAAGGCCAAGCGAAAGTTTCAGGCAATATGCTCAACGATGGAGAGATATGGCCACCTAGGTGCAGCCACCATTACCGGAGAAAGAGACGACCATGCTTTTCGTCCACACGCTAAAAGCACCATATCTCAACCACTTGTTGGGAAATGCTACGAGAAGTTTCTCAGACATGGTTATGTCTGGAGAAATGATTGAAAGCGCAATTAAGAGCGGCAAGATTGATGCTGGGGAGAGTGGAAAAAGAACAGCCCCCAGAAGGAAAGAAGCTAAGATAAATAACGCAGGCATGTACAGCCCAAACCATGCGAAGTCGATCATGATGACGCAATCTAAAACCCCTGCAAGCAATTATCAAAATCTGCTAAAGTTGGAACCAAGCTCTAGAAAGAACACTAAAAGAATTTTGTTCACTCCTATTTTGGTGACGTATAAAGAGCTTTACCAGTAATTATATGACCAACATGTAGTAGCCCCGTACTACAAGGAGCTAGTACAACCACTTTTTCCGAAATGGTACAACGACAATGCTCAATGTGAATTCCATAGAGGAGTAATCGGACACTCCATCGAAAACTGTTTCGCTTTCAAGAAGACAGTGGAAAGATTAATTAAGATGAAGCGTATAAGATTCGATGAGCCGTCAGGACCTAACGTAGCTGGGAACCCTTTACCTGCCCACCCTGATCAGGGAGTGAATGTGATTGCAAGAGAAAAAGGTAAAAGGGTTAAGACCAATATCGGAGAGGTCAAATCACCTTTAAAATGGGTATGACGTCAAATGATAGACAGAGGAGTGATCACGCGAAATGGTGAAGATATTATGATAATGGCCAAGACGTATTATGACTTCCACAATGCTGAGGGACACGTGATTCAACACTATACGGAGTTCAGGATGTTGGTACAGAATCTAATGGATCGTCAAGAACTGGAGTTCTTTGAAGAAGAAGAAGAGATGGAGGATATTTATGCCTCCGAAGAAAAAGGGATGAACAAGCCTGATTGCCCTGTGATAATTATCTCTATGTCCAAGGGTACTGAGACAAGAAGACAAATGACACCTTGTGTTATCATACGAAAACCTACACCATTTCCCTATGAAGATAGCAATAGAGTCCCTTGGAATTACGGGTGTAACATAATAACACCCAAAGATGAGCAATCCAAAGAAGATGTAAACCTTGTTACCCATAGTGGGAAATGCTATGACTTGAAATAAGAGAAAAAAGAAGCTGCAAAAGGAAAGGCCTTGGCAATTGAACCAGAAGAAAAAGAGACTGACAAGCTTGAGCCGATAAATGAGCCAGTAGCAGAAAAAGAAGCCAAAGAATTCTTGAAATTCCTGAAACATAGCGAGTACAGTGTGGTCAAACAGTAACACAAACAATCGGCACACATATCAATCTTAGCCCTGCTGCTAAGTTCAGAAGCCCACCGCAATGCACTGATGAGGGTGCTCAACGAAACATATGTGGCTAATGACATATCTGTGTGTAAACTAGATCGCCTGATTAATAACGTCAGTGCTGACAACTTTATTTTCTTCAGTGACGACAAGATCCTGTCTGGGGGAATGGGGTCGACAAAGGCTTTGCACATCACTACTCGCTACAAGGGGTATACTTTGCCCAGAGTGCTTATTGATAATGGTTCAGCTTTAAATGTATTACCACTAGCCACCCTGGAAAGATTATCAGTCGATAGATCTTAGATGAGACATGTCACAACATAGTTAGAGCTTTCGACGGAACAGAAAGAAGAGTGATGGGCCGAATTGAAGTACCATTGCAGATAGGCCCGAATACCTATGAGGTGGACTTATTGGTAATGGACATTAAGCCCTCCTACAATTGTTTATTGGGGAGACCCTAGATCCATTCAGCGGGAGCGGTACCATCCTCACTTCATCAGAAGCTTAAACTGATAACCGAAGGAAGATTGACTACAATAAACGCAGAGGAGGATATTATCACATTTGTGACAAGTGACGCCCCGTATGTAAAAAGAAACGAAGAGGCAGTGGAATGCTCCTTTCGATCGTTAGAGTTTGCAACATTCATCGCAAAAGGAAGTAAAATTCTCAAACTAAAGTTGTCACGAACCACAAAGATGGGTTACGATTGACAATTGGAAAAGGGGCACTGCTAGAAAAAGGGCTTAGGAAACATCTGCAAGGGATAATCAATTCACTAGCACCACTAGGAAAGTGGGATCGCTTCGGGCTGGGATACAAACCAGATGTGAAGGAAAAGAAGAAAGAGATGGAAAGAAAGCGAGAGATGAGAAAAGCATGACTAGCCGGGGAGCAAATCAAAGGGAATCAGATGACCTTTCCCCATATATCGAAAACTTTCGTTTCCGGTGGAATGAAGTTTAAAGAAGAAGAGAACACTGGAAGAGTTGTGCTGCAGTTGGACATTAATGCCATCTCTGAAGAAGGCGGAGGGAGGAGTTTATCACAAATTTGCCTGTACGCACCAGGAAGCATTCTGGACAACTGGACGGAAGAGGAGCTCCCTGTAGCCTTTAGGATCATTTCAAAGTAATACTCGATGCATATCTATCGTTCTATGCCCGAGAGCGATAGAGATCTTTTGTAAAGGGCATTTGACCTTTATCCATTATCTTAATGAAAATGCATTTTGTCCCCTTTTGACAAATATCTCTTTATATTCTTTCATTTTAATTCAAATAATTTGTTTACCCTTAACCTACACAATTAATCATTCTTGAATTTTGTATACATATACTCATACTCATACTACACAATCATTCTTAAATTTATTTTGTTCATTAGACCACTTATTCTTTCGACAGATCCTTGGATATTAATAATATGAGCAAACACTGACTGTGAACCTCATTTCGAGCGAGATATGTGTCTCGAAGAATATCAGGACTTTGAAGATGACCAAGATAGTAACTTATCTCCTGATTTGCTGCGAATGATGGAACAAGAGGAAAAACAGATCTTGTCCCACAAGAAGTTAATCGAAACTGTGAGCATTGGGGATGAATATGAAAAGAAGGAAGTAAAAATTGGAACCAGCATATCGACAGAAACACGAAAATATATTATTGAGTTGCTCAGAGAATTCAAAGACGTCTTCGCCTGATCTTACCAGGACATGCCTGGGTTAAACACCGATATTGTAGTCCATAAGCTCCCGATAAAAGAGGAATGCAAACCCGTCCAACAAAAACTTCGCAGGTTGCGACCAGATGTGTTGCTAAAAATAAAAGAAGTTCAAAAGCAGTTTGACGTGGGTTTCCTCCAAGTGGTTAAATATTCAGAATGGGTAGCCAACATAGTCCCCGTTCCCAAAAAGGATGGGAAAGTTCGTATGTGTGTGGATTACCAAGACTTGAACAAAGCCAGCCCAAAAGACAACTTCCCACTGCCTCACATTGATACCCTGGTAGACAATACGGCAGGTAATTCATTTTTCTCTTTCATGGATGGCTTCTCTGGGCATAACCAAATAAAGATAGACTCTGAAGATATGGCGAAAACCACATTTGTCACAATGTTGGAAACATTTTGTTATAAGGTGATGTCATTCGGACATAAAAATGCAGGGGCAACATATCAAAGAGTCATGGTGACATTGTTTCATGATATGATGCACAAGGAAATTGAGGTCTATGTCGATGACATGATCGCAAAATCTCGAACTGAGGAAGAACATGTAAAGGTCTTGAGAAAGTTATTCTTGAGATTAAGGAAGTTCCAACTAAAGTTGAATCCAGCCAAATGTACTTTTGGGGCTACTTCAGGCAAATTGTTAGGTTTTGTGGTCAGTCGAAAGGGGATTGAGATCGATCCAGACAAGGTTAAAGCCATACAAGAATTACCCCCACCATGTACACAAAAAGAAGTTCGAGTTTTCCTCGAGAGGTTGAATTACATCGCTCGATTCATCTCACAATTAACTGAGAAATGTAATCCCATCTTTCGCCTTCTTAAAAAGCACAATCCAGGTGTGTGGGACGATGAGTGCCAAAGAACTTTTGACAAGGTTAAGCAGTATTTCTCTGATGCTCCGATCTTAGTACCACCAAGTCCCAACAAGCCATTAATCTTGTACTTAGCAGTTTTTGAGAATTTTATGGGATGCATCTTGGGCCAACACGACGAGACTGGAAAGAAGGAAAGAGTCATATACTACCTCAGCAAAAAGTTTATCGATTGTGAAGCAAGATACTCTTCGATAGAAAAGTTATGTTGTGTGTTGGTTTGGACTACCCGAAGATTACGATAGTACATGCTATACCACACAACTTGGTTAATCTCAAAATTAGATCCTCTCAAATGCATGATAGAGTCAACTGCATTGAATAGAAAAATGGCTATATGGAAAATCCTACTTTCAGAATTCGATATAGTCTATGTAAGCCAAAAGGCAATGAAAGGAAGTGCAATAGCGAATTTCCTAGCCAGTAGAGCTTTGGAGGATTATAAGCCAATAAATTTTGACTTTTCAAATGAGGACTTAATGTATATAGCAACCACCGAAGAGGGGACCACGACAAAGCGTCCTTGGCGATTAAATTTTGATGGTACTTCAAATGCCGTAGGCAATGGAATCGAGGCAGTCTTAGTATCACCAGAAGGAGACCATTATACCTTCACAAGTAAACTGGACTTCGATTGCACAAACAATATGGCAGAATACGAGGCATGCATTATGAGGATTCAAGCAGTCATAGATCGAGGGATCAAGGTCTTGGAAATATATGGAGATTCAGCATTGGTAATCTACCAGCTCAGGGAAGAATGGGAGACAAGAGACTCCAAGTTAATTGATTATCGAAATATGGTCCTTGAATTGATTAAAGAATTTGACGAGGTTACATTCTAGTACCTCCCACGTGAGGAAAACCAAATGGCTGATGCTTTGGCTACTTTAGCCTCGATGATAAAAGTAAACAAGCCAGAGGATATGAAGCCCATTCGAATGAGCATTTATGAGAATCCAGCCCATTGCTACGAGATCGAAGAAGAAGAAAAAGATGAACATCCTTGGTACCAAGACATCCTCCAATATGTAAAAGACCGTAAATACCCCGAAGAAGCTACTGAAAATGATAAAAGGACATTGAGAAGGTAAACGATTACGTCCTAGATGGGGAAATTTTGTATAAAAGGAGAAAGGATTAGGTGTTGCTAAGATGTGTTGATGCAATCGAGGCTAAGAAAATCCTAGAAGAAGTCTATGAAGGGATTTGCGGAATGCACTCTAATTGTTTCAAAATGGTTAGGTAGATCATGAGATTCGAATACTATTAGTCAACTATGGAAAATGATTGCATCAACTATGCTAAGAAATGTCACAAATGTCAGATCTATGGAGATAAAATTCATGTACCTCCATCACATCTGCATGTCATGACTTCTTCGTGACCTTTTTCTATGTGGGGCATGGGTGTTATCGGGCCGATTTCACCAAAGGCTTCTAATGGGCATAGATCCATCTTTGTAGTTATTGACTACTTCACCAAGTGGGTGGAAGTTGCCTCTTATTCCAATGTTACAAAGTTTGCAGTTAGCAAGCTCTTAAAACAGGAAATCATATGCCGATATGGAATGCCAGAAAAGATCATATCGGACAATGCATTGAACTTGAATAACAGCACAATATCGGAAGTTTGTGAACAATTTAAGATCAAACATCATAATTCATCTCCATATCGCCCAAAGATGAATGGAGCAGTAGAAGCGGCAAATAAAAACATCAAAAAGATCATTGCAAAAATGACAGAAACTTATAAAGACTGGCATGAAAAATTATCACTCGCCCTCCTTGCTTGTAGGACTTCAGTCAGAATGCCCACTAGGGCAATGCCATTCTCACTTGTATACGGGATGGAAGTCGTTTTACCTATCAAAGTGGAGATTCCTTCTCTCCGAGTCTTTGTCAGAGCTAAACTTGGACGAAGCAGAATGGATCCAAGCAAGATATGATCAGTTGAACTTGATCGAGGAAAAGAGGTTAAGAGTCATTCATCATGGTCAGATGTACCAAAAGCAGATGATGCGAGCTTATAACAAAAAGGTCTACCTTAGAGAATTCCACGAAGGAGATCTAGTCTTGAAGAAAATACTCCGAATACACAAAGACTCTCGAGGAAAATGGATGCCTAATTGGGAAGGGTCGTATGTGGTGAAGAAAGCTTTCTCCAGAAGAGCCCTAATTTTGACTAAAATGGATGGCAAAGAGCTATACAACCTAGTAAATTCAGAATCATTGAAGAAATATTTCACCTAAAAAAAACGGAGAGGTCAGGATGAAAACCCATGAAAGGGCATCTTAAAACCAAAAGGGCTTTGAGTTGAAAACCCGAAAAGGGCAGCTCAAATGGAAAACGAGGGCAATCAATTGTTCCTTCGAATGTGACAAGATAAAGAAATTTTACATCTTGGGGCATCGATGAAGTACTCCAGGACCTCCAGATACATATCAAGCAGAAAGATGATCCTCAGATCAGAGAAACTCATATTTGATATATAGGCATCTAATATTGTTCCTTGTAATTATTTTGTTCCTTGTAAATATTCGGTAGTTTGTATTTAGCCAACAAATTCTTCAAGCTCTAACTCCAATACAATCTCATTTCTTCTCACACTGCCCAATTATTTTCATACCAAGATAATGGTTAATAGACCAAAATCGCATGAAAAAGCAAGGATCCGCGAGTATTATTTTAGAAATTTCCTAAATGATACGAGGACCCTAAACAAAACCACCGATTAAAAGAATCAAACCTGAAAAGAACGTTTTAAATTGAGAATCTGCCAAGTCATAGATTTGAGAAGACGTAAGGAGATAATCCCAAGGCCGAAGAAACTAATCTTTGAAAAATTAACATTAATCATGCACATTCATCTAGCTAGGAGCATTTTGAATCATTCATGGCATCCTAAATAACCTGGCCTACCTAAAGGCCCATTTGAGCATATTCTACAGGTCTCAGTACCATGAAACATGAAGGGAAAGATTTAAGCCGCAATGGCGAATCCAGTACCACGAAGATATGGAGGGAAAGGATTATGTCGCAACGGCGAACCGTGTACCTTAGAAGCATAAAGGGAAAGATTTAAGCCACAACGGCGAATCCTGTTCCACAAAGACGTGAAGGGAAATATTTAAGCCGCAATGACAAATCCAGTACCATGAAGACATGAAGGGAAAGATTTAAGTCGCAACGACGAATCCAGTACCACGAAGACATGAAGGGAAAGATTTAAGCCACAACAACGAATCCAGTACCACGAAGACAAAGGGAAAGGTTTAAGTCGCAATGACGAACCTAGTACCTCAGAGACATGAAGGGAAAGATTTAAGCCGCAACGGCGAATCCAATACCACAAAGACACAAAGGGAAAGGTTTAAGTCACAATGACAAACCTAGTACCTCAGAGACATGAAGGGAAAGATTTAAGCCGCAACGGCGAATCCAGTACTGCGAAAATACGAAGAGAAAGGTTGAAGTCGCAACGGCGAACCCTATACCTCAGAAGCATGAAAGGAAATTCAAGCAACGACGGATTTTGTACCATGCAGATTGAAACGGCAACAGTAAATCTAATGCTGTAGGAGCAGATTAAAGTCGTAACCGTGAAGCTTTTACATCGAAGTAACAGTAGACTAGGTCGAAATAGCGAATCTTTATCTCTCTGAAGTTGCAGTAAGAGTAAGATGAAGCCTCGACATCAAATCCTATTTGACGGTGCAGCAAAGTTGGATAATGAAACTCACCCTCCCCACGGTCGCAGTGGAGTGGAATGGAATTACAATTGTCATTTTGAAATAATCGACAATGAAAACGAGATTCAATAGGAATGGACAAAATTGGTTTTCTTTTGGTCTTTGCTCCGTTCGTGTTACACAGCAACGAGTAAAGAGGGGTAGCTGTTGAAGCCCAATTTGTTCGGGCCCAACACTTTGCTTAAACTAAGCCCAAATCTTTATTTTAAATTTATTCTAAGTTTAGAATTATTTTAAATTTAAATTTATTTTAAATTTAAATCTATTAAGTTTAAATTTATTTTAAATTTAAAATTTGAAATATTGTTTAAGCTTAGTATTAAATTTAGAATAAAAATCCAATTACAAAATGTCCAACTACAAAACCCATTAGCTAGGCCTAATACAAATTACAAGCCCGACTTGGCCCAATTTAAATGTCCCAAAACCTAAAACCCAAATTGCATTTAACTAACCCAATACAAAACCAATGCAAGCCCAATTGCAAATACCCAAAGTCAAACCCTAAAGGGTGACTTCTCCCACTTGCACTGCTGCTGCCATCCACCCTCAACCATTCAGAACGCACCACGTCATCACCAGCAAGCACCAGCAACTTGAGCTGCCACTGCCAATCCGCCATTACCGTCACTAACACTTGCAAAAGGAAGGATAGGACAAGCATTAAATAGTTTGTAATGATTGTAAATATGGCTATAAAGCCAGAATTGAAATTTTATAAAAGGGGTTACAAGTTTTCTAGAAAAATCAATACAAAGATAGTTTTAAGAAATCAATAGAGAGGAACGAGCATTTGCAATTAAAATAGCAACAGTTAATAGCAGATAGAGAACCGATCCAAGTCAATCTCAAAACTCTCAAGCATTGAAACGCCCAGGTACAACTGCACCATATGTTTATTATCATTCATGACTTACAATCCTAACCCATCAGTACATTAATGCATGCATTAAACATCTAACTGTTATTATTTAGTACATATATTATTTTATTTTATTTTATTTTCTTTAAAAATCATTAAATAGACAACATTAATAATGGTGAAAATAATAATTTTTTAAAATAATAATTAATAATAATAATAATAATAAATATCTTTAATAATAATATTTTCTAATAAATAAAAAAGAATTTGAAAAGCTTTAGGATACAACCTTTTGGTTACGCCGCCACCACCGACCCCGAAGCTACCATCGGGGCCCTCCCAACCATCGCCAATGCAAACCCCAAACATTGCCCGTGCCTCATCATCCTCGGATATGCAAAAAGGAAGCACGAAAAGAAAAATCAAGAACGTATAACTTATTTCAAACAAAAATTGATAAAAAAGGGGAACTCATGAACAGATCTAAAAAGGTTTTTTTTTTTTTTAAAAGAGGGGAAAATCAAAACTTTTTTAAAACAGAGAAAAGGGAATAAGATTTTTTTTTTAAAAAGGGGATGTTTTCAAAACTCTGGGTTGGTTCTGCTAAGAACCATGCCCAGATCGTTTTTTTCAAAAAGGGCAGAAGAAAAAAAGGAATCGGATTTGTACCTGAGTGATGGTGCGTGGAGGATGGCACGACGATCGGAGAAGGACGGATGTTGGTGTGAGAAGGCCACGCGCGACGGTCGGTGGAGTGACGGCGACGTACTGAATTGGTGTTGGATCGACCCTGGGAGGTTTGAGGAGAGAAAAAACAAAGGGAAATCAAAAAAAAATTTTAGAGGATGCAAGAAATGATTTTTAAAACAAAATTTTGACTTTTATAGTCTTTCCAAAACGCGGCGTTTTGAGCTGAAGGATCTGTGCCAAAACAGCACCGTTTAGCCTTGACCCAGCTCCCAAACCCGATCCGATTCGACCCGCTCTAGAGGATCCGCGTGTTTTTAACTTTTGGGTTATTTGTGCATTTGGTCCTTCCTCTTTTTATTATTTTTACAATTTGATCCTTTTCATACTTTTAATTGTTTTTAAATTTTCCCGACAATTTCATTTTCTATTCAATTTAGTCCTTTAACCCTTTTTGAAGCCCCAAAAGCTACCACATGTCAATATTTTGGTTTATTTATGCAATTGGCCCTTCCCCTTTTATTTTTGTTTCAATTTTGCCCTTAAATCAAGTTTTGTTTTAATACAAAATTGGCCCAAAAATTTTAAATGATTTTCAAATCAGTCTTTTGACTTCAGAATGCTTAAGAAGCTGCCACGTGCCACCATGTTTTGGTTTTATTGCCCTAAAGATCCTTAAACTGTCCAAAAATCATATTTTGACCTCCAAACTTTCCAAAAATTCCATTTTTGTCCCTAATTTTTCCAAAAATTACCATTTTACCCTCGAACTTCCAAAAATTCCATTTTCATCTAAATTACCACAACTTAACACATACTAAATTACCACAACTCAACCACCTTCATTCAATTATATTAACATGCCTCAAATGATACTCAAACATCCAATTTTCATCTATACAATTCATACCAATTAAACTATATATAACTTCAATATAAACTCATTCATCTTTAAACCAATTTTGCAACTAATCATTCTCAAGATCATCAAACCATTGAGCATTCATAATGTACCTTACCAAACCCTATCAACCTATGCAAATTCAATTACTCACATAATGAATACTATTAATTTTCATCAAATACTCAAGCATCATCATTAAATTTAACATTCATGTGTTCCATTTATAACACATACCGACATTCACACTTAAGTACATAGCATATAACCATTAAAAATACAAACCACATTCAAGATCCAAAGTTCTAACATTCAAGATACATATATATATATAATAACATTTCCTATAGACATGTCACATAATCGAATTCAGAATGTTTTAAAGTTTACCAAGTCAAAATCTAGATAGTGTAAGCTCCGAGGTGATCCGGTCGGTGTGTTTGCAAAATGACCACTACAGAAACATAAAAGAAACAGAGTAAGCATTCCGAATGCTTAGTAAGTTCATAAGTTTTTTAACGGTAAACTTACCTCAATTCTTAACTAAACATATCAAAATAACTAACTTAACTCAATTTCCTGTTATGACATTTCACAACAACAAGGTGAGCTCATCAAACAATCAAATCATGTAACATTTTACATTTACATTATATTTTGATTCAATAACATACAGTAGAGTAGTCAACTATTTACCTTAACATTAATTCATAATTATATAACATATCACATCAAATAACATATTATCAATTAGTCATTTCCCTTTTCTTTAGTTGTTTAACCCGATGAACTATAATGAACAAGTACGGATACACTGGTAACTACACCACACCAACTTACTTGTTAGAGATATAACTACACAACACCAGTGCACTAGAGTGAAAGGCTCGTAGGTACATATATCATATAACATATCATCTTTCCACTACACCAAGGTCTCCATAGAGACATAACTCGATAATCCACAACAAATGTAGGATTCCAACATAATTGATGAATTCTCTATACAATAGTATACTATGTGTCATCTCTTTTACATATCTCGTACAGTGCGCGAATAACCCTATTGGCGTGTCAATTGTATCCTATCCTTTCTTACATTCATCCGGGCACATTTAAAACATCAGATCAATTCTTTACAAATCAGTCCATTTAGATTTACATATATAACTATACCATATGAACTTACCAGACAAAAAATCAATAAGTGAAATGTCGAGGACTAATCCACAATTTTTCCTTTTCCTCGATGATCTACCGGTTGATTCAAATCTTGATCTATATGGTAATTCATTTCAATTCATCAATTTCAATTACCTTATAACACGTTATTTCATGCATATCATAGTTCAATCTTATTTTTAAAATGTTCCCTAATGTTTTGCATTTTATTTAATTTAGCCCTTAAGGTCAAAATTGTTATAAATTTCAAATTTGAGCTTCGATTTCGAAATCGATCTCAATTCCATCATTATACACCCGAATATTATCAATAATTTTTGTAAATTCATGCTAATTTTAAAATATTCACACTTTAGTTCCTAAATTCAAATCTAACAATTCCCACTTTACAAACTAGTCCTTTTTTCGTTTTTAAGCTTCAAATCTAAAAAAATAACAACAAACTTAAAGAAATCATTAATGGTAACTTTTGAAAACTTTAACAGTTTTACAAAATAATACCAAGGCTAGCTAAATCAAGCTCTTAAGATCTCAAAAACATAAAAGTTACAAGAAACCGGCTTGGAATCACTTACCAATTGAAGGACTAAAGCTTGAAATGTTTGAAACCCTAGGTTTCCTTCAACATTCGACCAATAGAAATAAAAATGAAGAAGATGACACAACTTTACCTTTTATACTTTGATTATCAATTAATTAATCCTAATTAATTAAACTAATCTTAATTAGTTTAATGCTAAACTTGATTAACAAAGCTTTTGGTGGAATTATACATCATTTTCCACTGTCCAACATTACTTAATGGTACAATTGCTTAATTGGTTCTTTAACCAACTAAAAATTCATAATGATTAATTTTTACCACTTTTACGATTTAATCCTTATACCTTAATTAACTATTAATTCAATAAATTTCAAGACCAAAATTAAATATAATACTATAATAGATTCATAAATATTAATTAATAATATTTTCAAACTTGATAATCGAAATTGGAGTTCCGAAACCATAATTTCCAGTACTATTAAAAGCGGGTTGTTATAGATCCATTACAGTTAATATATTTTAAAACCAATGCGTTAACCATCACAATTTTTATACTTAAAATGTTGATATATTAGCTCTTCAGGAGCTTTCCTCTAATTTTTTACTACCAAATGTTGCATTAATATTGATATGTTTCAGTACTAAATAAGATAAATACTTTCTACTGTAAGGATAGCATTCATCGTTACAAATTATTTGGACATACAATAAATATGTAATAAATGATCTTTCATATCACATTGATAACATAAATTATATATAGCCCCTAAAAAAATTCCTTCTTGCAAGAACACCTATTATCACACCAAGTAAAGTTGACTCCGTCCCTTGAAAGCCAGAATTCAATCCATGTCAAGGGCCTTTTGACCTGCGACAGTACCTCACTGAACCTTTCCTGCAAGTAGGGTAAACTTCTAAATGTTTCAATATATTTTTTATTTTTAATACATTTTATTATTTATTGTTATGTTTCCATTTTTAATGATTACTATTATGCGACTTATCGTATCCATAATTATATAATTTAAATTATTTTTAATATTTGCATTCACTTTAGGGAATGCAATAGATTTAATAGGATAAATTTTTAAATGTTTCAATATATTTTTATTTGAAGAGAACCAATATCACAAAAGTTTATCTTTAAATCAACAATCAATATAGTTTAAAAAAATCAAGAATTATTTTTAAATAATTAAACAAAAATTACCATATGTACTCAAATATAAAGTAGCATGATATTAATATATTTCTAGCAAAACTCAAGATTTTAGAATATTAAAAGAATATTGCTATAGGATATTATTTTTTTCAAATATTATAAGACGTTCGAAAAATTAATCGAAAATAATATACTATAAAGGTTCATTAATAAATTTTATGAACCTATCAATATTTTTTTTATTTCTCAAGATATCTATTGGGTAGACCTGATAATGGGTCGGACCACCCGACTCGACCTGAAGGCCCGTTCGAAAAATGAGAGGGTTTGGACAAAAATATAGGCCCAAAAAATGAGTTTGGACAAAAAATGAGGCCCATTTTCTAAACGAGCCGAGCTTCAGGTAAGAGTTTTTGGCCCGGACCCGACCCGACCCGACCCAAATAAATTAACCATTTTTAATAAAAAATTATATTGATGTTTTGGTGTTTTTTTACTGTTTTGATTGTTATTTTTGGTGTTATTTTTTATTATTTTGATTGCTGTTTTGGTGCTATTTTTGATGTTATTTTTGTTGCTGTTTTTATTGCTATTTTTGCTATTATTTTTGTTGTTGTTTTTGTTGCTATTTTTTGTTGTTTTTGTTGTTGTTTTGCTGTTATTTTTGTTGTTGTTTTGGTTGTTTGAATGTTATTTTTATGTGTTTTCACTATTGTTTCGCTGTCTTTTTTAATATTATTTGAATATTGGAGAAATTATGTTTTATTGTTAATTTTTCTACTACTTTATTTGCAACTATCTTAATATAAAAAAATTTTAGTGTATTTTAAATTTGTTTATTTTTTAATGTTTGTTTTAATGTTTTTAAGTGTATTTGATATATTATATATATATTTTAAATTTGTTGTATATAATAAAATAATCTAAAAAAATTAATATGGGCTGGGCTTGGGCTTGACTTCTATAATTTGGGTTGGGTTTCAATAAATTTTTAGGCTCAATTGTTATGTTCGGGCTATTAAAGCGAGTGCAATAACTAATCCTTCGCATTCTGTAGGCCCATTAAAGAGGTAGATGCTGGCCACGAGTTTTAAAGCTGCTCCATACCCAAAGCTAAAATCGAACCCTCGACCATTGGTTAAAATAGGAGAGACCATTACCATCTCACCTAAATCCCATGATTTAAACCAATTTAAATTTGCTTGATAAAATCTAAAATCAAGAATAAAAACAATGATTCATATGAGATTAAATCTATCAACATCTGAAAATTTCCGCATTTTGTGTCTAAGAGCTCGAAGAGTAAACTTAATCTTCATTTTTCAAATGAATAAAATTGATCTGTAAAATTCTTGGCACATAAAGTATGAAAGCCTTGGAGTAGTTGAGTGGTATAAGGTGATCTAGTTGTTTGGGTCTTGACACTAGCAATTTTTTTTTCTTTTTTCTCTATAGTGGCAGTGGTTTTTATAAATTTCATTGTAGTTAGCATAGTTTATTTATTATTTGATTGAAAATTTGATATGTGATAGTTTGATGATTAAAGATGTTTATCGTTTTAAATATGGTTTGAATTTAAATCGCGTTAATCACATTTATTATTTAAATTTTATTTTTTTATTGTAATTAAAAAAAAAATTAATATCACCAGCTAACCTTCATTCGCTTTTTATATTTATTTTATATAAGTTAATTGATGCCACCAATCTAAATAACGTGTATAAATCTAACAGATTAATTGGATAAACCAAAGAAATCATTAGTGTGGCCTTACGGGACAGGGCATAGGAAAAGTCAAAACTTGTACCAAAACCTGTACTGCTTGGATTAATCAAATTCCATTTTATTGGTTTTTCAAATGCGATAATGGAATCATCCCGCCCTATTCCCACGTACATGTGCACCCCATGTAAACAAATACTAATTTTTCTCTATTCTTAAGGAGCAAGTGATCCCTTTAATAATAATACTAATCTGACTTTTTAAGCTTTAGGGTTTGATTTTTGGTTATTACATTTTCTCCTCTATTTGTAAATCTTGTAATGCTTCAAACAAAATTTAATTGATAGTTTTGATATTAGTGTAATATGTAAAGTATATATTGAATTTAATTTTTAATAATTTATAGTTACATGAGGAAAAAGAGGTAAAACTATCATAGACGAAGAATTAAATTATATTTTATTTTTATTATTAAAAAATTAGTAAATTAATTTCGGTGTATTAGTTTAAAGAGAAAATTATTCATTTTTATTAAAAAATTTATCTATTTGTACTCAGATCCATTCTTGATATTTTTGGAGTTTAGAAAAAATAATAAATAGGGTTTTAGAGTCCTTAAAAGTTGAAGAAAATTTTTTTAGGTCCTTTAAAAGTTAAAAAATAAAATTTTTGGACCCTTAAAAGCTAAAAAAATATTTTTTGGACCCCTTAAAAATTAAAAAATAATATTTTGGGCCCATTTTAACTTTGGGCTCTGATCAGCCGTACCTCCAAATGACCCCAGGGCGGGGCATGTTTGTATTATTCAAAATTGGCATGGTTGAAGGAATTACCAATCAATAACATATGACATGCCACGTGTATCTTATGCTAACGTACATGAACTAATTTTTAACAATAAAAATGGATAATATTTTTAACAAAATGATTTATTTGCTTTTTGGTTAATGAACAAAGATTAATTTACTTATTTTTTTAATAGAAAAATAAAATACAATCTAATTTTTAATATTGATTATCCGCTGCTAAGAAACATATCATATGAGGTGGAATGCAAGCGTACAAAAATTGAAACCTAGGTTTTCGAATAGAGAGACAAAGCAACACCTCTTACGGCTAAATTGGTGCCACTTTAACATGGTACCCTTACCCCTTAACCCCTTCCCGTTCTCTATTTCTCACCTCCTACTCCTTTCTACTTTTGCCTATAAAAATAACAGTCGCTGACTCTTTTCAATTCCTACTTTACTTTAAACAATCAATGCCTTGGCTATTCTCTATTTGCTTCGCTCTCATTTTCTCTCTGTGCAATGGCTCTCCCACTCCACTCACTCGGCGGCCATACCATGATGGTAAATAGTGTATACCTAAAACACATTAACTTCTTCTTCTTCTTCTATTTTTCACTGTGCCACATGAGTGTAACTAACTATATTACTCTCTTGGTTACTATGGTCAGGATTTTTAAACAATAGTAACTTTGAACAAGCACCCAAGAAAGAGAATCTAAACAAAACAGTGATAGTGGGAAAATACTCACTTCCAGGCTGGGAAATAATGGGGCTGGTGGAGTTGGTGTCAGGGGGTCCTCAACCTGGAGGATTTTACTTTGCCATCCCTCGTGGAGCCCATGCTGCGAGGCTTGGCAACGAGGCTTCCATCTCTCAGAAGGTGAAAGTGAAAGAAGGGTACGTCTACTCTCTCACCTTTGGTGCCACAAGGACTTGCGCTCAAGATGAAGTGCTGCGGATTTCTGTCCCTGGTCAGACCACCGACATCTCCATTCAGACCCTCTATAGCACTGATGGAGGCGACACCATTGCTTTGGCTTTCAAGGCACTAGCTCCAGTTGTGAGGGTCACATTTCATAACCCTGGGATTCAAGAAGATCCTACATGCGGACCTCTATTGGATGCCATAGCAATCAAACTAATGCCTCCCGCAACATATACCAGAGGTAATGCTTTTAACTTATTCTCCGACCGACGGTGCAGTACTGTTCAAACAACATTGTTGGGAGTCGTTTTAGTCATGATTTTAATCTTTGAAAGCTGGTAACCTTGTTAAAAATGGTGGATTTGAGTCTGGTCCCCATACCTTCAAGAACTTCTCAACAGGGGTCCTCCTGCCTCCAAAGAAGCTAGACAAAATCTCCCCACTCGTTGGCTGGGTAATTGAGTCCCTAAAACCAGTAAAATACATCGACAAAAAGCACTTCTCCGTTCCTTCGGGACTCTTCGCCGTCGAACTGGTTGCCGGAAGAGAGAGTGCCATTGCCCAAATCATCAGAACCGTTCCCAACAAATTGTACACTCTCACATTCACCGTCGGAGATGCCAAGAACGGCTGCCATGGATCCATGATGGTTCAAGCATTTGCAGGCAAGGAAACTATCCAGGTCCCATACGAATCTCAAGGGAAAGGTGGATTCAAGACTTCAAGTTTTAGATTCCAAGCCATCTCTGCTAGGACCAGGATTACGTTCTTCAGTGCCTATTACCATACAAAGTTGGATGATTATGGCCATATCTGCGGTCCTGTTCTGGATGATGTCATTGTTCGTCCTGTTTCTTATAATTAATGACTTTGGCTTTGAGGGTTTGTTTGGTTTTTCAAAGCATTTGTAACGGGAAAATTGGTGTTAGACTTTGACCTTTTATGTAAAATATTAAGGTCTTTATTGAGAACTGAATAAATGTTTAATTTAATACTTTTATTTTTAAAAAATTATTGTTTTATGTCTTCTATGATATTTGTTTTTTCTTACGTATAATATATATTATTACAAGATTTTAGTTAAATAATAGTATTAAAAAAAATCCTTTTTCTCCTATCAATTTACCTTTTTTTTCTCTTATTTTATTCAGCCGCAATGTCAATATTTGGATTAGTTATTGTTCACCTTTTTTTTTTTTCACCAATTTTCTTTTTTTGTCTGTTTTACTCAATCATTCCACATATCTCTTTCTTTTTAATTTGTAGATCTATTTTATAGTATTTTTGTGAGAAATTGAAACTAAGTAAACTACATGAAAATGATTATTGAGGAAAAATGATATTTAAAACTTCATATTTCACATTGTTAAAAGTGTGGTATATAAGAATGATTGATAAACTAGAAGCAATATGTTGGTTAGTAAATGACTAAACCAAATCTCTCCCTCGCGCGTAAGGAGGGGGTGTAGATCAAACTAAAACAGGTTAGTGACGCACCAACACGACGTGGGTGACACGAAAAGTCCGGACCGATCGAGCCAACCTATTAAATTTTTAGCTCATTTAAATATTTTTTTCTCTTCAACAGAATTGTCCTTCGGTGTTCCAAAGGCAATTACTATAACTTTATTTTGCTTTTAATTTTTTGTAACTCACCAATTATTATTATTTTTGTAACTCTCCTGTCATTTTTTTTGTAACTCTCTTTCCATAATGTTTTGTTTTAAATTACATAAAATTATTTCATGAAAATTTCACTATAAATAGCCCTTTTCAATTTCATTCTAAAATAATTAAGAGAAAGAAGACAAATCTCTTTCAAATTTATGTTCTTAGTTTTCTCTCAAAATACTATTTTTACTTGGTGATAGAGGATTCTTGGTTAGAATTTGCCTATTCACTGAAAATTGTACTACTTTTAGTGGGTGTTCGTTGTTGTATCTTGGGAGATAGACGTCCAAAGTTTTTTAGCATCTAGGACAGGGTGAACCTGTTTTAAGGAGACTATTCATATACGTCTCAACATATTTTTATTTACAATCCATCCACAAATACTACATAAAGTATACTTGTTATTTGTCTTTAAATTTATTATTAAACTTAAATTATATTACATTTTTTTTATATTGCCTTTTGTCTAACAATTTCAAAATCTAATTTTTTAGAAAACTAAAATATAATATTTAAAAAGTTAAAATTTTGATTTTAAGAGAATTAAAAAGTATATATATTAAAATTTATATTCTTTTTAATTATTAAATAAAATAAAATAACTTTTTAAACAGTATTATATTTATTATAAAAATTATATATTAAAATAAAATTTAAAAATCTTTTTAAACGATACAATTTAAAACAAATAACAAACATAATTAATATTTGTTTAAAAACATAATTTAAAATGCAAAGAAATATATGATATTTAAAACTATTTAAACACATTTAATTTTTTATAAATACTAATAGATAATTAGACAATATTTAAAAATAGAAACAAATATTTTAAATACGGTTAAAAATTAAAAATTGCTACCAATAACCTTTTTTAATATATTGTAAAAAAGCTCATTGTAATGTTTGTTAAAATACTATTTATGTTATAAAATAAAAAGACAGATAATAAAAAACAAAGAGAATGAGAGAACAAGGGAGACTGTATATTTTATTAATCAATCGAAGTGAGTTACAGTGCTTCTCCAATGTCTATATTTATAGACATAGAAAATATAAATGAAATAGAACTTTAATTATAATGACTACTAGAATTTAAAGTTCATCCAAACTTATATTGATCTTGATGGACATCCACTTAATAAAATATTCATAGCACTCCCCATTGGATGTCCATTGATAGATAATGTGCCTCATTAAAACCTTTACCAAAATAAAAATCTTGTGGGAAAAAAATTTCCTAGTGAAGGAAAAAGAGTACACATATTTATAATACGCATAACATATTACCTCATTAAAAACCTTACCAGAAAAACTCAATGGAGCAAAATCTCGGTTAAGGGAAAAAGAGTACAACACGTATTTATTCCCCCTCACAAAAACATCACATATAATATCTCATATTCTATATATTCAATCTTGAATACTAATCTTTCGAATGACTTTTTGAATGCATCTACTAAGCATTTATATCACAATTCTTTTGAAAGTCATGAGTAAGGAAAAAATTTAGGGAAATATATTTGATCTCTTCAGGAGTTTCAACAATAATCATAACAAACTTTAATCATGATTCTTCTATAAAAACACAAATAGGTATTTTTGATCATTTTAAAATCCTCCTTAACTACTATTGATTAATTCAAATTTACCACATATGTTCAATTATTTCAATTCATATAAATGAACAATTTTTCGATAATTTCAATATGCTTTTGGCATTCCAAATCCTTCAAGGATTTTTAATATAAACTTTACTATATAGTGATTCACAAAATGTTATAACAATAACCATGAGACGCAAGTATGAACTGTCAGTTTAATAATACATCTAAAAGTTATTGCATTCACCACAAAAAAATATTATATCTTCTCATAATCAATGCCAAGACTTAACGAAAAACTTCATATTTTTATTTCCCCTTTGCAAAACTACTTCATTTGTACCCTCACTGACTTTATACCTTTAGATATTTAGATTGTTGATCTAAAAACTCCACGAATTTAATTGTATTTGAGTTGTGTCTTTCTATTTTGACCAATTTATTCCATATCTATATTTCCCAAGAGATTTATTCAATATCCTCCTTTAATTTCATTATTTCAAAAATAATATTGCATGCAAAACCATTGTCGACCACTTTTATTATTGGTTCAACATTTTCTCAAATTGACATAATTTATCGAGATCTCTTATTTTCACTATTTTAATCTTCAGTTTCAAGTATCTGAATCTCTTCTGAAATTTTACTTATTAGTTATGTCTTGGGTCTCTTCTGGAACACCCGCCTTCAGTATATGATCATTTAGATTTTTTTCCTTTTATGAAAATTTTCATATTTGGAACTTTAATGAGTTATCCTTGTTGAACTTCTGGTTCAAATTACTCTCCCCCTTAACTCATTACAAGTTATTAGTTCTCTCCCCCTAATGTCGGAAAAACTATCAAATCAAAAAAGTAATCACAATCATGTCACAATTAAATCTCTAATACATTTAATATATCATAATAAAAGGAGGCCCATAATTAATATATATTTCCATTTTTCTTTGAGGATTCACTCATCTTTATGCGTTGTGGTAGAGCAATTGGAACATATACATACATACAAAAATTTAAAGATGAGAAATATTTAGCTCTTGACCAAAAATCAATTGTAATGATGAGTATTTAAAACTTATTGGCTTGATGCGTACAACACACAAATCAACATAATTCCATGTTGAAAGAGGAAGTTTACTTCTCATAAGTAATAGTTTAGCCATTAATTAGAGGCATTCAATCAATAATTTCTTAAAACCATTATACACATAAATAACAAATTTTTACCAAAGTTTTTCAAACTCAATCAATAAAAGACTGAGATATAAACTCATCAGTATTAGCAAGATGAATTGTCTTAATTGCATGATCTGAAATTAATTATTCAAACAATCTTGCGAACGACATGTTGCAAGTTGATAACACATATGTGATTATTTTGTAGATGCATCTACCAAAATCATATAATATCAGAAACATCCACATGGTAGATTAATGAACCCATATTCATTTAAAAAATGCAAGAAATTAAATCTCAACTTTAACTAGTGAGTTTTTAACAACCAATTTTCATTGAGAACAATCAACAGATGAGAGTTCTTTAAATTAAAGAATCTTTTGGTTCTTTAATAAATGTTCATATGAATTCTCAATTAATTTTCGCATCATATATAATCTAGGATGGTCTAACTAGTTATGGCAAGTAGTAAATATATTTGTACTAGTAAACTTCTACTTCACCTTAACATGCGTTTCAATTTGAACTAAATTGTAGCAAATTGATAATTTTATTATCATTCCTTTCACTTTGTATCCACATATAAGTACCATTGTGACATTTACTACTGGAAATGTCTAAATCAATGTGAAGTTTATAATAACATTAAGTCATATAATATAATTTTCAAATAATTAGATGCAATTTTCGCTTAAGAGAATATGCCAAAATATTCAAATATCCAAAAAATTATCAATAATGACAATAAGATAAATTTTCATATTTTTTATGAACATAACAAGCTTTAGGTGCATCCAACCATAATGAGCTTTAGACAGAATTTTCACATTCTATTGCTCATATTTTCTTCCACAATTTAAGTAGATCTTTCACAGTCAAATATTTTGACTTCAACCCCTTAATGGGGATAATGACAAAACAATATCACAAAAATAATCACAATCAATTCAATTTATAATAAACATAAATCAATAATCCAATTCTCTTTTGATTCACATGAAATATAATATTTTTCTCATTCACAATCACAATATGAGATCCATTATGAATATCTTTTAAAACCAATGAATTAATGATCACAATATATTAATATATTAGCTTTTGTGAAGCTTTCGACTAATTTTATACTATCAAATACTGAAATAATATTGGTTTGTTTCAATACTAAATAAAATATATTTTCTATCTATAACGATAGAATTCATTACTACATTCTAATATCCTTCCTCAAAGAATATTAACAAAAACAAAATATTTGGGTATACGTCACATATGTGGCCAATAACCTTTCATATCACATTGATAACATAAATTATCTTTGCCCTTTGAAGAGTTATCTTGAGAACTCTCATTGTTCTCTTATTCATCACTTTGTTCCTACTTTTAGTGATCCATGATTATATCTTTTATTTACTTTATGTTTGCATTCACTTCTGGGAATGCAACAAATTTAGTAGCACGAACTAAGGACCTCTTGCTTATTTAATAAGCTCCCTTCCACTTTACTAATCATTTCCTTAAAAGAGAATCGTGTTGATAACGTGTTAAAAATAAAAGGACAGAGAGTAAATAACAAAGAGAATGAGAGAGTAAGAGAGAGAACGTATTTTATTAATCAATCAAAATGAGTTACAATGCTTCTCCAAGCTCTATATTTATAGACATAGAAAGTATAAATGAAATAGAACTCTAATTCTAATGACTATTAGAATTTAAAGTTCATCCAAACTTATCTTGATCTTGATGGACATCCACTTACTAAAATATTCATAACAATTTAAACAATAGAAAATATACTAATATTAAAATGGTCAGTATTTGGTATGTGAAGTGTGTCCTTTTTTTTTTTTTAACAATAGAACTATATGTGAAGTGTGTCCTTAAAAGGGGTATTAAGAGAGTCCTGTGTGTTGGTCTGATGGTCAAAGGTGTTCATTATAATCAAATGTGGTTTGAGTTCGAGTTACGCTAGTCGCGTTGTTGTTAGGGCTTTGCCCTCCATTTGTAATTCACCAAAAAAAATAGGTGTATTAAGAGCAAATATAATATCTTTGAAATCATATTTGAGCATCGAATGATCTATCAAATAGCGAAGACAATTGCCCAGGGACGAAACTAGAAAATCTTTTAGGGGGGTCGAAATTAAATTATATATTTTTACGATAGTAAATATGTAATTTTATCATTTTAATAGTCTATATATTTATAATTTTTAAAGAATTAAATCAAGCTTTTATCATTTTGAAGAGTAAAGAATAATTTTACCATTAAAAATTTAAAAATATAAAAAATAAATAAAAAATTTTCATTTTAAGAAGGATCACCTCTCGAGTTCCGTGACTGCAATCGCCCCACAACGTACACATCCCAGATCTCTAGAAACCCTTGCCGAAAGCTATTCTCCTTTCTTCTCTTAGTTTCGGTTCGAAGAAGAAAAATGGATGAAATGGTTTTGGTGTTTTCCACTAACCTTATTTTTATTATTAAAAGTTTGGTTTATTTACTATATTTTTTTTATAATTTTATCACATTTTCTTCAATTTCTAAGTATATCACTGTCCACTATATCCATTTGAATGGTATATTTACTTTATAAGTCACTCACAAAAGTTCCAATACAAGATTCCTTAAGGAATTAGACTTTTGACACTTTTGCGTTTTAGTCCTTGAACACTAGCTAAGCCCTAATTTGATAAAATTACTCGATCGAGTTTCAATTCACTTTAATTATAACTCTGGAAATATTTAATAAAATATTTACGAGTTCGTTTTACGGAATTGGGGTTCCAAAATCACTGACTTTCAAGTCCTCACATCAAGGTTTATAATTAACTTCGTATTAGGGTTTTAGGGTAGATTAGCTACTGATTAACCAATTATTACCTCCTGACCTCTAATAATTAATCAATTGGTTGATACTCGCTTATATCCCGATCTCACTTTCTCAACCAAGATAAATTACAATTTCTCAATTCAACTTATCTCCTAACCTCGTATAACCTATGATAACTTTCTAGGGTTATCAATCCTAATGGTTTAAGAACTCGTAATATTCATACCAACTAACCCTTTTGAGAAACCCTAAATTTTCCGTTAATAACATTCTCATCCACTCGTTAATATCCCCTAAGGGATTTAACCACTCATGTTATTCATAATCTCAATCTCAATTAAATAAATCATGTGAAGAATACGATTGAATTGGAAGAGAAGCAAGATTAGAATAATCGTGGATTTGATATCGAATGAAGAATGGAGTAGTAAATTGATTGATTGAAATAAAGAAATATATCAAATGCAAAGAAAAAATAAACTGAAATAATTTAATAAAATAAATAAACTCTTGGATCGAAACCGATTCCAAGAGGAAAAACAACTAGTTTATGAAAAGCCGAAAATAAACTAATCTAATTCTGCTCCTAAACTACTAGGGTTTTTTACACAATTATAGTAATCCACTTGTTATAAAATATTGAAGGGGCACACAAAGGAGGCCATAGAAACTTTGTTCATAGCATATGGTTTGTACTTTTTTATCAATAAAGTAACACAGCCTAACACAAAAAAAGATTGGGTACAAAGGAGGATTTGCAATATCTACCAATACAAGACACGACATAATTCTCATTTGTTCCTACAAAACCTAGTTCTACTTTCCGTTCTAGCACAGTGGTTGCCTTCACAATAAACATGAAGAACACAATTACTGTAAAAGGCCTTGGAAAAATCAACACTAGGATCAAGCAATAAGCTTCTTGAGAAGACTAATGAGAGCAGTTGCATCAATTCATCAATGTTCAAATGAATTGCAAGAAGTAAGCCATCACAGGTTGTCTAAAGTTCAACAACCATATTCCAAGAAATACCAAGAGAAAAATGAGAGCTCGTGATCTATTTTCTCTCATGGTTTTGGATCAAAGCATCAGCTCCTACTAAACTCCAATTACCGAGAGAAGAACCATTGCTATTGAGTTTAATGGTTTTGTTATACATCAGTAACCACCAATCCGAGTCCTAGAAAAGATCTGGGTTCTCAACCCATGACCCGGATAGGCCCCACCTGAAGATTGAGTGTAAGGTAAACCATAAGAGGACAACATGACAAGCTCGTAGACATAGCTCACGGACACGACTCACGAAGGGGATTTGTGGACATAACTCGCAAGGCAAGGTTGCAGATCTAACTCGCAAGAACCCAAGGAAGGTTGCGATCTTAGTTCGCACTCGCCTAAGGGGCTCACAAAAAGGACCACGTGCACTATAGACCATCCAGACACGCGTCCTATAGGTACGGAGCCCGCTTAAGATATAAATACCAGGAACAAAAAGGATCACGTGCTCTGTAGACATGTGTCTAGCAAGCTTGGAGTTTACAAAAAATGTCAACACCGAAAGCAATAAAGCCAAGACGAAATAGTGAGATCCTATTATGAGTTGTAGTAGTATCCGTAACAACATCTATAAATATCCCAACGTTTCTATCAATAAGACACGAGAAAATATTACTCAACAACTTTCTATTTGTCATGAATAAAGGAAGAAAAATAAACATTCTTAAATTTTATTAGGCAACAGTAGTAGTAGTAGAAGGTAACAAATGTTTTTTGTTGAAAATTATCAATATATGTTAATTAATCACCCAAAACCTTAAAAATGATTTATAAATAATTAAACTTTTTAATATATGACACCATACGATTTACCATCAATTTATAAATATATTCATAAAATATAGTAATTATTTGCAGGCTTGAGATAGCAAAACGCTCGCGCTTTCACTGATCTCATCTCTTTTCTTCTTCCTCTTCCTCTTCCTCTCGCTATCCCCTTCAGTTTCCAACTTCACTCCAAACAGCATAGGGCTTTCATCCTCATCTTTTTCTTTCTCGATCTGTGCATAATTAGCCACCAAATCAACAAGTTCCTTGAATTTTCTTTTCATGCTTGTCAGCTCCCAGTTCAATGCCCCATTTTCCTTCCTCAAACGCTTATTTTCGTCCATTAGGTTGTTGAATCCCGACGATGAACAAGTTGACGAAGACCTTTGATCTTCCTCACACTCCAATGGTGATGACGCTTGAGCTTGTTGCCTATTTGCCCATGATTTTCTTCTTCGGATTTGGGAAAGTAGCACTCCTTCGCCCTTTCGAAACATTTCGTTGCAAAATTCCCATCGACTAGTGGCAACTTTCCGAAATCCCTACGCACATGCAACATATTATCGTTACGCATGCATGCTATTCGAGAAATTAGTAGCTTACCACTAAAATAAAATCTTAAATATAAAAATTAAGAGTGGCATGAGTACAATATGAAGAAATAAGCTCAAATAAAGTATATGTTAGACGTGGTTCGTGGGAATAACCCCATGTTTTCATTCCCACATGTTGCCCGCTACTTATATTTTGTGTGTTAGTGAAGTATGTGATGGGTAGTTTTTTTTTATGAGTAACCGGCACTATAAATATTCTCTAGTCTAAGACCCAAATTAAAATGTCAAAATCAAAACGTTGTAACATCACTTATCGAGTGCATCAAACAATCAATGAGGATATCGTATTTAAATATACGAAACACGAAAAATGAAAAACAAATAATTAATCAAAGTTTTCTAAGCACTTAAAAATTTTATTAAATGAAATTATTTTCAAAAAAAATATTTTTAGTGCTTAGCGACTTTAGACTTAGATATATTTATAGTGGAGATTCCCTATAAAAAAAATTACCTATCACATACCCACTAACATACAAAGTGAAAGTAATCAACAAAATGTGGGAATGAAAACGTGAAGGTTATTCTCACAACCACGTCTAATAGTATAAACACAATGCATGAGCCTAACAAAAATAAATAAATATGTATATTTATACAATACAAATTATGAACTTTAAGTATAAAATATTAAGAAATACACAAACACATGAATATGAAAATTGTTAAATCTAAGTAGGAGATAATTAATTAGTAAAGAAACATATATATATATATATATTCAAAAATAAAAGGTAAAAAGTAAATTAATGAAACCAATAAATTGATGCAAAATAATACATTTTCTTTACCGTGGGACAAACTTTTACTCATATGTTAAAATTAGAATTCTAAATCTATCACATATCAAGCTCGGTTTTGGGATCGTTTAGAAGTGCAGCCGTTCAAAGTCAAGATTGAAAAGGGTCTAAAATATTGTTTTCATATTTTTAAGGGATTCAAAAATAATTTAAACTTTTAAAGACCAAAATTATTTTTACCACTTTTAAGGTGCCTTAAAAAAATTTTAACTTTTAAGGGCTCAAATATTTTCTACCAACTTTTAAAGAACTTAAATTTTTTTCTTTAACTTTTAAGGAACCTAAAATTTTATTTTATTATATTTCTTAAGATCCAAATATATCAAGAACGAAACTATTACATGTATGACTTTTTTATATGAAGGAGAAGGATGGAACTGGAATTTGGTGCTTAGCTTGCTATTGAATACTTTAGATTCATAATTATTTCTTTTAGATGCATATTTTTTTCTAATCAACAAATTATTTTTTGAGAAAACTATACAAAATTAGTAAAAACATATCTAAATATGATTAAATTAAAATTAAAAATATCAAATGTAAATAATCTATAACACGTTTTGTTTTATTAAGTTAGACTTTCTACGTGCTTTTTAGTGTCGAGTTTTAGAGTGTGTTTCGTATTACTTTTCAAAAGTGCTTTTGAAGCAAAATTAAACAAACATTTTTAATTGAAATTTTTGACTTTTTCAAAAATATTTAAAAAAAAAAAGGAGAAGCTAAAATTTTGAAAAGCACTTTATGATACAAGCATCAAACATTGGATGTAATGATACAAGGAAAAGGAACATACGTAAGTATTAAGCTGGCGGACAAAGCTAGAGAAATTGCTATGCTTGAAAAGTGTTGGGAGGAGATCACGAGCGAACTCCGCCGGCTGCCATACCACAAACCCTGACCCATCAGCGTTCCACGATATAACATCATTGGTGATCGGATCCTCCACTAACATGTAAGTCTTCAACAAAAATGGTGGCGGTGTTGATTTCCTTACATATTCGAACAAACCTTTGTTATTATCACTTCCCATCAAAGATTCCATATTAATACAGAAAGTGAAATCTATATCATAAGTATTGTGTAAAATTCAATTCAAGGATAAGGGGAGAAGAGAAGAAGGGCAGTTAAGAACTCCCAAACCCAGAAATAGAAACCCAAGACGACTCCACAGTTCATGAGAATTGCAAGGGCAAGGTTTTGGCTTTTCCCTTCTTCTCTTCTTTCCTATTTCTCTCTCAAACGTATGTTCTTCAACCCCCTCCCGATTCTTATATTATACCCATTCTTTTACTATGTGTGTGGCTTCATCTGTTACTATGAACCCTACTTTTGTAATTACAAAGTTTTTTTTTTAATTTCAATTTGACCCATAAAATCTGTGTTAGAGTTGTGTGATCTAAATTCCGGTTAAAGAAATAAAATACAAGTGGCAAAATAAAGGATCTGTGGGGAAGAAGGCCTAAGGTCGAGTGCCGAAGGTATTTCGACCTTACTACATTACTTCTATTAGAGATTTATTAGAATAAGGTTTTTCTATCTATAAATAGATGTAGTCGTCTTCTCTTGTATTATTTGATTTTCGACATTAGTGAATTTTCTTCTCTTTTACCCGTGGTTTTTTCCAAAAGGTTTTCACGAAAAATTTATATGTTCTTTTTCTTTCTTTATTTTCTTTGCAATATTTTTTCATTGTTAATGCTCAATTTTACAATTTGAAATGGTGTTTACTAGTTTTTTATTTAGTGTAGATGCAAATATAACTTATTTCACCATTTGTGCCCTCAAATTTACTCATTTTTCACTTTACTATTTAAACTTTTTTATCCTTTTTTGTATATAATGTACATTGCTTCGTTATTGTTTTTATTTAATTTTTCAAGACATTAAAAAGGGTTATTTACCAAAAAAAAAAAAGCTTTTTTTAATTTTATTTATTGAAATGGACCATATTGTAAATTATTGATTGGAATAGCCCAATTTTTTAAAAACGCATCTATGTAGGCGTCATGTTAGGAGGAATTTCAAAAAAGTGTCCACGTGAACATGTTTTTCATCGTTTTTTCAAAGGAGGATTTTCGCAATTTTGACCCTCAGATTTTAAGGAGTTTTCAGCGTGTTTTTAGTGGAAAAATTCTAATTTTGGGCCTTAAGGTTTAGGGTTTTTTTTTTGTTTTAATTAGGTTTAGGTTTTTTAAATTAGGGTTTATGTTATTAAAATTAGGGTTTTGATATTTTAAATAAGGGTGTAGGGTATTTTAAATTAAGAGTTATGGAAAATTGTATGATTTAAAAAAAATTAATGGAATTATAATTTATGAAAATAAATTAAAAATTGTATTTTAAAAAATGAAATTGTTTTAGAAAAAATAATTTTAAGAAGATGGGTTCTGAAAAATAAAATTGACGTGATTTGTTCTGAAAAAATTATTTTGACTAGATGAATTTTGTTTTTTTTTAAACGCTCTATGTAGGATGTCATGTTAAAGGTAGTACAAAAAAGTTTATATTTGGACACTTTTTTCATACTGATGATTCTAAAAAAAAAATTGAGAAGATGGTTCTAAAAAAATAACTTGAGATTCCTGCGCAATCTGATATCTGATAATAGGGGTTGAAATTTGTAGGGGAAAAATGCTCCAAGCAGGATGCAATGTACTTTTGCTGACAGTGCATCCTGCTTGGAGCGTTTTTCCTTACAAATTTTAACCCCCACTATCTGGGGAATTATACAGAAATGACTATAAATGACCCAAATTTTATTCTCTGGTTGCATAAGTTGCAGCAAGAGAAATTGAAGAAGTTCAAAGGAATAAAAAAAATTTGTTGTTGAGAAGGTATAACTTTTCGTGTTTATATTCTTTGATCTTGTTATATTTTTTCATAATATTTTTTTGTTTGGAATCTATTTCAACAAATAATTTGGTTGAAAATGAGTGGACGTATTAGTGTTGTTATTTACTACACGATGAGGTCTATGACATTAAGAACGGTGTTGTTTTTTTATCAAAAAACACAGTGCGATTAGTTTTTAACCAGAACATAGACTTTCCAAAACTTCGTAAAAGAATTATGCGTAAAATATTCAGAATGACGCTAGTGAGAGTCTCGACTATTAAGTATTGATTTTGTGCTTCGATCGATCCCGTGACATATGACTCATTTGAGATCAAAAGTGCTCGTGGCTTGAAGGCGATGGTGAAAAAGCACCTCACTAGTGGATCACCCTATCTTGAGTATGGAATTTTCAAGGCTAGATGAAGGGACTTCAACAGCTACTACTGTTCGAGAGGAATACACAACCTCTGCCCGACACTCTGTTAGTCGGAGGCAGAACACAAAATCTTCTGTTTTCGGTAGCATGATGGAATGTACAACCCCTGCACGACACTCCGTTAGTGGATGGGACATGCACCTCTGTAGCTCGATGTTTAATGCTGGAAATACTTACTGGGGAATAACATCAACTTCTGATGGTTGGCAATCCATATATGATTGGGGACGTTCTGAAACTTACACGAAAAGAGATGATGTACACCCTACGACGTCCATTGGCGAGGGGACCTCCAACATGACAGATGTTGATGGGTCAGATGATGAATCCGATGTGCATCCACCCCGGGAGCCTAGTCTTGACGGTGTAGAAGTTGCGTCCTTTTTTGAACCAGAGATTGTTCCAACCGAACTTGAAGACAGTGAAAGGGGTTTAGATGACGAAGAATATCCACAATTCACGATTCACAATGTACTCGCCTCCAGCCCACATGCATAATGTCGATTTATTGACAGATGATGTGTTGGAGTTTCTAAATCTACCATACAAGAGGCACGGCTACACAAGTTCGTAGTTGGATTTTGGTAACAGAAGTTGGTAAGGAGTTTTCTAGCAAGGATGTTTTTCTTGGTGCATTGAAGCAATATAACATCAAGAATGAGGTTAACTACCACGTGGTTAAATCCAAATCGGAGAAGTTCGAGGCCAAGTGTGCAGTGCGAGATGGTACATGTTCATGGAAAATCATGGCTTTGATTAAGAAGATGACAGGGTTGTGGGAGATTAAGAAGTTTACTGGTCTGCATACGTGTGTTACCTGTGGTACAATATCACTATGTTTAAGGTTTTGGAATATTAGGGTTTAGGGTTTTTGTATTATTTAGCATACTTGTTTAGTTGCAAGTGTATCATAAGATCATCCCAAGCTGGATTCATCTATGATAGTTAGCTTAATACTACTGATGGCGAAAACAAATCCTAGGATTGAGGTGTCTGTCTTAATTGCCAATATTGGTAACCAATTCAACTACACGCTGTCTTACTGCAAGATTTGGATAGCTAAGCAGAAGGCGTTGGAGAAGATGCATAGTGGGTGGGACGCTTCATACAATGAAGAATGGCAATGGTGTCAAGTGCTAGAGATGTACGTCCAAGGTTGCATAACAGACCTTGAAATGAGTATTGCATACTACAACGATCACTTCCTCCATGGATGTCGAGTGTTCAACCATCTGTTTTAGAGCTTTAAGCAATGTCGGGATGCATTTTAGTACTGCAAGCTATAAATTAACGGTACCTTTTTATGGTAGATACACCCACCAGCTGTTGATGGTTGTGGCACAGGATGGTGATGGGAGGATCCTTTCAATTGCATTTGCAATAACATCGGGGGAGTCAGGTGACAATTGAGAATTCTTTCTTTCTAAGTTAAGGAGGCATGTTTGCCCGAAACCTGATATATGCGTCATCTCCAATCGAGGCCCTGGAATACTAGCCATAATTGAACGGGATGAAAGCCTTTGGGATCGCAAACACCATCAGTATTGTTTAAAACATGTTGCGTCCAACTACTATGGACAACATAAGTTTACCGCTCAACATAAACTAGTGACCAACATGGGTTATCGTGGCCAATATTTTTTGTTTGTAAAAATACTACTATGTTTTGAATATATTTTTTGTAAGTAATCATAGCTATCCACTTATATTGACAAGGTACAAGATAAATAAGGATCGTTTTCATGAGATGATGGCAAATGTGCAGTCAAGTACGGACCAAGGCGCAAACTACCTCTGTAACATACCTTTCGATTAGTGGACACAATCCTATGACAACGGCCTACGATATGGGCAGATGACCTCAAACTTGAAGGAATGCATCAATTCTGTTTTAAAAGGAACCCGTCATTTGTTGATAACGTCCATTGTAAAGGAGACATACTTCAACCTGGCAGCATTGTTCCCAAAGTGAGAGGCGAGTTATAAAGGCCAAATGCAGAGAGGCTGTAATAACTCGATTTTCACCAATGTTGAAAATAGTAATTTGGGGTCACAACTCCGATGAGTCGAGTCGTAAATTTATTTATTTTAATATTTATGATGTCGATAGCATCGTATTAAATTCTAGTTTAAAGAATTAAATCGATTAGATAGTTAATTATATAGAAAAGACTAAATTAAAAAAGGCGTAAAAGTAAAATTGTAAATTAAAAGGACCAATTGAATAAATCAACCAAAGAAGTATTAGTCAGTGGACTGCTATTGTTTGTATTAAGTGTAAATAGATTTAATTAAGGTTAAAAAAGGTTAATTAAAGCTTAATGATGAAATTCTTAATATTTACAAAATTACCATTGACTATATATAAATTAAAAATAGAAAAAATAAAAAAATTTACTATTCCCTCATCTTCTCCACGGCAAAAAAGAGAAAAACTAGGGCTTATACATTCAATCTTTGAGCTTTGATTTGAGTAAGTAAACCTTGATCGTTTTTAGTAATTTTTATGTTTTTGAGTCCATATTAGCTTAATCTAGCTTATGCAAGGACTAATTTGTGAATCTGTCAAATGTTAAAAAAAACTTGCCATTGTTGAAATTGCTTGTTCTTGAAAGCTTTTGATGTATTTGAATGTTTGATACTTGGGTTAAATCTTTTTGTAAAGTGATTTTTGATGAAATTAGGGTTTAAGGATAAAAATGTGAAAATGGTGAAATTACATGTATTGTTGTGAAAATAAACATGTGAAAGGGGTTGAATGAACACCCAAGAAATTCGGTATGGTTAGTTGTGGAAGGAAATGGTTATTTTGCATGTTTTATGTTGAAAGGACTAGATTGAATAAAAAGAAACTAGTAGGGGTAAAACTATAATTTCCCAAAAGGATTAAATTGTGTTGAATGACAAAATTATGTAACTTAATGTAAGAATTGAATGACTTGTGAAAGTAAACTACGATCGTGCTACAGATCGCGGGAAAGGGAAATTGGTGGATTAGTCCTTGAAGCTTTTCTAAACTGTAATTCAATCTTGTAAGTTCATAGTGTAAATCTTACTTGATATCCCTTATACATGAAAAAATATATATATTGTCAATGTACAACAAATCGTAAACATCTAGTATTGAAGATGATCGAAGAAATAAAACGTAAGAAATAGTAGGCTTTATGTCGTTGAAATAGTAATGACACGATGGTTAGGGTACTACATGTGTTGCGAGTCCTCAATAGCTTGTGTGAGCAACATCGTGACTCGAAAAAGAGATATGGATACTAAATGGATTAAAGGTCCTACGATGGTTAGGACTTATGCTTTATGCATACTCTTGACAGCTCGTGTGAGCATCATCGTTAGGAAATAGTTTACAGTATAGATAGACACTGTACCGATGCCTGGGGTACCGCATAAGTTACGAGTCCTCGATAGCTCATGTGACCAGCATCGGGTACTAGTAACAAAAAGTTATTAATAGGAAGAGAAGTTGTAAATACTCAAAGAGCAATGGAATTGCTGGCTTGATGAAGTCATTGTTGCTTATTACATGTTGGCATTTCTTAACTATCGAACTTACTAAGCTATAAAGTTTACTATAGTTATTGTTATTGTTTTGTAGATCATTTGCTGACTGAAGATCGAATCATCATCCTTACCTGAAGTCACACTATCGCGGAGTTTATTGATATATTTTGCTTCACTTGGTCTTATGACATGTACTAGGATGATATTAACCTTTGATATTGAACTAAAGATGTTGAAATCTTGTTATTTTGATTGTGTAAATGCATGAAGTATAACTTAGATGCTTAAGCTTATGATGCTTGTAAAGACTTAAAAGTTTTATATATTGTGTGATGTTTTAATGCAGAACTTGTATTGGTTGTGTTAGAGACATTAAACTTGTGCCTTGGCATTATTCTTTAGATTATGCATACTTGTTTTGGTAGAACTTATGCATGTATTGGTAGAAGTATAGGGTAGGAGAGAGGTTGTTCTCTGACTTGAATTGTATCGGTAGTTGAATTACAAGTATCGGTAGTTTATGGTACTGATGTATCGGTAGTATGTAAGCTTATATCGATAAAAGTTACAGGGTGAGGATTTTTGCTCTCTGGAGTTTTTGGTATCGGTAGTTGCATGACTTGTATCGGTAGAAATCATACTTGTATCGATAGAACTAGCATAGGTACAGGTAGAAGTCTGTACAGTTTTAAATTGTTCATTGAATTGACTACTACCGATACTTGACCATCAGGTATCGATAAAAGACCCCTAAAATGTTAGAAATGCCCTTTTTACCTTGATGAAGTTGTGTTATGATTAAATATTTTGATTATCCTAAAAGATGAGCAAAGTTAAATGAATAAAGACATCGGAATCTTAATCGACGACGGTATTCGAGATTTGGGTATTACATATAGTGGTATCAGAGCTTTCGATTTAGTCATTTCTTGAACAGTTATGGTTGTATTAAATGATTTCATAGTACATGCCATATGAACCTGTGATAGTGTGATACGGATGAATCCGATCTAATAATAGTTTTTGCAGATAAAAGTAAACAACAATGACTAGACGAATGATTCCGGAGCTAGTCATGGGGTCCTTATTATACCAATGATAGAAAGCGAAGCTAAAAACATATTCTTCGACTTATTGGGATAGTGGTTCTCAAAATTTATGCAGAATAATCGAATGGTGCCACCTCTTCCACCCTAGTTACATAGCTTGCTGCTCAAACTACGGTACCTCCTGTAATGCCTCTACCTTTCTCGGTAATTGAACAAAGGCATTAAATTCCAAAAAATAAGGTAAGGAAGTACGGGACAGGAGAATTTCATGGAAATACTGAGGATGATCCGTTCAGGGCTCAGTATTGGTTAGAAAACACTTTAAGAGTGTTGATGAAATGACTTGTCCACCCGAAGACTTTGTGAGGTGTGCTGTTTCGTTACTAAAAGACGAAGCTTACAATTGGTGGACAATGACTGTAGCGGTGATACCAGAAAATAAAGTTACTTGGGAATTCTTCCAGACAGAGTTTAAAAAGAAGTATGTTAGTAAAAGATATCTGGACAAGAAGAAGAAAGAATTCTTAGAGTTGAGATAAAGAAGTAAGATAGTGGTAGAATATGAGCGGGAGTTTGTATTTCTAAGTAAGTATGCCCGAAAGATTGTACCCACTGATGAGGCTATGTGTGTCCATTTTGAAGACGGTTTGTGTGATGAAATAAAGATGATGGTGGGTGGTTCAGAAATCTGACCATTTTTCGTACTGGCAGATCGAGCATAGAAAATAGAGGAAGTATACAACCACAAAAGATAGAGAGAGAAGAGACTTCGAGATTTCGAGAAGAAAAATCCCACCCGAACTTTCTCAATGCCACCATCGAAGAAATTTAGATATAATGAAGCCTGCAGAGCAGTTTCTTCTAGTTTTCTTAGCAAGAGCCGATCAGGACCATCAATATCTAGATTTCAAAATCGGCTTACTGACAGTGTGGCAAGTGTTTGTAACATCTCAACACTAGTGTGCGAGTATTGTAAAAGAATTCATTCGGGCGAATGTCAATTAGTTAAAGGAGCCTATTTTAGATGTGGAAATACCGGTCATTCCATACGAAATTGTCCGATGAACTCGAAAGCAAAGGAAGATCAGAGTGTTAACCCTCCAGTTACATTGCAGAAAGGTAGACGCCCGGGGTAAAGTAGCGGTACAAGTAGAAATCAAAATGAACAAAGAGACTGTGGGAGCAGGTCAGAAGCTCGAACACCTACGCGGACTTATGCCATCCGAGCCAGAGAAGAAGCTACCGCTCCTGATGTGGTGACTGGTATATTCTATCTTTTTAATAATATTGTATATGCTTTGATTGACCCAGGGTCGACTCATTCCTATATTTGCACTGCTTTAGCCACTGATAAGAAATTGATCGTTAAATCGACTGAATTTGATGTACAAGTCACAAACCCTTTGGGTCATAGTGTCATAGTTAACTTGGTATGTCGTAAATGTCCACTGAAAGTTTGGGGTTGTAAATTTTTTACCAATTTAATGATATTGTCATTCAGCAAGTTTGATGTGATCTTGGGTATGGATTAGTTATCTAAGCTTCATGCGATAGAAAATTGCAAGCAAAGACAGATTAGTTTGAAATGCCCGATGGGTGAAGTAATTACAGTGGAGTCCGATAAATTGAATAGTGAAACCAGAGTGATTTTGGTTATTTCGACACAGAAGATGCTTCATAAAGGCTGTAAAGCATTCTCGGCATACATACTTGATACTCAAGGCTCGGGAACAGAATTGGATCAGGTTCTAGTTGTTTAAGAATATATAAATGTGTTTTTGGAAGAACTACAAGGATTGCCACCAGTCAAAGAGGTAGAGTTCGGTATTGATTTATTACTCAGTACCACTCCGATCTCTATTTCATCGTATAGAATGGCACCGACTGAACTAAAAGAGTTGAAAGCTTAGCTGCATGAAGTGTTAGACAGAGGATTTGTACGACCTAGTGTATCACCGTAGGGTGCGCCCGTATTATTCATGAAAATGAAGTATGGATCAATGCGGATGTGTATAGACTACAGGCAGCTAAATAAGGTGACAATCAAGAATAAGTATCTGTTGCCTTGGATCGATGAGTTATTTGACCAGTTAAAGGGTACAACCGTGTTCTCCAAAATAGACCTTCGGTCAGATTACTATTAGATTCAGGTGAAAGATGGTGATATAATGAAAATGACATTCAAAACTCTATACGGACATTATGAGTTTTTAGTTATGCCATTTGGGTTATCTAATGCCCCCGTAGCATTTATGGACCTGATGAACAAAATATTTCAACCCCAGTTGGACAGATTTGTGGTTGTGTTTATTGATGACATATTGATTTACTCAAAGATAGAATCAGAACACACTCAGTATTTAAGAGAGGTGTTACGGATTTTGCGAGAAAAATAGTTGCATGTAAAATTCAGTAAATGTGAATTCTGGCTTCAAGAAGTTAGATTCGTCGGTCACGTAGTATCTTCAAAAGAAATACGTGTTGATCTAAGCAAAGTTTCAACTATTCTTGATTGAAAAGTACAGAAGAATGTCTCTAAAGTACGCAGTTTCCTGAGATTGGCAGGGTATTACCTTCGGTTCGTGAAAGACTTCTCTATCATAGCCTTGCCGATGATGAGGTTACTATAGGAAAGTATTCGGTTCGTATGGTCTGAAAAGTGTCAGCAAAGTTTCGACCAATTGAAAAAGTTGTTAACTGAAGCTCTAGTCTTGACGTAACCCGAGACGAGAAAGGAGTTCGTTGTTTACAGTGACGCATCTTTAGGTGGATTGAGGTGAGTGATGCAAGATGGTAAAGTGGTAGCTTATGCTTCTCGACAGTTAAAACCACATGAAAGAATTACCCGACTCATGATCTAGAGTTAGCTGCCGTAGTTTTTGCATTGAAGATTTGGCGACACTACCTTTATGGGGAGATATGCCATATATTTACAGATCATAAGAGTTTGAGATATCTGATGACACAAAAAGAGTTGAATCTACGACAGCGCTGATGGTTAGAACTATTAAAAGACTATGACCTTATGATCGATTATCATCCGGGTAAGGCTAATGTTGTAGTTGATGCCCTGAGTCAAAAATTGATGTTTTCTTTGAGAGCAATGAATGCTCATCTGTCATTGGAAGGTGACGGTTCTATCACAGCGGAGCTTAGGATGAGGCCGTTATTTCTACAACGGATTCAAGAATTATAGAAAAAGGATCCAAAACTTATAGCTAAAAGGGAGCAAATACAGGGTGATGCTATTAAGGGATTTACAGTTGATATAGAGGGTATGTTGTATTACATAGGTAGGGTATGTATTCCAAATGTTTCGGATTTGAGACGAGACATTTTGACAGAGGCTCATAGCAGCACTTATTCCATACACCTGAAAAGTGTGAAAATGTATAATGACTTGAAGAAATTGTATTGGTGGTCAGGTATGAAATGAGAGATTTCAGAGTTTGTGACTAGATGTCTTATATGTCAGCAAGTGAAAGTCGAACACCAGGTGCCATCTGGGTTACTACAGCAGGTTTCCATCCCGAAGTGGAAATGAGAACGAGTCAATGTATTTTGTCATAGGACTTTTGGTAATACCGAGAAAGAAAGATTCAATCTGGGTAATTGTAAACAGATTGACGAAGTCAGCCTATTTCATTCTCATTCGAGTAGATTATCCACTGGAGAGGCTGGTTGAGCTATACGTGTCTGAGATAGTTCGACTACATGGGGTACCAGTCTTTTTCATCGCCGATAGGGATCCACTCTTTATCTCAAGATTTTGGGGTAAGTTACATAAAGCTTTAGGGACAAGGTTGAATTTTAGTACTACTTATCATCTGCAAACGGATGGTCAGTCAGAACGAGTGATATAGATTCTAGAGGATATGCTACGATGCTGTACACTTGAGTTCGAAGAAAGTTGGGAAAAATATCTGTCGTTAGTGGATTTTGCTTATAATAATAGCTATCAATCTAGTATTAAAATAGCACCATTCAAAGCATTATATGGTCGAAAGTGCAGGACACCTTTTTACTGGTCAGAATTAAGCAAGTCTAAATTGATTTGAACCGATTTAGTTCATGAGACTGAAGACAAAGTACGGGTTCGTGATTGTTTGAAAGCAGTATCTAACTGACAGAAGTCGTACACAGATCTTAAGAGAAAAGATACAGAATTTGCTGTAGGAGACTGAGTGTTCCTAAGAGTTTCACTTTGGAAAAAAGGGCTACGGTTTGGTAGAAAAGGAAAGTTGAGCGCGGTTTATTGGGCTGTATGATATCATAGAACAGGTTGGTCCTGTAGCATATAAGTTGGCTTTACCACCAGAAATAGAGAAGATTCATAATGTATTTCATGTTTCTATGTTAACACGGTATAGATCAGATCCTTCTCATGTGATTGCATCTCTTGAAGTTGAGATACAGTCAGATTTGTCGTATTCAAAAGAATCGATGAGGATTTTGGCTCGTGAGGTGAAAGAATTACGAAACAAAAGGGTACCATTAGTGAAAGTACCGTGGACCGATACGGGCTTGAAGAAGATACTTGAGAGACGGAGTCTTCGATGAGGTCACAATACCCTAACCTATTTACTGGTAAGAAACTTCAGGACGAAATTCCTTATGGGGGAGAGTTGTAATAGCCCGATTTTTAATGGTGTCGGAAACAGTGATTTCGGGATCACAACTCTAACGAATCGAGTCATAAATTTATTTATTTTAATATTTATGACGTCGATAGCATCATATTAAATTCTGGTTTAAAAAATTAAATCGATTAGATAGTTAATTATATAGAAAGGACTAAATTGAAAAAGGTGCAAAAGTAGAATTATTTAATTAGAAGGACCAATTAAAAAAATCAACCAAAGGAGTATTAGTTAGTGGATTGATATTGTTTATATTAAGTGTAAATAGATTTAATTAAGGTTAAAAATGGTTAATTAAAGCTTAATGATGAAAGTCTTAATATTTACAAAATTGCCATTGACTATATATATAAATTAAAAATAGAAAAAATAAAGAAATTCACTATTTCCTCATCTTCTCCACGACAAAGAAGAGAAAAACTAGGGTTTATACATTCAATCTTTGAGCTTTGATTTGAGTAAGTAAATCTTGATCGGTTTTAGTAATTTTTATGTTTTTGAGTCTGTATTAGCTTAATCTAGCTTATGTAAGGACTAATTTGTGAATCTGTCAAATGTTAGAAAATTGCCATTATTGAGGTTGTTTGTTCTTGAAAGCTTTTGATGTATTTGAATGTTTGATACTTGGGTTAAATATTTTTGTAAAGTGATTTTTGATGAAATTAGGGTTTAAGGACAAAAATGTGAAAATGGTGAAATTACATGGATTGCTGTGAAAATAAATGTTTGAAAGGGGTTGAATGGACACCCAAGAAATTCGGCTATGGTTAGTTGTGGAAGGAAATAGTTATTTTGCATGTTTTGTGTTGAAATGACTAGATTGAATAAAAGGAAACTAGTAGGGGTAAAACTGTAATTTTTCCAAAAGGATTAAATTGTTTAGAATGACTAAATTATGTAACTTAATGTGAGAATTTAATGACTTTTGAATTTAGACTACGATCGTGCTACAGATAATGAGAAAAGGAAATTGGTGGATTTGTCCTTGAAGTCTTTTCTAAACTGCAATTCAGTCCTGTAAGTTCGTAGTGTAGATCTTACTTAATATCCCTTGTACATGAAAATATATATTGTCAATGTACAACAAATCGTAAACATTTGGTATTGAAGATGATCGAAGAAATGAAACGCAAGAGATAGTAGACTTTATGCCGTTGAAATAGTACCAATGCGATGGTTGGGGTACCGCATGTGTTGCGAGTCCTGGGCAGCTCGTGTGAGCAGCATCGTGACTCAAAAAAGAGATATAGATCCTATATGGATTACATGTCCTACGATGGCTGGGACTTATGCTTTATGCATACTCTTGATAGCTCGGGTGAGCAGCATCGTTAGGAAACAGTTTAAAGTACAAATAGACACCGTAACGATGGCTTGGGTACAGCATAAGTTGCGAGTCCTCGACAGCTCGTGTAAGCAGCATCGGGTACTGGTAACAAAAAGTTATGAACAGGAAGAGAAATTGTAAATACTCAAAGAGCAATGGAATTACTGGCTTGATGAAGTCATTATTGCTTATTACCATGTTGGTATTTCTTAACTATCGAACTTACTAAGCTATAAAGCTTACCACAGTTATTGTTGTTGTTTTGTATATCATTTGCTGATTGAAGATCGGATCATCGTCCTCAATTGAAGTCACACTATCACGGAGTTTGTCGGTAGATTTTGCATTAGTTAGTCTTATGACATGTACTAGGATGATATTAACTTTTGATATTGAACTAAAGATGTTGAATTCTTGCTATTTTGATTATGTAAATGCATGAAGTATAACTTAGATGCTTAAGCTTATGATGCTTGTAAAGACTTAAAAGTTTTGTATGTTGTGTGAATTTTTAATGCAGAACTTGTATTGGTTGTGTTAGAGACATTAAACTTGTGTCTTGGCATTATTCTTGAGATTCTGCATACTTGTTTTGGTAGAACTTATGCATGTATCGTTAGAAGTACATGGTAGGAGAGAGGTTGTTCTCTGACTTGGGTAGTTGAATTACAAGTATCGGTAGTTTATGGTACTGATGTATCAGTAGTATGTATGCTTATATCGGTAGAAGTTGCAGGGTGAGGATTTTTACTCTCTGGAGTTTTTGGTATTGGTAGTTGTATGACTTGTATCGATAGAAATCATACTTGTATCGATAGAAATCATACTTGTATCGGTAGAACTAGCATAGATACTGGTAGAAGTCTGCACAGTTCTAAATTGTTCATTGAATTGACTACTACCAATACTTGACCATCAAAGTACCGATAGAAGTCCCCTAAAATGTTAGAAATGCCCTTTTTACCCTTGATGAAGTTGTGTTATGATTATCCTAAAAGATGAACAGAGTTAAATGAATAGAAACATCGAAATCTTAACCAGTGACGGTGTTCGAGATTTGGGTGTTACAAAGGCCATGTATGGTGCCGAAAGATACTGCAAGAAATTAATCAAAATAAGGTGCAAGCCAACTTCATGCATGCAGTGTGTCACGATCGCGACAACGTATGGTTTCGGGTGACAGAGTTCGATAGATCGAACCAAGGAATTGTCGGTGGACAATAACGTGTACACCTCAAAAATAGGACTTGCGATTATGGGAGGTTTGACGCACTTTGTTATCCATGCATTCATGTAATTGTAGCTTGTTAGAATCTCTGTTTGGATCCCATGAGCTATGTCGACGAAGTGTACAAATTAGAATACATATACAACGTGTGGAGACACGTATTCCCACCAATCCCAAATGAACGTAAGTGGTAGTCTATATCACTTGCTTCATTTAAGTAGTTACCGGATAGAGAATTACGTCGCAAACCAAGAGGTTGACCGTTATCGACTTGAATACGTGATAATATGGATATCCGAGAAAGAACGAGCCAACAGAAGTTATGCGGGTGGTGTAGGAACCCGAGTCATTCAATGCCAAAATGTCCACATCGAAATCAGTGAGGTGGTTGTACAATTCGTATAGTAATAATAAAATTCTCGAACTTTCTAATTTGGTTCTCAATTAAATGAAACAATATGTCAAAACTAAGTATCTTCGATTTTATTAAATGAAACAATATGCCAAAATGAATTTTATTAAAAAATAATTAAATTATACAAACAAAAATAAAAATAAAATAATTAAATGAAACGAATTTTGAAAATTTTGAGAGCTTTAGAGAATTTTGGGAGTTTTAAAGAGAAAATAATGTGAAATTTAGAGAGAAAATTGAGTGAAAAATAAAGGATTGGGGGGTTATAGTTTTTTTAGGGTTTAAGGTTTAGGAGAGGGAGGCCGATCATGGAACACGGCCAAAACCGTGCCCCGTGTGCGAAAACACAACATAAAGGTGTGCGCTCTTTTGGGTAAAAACGCTTCCACGTGGGCACCATTTTGGCAAAAACGCTCCTATATGGGCGCGCTTTTGTTGCACATAAGGAAAAGTGTCTACACGTAATGCACTTTTCTTAAAAACCCCTGACATGGCATCCACTTGGACGCATTTTTACAAAATTAACCCATTCAAGTCAATAAATTACAATATGGTTCATTTTCGTAAATAAAAAAAAAATGGTAAATAACCTCATTAAAAAAAAACTTGAACAAAAGTAAATGACACGTAGTGACTTTTATTTTCATAAAAAAAATTCTTGAATTAGTTTTTAGCTTAAAAATATATTTATTAAAATTACATTTAATTAAAAAATAAAAATTGTATTTTTTAATGACTTAATGACAATTTTGACCACTAACATTTGCATGTTTTGTTAAAATAGCCTTAATTGTATTTTTGAGCCTTTTTTGACCATCAACTTTTATTCTTTTTTTTTTTCAATTTACTTTTTTTAATAATATAATTACATGTGAAAAATAATAAAATAATAAATAATACATTAAATTTAAAAAATAAACCTTAATTTAAAAAAAATAAACTTAATTATCTAAAAAAATTAACTCAATAGAAAAAATTTTCAATAAACAACCGTATGAAAGATTGAATTCTTAATTTATTCATTAAATTTATTAGAAAAAAACAAATTAAAAAAAAAAATACCATCGCAAAAAAAAAAACTCAAAACTACAATTAAAGATATTTTGACAAAACATGCAAAGTCAAATTTATCATTTAAGCTTTTTTTAATTCTTTCTCTGTTTTTTTTCTTGTTCTCTTTCTCCTTCTTCATCTTTCCCATTTTACCTTCTTATCCATAAAAAAAACCATTGCTGAAGTCTTCATTTTCATCATAACTATCATTAGAATACACCAAAAATTTAAAAAAGGAAAGACAACAAAAAGCAAAAAGCACATTATGAATTCCGCCTAAAGCAAGAACTAAAGTCTTCCGAGTATTATTTGATTTATCTAAATATTGAAAGAGAAACTTATAAAAAAGAAAAAAAACATATCTAAAATTGAAGATAATAGGAAGCACTTAGATTTTATGTTGAAATTTCAAGATTGTTTTGAAAAAATTCAAATTTTCCTTTGAAAAAACAAATGTTGGAAAGGAAAACAAAAAAAAGAAAAAAAAAGAAAAGAGAATGATGAATATTTGGACTCAAACATTCACATGAGAAATGGTGCCAATATCTAGACTTCTGAGTTGATTTGAAAGTTTAAAGGGAGAATAATTTGAGTTCTATTTTTTTAATATAATTTGAGTTCTAATTTAATTAAAGGAAATTTTATAGAAGATTTTTTTTCTGTCATTTATAAATTTGTAGAGGGTTCTTAAAATCACTTTTAATCTTTGGGGGAAGAAAAGATTGACGGAAGAAAAAGAAGAATCTAGAAAGTAAGAGTCTTGAAACCTAAAAATTATAAAATTAAAAAGGAATTTGAATCTTGAAATCTAAACAACCAACCTGATCAATCTTAAAAATAAAAAATTATACAATTATATTTCTTTTTTTTGGTTAAAAATTATTTAATCATTTACCATATATATAGAGGGAGTTTCTATAATTTTTCTGTTTTTCTATGTTTATTGAAAATATATGTCCAAACTTTGATATAAACTCAGTTATTCAAATCTCATCACAAAAAAATATATATAAATATATATTTTTCATAAAAAAAAAAGAAATAATTTTAAAATAGAATTTTCAGTTCTCTAAACTTTTTGTTATTTTTTATCAATTCAACCAATTTAACGCTCAACAAAAACCAATTCATATTAACTGTAACATTACCAGATAATACACGTGGGATGTCTTATATGCTATACAATATACACCAAAATTTTCTTGTATATGCTCTCAGAACTTGAGGAAGTATTGCAAAAGTCTCATTCTAAGATCAACTGGCCTGTGTCTTGTAAAAAAAAAAGAAAGAAAACTGCAAAATAAGAATTCAAGCATAATATATATTCCTCCCATTGCACCCGAATTACTCATTCCTCAGGCCGAAAGAAGGTATATGTCGAACTCGTCTCCGTCTTTGTAACCTGCATGGAGATAATTTAAGTTCTTATGTAAGGAAGAAGAGTTGGGAGCTTACCAATTTCATAAGCAGCTGCGCCTCAAGGAAATAACACATTTGATTTCAAATTATTGAGGTGATACGAAACTCGGAATGAGTGTAGTTAGATCATGCAGAGACAGAACCAGAATCCATTTTCAGTTGGTTATGTCAAGTTCTGTTCTGATAGGTTCTTACTTCCAGGGCTTAATGGTACAGTCATAAAACTGCAATGAATACTATTTTCTATCATCAATTAGGGGAAAGTCACTATCTGGACAAGCAATTTCAGAAATCCCTTGTTTCAAACTTTGACTTCCTTCCTTAAAATGCATACGATGGCTAATCAACAATCTCAAAAGATCTTTGTTTTGCTTATTACAGCTTATTAGCCTAAACAACTAAAAACTTTCATCATATAAGAGAGAAAGTATTGATGAAACTTATACCAACCTCGGGATTACGGGATGGTCCAGTAGGAAGAGCAGGAACAAGAGATGTCCAAAGTACAGGGTCTACCAAGGAGTCAATTGTATTGTAGTTGGTGAGAAGTGGAGCAGACAAGAAGGGACTCAAAGGGAACGCATTTTTCTGAAAAGCTGATAATCCACCAGTCATCCCCGTGGCTCCAAGTCTATCACTTCCAGTATCATGATTTACTGATTTTCCAGCTGCCTTACCGTGATCCATTTTGTTTATAGCATTTTTGTTCTCATTCTCATCATTATCAGCATTTTGTTCTTGTTTCTTCAGTGCCTTCTCTTGCAGGCTCTTGAAATCAGCAGACCGGGACAATATACTCAAGGCAGATATAGAGGACCCTTTGCATTTCGTACCTTCAAGGGATGTGCCCAGACGGGGCATTTGGTATGGTTCAGTAGGCTGCACTGCCCACTCTGATGTTTTAAGTTCACTACCAATGTCTTCAGGGCATGCATTTTTAGTTTCCTCTGAAGATTTTGTTCCAGCTTCTGCTTGACGAGTTTTGTTGGTTCCCCACCACTTAATATAACCCGTTAAGTCAATCTTTCTCTCAATGCAAAAACCACCAATGTAATCATTTTCTTTGGTAGGATCATCACCTATACAATCGGTTTAACAAGATAGAATTGGATGTTACTAGTGCACGGAACTGACATGTGAAAGATCCATATTACATTTGGCTAGAGAAGGTGTGAACTAAAATAACTTACAGTCCTCCCATAAAACTAGTTGCTGGTTTAAAAAAATTAAACAGTAAACTTACCGTAATGTATACTATTAAAGTATTCAGATCCCAAAACGCGGCCAAATGATGAGTCCCACCGACGACTTCATGGTAACCAGAGATATATATTAAAAATTTAATAAAAGTGGAAAAGAAAAAAAAAACACATTAACAACCAATGCATGATTTCAATGATGATAAGCTCCAACAAGTTGGAAGTGAACGATATTAAGAAATTTGCAGGAAATAAATGAATTGATACCATAGAACTCACAAACATATGATTCATGGTTCAGAACATAATATTAAGGGAAAAACGGTTGATTATTTCTTCTGACTTCTTTCAACCATAAGGGATTTTTCTTTTCATTTTGAAAACGTTATATTGAGAGAAAGGCTATTCACATCAAATGTTAGCTGACAATTCTGGCAACAATGCTCTTGTGTGGCTTACTGAAATCTGAATTTTGCTAGACATATTCAAAATTAGATGAGAAAACTAAAAGGGGAAGCTTGATGCAGCAGTTTCACCAATCTTTAAACTACTTGTTCCATCCACTAACACTAGGAAAAGGTATCGTAGAAAATACATGTTTCGGTACAAGTATGGATAGATATGGTAAAAGTTTTACCTTGAAAGACCACGATATTTAGAAATTCCTCTTGAGAAACCACTGCTTTTTCTATAGAGAGACAATTATAAGTAAACAACTCTAAATTAGAATACAAACTTCTAAAGTTCACACACACCCTCGAAAACATGCAAGATGTAAACAACTCTAAATTGGAATACGAACTTCAAAAGTTCACACACACCTTCGAAGAGATGCAAGATAGTCCTCTCTTGACACATTCTGCATCTCTTCAAGATCCCTAGTATAGTCAGTAACCTGCACAGAAATTTCCACGATTTAGAACCAATTTCAGGCAAATGAGGATTAAAGCACAGAGGTTATGAATTAAAGTATATTCTTTTGAGCAAAACCGGCTCTCTCAACAAGACACACTCTTCCCCAAAAAGCCCAAAACCTAACCAAAAAACATCCAATGAAAGAAGGAACAGGGAAAATGGTATGCATTCATGTCCCCTGAAAGGTGAAACAAAAGTTTCAAATGCCAAATTTGAAAATCAATTCTAGGCGTAAGAATTAAGAACTGCAAGGCAATCACATCATTGTTAGGAAAATGTTAAAATCTTTTTTTTTTATATATATTTTAAAAAATCTCTCGACTATTTCTTTCAAAAAATAAAAATATAACACAAGAAATAGATATTTTAATTGATAAGAAAAACTATTTTTTGAATTTTTTAATTCTAAAATTAAATGTTACTTTTTTAATTTAAAAACGACTTGTTGAAGAAAAAATATAAATGATATGACAGGTAGCACTTTTTTGTTCCCTAATTTTACCATGTCAACCTTTTGATTAATATGTTAGTCGATGGGACAATGTACTAGAGACAACTAAAGTTTGAATACATGATTCTAAATTTCTACCCATTAGGTATCAAGTTGATAAAAGTGGTTTTCAATTAGTAGCAAACAAAGCAAACATGATGAGTGTCCAAAGACCTAATATTATTCCAAAGCATCTAATTCGTCTACTTTCTGTGCTAGTGGTCATCTTACCGGAAAATTAATGAGTGTCCCAGGACCCCAGTATTTCAAAGCAGCAAGGTCATAAGCTCTTGCAGCAGCCTCCTCATCATCATATGCCCCTGAAAATATGTGTTGCTTAATAATTAGTAATTAACAGAATGAATGGAAGGACATGTTCAAACAAAAAAACTCATGAATCTTCTAGCTTACCTAAGTAAACTGATGATAGTCACACACCAATCATCATAGGCACCAAAGAACAACAAAAATATTGTTAGTTTTCATGAGAAATAGTAAACTATTAACTTACAATTAACTAGCTTTCAAATCTAATACAAGAGAAAGGCAGACAGACAGACCTTGCTTCCCTTTTTTATTCTGGTTTTGATTCCAAGTACTTTTATCCCAAAGGTGAGCTTCATAACGACCAGTCCATCTATGCCTATTATACATCAATGTTGAACCACAAGCATCAATCACCATGTATAGGAATGAGTGCTATTAAATTCTTTAGTACTATCAAAAGATAGCCAACTTTAAAACATGCATCACCAAAGAAAAATGTTGCAGAACTAAATGGGATCTTTTAGTACCTTCAGAATGACCTAGTTTACCCATTTATTATAGCTGTCAACTTCAACTTACAATCAACCCATAGAGAAGATATCAATTACAAACCACAGAAACCTATGTGGTCTAGTAATATGATTAACTTGAAGAAAAGCATTCCTTGTTGTGCACAAAATTTGATTACCTTAAGCTTAAACTATTTCTTGCAATTTGTACTCCAATATATCATGGTAGTACAATTTTATCAAAGTTTCTCCAACAGCAAAGAGGAAAACAGAGGGGTGGCTTGGCTACCAAAAGCAGATAAAGATGACAGCTATATGCCCACAGCTGCTGAAATAGAAACATGCACACTACAAAATTTTGAAAAAAGAATTGATGTTTCTTCTAGGTGTCACCACGTTGTGTACCTAAGACAAACCCTGTTGATTTTTTCTCCCAAAACTTTCTTGCGTTATGCTTTTCAAAAAGCTGGCAGACTTAATATGTTATCATTTTTGTGTCCTCTCCTAACCGAACATACAAGATCAGCCCAAGGATCCCGATCAATTAATCAAAGGCATATGTCCATCTTCATCTTCTCTCCAAAGCTTCCTCCTTACCCTTCCCAAGCACCAATCATCAAACACGTAGAAGACATCAATAGTGGCCTTTGAACTTTCACCTCCAAGTTTTCTTTGCTCACAACAACAATAAACTGTAATTCTGAAATTAAAAATAGACAAGTTCTCGCAATTTAGTTCCTTTTACAGTCTATAAAAGCCAAGGTTAGCTCAATTTAACTGCTCACTTTACTGATATCTTCCAGCAACAATTACATATGCCCAAAGCTAAAACCAGCTGAATCCCAGATCAAATCATCAAAAACCATTCGAAAGTGCCACTCTTCTCCCATCAATTAATCTAATAAACTACGCATAAAAAAATTAGATTTCCGCTAGGCTCATCCATCAACATAAACTTCACACAAACTGTAACTCCACACTCATGATCTTTTATTTGAAGAAGAAAATTACAGATTATAAGCAAATCCAAACAACTAAACCAAAATATTTTAAAAATAAATAAATAACTTCAATAATTTTTTTGTTTTTTTCTCTCTACCTGGTGACTCCACGGTAAATGGAGCTGCGTTTGCCGGCGGTGCAAGGCGGCATCTTACTGATACGTTCTTTAGCAGTGCAGCCTCTCTCTTTCTTCGCTTTCTTCAATCCTCTGCACAGTAAAAGTTGATCGTTTGCTATCACAGTCTCGGAATTCTCTCCGCCACTGGCTTCCGCTTTCATCCCAGGATCAGAAGAAGACGTCGAAGCCATGTTTAAAGAAAAAGAAACCCTAAGCCTAAGAGAAAGAATCACAAGGCACCAAAGAGGAAACAGTGAAGTTGAGAGACAGTGAAGCGTCGGATTTTTGGGGTTTTGCTTTGCCGTTTGGGTCTGATTTTCACTGTGGAGGAAAAAAATATTGGACGTAGGAAATGATGAATTTACGACAATGCCCTGGGCAGTTCTTGCTATTAACTTGTTGATGATTGGCATTGAGAACGATGAAACGGCTGTAACGGCTAGGATTGGGCAATGGTTAGTAATGTAACTTAAATATTTTGAAAGTCTTTGAGGCTTTGGCATCTGTCAACAACAATGAGCCCCACGACGTCGGTTTTGCATGTTTCTTTATTATAAAAATTGACTGTTTTAAACGGTGTGTCATAAATAATAAATAAATCTATTTAAATATAAATATAAATTATAGGGTAAATTCCTCAAATAGGTCACCCAAGCTGCTTTGCTTATCAAGATTTATTTTTTTGTTAATTTAGTCACTATGGTGAAATCAATTTCGTAATTTAATTACTCTATTATTAAAATGAATTTAGTCACCAAATGGAATATTGATTTCTTGTTATAATAATAAATTTTTCTCTCAATTATTACCAATTTTGTTAATTTAGTATTAATTTTGAAAATCTCAACAAATTTAGTTATAAATATTTTACATATTTTGTCGAGCTGATTTTGATTGTTGATCTAATGATCAAAGATGTTCATTGTCCTAGATGTGACTTAAGTTTAAGTCGCATAATTGTTAGGTTTTACCTCTTCTTATAATTCACAAAAAAATATTTTTTCAAATATTTAAAAAAAATAAAAATTCAAAGATTATTACAACTTATAAAAATATATAAAAATTTCAAAATAAATATATTTAAAAATTGTTAAAATTTGTAACATTTTTAGATCTTCCTTTTTTATTTTTTATTTGTTCTCTCTTCCACGTTATTATTTCTCTTTTTCATTTTAACTGATAAATTTAAATCTCTTTCGCTAGCTTCTAGAAGAATTAAGAACTCAAAAGAAAATAAAAAATGAAATAAGGGAAGATCAACAATGGTTTTTAAGCTCAAATCCCCATGAAATTTCACCAATGTCGTTACAGTATGAACCAGGGAGTGAGTTCATTAGAGCAAGTTGAAGCACAATCCCAAAAGCGAAAAGCTGGAAGGAAGAAATTTAAAGCGACTCTACGGCCAGTATTCAAAGGTGTTTGTAGAAGGAAGGCAAGTGGGTGAGTGAGCCCATCAACAAGTCCCATCAACAAGTCCCGAATATGGCTAGGGACATGCTCCAGCCCAGTTATGGAAATCAAGGCTTTCGATGCAGCCGTTGTGGCTCTCAGAGGAGATGTTGCTTCCTTAACTTTCCCGCGTTTGTTTGTACATTGTCGCCTCCTAGGTAGTTAATGGGTTGGGCAAGTCGGATTAGGTTCAAGTTGAGCTCTAATAAAATTTTAAGTTCAATTGATAGATTTGGACTCGACTTGAAATAGGGTTTAAATTTTTATTCAGGTTCGATTCGGATAAAAATATTAAAATTCGAACGTATTAATATTTTTATTTTATTTTTTATATAAAAATTTTAAATATATAATTGACCAAAAACACTAAAAATATTATTATTTGAGCTTTTAATCATTCAAGTTAAAAAAATCAAGTGCTCTCTAGGTTTTCTTAGAGAAAACAAGGGCGATTGTGGTTAGGCTTGGAGCGGCGGTGACTTTGAATGGTGCGAGAGAAAGGAAAGATGATGATTGAGTTGCTTGAAGAAGAATTGTTGCAGCTATGAGATAAAAGTTCAATTGTTGCTCCAACACAAGAATATGCTAATTGCTTTTTAAATTCAACTGTGTTTCCATGCCACAATTACAAACCTTTATATACAACTCTTAAAGAGTCAATTTCATATTATTTACTCCTAGAATAATGCTTAACAACCAACCACAAAATCTATTCTTTTTTCTAAATTTTGATATTTTTATCATCCTAAGAATAATTCTACAATTTTCAATTCATCCCCTCATCTTGTTTGATGTTCCAATTTAGCTCGATTTTGCTTGTTTTTGAACTTTGGTACTCCAATTGCATCCCTGATAAAATTGAACCAATAAATCACAAGCTTAATAGCATTCTATGAAAAAATTGACAAAAATTAGGTACATCAAGCACATAAAATTAGTTTGCTATCAAATTCCCCCTATTTAGTCGATGTTTGTTTTCAAGTATGTTGTGCATTCTTATACTAGAAACCATTCAATAATTTTGTTCTGAAATCAAGTATCATTCAACAGCCATGCACAATGCAAACAATTTAGGTGTAGCACAAATAAGAATTTACTCAATTTAATCAATAAGTGTTTATAAAATTTTAACAATGTGCAAAATCAATTTAATCAATAAGTGTTTATAAAATTTTAACAATGTGCAAAATCAACCATTTCACTAAATTGAAGCTCAATCAAATTTGCAAGGCAAGTGTTCTCAATCAAATTATTCAACAAGTTTGGGATAGAGTTGAATCTTTTTACATGACATGAAATGACAACCTAAGCACCTCACCCCAGTTACTCAATTTGACACGTCTCCGAACGAATTATTTTTCTCTACTCATGGTAGCTTGGTTAGCGGAGTGTTTGCAAGTTCAAATTTGTCACTCGAATCTTTTGACGCGAGATGAAATGACAACCAAGCACCTCATTCCGGTTACTCAATTTGGTTACATTTCCGAAATCTTCACTCATATCTAAGTCATCACCGGAGTAGTATGTATATATATAATTATTTATTTTATTATTATTATTAATATTATTAATATATATTTACATAAAATAAAATGAATAAAACGAGATACAAGAGCTAACAATTTCCATGGGGTGTTAATTTAGCCACAATATTTTCAGTTTTACGAAATACTTGTCAATCAAACTAAGCAATGAGTAATTATTCATGAATCACCCAACATTTGAATTAACTAATCATATGAATTAAAGGCTCAATTTCAAACAAATTAAGGAATAATATCGGTATAAGAATTAACACATGCAATGAAGAGTATGGTGTGTCCTACAAAACCCCTTACTTAGTCCCCATTTTCCTCAATGTGCAATACTAAAGAATAAAGAGAAGAGTCAAGTGTACTTCGCATGTATGTTTAATTTGGCTGAGGGTGGTGAAAGTGATCGCTTTGCAATATTGACACACCATCATTGGAGGAGGAGGTTGAAAATGTTTTGAGAATTGAGAATGAACTTCAATCTAGTGAAGAATTGATTTCATTAGAAGAAAGTGATGGTTTCCACTTATAGAGCATAAATCTTCAATTAATCACTATTAAAGATAGACCCATCATGGAAGAAATGTTAACAATTGAAGAATCTATGGATCAAAGATTCGATTTTGAATGGGAAATTACCGTCATGTATAATATCTCTTTGTTGCAACAGATCCCTAGAGAAATCACTAATATTGGAGTTTTCCATGTACTCTAGATAACTAGAGAGATCTATATCTATGAGCCAGCACCTCAGTTTTAAGATGTCAGAGTAATCATGTCTTCATGGAAGGAGAAAACAGATTTGTGGAGAACTTAACCCTTTTAATGGGTTCAAGAACCATGTACAAGAATATCATTTCTAGGAATATGTTATGTCGGTTGTGAATGGGAGGATATAGCTGCACCAACATGGTTGCAATCAAATGAAAATTTATTGAGAGAATCGTTTTTGTTGAATAAAATGATTGAGAAGCTATTAGGGCAACACAAATTGGATCTATGTTTTTTATACATGGCCCAATAAAGAAAGTGGTCACTAGACCAAGTGGTGGTATCAATCCACATAAGTTATCGATAGATATGATCGAAGGAAGGAAATGGCAGTTATTAATGCAAGGCAAAAAGAAAAATTTTGAGAAAGAGATAAACGCTATAGGATAGCTTGGCATGACGATTGTTGGACTAATAGCGACAGAACGAACCATTCCGGAGTGCCAAAATGCACACTAACTACTTTGCTAGACAATTCTGGCAAACACTAATAATGTTTTTGCTTTATATGTATATTAGCAAACTAACTTTGTTTTATTTTCATTTCAGGCTAATTCAAGCAAAACTAACATGTTTGTCACGACGTAGCTTGCCTATGTCACGACAAAACAACCATTATACCTAGAGTCCATCGATGACGTGACAAACGCTCATGATGAAGCGATGAAAGAGTCAGGCTACCACTTTGCACAAAATTTCGATACTGATTAGTATGTCGTGACATGAGAAAGTTTACGTCGTGACAAAAAGCATATTGATGAGTTTGTTGCGACACAAAGTACCCTATGTCGCGACATCGTCTGTAATTTCAATAGGGTTGACCCAATCCGATTGCATAACCCGACATTTTAAACCCACATTTTACTCGATTTCTTAACCTTAAAACCATAATTTTACCAACCCCTATATAGTAACCTTAAACTAAACCTAATACACTACCTAAACACTTCAAAACTGTCTCAAATCTTCATAAGTCCCTCATTTTCTTTTTCCTAAGCCTAAAACCCACCATCATTATCATTCACTCAAGGAGGGCTACCTCTAGCAAAGGCTCGTTCCACACCATTCGGCAAGGCAAGACATCGAAGAGAAGATATTTCTAAACTTTTACTGTTCCATTGCTTATCACTTATCTTCTACTTAAGATGCCTCTTAGAAGAAGTAAAAGTACCATAGTTCAGAAAAATGATAGTGATTTAAATTATGAAAGGTTTGAGAATACCGAAATCAAAAACTATTTCCTAGTATCTCAAAGACGACCACTCATTCAAGAACGAGGCTTTGAACCATCGATGATTCATTGCAAGGAGATATGGCCGCTGGTAAGGTATCACCAATGGGAACAATTTTGTGTTCCCCCAACAAGTAACGCTATCATACTAGTAATCCATGAATTCTATGCATCTCGTAAAGATGATATTATTATGAGAAGAACTTATTAGTAGTAGTGAGGGGGAAATATGTTCCCATTCTGCCTGTAGATATCTGCGAATACTATAATGTACCATATTATAAGAAAGATTTTATGGATAACGTGGACTTTAATCTATTTAAGAATGTTGAAATGGAAGAGCTTATTAGGTTCTTAACAGAGGGTAGAGGTGTTTGGAACTATAGACTAGACATAGGTACACCATCTAATTTTAATCAAGCCATAATGTTTTCGGTTGCCAAAATATGGATGCAATTTTTGGCAACACGAATTGCGTCAGCCTTAAATATCTCTAACGTTAATTCTTTTCTAGCTCTTCTATTGTATGACATTTTGCAACGAAAAAAGATTTGTGTAGGTGCTTGGATCTTCCGAAAAATGAAGTGGTGCACCCAAGGCCAAAAGAGTGGTCTTTTCTTTCCTCATTTGGTGACGGCACTATGCAAGAAGGTAGGGGTGCCAATGAGCGTGAACGAGCAATTTCAATGTAAACAGTACAAACAGTACGTTGAGCTTTAATGTAAACAAATTAAGGAGTGAAACCAAAGAAGGAAGGAAAAGATGGATATACCAGCTTCACTAAAAAGAAAAGAAAAATCAAAGACCGAAAAGAAAATCCAAGTAAGCATCGACACAAAGCTTGATGGCATGATTCGGTGAATGTAGGAGATTGGGCCTATATTGAAAGAATTTGCAAGGATGAACAGGTTATCAACTCCAAACTACCCATCGAATATGTTTGGAGAGGATGACGGTGTCGATGAGGAAGCTGAGTTGGAAGGGACCAATCTGGATCACGATGACCCTAACACGAAAGATGAATACAAGGCAATGTTCCATCCTCAATATTCAACTCCCAAATGGCCAGTGATTCGGAGTCCAACAAGGTGGGAGCTCTCACCAAAAGTACTTCGGCAAGGGCAAGGCTCCAATGGATGCTCAATCTGACTTAGAGGAGGATTGAGAGCTTTTGAATGTTTTTAAAGACTTTATTTTATTTATTTTTAAAACTTGAAATTTTGTATGATTTTGGTTTGTGTTTTATGACTTATTTAATTAGTAGGAGTAGTTATAAAAGTAGAATTTATTTTTGCATACACATGCTTTAATTTTTATGCAGGAACCCCACATAATGGAGACACAAACATTTAGAGCTAGTCATGATAAAAGGAGAAGGACAACCACCATTAGAAGAGGAACTTCCACGATCAATCGAGTAACTTGTTCCTTATTTTTTAGGGGCTACATATTGAGGACAATGTGTTATCTAAAGTGAAGGGTAACATATGAACTATTGCATTTTTCTTTTGATTTTTTAACATTTTTTTGCTTTGATGTGTGCTTGAGCTTGTAGAAATACAAGTGATTGGTTAGGAGAATGTATAGTAGGTTGATTGTATTTTTTGATAAATTTTACATTATGACAAGGAAATTTTAAATTTTTTAGCATGAAACTACTAAGTTCTATAGGTTACACTAAGTATAGATAGAAAGATATTGTTGGTACCAAATGAATAATATGAGGAAACAAGCATGTTGGTATATATGATAGACAATAATTTTTGTATTATGTGATTAAATAGACATTTGTGCATATTGAGATGTTTAGGGATGACCTAAGGCATTGTTTGGATACATCTAGATCTAAAAAGCAAAACCTTATTCTGAATTACCATTTAGTACCATATTTGAGCTTATTGACCATTTTTGATGAACCACATTACAAACCTTTAGCCTCAAAAGTTGATTTCTGTGCACTCTTTTCTTTGGTCCTATTTTGCAGATAATAGATGTATGACCATATGTATTGAGGGTAAATAAACACATTAAGGTGGTGTTTGTAAAAAAAAGTGGAATAGGAAAGTCAATATGGGATATGGACTTTAGTATAGCTAGAAAGAGAAAAACAATGAAAAATTAAAAAGAAAGAAAAGATGAGTAAAAACAAAAGAAAAATTCATGAGTAAGAAAATATATGAAAAGTGACAAAGTCACAAAAATACCAAAAAGAAAAAAAAAATCTTGCTCAAGAACTAGAAGAATACTCATAGGCTAGCTAAAGAGATTAGACCATGTTGAGATTTCCTAAGTGGAGAGAAAAGGAAGGTGAGAGAAGAAGAAATAAGGAGGTGAGAAGGAATGAGACACTAAAGGGGGAGAATAGTAGACAATACAATGTGCCAAACTGTTTCATGTTTGTAACATTTTGTGCTTACTATTCTTTGAATTTCGTACCTATCCTAAGGCTAAAAAATTTACAAGCCAAAAAGCCCTATGTGATCTAAACAACTCCATGCATGAATGAATGTGGCATTACATGATTTCATTATGACTATCTATATTGTACTAGGATAATTAAAGTACTTGTATTAGACATTGATGGAGTTATACCAATGAGACCTTAATATTTATATCTTTTGTAACTTATTGAACTTAGATGTTTTTAAACGAAAACGATAAAGTTACTTGCTCGTCATATTGAAGTCATTAAAAAATACATAATGCCTAGAGTAGATGTTGCGAACTTAATCCTTGTATGATACTGATGTGCTGGTTTTATACCTAATAAATTGATTTACTTTTCATACTTTAAGAGCTTGAAATTAAGCATTTTCCTTTCATTTCCTTAGGAATTAGTTTAGTTTACAATTTTGGAATAAAATGTGTAAAAAGTGCAAAAATGTGTGTTTTATTGTCTTTAAGGTCGATTGAGGCCTAAGGGTTAGCTAACGTACTTCGTGAGTGAGCAGGAGACCTTTGGAAGTCAAACAAGTATGAAGTTGATCACTATATCATGACATAGTCTGCTCTACGTAGCAACAAAGGGACAAAACTTGAAGAATCTCGAAGCTAACTTCTTTGCCACAACATACATCACCTATGTCGTGACAATGCCTACATGATTGCCCAAATGGAGTGGATTGACCTCTTTGTCATGATACGGATCCTATGTGTCACGACATCGACTCTTGGATGTGGATTTTACACCGAGTGAAGGGTGTTTTGGTCTTTATCGTGCCACTTAAACACGAGGAATGATAGTTGACCTAGGGTTGCTATACAATTCGAGTTTATTCTATTTCATTGATTCAATTCTATGTTCATTTCTATTATTGCTTTTATTATGTTTGAATAAACCATGAGGAACAAATCCCATTATGGGGGATTAGGGAGTGGAAGTATGGATATTTGAAGATTGTATAATAGGGATTTTTAATCAGATCAACTGTTTGGGAAAGGAAGAACATGAAACAAACATTAGACCTGACAACCTTAGAAAGTCATCTAGGTGGGAACGAGCCTAAAATTGGTATTGTCCATTCATGAACACCTTTACCTTAAACCAGTTTAGGCTATGACATCTAGCGATAAGTAGTCTTTATTTTCTTGTTATGTTGGTGGAAGATCGAAAGATCCTACTAGGATAACAACTAGTTGATTAAAGCAAAGTCCCCAAAATCGATGATTGAAGAATCCATACTGAAGCGACCTAATCTCCCCAAATCTGTTGTCGAATCTACCTATTTCTTTCCCTTTGATTTATTTTATTTTCTTTAATTTTATGTTTTACAATCACAACCCTTTTATTTTATTTTCATACTATAAACCTAAAGATAGTACTAATTACTTCTTTTCCTTGCAAGGATATAAATAACTTTTGCTCTTAGCCTCCTTTTGGTACAATCCTTGGAATACTACCAATTATTGCGTTGTACAAACTATATTACAATCTGACTCGTATACTTTCGGAAGCCCTAAAACACACACCAAACAGGAGTACATTCGGAGGCGGTCAGATACATACTCAAGCTCATATATTTTCCTTTCTTGTTTTGTTTGCTTGAGGACAAATAATGACCTAAGTGTGGGGGAGTTTGATATGCTGGTTCTGTACCTAGCAGATTGAACTAATTTTCATACTTTATGATCTTGAAATTAAGCATTTTCTTTTCATTTCCTTAGGATTTAGTTTAGTATTCTGTTTTGGAATAAATTGTGTAAAAAGTACAAAAAGGTGTGTTTTATTGTCTTTAAGGTCGATTGAGGCCTAAGGGTTAGCTGATGTACTTTGTGAGTGTGCAAGAGACCTTTAGAAGTCAAATAAATATGAATTTGATCACTATGTCACGACATAGACTGCTTTACATCGCAACAAAGGGACCAAACTTGAAGAATATCGAAGCTGACTTCTTTGTTGTGACATACATCACCTATGTTAATTTCTATTATTGTCTTTATGATGTTTAAATAAACCATGAGGAACTAATCCCATTATGGGGGATTAGGGTGTGGAAGTATGGATATTTGATGATTGTATAATAGGGATTTACGATCGGATCAATTATTTGGGAAATGAAGAATGTGAAATAAACACTAGGCCTGATAACCCTAGAAAGTCATCTAGGCGAGAATGAACCCAAAATAGGTATTGCTCATTCGTGAACACCTTCACCCCAAAAAAGTTTAGATTGTGACATCTAGCGATAAGTAGTCTCTATTGACTCTTTATGTTGGTGGAAGATCGGAAGATCCTACTAGGGTTGCGACTAGTTGACTGAAGCAAACTCCTCAAAAAATCGATGGTTGAAGAATCCTTAGTGAAGTGACCTAATCTCCCCAAATCTGTTTATTGAATTCACTATCTCTTTCCTTTGTTTTCTTTTATTTATTTTATGCTTTTCAAATCACAAAATTTTGATTTCCTTTCATATTGTAACCTTAAAAATAATACTAATTAATATTTTCTCTGCAGGGATCTAAATCACTATTGCTTTAAGCCTCATTTGGGTACGATCCTTGGAATACTACCAGTGTTTTGTTGTAACAAACTATATTACAAACTGACCTGTAACATCCGCGTTTTTTAATCGGAGTTGGAACAGTATTGGGAAGGAGTCAAGAATTAGAATATGTAGCTAAAATAAAAAAGATTAGAAAAATTTAAGGATTAATCAGTAATGATGAGAAAGAAGGAAGAACTAAATAGAAATTTAGCCAAAAATAAATTATGAGTCATTATGGGAATTATAGTGATTAAGGAGGGGCAAAAGAGTAATTAGATGGAAGATATTTTTGGAGGCAATGATTTTGGGCCAAAGTGTAATGTTGGATGGCCTAGGGACTAAAAAAACAATTTTACCATTTTTATTAAGAAATATATTTTTATAAAGAGAATTTGATAGAAAATTCTAGAGAAATGAAGAAAAGAAATGATGAAAAGGCTATAAAAGCCATCAGCCATTGTGCTTCACGTCAACCACCATTTTTTCCACCATTTCAAATTTTATTTCTTCTTTGAAATTAGTCATTTTCACCAAATACAAACCAATTAAGCTAGTTTCTTCCAAATTTCTTCAAGATTAGTGAATAAAATTAATAGAGAAGTGTAGTAGCTATCCAATTGTTAAAAGAAATGCATCCATACTTGTCTTGGAGGAGAAAGAGAATGAAAATTAGTGTTGAATACAAGTGATTAAGGTAAGAAAGTTAAACTCCTCTTTAAATACATGTTAGTTTTGGTTTAGAAACATAGATTATGATATGTTAGAATGATTTTAATGTGAATATATGTGTTTTGTATGAAATTGAAGAGAAAGAAAAGAAGGAGAAGGACCAAATTGAAGGAAAAAGGGAAGGAGAAAGCCAAGGAGTGAAAAGGGATTATCTACAAGTGTTGTAAGTACTACAAGTATTAAAAGACCTAGAAATAATTAATTTAAAGTTTTTATAATTTTAATATATATGATTAATCATGATAAAAATAATATGTTTAATTATAAGTGTTGATTATGTGTGATTGAATGAAGCTTAGTGCAAAGGAACACGAGAAAGGAAAAATTCTCATTAAAACAGTTTGGACAGAATCAGAGGACTAACTTCGAAAATTTACCAAAATTTGTATAAAAAGAGTTAAGGGTCGAATTAAACATGTGATTAAATATTATTGAGTTTAGTTTCATATGGAAGAAATGGTGAAAGAAAAGAATTGTTAATTTTGAGATATACTAGTTTTTGTGTAACAAGGTCAGAGTATATTCGAGTTCCCCTGTTCTGACTTTGAAAAATTATATAAAAATGTAAAAAAATTATTAGAGACTAAAATTTATGTGGTTAAATCCTTAATGAGTCTATTTTTAAAAGAAATAGACGGAAACATTGTTAGATCCCTGTATTAAAAGATAATTAATTTTTAGTAAGGAAAGGTCAAAACTGTCAGGCTGCAGAGAAGGAGTAAATTGGAAGAATTTTCTGTACGAATTGGCTAAAGTAAAAATTCTGAAATTTTTATGGTAGAAAGATATTTGAGTCTAGTTTCAGGAACATCAAGTGGATAATAATTTCGAATTATTCAGCTCAAGATATAAATGATTTAGTGACTGTGACTCAAATGGACAGCTTTGAAAATTAATGTGAAAATAAGAGTAAAGAGGTATATGATGATGATATATATGTGATGAAAAATGTATATGTGAAATATTATGTGTTTAATTATAAATATTGATTATATGATAAAATGGTGATATTGTGGAAACTATTGAGAAAATAAAGGTGAGAAATACATGATTATGTATATGTGAAGAGAAATGTAAATGTGATGCATAAATTGTAAATAATGATGTTCAATGAGATTATGCCCATGTAGATGAATTAGAACCGTTGTGATATTAGTGGCATGCCATTAAGGAACACTAGACGCTCTCTGATTAGCACTATGTGTGCTCTCTGTTTAGCACTAGGTGTGCTCTCCGTTTAGCACGTCTCGTGCTATCTGTTATTAGCACTTCGTGTGCTCTCTGATTAGTACTTCGTGTGCTCAGTACTTTGTGTACTCACTGTTTAGCACTTTGTGTGCTCTCTGTTTAGTACTTCAGTACTCTCTGTTTGTTCCGTTTATCCAACAGGTTCTATAGAAGTCTACTATGGGCCAAATGGATAAATAAGTTAAGTGAGCTATGGTTAAGAAAGCTATGATGGCTAAATTGTGAAAGGTGAAAGAATGTGCAAATTGTGACATTGAGGTAAGTGAAACGATGAACACATGAAAGGTAAGTACTATATGTGTATAAGTAATCAAATGATGATAAAACTAAGTAAGCTAAAGAGGCTAAAATAGCTAAGTTGTAAAAAGTGGATGAATGTGTATAATGTGATAACAAGAGAAGTTAAATGATATATATATGTGAAAGATATGTATTTTATATGAATGAATATTCACATGTATGTTGAAATGAGTTAATAAGAAGTTTACAGTTGATTAATTATTCTTGTCGTACTTACTAAGCCTTCACTGGGTTAACGCGTTTAATTCAACACGTAGGTACAAGATCTCCGAGAAGCTAAGGTTAGATTAGGTGCCTCTCATCAAATCACATCAACATTGGAAGATTACAAGACAATATATATTTATTTTGTGTGAAATGACATGTACAATGGGGTAATTTTTATGTATTTGAAGAAATACTTTAAAAATTGGGTTTGAGCTCTATTGAGAGCCTTTTTATGTGTATTTTTATGTTTTATATTTGTTTCTAAAAGTTGATTTGAGTTGGAATTATTACAAGAGGGTTTTGTTGAGTTTAAAAGTAATTTTTATACAAAATTGATGAAAATTATCGATACCTTTTAAGATGGTATCGATACCCAATTGACAGAATGTCGTCTTGGTCTCGATTTTGAAGAAAAGTATCGATATTTTTGAAAAATTATCGATACCTCTGAAAAGGTATTGATACCAATTTGACAGAATGCCTTGGTTGTCTCGACTTTTACTTTTTGTTTCGATATTTTATAAAAAGTATCGATGCAAATTATTTGGTATTGATAATTTACCCTGTTTCGAACCAAAAATCATATTTTATTATTTTTAAAATTGTTTTAAGTCTCTATTTTGATTTTACTTGATTATTTTATGATATTTTGAGTAAAATGATTTAAATACACATCATTTGGAAGAAAAATTTTATTACACTCGATTTTGCTTCTTGGACTTCGTTTGTAATACTCTTGTACCGAGTTTATACGTGTGGATCGGGTATAGGGGTGTTACATGACCCTTATACTTGTGGAAGCCCTAAAACACATACACTGAACGAGAGTACATTCGGAGGCGATCACCTTTACATCACTTGGATACCTTACATTGCCAAACTCAAAATGGTCATTACTACCAATGCGTCAAATTCTATTTCCCCAAGTCAAATAACATCATTTGTTAACACCATCAACCAAATAGTAAATGGTAAGTACAAAACACCAATTCCACTTCATTTAAGCCTGTAACACCCATATCCCGTTTACGTCACCGAAATAGGGTTATAGTACATATTTAAACTTTACAGATCAATTAACATTCAGAATCTTAAATAAATTGCTTTAATACGAATATAATTCAAAATGAACTGGAGCATACATTTACGTCGTTAAATCATGCCCCCGAGGCCCTAAAATATCTTATGAACAATCAAAGACAAAATCGGAACATTTTAGGCAAATTGAAAATTTTTTTGCCTACAAGGGTCACACAACCGTGTGACCATCCCACACTCACATGTATCTAATTGTGTATCAGATCGTGTAACTCACTAACTTGGGCTACACGACTATGTCTTAGTTCGTGTAAACTTTGCACCTAATACACCCAAGGCATATGCTTGTGTGTGAGACACGACCATGTGACAGGTCATGTCACTAACCGTGTGGACCCAAATTTGACCCAAATCATACTCATTTTCACCCATTTGCTTAGGTACCTAAACACATTCAATTACACAACCATATCAACCGACAACCATCTTCAATAATACTTAAACATGTCAAGATATCAACTTGTAACAACTCATTTTTCAGTGGTGTCAGAAATAGTGGTTTCGAGCCACAAATTCGACAAGTGAGTTCGTAAATATTATTATTTGATATTTACGAGTTAAAAATAATATAATAAATACTAATTTGAACATTTATATTATTTGATTAATAGTTAAGTTCAAGTGGTTTTGAAAGAAAAAACCAAAGTTTCAGGTTCTCGTTTTTTTAACTGAACCCGTAAATATTTTTATTAAATATTTACGGAGTTACTATTTATTCATATTGAAGTTTGGTTTGGAAATTGTAGTGATTTGATTGTTAATTAAAAAGAAGATTAAATTGCATAAGAAGTAAAAGTGCAATTTATAAAAAAATTATAATTTGAAATAAATAGGAGGGACCAAAGTGAAATTATTCCTTGAAAATAGGCAGTGGCAGTAAGTGAGTGAATATGTGGTTTTTGTTATGCTTTAATTACTTAAATAAATAAATAAGAGGAAAAGAAGTGGTGGAGATTTATTTAGTTTTTATATAAATTCTTTCTTTCATTATGTTTCATTCGAAGGAAGCACGGGAGAAAAGCTTAGGGTTTTTAGGTTCAAGCTTCAAATCGGTAAGTTTAAATTAGTTATTTTCTCGTAATTTTTATATATTTGGCATCGGTACCTTAATTTAGTTAACTTGGGGATTTATTGTAAAATTGTTAAAGTTTTAGGGATTTGTTATTACTGATTTTGAAGTGTTTTTTTATTTTAAGGGATGAAATATTTAAGTTGATGGCTAGATATAAGTATATTGTTAAGTGATTTTTAGTGATTTTGAGTTTTTGAAATTATTTGAGAAAATAGGTAAAAATGTAAAGTGAATAAAAGAAAATGGTATAAAATTTGGGTTGTTATAAACTCATAATAAATTGGCTAGTTTGATTATTTGCATGGATGGTGATTAAATTATAAATTTTGGTTAAAGGATTTAATTACATGAAAGTTAAGATAGGTTGTAAGCTAGACTTAAATGTTTTAAATTTTTGGAATGATTAAATTGATGAGAATTATTATCTAGATCAAGAAATGAAGCTATCAAATTTAATTCAAGAAGAAATTAAAGTTTGGTATAGTCATCAGCTTTGTTTGGCAACAATTTTAGTCGATGTAAGTTCATAAATTTATTAAATAAATTATATGTTATTTCATGGACTCAAGACATATCTATTAATGTTGAAATTGAGTTTGATTGTTTGAGATAATTATGTGATGAGTTTGAATAACTAGTGATTATGTTTAAGTTCAGTATTATAATTAGAAAATATGGAATTTATGGATATGAACTTGAAATGGTATAATTGAAATGAAATTATAATTGAAGGTCATGTCTGAAATAATGAAAGGATATATTAAAATTCATGTGAAAAAGAAAGATTTAATTAATTATATGATATGTTAGTTATTATTTATGTTTTGAATGAATTAAATTGAATTGTATATAGTAATTAGTAAACTGAACTAAATTGCATTATTAGCTAAATTGATCTTCTGTTTGATAAATAAGAACTATCTGGATGTGTGCTCGTAATTGTATAATGTGAAGTAAGTTTTATTTTAACTATGAACTTAGTTTATTTCAATAATAATGTTGATAAAGTTATATATGTAAATATATACATGTGAAATATGTATAATGCAAAGTAAATAAATATGTGAAGTAAATTTTGATCGATGAAATAAAGGTTTCGAATGTAATGTTTCACGTATTCATCCAGGTGAACGTAAATGTATCCATGCTGGCGAGCGTAAACGTATTCATGCTGACGAGCGTAAACATGATGAATTTGCGTATTGAATACTTTTAAGGATCCATCGAAATAATAAAAGTTAATTGCTATGATAGTATTCAAAGGAAGTATTAAAGGCTTTTAAGTATAAATACGTGGAAGTTAAATGAGATCAACTCTGAATTATTGATTATCTTGAACATCGATGGTTCATGTAGATTAAATATTCTCTGACTTAGAAGATATTTAATATGGTTCAACGGATGTTAAAAGCTTAAACGAATATGTTTATATATTGTTACATGAATATGGTCAAGACATGCGAATTGAAAAATGTTGATATAAATGGTTGAAATGATGAAGTATGCTTATTGCACATATGATGGATGATAACATTAATTGTTGAAATTATATGTTTCTTGGTGATACTCACCAACTTTATGAGGTTGTGTTGAATAGGAAGGGAATGTTTATATAAAATGGTGTGTGAATTGGTTATGTGAAAATATATGTATGAATTGAGACATGAGATTTAGACAAGTGAGATGCAAGGTGATTGTTAAGTGTAAATGTGATGTTCAGTTTATCAAATGTGTTTTTCATGGATAAGTTTGATATCATGATAAAGTATATGTCTACATATGAACTCACTAACCGTGTGATATTTTTTATGTGTATAGAAAATCATCGAACTCATGATTCGGATATTAAATTATCTTGTAAAAGTTTTAAATTTTCAGCTTTTATGATAAGTTGAATTTAAGTTTATTACGAATTTACTAAGCTTTAAGTAAGCTTACCTCGTTGATTTTTTTTCGTTGTAGACCGTCGGATATGAGCTGCCAATTGGATTACTTTTAGAGGTCACACTATTTGGTAATTAATCGTTCATTTTGGTCTGGTTATAAGTGGCATGTAAATAGGAGTATTTTGTTATAATGTAATTAGGTGGCCATGGTCTAACATTTGTTTCGTATAAAATCCTTAATTTGGATAAATGTTAAGTCTAAATTGTAAATCAAGTCTTTTTGTGCAAGAGAACATGTCATAACTTATGATCTCTGGGTAATTTTTGGTTGAGTATTGCTACTAATTTGAGTTGTTTCGGTAGAACTCAATAAGATATCGATAGAAGTACAAGGGATAAGATACCTTGGCTATTGACTTGAATTGTTTCGGTAGTAGTCATTAGAGTACCGATAGTACTCTGACTTGTTCTAGTAGTTTAGAACTGGGTATCAGTAGAAGTCCTAGGTCAAAACTAGTTTGCTTACTGGAATTCATTGTGTCGATAGAAGCCTTGATGGTATTAGTAGAAGTAATCCAAATTTCAACTTTTAAATCTATTTTAGCTTTTAAGAAATTCAAATTATTTTTAAAAGTCGATTTTGTTAACATATGATAAAAAAATAAGGTTTTAAAGACCTAAAAATTATTTTATAAATGTGTATAATCTACGGTAACATCCTTTTGCTTGGGTCTGGTGACCGGGTCAGGTAAGGGGTGTTACACAACCTATGTGCTTAACCAAGGTGCCATCATTGACACCACAATACATTTCATAATATTTCACTTCCAAAGTTGCATATACAAGACTCAATTTATACATCAAAACATCCAATTCGTTTCATACTATAGTTCAACATATGTCAATGTCTTTCATTCTTGACCAACAAACTTAACTTAGGTAAAACATACATATTTCCAAGAGTTAGTCAAACATCACAACACAAGCTAACATGTAAACCTGCCCAAAACTAAGTACCAATATAACATATCTAAAAAGGATCCTATTACATGTCATATATACCAAACCAAAATCAAAATCTACCAAGGGTTCCCGGATAGTGTGATTTCTCGTGTTGGTCCAATCTTCCAAGTCCATAAAAAATGAAATCTACAAAAAAAGAATCAAGTACAAGTAAGCTTACATAAAGCTTAGTAAGTTTGTTAATAATCAATAAGTTTTTACTAACTCAAACATGATATATCAACTTTGCATTTAGACAATAAAATTCCTGACAATCACAACTTCCATCAATGAATAATACTCGGAGTAATATTTCAGTTTTTGTGTCCAATCATCAGTACAAAAAATCTTATTCAGTATAATCAGTGAATAATGCTCGTTTGAGTAAGCATTTAGTATAATCAGTGGATTATGCTCTTTTGAGCAAGCATTTAGTATAATCAGTGGGTAATGCTCGTTTGAGCAAACATTTAGTATGATTAGTGGATTCGCTCGTTTAAATAAGCATACAATATAATCGGTAGTTATCGCTCATTTGAGCAAGCATTTAGTATAATCAGTGGATTCACTCGTTTGAACAAGCATTCAGTATAATCAGTAGTTATCGCTCGTTTGAGTAAACATTTGTATAATAAATGGCTTTGCTCGTTTGAAAAAGCATTCAATATAATTAGTAGTTATTGTTCGTTTGAGCAAACATTCAATATAATCAATGGATTCACTCTTTTGAACAAGCATTCAATATAATCAATGGATTCGCTTGCTTGAGCAGGCATTTAGTATAATTAGTGGATTCGCTCACTTGAGCAAGATTCTACTATTGCACAATATAACATTTAATAAAATTATTATTAATATAGAATATAAGAATCATAGGAGTATAAATAAACGTACGAACTTACATGACTAATTTGCAGTAACGACTCAAATACATGGACTATCCATCGATAGAACATCCAAGACTAGCTTTCGAAACTGAATAACCCCTAATAAAATGTCCTTTGTGTCCCAAGTATTCATGAGGTTTATACGGGTCATATACCATGTCCATTCCAATTAACTTCCTTCACATTGTACCATTTCGAGTACACATCCATATAGTTTTTGTTTATTACACAGAACATCAAATTAACTAATTGCCATAAATAAATCATTTTAATTTATTCTTAACATAAACAATAACTAACACATCATATAATCATTTAAGCATTTCTTTATCACACGAATACAATTATATCCTTTCCTCACTTCCAATAATGCCCCTCAATTATAATTTCATTTCAATTTGATTCAATTCCACAATTTAATATTTACTACAGTGCACATTTAAATACAACATACTTAAATTATTCAATAGTTCACAAAACAACAACTAAATCAACTACTTTACTATACGAACTTACCTAAACCAATTCTACACCAAACACGACTTTACAAAATAATCCAATCTAATAACAATGGTTCATATTCTATCATAAACTTTAAGAAAAAACTTAACTCATCAATGGAAACATTTATAATATTTGACAGTTTTACAAATTAGTCCTTGGGTTAGCTAGGTTAAGCTAATACGAGCTCAAAAACATAAAAATCATTAAAAACAAACAAATATTACTTACCCGATTGAAGAACCAAAGTTAGCTGAAAATTCAAGTTCTTCTCCTAGGGTTTCGGCTAAAAATTTGAAAGGAAGAAGATGATATTTTGTTTCTTTTAATTTAATTTATGCTTTTACTATTTACCTTTTTATTAAAGTACAATTTTATCCTTTAGTAATTCATTCAAATTTCAACAAATTTCAAGGCAAATACCGTCCACTTACCTCTCCAATGGTATAATTACATCTAAGTACCTTACCTTACATTCAACTATCCACTAATGCCTTTAATTAATGGAACTCAATTTTTATAGCTTTTACGATTTAGTCCTTTTTACTAAATTAACTATCTAAATGATAAAATTCTTAACAGAAAATTTAATACGACACTAATGACATCGTAATTATTAAATGATTAATATTTCCAGTTTGACACATCGGAGTTGTGGCCCTGAAACAACCATTTTCAATCATTTTAAACAAATTAATAAGTAATTCCTTATTTAATTAGGATTTAATTTCAATTTACCACAATCTAGAGAATTCCACTTCATTTTTACTATTAGGCCATTTAAGGAAGGTCCAAATACACAATTGGTCCTTCAATTATTTTAAATTTTAACTATTTAAACTTTATTTCAATTTAACCTTAAACTAATTAGGTCTTAATGAATAAATATCCCAAAAGTTGGTGGATTTAATCATGTTACCACTGCTTGGATTTTTGACCATGGTCTAATCACCATTTTGGTCCTTTTAGTATTTTAAAATTATAGCAATTAACTTTTACCTCTTTTACAAGTTAATCCTTTTACTTCAATTAATCAATCAATCATCAAAATTTCTATATCAAACTTTAATTCACCTATAATACGACTCTGTAAATATTTAATAAAAATATTTACAACCATAATTAACAAAAACAAGGTCTCGATACCTCATTTTCTAAAACCACTTGACTTTTGAATCGAACTACTTACTAACTTTTAATTCAATAATTAAAATTCATCAGTTCGAAATTCAGTATAAAAATTATTATTGACTCATATAATTTAAATACTATTTATACTAACTTACTCGTTGAATTTGTGTTCCTAGAGCCACTATTTTCGACACCACTGAAAATGAGTTGTTACAACTCTCCCCCTTTAGGAAATTTCGTCCTCAAAATTTGTACCTAGCAGTACCTTTTTACTCCAAAGTTTGCCTCACGAAGTGAAATCGTTACTAGCTCATCCAAACATTGAAGATAACAATCCCATAACAATCTTAAATAACACGAACTTTATCTTGGCTTTTACTACTCAGGAATTATAACAGGTGATCGCCTCCGAATGTACTCCTGTTCAGTGTGTATTGTAAGGCTTCCGCAAGTATATGGATTAGGTTGTAATATAGTTTGTTACAATGAAACACTTGGTAGTATTTCGAGGATCGTACCCAAAGGAGGCGAAGCGATAGTGATTTAGATCCTTACAAAGAAATGAAGTAATTAATATTTTCTTTAAGTTTATAGTACGAAAGTGAAATAAAGAGTTTCTGATTGTAGAACATAAAAATAAGGGATATAAATTAAAGGAAAGAGATAGGTAGATTCAATAAACATATTTGGGGAGATTAGGTCGCTTCATTATGAATTCTTCAACCATCGGTTTTTGGGGAGTTTGCTTTAATCAACTAGTCGCTACCCTAGCAGGATCTTCTGATCTTCCACCAACATAACGAGTCGAGAGAGAATACTTATTGCTAGATGTCATAGTCTAAACTGGTTTGGGGTAAAAATGATCACGAATGGGCAATACCAATTTTGGGTTCATTCCCACCTATATGACTTTCTAGGGTTGTTAGGCCTAGTGTTTGTTTCATGTTCTTCCTTTCCCAAATAGTTGATCCGATTGAAAATCTCTGTATACAATAGTTAAATATTCATACTTCTACTCCCTATTCCCCCACAATGAGATTAGTTCCTCATGGTTTCTCTAAAAAAAATAATAGAATTTAACATAAGATTGAACCAATGAATTTAAAGAAACTCAAATTGTATAGCAATCTGTTGGGAATCAATTCCACAATCGTTTATGAGAAGTTACAAATCTAATTTCCAAAATGGTAATGAAAATAACAAAGGAAATTGAAACTAAAAACTAAAAGGTGTCTAAAACCTAAGTGTTAAGGATCCTATTTATAGTCTTGGACAATTGTTTTCCTCAACCCTAAGTTAGCTGCCATTCCTCGTGTTTAAGTGGCATTGTAAAGATCAAAACACCCTTTACTCGATGCTAAATCTGCGTCCAAGAGTCGATGTCACGACACACATGAACCATGTTGTGATGAAGATGTCAGTCTACTCCTTTGGGTCATTCATACAAGTGTTGTTGCGACATAGCTAAGGTATGTCGCGACAAAGAAGTCAACTTCGATATTCTTCATGTTTGGTCCCTTTGTTGCTACATAGATCAGTACATGTCATGAAATAGTGATAAGCTTCTTACTTATTTGACTTCTAAAGGTCTCCTACATACTCACGAAGTACGTTAGCTAACCCTTAGGCCTCAATTGACCTTAAATACAATAAAAGCACCGTTTTGCACTTTTTACACAATTTATTCAAAAACAGAAAACTAAACTAAATCTTAAGGAAATAAAAGAAAAATGCTTAATTTCAAGCTCCTAAAGTGTGAAAAGTTGTTCAATCTGCTAGGTTAAATCCAGTAGATCAAACTCCCCCACACTTAAGTCATTACTTGTCCTCAAGCAAAAAAAAAACAAGAAAAGCAAACATAGCAGTTGAGTATGTATCATACAAGGATTAAGTTTACGGTATCTACTTTAGGCATTATATATCTTTCAATAATTTCAAAATGATGAGTAAGTAACTTTACCATTTTCGATTAAAAATATCTAAGTTCAGTAAATTACAAAAGATACAGATAATAAGATTCTTATTAGTATAATTTCATCAATGCTTAATACAAGTACTTTAATTATCCTAATACAATATAGATAGTCATAATTAAATCATGTAATGCCACATTCATTATGCATGTAGTCATTTAAGTCACATATGACTTTTCGACTTGTAATGTTCTAAGGCTTAGGACATGTATGAAATTCAAAGAGTAGTAAGCACAAGAGGTTACAAACACGAAAAAAATTTGGCACAGTGTATTCTTCCCTATTCTCCCACTTTAGTGTCCCTTTCCTTCTCACCTCCTTATTTCTCCTTCTCTCACCTTCCTTTTCTCTCCACTTAAGAAATCTCAACATGGTCTAATTCTTTTAGCTAGCCTATAAGTATTCTTCTATTTCTTGAGTAAGATTTTTCTTCTTTTTGATGTTTTTTTGACTTTGTGACTTTTGATATATTTTTTCACTCATGAATTTTTTTTTGTTTCTACTCATCTTTCTTTTGGATTTTTCATTGTTTTCCTCTTTCGAGCTATACTAAAGTTCATATTTCATATTGATTTTCCTAATTCACTCTTTGTTTTACAAACTCCTCCTTAATGTGTCTACTTACCCTTAATACATAAGGTCATATGTCTATTATCGTGCAAAATAGGACCAAAGAAAAAAGTGAATACAAATCATCTTCTTAGGCTCAAGGTTTTGTAATGTGGCTCATCAAGAAGGGTCAATAAGCTCAAATATGGGTACTAAATGACAATTTAGAAAAAGGGTTGTTTTTTTGCTGTAAATGTATCTAAACAATGCCTTAAGTCATCCCTAAATATCTCAATATACACAAATGTCAATTTAATCACATCATCCCAAAATTACTACCTATTATATACTAGCATGCTCGTTTCCTCATATTATTCACATCATCAATACTTTTTTTTATCTATATTTAGTGTAACCTATAGAACTTAATTGTTTCGTACTAAAACATTTAAAAATTCCTCATCATCATGGAAAATTTATCGAAAACACAATTAACCTATTATACATGCTCCTAACCAATCACTTGTATTTCTACAAGCTCAAGCACCCATCAAAAATAAAAATAAACGAAAACTAAAACTAAATGCAATAATTCCTATGTTACCCCCATACTTTAGAAAACAGATTATCCTTAATGTGCAGCCCCTAAAAAAAGTAAGGAATGAAGTTACCCAATTGATCGTGAAAAATCCTCTTCTAATGGTGGTTGTCCTTCTCCTTTTGTCATGAATAGCTCTAAATGTTATTCCATCATGTGGGATTCCTACATAAAAATTAAGCATGTGTATGCAAAAAAAAAATTCTACTTCTACTCCTACTCCTACTAATAAGTCTTAAAACACAAACCAAAATCATCCAAATTATAAGTCTTTCAAAAATAAAATAAAGTAAAGTCTTTAAAACAGCTCAAAACATTCATTCATCCTCCGAACCGGATTGGGGGTCCATTGGAGCTTTGCCCTTGTCGGAGTACTTTTGGTGAGAGCTCCCACCTTGTTATCTTGTTGGACTCTGAATCACCTACCCTTTAGGAGTTGAATATTGAGGCTGGAACATTGCCTCATATTCATATTCTGTGTTGGGGGTCCTCGTGCTCTACATTGGCCCCTTCCATTCCAGCTTCCTCATCAACACCTTATTCTTCCCCGTACATGTTTGGTGTGTAGTTTGGGGTTGGTAACCCATTAATTCTTGCAAATCAGTTTCCTGCATCCACTGAATCATGCCATCAAGCTTGGTGTCTATGCTTCCTAGTCCTTGATTTCTCCTTTATTTTTAATGAAGCTGATACATCCATCTTTTCCTTCCTTCATTGGTTCCACTCCTTATTTTGCTTTTGTTAAAGCTCAACGTACTTTTTGTACAAGGAGTCCCCGATGATGCTTCGGGTTGACTTCAAAAATTGCTCATTTTCATTCATTGGCACATCCGCCTTCTTGTATAGTGTCGTCACCAAATGAGGGAAAAAAGACCACTCTTCTGTCCTTGTGCGCACCGTTTCATTTCCCGAAAGATCCAAGCACCTTAACAAATATGTTTTCGCTGCAAAATGCCATACAATAGAAGAGCTCCAAAATAATTAACGTTAGAGACATTTAAAGCTGGCGCAATTCGTGTTGCCAAGAATTGCATCCACATTTTGGCAACCGTAAACTTAATGGCTTGATTAAAATTGGAGGGTGTACCTATGTCAGGTCTATAGTTCAAAACACCCCTACCCTCTGTGAAGAATCTAATAAGCTCTTCCATATCAACATTTTTAAATAGATTAAAATCCATATTAAGTCTTTCTCATAATCTGGTACACTATAGTATTAGCAGATATCTTAAGGTAGAATGGTAACATATTTCCCCCTTACTACTACTGTCTTACAAGTCCTCTTAATAATATCATCTTTAAGAGATGCATAGAATTCATGGACTATAGTCATGACAGTGTTACCTATTAGGGGAACACAAAATTGTTCCTATTGGTGATACCTTACCAGTGGCCAGATTTCCTTGCAGTAAAGCATCAACGATTCAAAGCCTCATTCTTGAATGAGTGGGCATCCTTGTGATGCTACGAAATAATTCTCGGTGTCGGTATTCCATAACCTTTCATAATCTGAATCACTATCGTCTTCTTGAACTATGGTTTTTTTGCTTCTTTTGGGAGACATCTCAAATAGAAGATAAGTGATAAGCAATTGAACAGTGAAAGTTTAGAAATACCCTCTCTTCGATGTTGTGCCTTGTCGAATGGTGTGCAATGAGTCTTTTCCAGAGGTAGCCTCCTTGAGTGAATGATAAGGATGGATAGTTTTAGGTTCAGGAAAGAAAATAAGGGATTTGTGAAGATTTGAGAGAGTTTTGAAGTGTTTAGGTAGTGTAATAGGTTTAGTTTAAAGTTAGTATATATAGGGGTTGGGAAAATTAGGGTTTTAGGGTTAAGAAACCAGGTAAAATGTGGGTTAAAATGTTGGGTTACGCAATCGGGTTAGGTCAACCCTGTTAAAATTGCAGAAGATGTCGCGATATAAGGTACTTCATGTTACGACAAACACATCAGTATGCTTTTTATTGCAACGTAGACTTCCTCATGTCGCGACATACTAATCAGTATCGAAATTTTGTGCAAAGGGGGTTGCCTGACTCCTTTTTCGTAATATCACGAGCATATGTCATGCCATTGATGGACTCTGGGGTATACTGGTTGCTTTGTCGCAACATAGGAATCTATGTTGCGACAAACACGTCAGTTTCACCTAAGTTAACCTGAAATGAAAACATAATAAAGTCAGTATGTTAATATATATATAAAAGTAAAAATATTTATTAATGTTTGACAAAATTGTCTGGCAAGGCGATTAGTGTGCATTTTAGCATTCTGGAATGGTTCGTTCTGTCACTATTAGTCCAACAACCGTCATGCCAAGCTACTTTCTGGCGTTTGTCTCTTTCTCAAAATTTTCCTTTTCGCCCTACATTAATTACCGCCATTTCCTTCTGTCAGTCATATCAGTCGGTGACTGACATGAAGTGATGCGACCACTTGATCTTGTAACTGCTTCCATTATTGGGCCACTTATAGAAATTGTAAGCCCAATCATGGTGCCTAACAACTTCTCACTTGTCTCATCTAGCAAAAATGGGTCTATCACTAATTTTACATTTGTTGGTATTGATATTGATGCAGCTGTATTCTTTCCTAAGCTCTGTTCCCAACCATTATCATATATTTCCATGATTTTAAATTACATTTACACACCAAGTTTTTGAAACCATTGAAAGGGTTGAACTTTCCATGAATTTGTTTCCTTCTTTCGTGAAGACACAAAACTTTTAAATCAGAAGAATGAGGTGATGACTTGTAGATGTAGGTCTTCCTTGTTATCTTCGTTGTATGAAAAATCCAGATATTTTTGATTTCTCTGGGGATCTACTTTAGTAGAGAGATGTCGTACATTATGGCATTTTCCCATTCACACCCTAATCCTTGATCTATGGATTCTTCAATTTCACACATTTCTTCTGTGTCTCTGCCAGTAATAGTTGTCAATGAAAACCCACATTTTGCAAGTTAAGGTCATCACAACTACTCAAAAGAATCAATTCATCACTAGGTGGAGGTCCGTTTTCAATTCTCAGAATGTGTTCAATTTCCTCTTCATGGTCTTCTATTACAAGCTTAGGTTCAATCTTAACATAATTCTCATCATGGTCATTGATAACACAAGGGCTCTCATGATCCAAGTTTTGAGCGTCAAACAGGTCTTCGTTCCTTAGAGGTAGCGCTTTGGATATTTCTTGCAGCATTTTCATCATTTGCACCATCTTATCTAATATGTTTGATGCTACCTCAGAGTTGGTTGTCTTGGTGGTTTCACCTGAAGGCATTCTAGAAAAATCATAGAGAGGCTTGTCTAAATATTTGGGCATGTCATGATCTTTTTCAAGTACCTCCCACGAATTACCAGTGAACTTCTATGGATGTTTGGCTATATCAACACCTTGTTCATTACTCCACTGGTATGTTTAAGCTTCATTCCCTCGTTGGCTCATCTCGATCATGATTTTTTTTTTCCATGATTTCTCATTCTTCATAGAAGTCATTCTTATAAATATCATTATTGTAATCTTGGTTCTCATCTGACCACAAGTATCAATAGTCATCCATGATATACAATTATTGTAGGAATCCTATTTGACAGTGGCGAATTTGAAAAATAAGGAACTGTTAGTATTGTTAACTCGTAGCTATATCCTAAAAATTTCCTAATTATTATTTTAGCAATGCAAAAATAAGTCACTAAAACATTGCCTCTCTGGTAACAGCGCCAACAACTTGACTGCCTCCGAACGCACTCTTGTTCAATGTTTATTTTAGGGCTTCCGAAAGTATACAGGTCAAGTTGTAATATTGTTTGTTACAACGAAACACTTGATAGTGTTCAGAGGATCGTACCCAAAGGAGGCAAAGCGATAGTGATTTAGATCCCTACAAAGAAAAAAAGTAATTAGTACTTTCTTTAGGTTTATAGTACGAAAGTGAAATAAATAGTTTGTGATTATAGAACATAAAAATAAAGGAAATAAAGTAAAGGAAAGAGATATGTAGATTTGATAAACAAATTTGAGGAGATTAGGTAGCTTCAGTATGGATTCTTCAACCATTGATTTTGGGGACTTTGCTTCAATCAACTAGTTGCTACCCTAGTAGGATCTCCTGATCTTCCACCAACATAACGAGTCAAGAGAGAATACTTATTGCTAAATGTCACAGTCTAAACTGGTTTAGGGTAAAAGTGATCACGAATGGGCAATACCAATTTTGGGTTCATTCCCACCTATATGACTTTCTAGGATTGTTAGGCCTAGTGTTTGTTTCATGTTCTTCCTTTCCCAAATAGTTTATCCGATTGAAAATTTCTATATACAATAGTTAAATATGCATACTTCCACTCTCTAATCCCCTACAATGGGATTAGTTCCTCACGGTTTCTCTAAACATAATAAAAACAATAATAGAATTTAACATAAGATTGAATCAATGAATTAAAAGAAACTCGAATTGTATAGCAACCTGTTAGGAATCAATTCCACAATCGTTTATGTGAAGTTACAAATCTCATTTCCAAAACAAAAAAGAAAATAACAAAGGAAATTGAAACTAAATACTAAAAGTTGTTTAAAACCTAAGTGCTAAGGGTCCTATTTATAGCCTTGGACAACCGTTCTCCTCAACTCTAGGTAAGTTTTTGTTCCTTGTGTTTAAGTGGCATTGTAAGGACAAAAACACCCTTCACTCGGTGCCAAATCCGCATCTAGGAGTCAATGTTGTCACACACAGGAGCCATGTCGTGACGAAGAGGTCAATCTACCCTTTTGGGTTATTCATATAGGCGTTGTCGCGACATAGCTAAGGTATGTCGTGACAAAGAAGTCAACTTTAATATTCTTCAAGTTTGGTCCCTTTGTTGGGATGTAGATTAGCTTGTGCCATGACATAGTGATTAACTTCTTACTTATTTGACTTTTAAAGGTCTCCTGCATACTCATGAAGTACGTTAGCTAACCTTTAGGCCTCAATTGGCCTTAAAGACAACAAAAAGCACCGTTTTGCACTTTTTACACAATTTATTCAAAAACAAAAAAAAACTAAACTAAATCTAAGGAAATAAAAGAAAAATGTTTAATTTCAAGCTCCTAAATTGTGAAAGTAATTCAATCTGCCAGGTACAAATCCAGCAGATCAACAGGCGGTAATAATTCCGATGGTACTTGATGTTCAGTTTTTTAATTTAACAAATACAAAATTATTACCATAATCATCACTTTCCTTCCCAGATTCATGATAGGTCAATATAGAAATTTCCAGAGATATTTTTCGAAGTTTTCATATAGCACTAGAATTTTTTTTATCTTTACCTACACGAATTCATCTACTAGATTTACGTAACCAAGAAAACTAACCTCATTGAGCCAAATCTCATTGTTGTTAATTTTCACATAAATTATTTCGAGTTAGTCCAAACAATATTACCAGAATTCATAATGATCACCTCAAGTTCGAAAAGTAGTTTTCAGCATCTCACATTCTTTAACTAGAAACTAAACGTTTGTGAATATTGTTACGCCTTTTTAACTGATTAAACAAGTCGTCTATACGATATATAAGATATTTATTCTTTATCTTGAGTTTATTCTATTATTAGGTTTAGGCAGAAATTTTAGAAATTCTTCAGAAAACAAATCAAGAAACCCGCTTGAAAACGATACATGGTCAATCTCTAATCCCAATTCAAAATTTTTTTCTTGAGTATCAAGTAGACATATATTTATATATACTAGACGTGTTTTACAATCATTTCAAATCATTTTCTATACCAAGATAACTGAAATACTCTGATTGTGCTATCTGATTTACCATACTCAACTATAATCATCTCACCGGTCTGCCCCTTTAAAATTAGTTCATTTTAGTCTATAGTTCACTACAGTACCATATAATTTTACTCAATTTTTCACAGAATAATGCCGAACTCATAAAATCACAGTTATAGATTTTCATCAGATAGTTTCGACATACCAAGTTAACTATTATACTCTGACCCAATGGATTATAACTCGAACATCAAACTCAGTCAAGGCCAAGACTGTCCACTTACCTCCACAATGGTATAATTACCATCTAAGTACCTTACCTTACATTCAACTATCCACTAATGACTTTAATTAATGGAACTCGACTTTTACAACTTTTATGATTTAGTCCTTTTTACTAATTTAACTATCTAAATGATAAAATTCTTAACCAAAAATTTAATGCGACACTAATGACATCGTAAATATTAAATAAGTAATATTTTTGGACTAACACATCAGAGTTGTAGCCCCGAAACCACCATTTTTTATCATACTGAAAAATGACTTAATTAGTAATTTCTTTTTTAATTAGGATTTAATTGCAATTTACCACTATCTAGAGAATTCCACATCATTTCTTGTATTAGGCCATTTAAGGTGGTTCCAATTACACAATTGGTCCTTCAATTATTTTAAGTTCCAACTATTCAAACTTTATTTCAATTTAACCTTAAACTATTTAGGACTTAATGAATAAATAACCCAAAATTTGGTGGATTTAATTATGTCACCACCGCTTGGATTTTTTGATCATGGTCTAATCACCATTTTGGTACCATTTTGGTCCCTTTAGTATTTTAAATATAGCAATTAAATTTTGCCTCTTTTACAATTTAATCCTTTTACTTCAATTAAGCAATCAATCATCAAAATTACCGGACCAAACTTTAATTCACCTATAATATGACTCTATAAATATTTTTATTAAATATTTAGAGCCATAGATTATAGAAATAGAGTCCTTATACCTCATTTTCCAAAATCACTTGACTTTTGAATCGAACCACTTACTAACTTTTAATTCAGTAATTAAAATTCATCAGATCGAAATTTAATGTAAAAATTATTATTGACTTATACAATTGAAATACTATTTATACTAACTTAGTCATCGGAACCATTATTTCCGATACCACTGAAAAATGGGTTGTTACAAATCCCACAAGTAAATGGTTAAACATACATATATTAACCCTATTTACACATATAAGGACATCCTAATTACACACCACTTCAAATCGACCAAAAAAGTGCAAAATAACTACCAAAAATAAAGTGGATAGTGCATGATCTCTTGAGCTGATCCAATCGATGCCTCGATTCCAAAAGACCTACAAAATTTAAATCAAACAAGTAAGCTCAAATAAAACTTAGTAAGTTCATGAAGTTAACTTGCTTTACTCGACAATCTGATTACAACGATGCAAGAAAATGTTATGAGATCAACTACCATATAGCCCAAAAACCTTCTTAAACTCATTGTGCACTTAAAATAATACTTTTTGTAAAAGTTATCTGATCCATTACACCAGCACGAAGCTTACTAGGCCCAAGGCCCGATATAATTCACCGTCACAAAGCCTGCTAGGCACAAAGCCTTATAATATACATCGACACACTACCTTCTAGGCACAAAGCCTACTACACTATCTCCAATACAACTCAATTTCATTATTGATTTTTATCAACCAACATTCAAAATTAAAAACACCACAATTATTTGAATAAAACAATTATCAAGGAATTTAATATAACATATTACACATAGTACGAACTTATGTAAACTGCTTCTGCAGCAAAAACGACTCCAAAGTCTAATCAACAATTTTTTCCTTTTTCGTGTTTGCCTATAGATTGATCTGTTTCTCGATCTATATATAATAATTTAATTCAATTATCCAATTCAAATAATTTTAAAAACTAAAATTCACATATTTGACCTTCTATAAACATTTTACATTTTTAGAGTAAACTTTTTACCTTTTATTCAATTTAGTCCCTAAACTCTAAACTTTCAAATCTATCACAATTAAAGCAACTTTATGCTAGCCAAATCTTTCCCTATGCAATTTCAGCCCATATTTATTAAAATATCACAAGAATTTCATGCCAAGTTTATTATTTTATCAATTTAATCTTTAAACTTAAAACTAACCAAAATCACTTAACAAAATATTTATAAAACGTTTCAAGCTTCAAAATCTTCATCTAATATCAATAACATCCAAAAATCATCAATGATAATTTTAAAAAACTTCAATAGTTTTGAAAACAAAAATACAGGTTTACTGAACCTAATTGCAACAATCTAAAAAATATAAAAATTATTAAAAAGGGCACCTGGAGGATTTACATGAAAGTGACCGAACGGTTCGAAAGCTTGAAGCTTTCTTTTTCATTCAACCATGGTGTTTTTCGATGATAAAAAGGAAATGGGAAGATGATAACCTTTTAATTATGTTTTATTACATTTTCCTTTTATTTTAACTTAATTTTTAATTCCAAATTACAAAGAAACCACTCACCTATCGTCCACTTAATAAAAAGGTGGTTAAATTACCATGCAAATCCACTTAATAATATTGATTAAGCCATTTAATCATTAAAATTCAATAACCACTAAGTTTTACGTCTTTGAGGATTTGGTCTTGTTTTTATTAATTAACTATCCAAATGTTAAAATTTTTGGACCAACTTTCAATATACCCTTATAGTCACTCCATAAATATTTAATAAAAATATTTATGGGTTCAATTTATAGAAATGAAGTCTGGATGCCTTAGTTTTCAAAACCACTTGACTTTATGGATAAATTACTTGAACCTAACCATTCATCCAATTAACAAAATTTATCAAATCAAAGTTCAACATAATACTATATTTGACTCGTAAATATTAAATAATAATATTTACGGACTAACTCATCGAATTTTTGATTTTGAAACCACTATTTCCAACACCATTGAAAAACGAGCTATTACAACTTTCCCCCTTAGGAAATTTTGTCCCCAAAATTTCTTACTTGGAATAAGTTTGGTTAATGTAAACTCATAGACTCTTTGGTCTTCCAAGTAAAATAGGTCCCATCTAGCTTGTTCTTGTTCAATTCTGACCAGTGTGATAGACTTTTACATTTTCGTTCTTTAAAACTTCAGAGAGTACCATTTTAATACTAGACTATTATTTGTTATTATGAGTAAACTCATTCAACAATAAATACTTTTCTTAATTACCCTTGATCTCGATGATATAACACGGTAATATGTCTTCCAAAGCCTAAATTACCCGTTTCATTGTGACTGGAACGTTGTACTGAAGTTAAGTTTAATACTCGAAACCTTGTGAAATTTATTCCAAAATCTAGAGATGATCTCGAATCTCAATCATAATTGATATATATAAATATATCGGCTCTCTATGCAATTTGTTATTCTCTGGCACATACAACTCAACCAACTTTTTGAATCAATAATTTGTTCTGATCAGAAAAAATTAACCAATTTCATTTGTCTGACAGTAATAACCCATGTCGATTCTCCCTTTCTCAACATCATAGATAGTCCAGATTTGAAATCCTTCATGGCTCATCTTCATATCTAATTAGAAATTATAACATACTGTAATAATTTAGACATAACTTGATATTCAACTTTGACTTGTTGACATGTCAAACATCTCGGTACAAACTCTTAAATTTTACGTTTTATTCTCGATCATTAGTAACTTTGTCTCAAGTCATTTCACATTTTGTTACTACTTGACTGAATCAAATATACACTGCTATAAGCCTCTTGTAAGATGTCTCATATCGTCTCAAAATCGTTCAACACAGATTTTCAATTTCGAAAATGTAAACTATTATCGCAATCCATACTAGAACTTGTGGTTTGATCATTCTATTCCAGTTTAACAACAAATTCAAATATTTTCTTTACATCTCACGAATTCTCTGAAAAAATAACGATTTAACTCTCAACTTTGTACTAATCGAACGAGCTTAATTCAAGATCACTTGAGTGAAGCATTACTATAAATAATGAATTCTTTTTTGGACTTAGACTAAATCAATATCAGAGTTTCTGTCAATAAAGTTTCCAACTGGTTAAGACTCTGCTAGTACTTATCTGACGAAACAAATTTAACGTTTTCCTATAATAGCTTCATCATCGACGATATAATTATTGAGAAAATCTTAAAAAATCATTTATAATACAAATTTTTAAATACTGAACATGCTCCAAATCACTTTTATAATGGATCAATATATCTTATAGCAATAATAAAATAACCACAAACCTATCAAAATGTGGCTGAAAAACCCGATTCCTCAGAATCATAAACGCTGTAGAATCATTAGTCAATCTGAAAGGCGTAACTAGAAACTCATAATGTTCGTAACAGATTCAGAATATTGTTTTCAGCACATTTACGTCTTTAACTCACAATTGATAATAACGGGATCAAGGATTTATCTTCAAGAATATTGTAACACCTTTCAACTAATCAAAAAAATCTTCGAAAGAATACAACATTTAATGCAGAACTCTTTATGTTTTTTGGTTGGAAAAAAAGAGTTTAAAAATGTAACGGAAAATAAATTTAGGGAAAACAAAGTTTTTAAAAGATTTTTCAAAACAAGATCTTGGTTGTGATATCTAAAAAAATAAACATTTAACAAAAATTAACCTTTTCGATTCGTCTAGGATGAACACTTCGACCGAGTAGTCTTCTCCCCTATTCTCAAGCTTACGTCTACCGAGTATGAGCTTGCTTAGAATCAGAAATTTTTTCAAAAAAAAAAATACTAATGGGGTAATTTTATAATTTCTCTAAACTTTTGGGTCAATTTGTAAATAAAAAAGATTTCTCTATAGATTTTCTAAAATAATCTCTTAAGAGAATTTTCTCCCTACAACCTTTTCTTGAATTCATGTGTATGTAAAAAAATGACCCAATGCTCTCTTTATATAGGGACAGTTTAGAGAGTTTATTTATAATTAAACTTAATCACTTTATTATTAAATTATAATAATATTTATCAAGATAAATATTAGATTAAATTTAATATTAAATCATATTAAAAAAATAAAATGTTTATCTACAAGGAAAACATTAAATTTAAATATTAATATAATCACTTTAATATTAAATTAATAAAATTTTATTAAAATAAATATTAACTTAAATATAATATTAAACAATTAAAATAATATTATTTTTGAAATAGTTAATCTGACAAGTTTAATTACCAATTAGGCCAATTATCCGACTTGAAAATTAATTTCTAAAAATATCATATTAATTTTAATTAATTTGATCAATTTAATTTTTCTTGATCAAAATTAATTTTCCAAAAATCACTTAGATTTTTTTCCAAATTAATTTTTCAAGAAAAGTTTTTTTATCAATTTCCCTAGTTGAACAATTCTATAAACCACCTAATTTAATTCCTCATTGAATAAATCGACTCAATTAAATTATTTCCAAAGTCGTAGAATTTTCTTCTAATTCAATACAGTACGATCGAACTTTTGTTGAGCTAGCGGAGGGACCAATCAGAGATATACAATTAGGCTCTAGTAATTGCAATTATGTCCAGAAGCATTATTTTGATAATTCACAATTACTTAATCATGGAGTCAGTCCACAAGAAGTACCATGATTGAAAACTCCTTATTGTGTACTCTTTACGAAAGCAATTCATCCAACTACTTTGTCCAATGACCTCGTCATGTGTGTGTTACCCTCATATGATATCCTTGATTACTTTGAGTTAAATCTATTCACTCAATATAATCCTATTTTATCTCATTGTCACCATTGTGTATTCTTAATGATTAATATGATCACAGTCAACAAATGATTGTGATAAATTGCTCATTTGAGAACAAGAAACCCGTGGCCACGTTCCATAATTATCAATCCACATAGTGCAAATGAGAGGATACCATTAACTCTTTAATTGAGCTATGAATTCCACTGTTGTTAGTAAAGCCATGCCATACACAAGTCATGTACCCAACATACCGACTATGGGCTTGATCATCTTTAGAGCATAAGCAGCCACATACTCAACCTCCATAATAGAGTTAGAAGTGCAAATTTGTTTTACACTTCTTCATACCATGGTTCCACTTCCTATAACGAATACATTACCCAACATCGATTTTCTAGAAGCTTTACAAATTTGGAAGTCTGAGCTATGTATCCGGCAGGAGTAAGGTTCTCCTCAAAATACACAAGCATATAATCCCTGGTTCTTTTAAGATACCTTAATATATGCTTTACAACTTGTCAATCCTTCAGACTTGGATTCGCTTGATATCGACTAACCATTCCTACTACGAAACAAATATCTGGACGTTTGCAAAGCATCGAATACATAAGGCTTCCAACTACCGAAGCATATGGAACCTTACTTATATACTCTCCTTCTTCCGTTGACTTTGGACAATCATCTAAAGAAAGATGAAAACCTAATGTAGTCGGTTGGGCACTCGACTTCTTATCGGTCATTGAAAATCATCTAAAGAAAGATGAAAACCTAATGTAGTCGGTTGGGCACTCGACTTCTTATCGGTCATTGAAAATCATTTCAGTAACTTATCGATGTATGAAGCTTGAGTTAGAGCTATCGTGTTATTCTTTCGATCCCTAAGGATTCGAATTCCAAGAATTTAACTAGCTTCACCCAAGTCTTTCATGCTAAACTGTTGAGCTAACCATAGTTTAACAGATGAAAATTATACTACATCATTTTCAGTAAGTAGAATATCATCAACATACAACACGAGGAAGACCACCTTCTTGTTTTTTTTACACTTGTAAACACAATGTTCATCAATGTTTTGCTCAAATTCAAAAGTCTTGATTATTTGAACTAATCTTTTATTCCATGAGCGGGACGCCTACTTAAGTCCATAAATAGATCTTAGTAGTTTGCAAACTCTTTACTCCTTTCCTTTGACAACATAACCAGTGGGTTAAGCCATGTAAATGGTCTCATCAAGATAGCCATTCAAGAATGTCGTCTTGACATCCATTTGCCAGATCTCGTAACTGAGAGCAGCGACAATGGATAAGAGTATCCATATAAAATTTAGCATGGCTACCGAAGAGAAGGTCTCATCGTAATCGATATCTTCTTTCTACATGTAGCCTTTCTCTACAAGTCTAGCTTTGTGGGTTTTTCTCTTCTTCTTGTAGATCCATTTACACCTTATAGGTTTAATCCTAACCGATAAGTCTACAAGTTCCCACATCGTATTGGATTTCATAGAATCCATCTTGGCATACATGGCTTGTTTCTAGAGCTTGGAATCAACATCCCGCATAGCCTCCTTGTAAGTGAGTGGATCATCATCGCCATGATTGATTTCCGTATGATAAATACTACCATCATAAATGAAGAAGTCTGATTTCTTAAAAACTCTCCCACTACGATAGATTCCCCTATGTTGTTGATCATTTGCAAGTCTTTCTACAACTTTCTGAAGAATTGAACTTGGTGATTGTTCTACAACTTTTGAAAGTTCCTCGAATACCACTTTACTTCGAGGCTTAAAGTTATCCATGTATCTTTCCTCGAGGAAACATAAGTAGAAAACTTAATCATATTATCTTTCAAATTGTAGAATAATCCTCCCTTTATTCCTTTCGGATATCTTACAAATATGCACAATTATGTCCGTGCATCCAACTTCTTTGCATCCTTATTTAGAATGTGTGTTGGATAACCCCAAATTCTAAAGTGATTTAGAAAGGGTTTCTTTCTATGCCACAGTTCATAAGGTGTCTTACAAGCAGACTTGGTTGACACATCATTCAGAATATAGCAAGTCGTTTGTATCACATATCCCTGGAAGAAAGTAGGAAGCCGTGAATAGCTTAACATTGAACTAACCATGTCAAGCAAGGATCTATTCCTTCTTTCAGCTACGTAATTCTGTTGTGGAGTGCTTGGCACAAGCAATTAGGATAAAATCTCATTCTTTATGAGGTATCCTAAGAACTTGTCGAAAAAAATTCCCCACCTCAATTGAACCGAAGATTCTTTATGGATAAACCTAATTACTTTTCCACTTCTATACAAAACTCTCAAAATTCATCAAAGGTTTCGCTTTTGCGGGGCATTAAAATACACATATCCATATCAAGAAGAATCCTCAGTAAAAGTAACGTAATAATCGTAACTTCCTCGTGCACTGATGCTCATGGGACCACATACATTAGTGTGCACAAGTTCTAAAGGTTGGTTGGCCCTTGTACCTTTTGCATTGAAAGACCTTTAAGTCATTTTATCGTCCAAGCAAGATTTACATTGTGGATGACTAACTTCCTTAAGCATACTTAAGGGACCATGTTTCACGAGTTTAGTGATTCTTTCTTAGTTAATATGACCAAGTCTTAAGTTCCATAGGTACCCCTCATTAGAGTGAGAAATTTTAAGCTTTTTATTCATTATTTCAGTTTGAAGCATCGAGTAGTTATTTGGTTTGATAAAGTAGAGATTGTTTTCCATCCATCCATTATAGATTAAAGAATGATTTCTGTAAATAGCAATCCTTTAATTAAATGTCATGGTATAACCGTCATAAAATAAACATGCTATAAAAATTAATTTCTCTTAAAATGAGGTACATAAAAAACGTTCTTTGAAATAATCTTCCTAAAATTATCAAAGTGTAAAATAAATTCTCCCATTGCTTCGATTGGGCACACATTTGCCATCATCAGTTTATCTAACTAGCGTTGGGCACAAGACGTTGTCGGTTTATCCGACTAGTGCAGAGCACACCTATCTTTAGATTATCTGACTAACGGTGGGCGCAAAACTTTGTTAGGTTTATTCATCATGCACCAGGTTCCAATAACGGGTTAAAAAGGACAATAAAAAAAGATTATATCAATGAAAAGGTCAAAGAAATAGTAATGAAATGATCGTATTTCATTCTTCAACCAATCGCTATTCGGGTAACAAGTATCGTTGTGAAATTTATTATAAGTTTGAATATGAGATGAACATTTTGGTTATTATGGTTTGATAATGAATATTAATACTATGATGTGATTATATGTATCGTATGTCTGTAAATATGTTTTCTAGTTATGATGGTAGTGTGGTTAGAGAATTAAATGGTGATATGAGAATTTTCTAATTTACCGAAGTTATTTCATTTGGTTCAACAGGTAATTAAGGTTGAAAAGGAAATATATATATATATTAGCTATGTTATTACAAAAATGAAACACATGAAGATGAAGTGTGAAATGTAATGTAAATGCAAGTGCATAGTATATGATGAATATGGTTGAGGAAGTTGAAACTTTGATACGTTTTATGCCATGTTTTAGTGAAGTTTATAAGAGCAACATTTCACCAACAAACTCTATGAGTTGTGGTGTATAGGAAAGGCATTTGGCTTATCAGGAAATGAATCTATCTTTACTTGTTTTATCTAATGTATATGGTAAGTTTAAGTTCTATTATATGAGCTTACTAAGCATTAGTTGCTTATGTAGTTGATTTTCTTTGTTCCTGTAGGTCATCGGAATGCTCGACCGGTTGGAATCTCATCGGACCATGACCGTACTATCCAAACCTTGTTTTGGTAGACTTTTCGTATATAAGTTCCAAGTTATACATGTATAGGGCTTGTCATAAAGGGAGTTTTTTGATTATGTTATTTAGCCAACTTGGTATGGTTATGCCCTTTTGTGTATATATGTTTCTTTGGACTCGTAATCTTTTGGCATGTTTGTGTCTTTTCGTCACTTTAAGTACTATGTAAATATGTGGCTTGAGACAAGTTTATATGTAGTGGAAATGGTTCAATGGTGTGTGTGAATATAGAGATATTTGTTTAGGTTATAATGTATGCTTGAATGAATTGGATAGGTTGTGATTGAGGTGCCATAAGAATGGCACATTGGCTAGATATATGATGAGCATGAAATTGGTATTTTTTTTGGATTTTTTATGTATATTTTAAACATGTGAAAGATGGTTAAATTAGTGTATCTTAGGGTGCAAGGTTTGTGTTTGAAATAGCTTGTTTTTGGGGCAATACATGTTGCACACGGCTTGGGACACGGGCTGTCACACGGTCGTGTGTCTTTCAAATTTTAGGTGCAGGTTTCATACAGCCCGCGATACGGCCTTGTGACCATATTCTGAATACACACACAGTCTAACACACAGTCATGTGGCACAAGTCAATAAGTTACACGATTTAAGACATGGCTGGGACACGACCATGTGTCCCTTAATTCGAATGTCCACACGGCCTAGCCATACGATCGTGTGACCCCTATTTTGCAAATTTTCAATTCTGCCCTGAAGTTTCTGTTTTGATTCAAATAAGTCCCTAATTGTTCCCAAATAGTTTTTAGGGCCACTTGATCTGATCCAATCGACGTCCCGATTCCAACATACCTACAAAATTTAAATAAAAAGAGTAAGCTCAAATAAAGCATAGTAAATTTGTGAAGTTAACTTGTTTTACTTGACAATCTAATTAAAATGATACAAAGAACATGACATGAGATCAACTACCGTATAGCCCGAGAACCTTGTTAAACTCATTCTAAACTTAAAATATTACTTTTCGTACAAGTTATCTGATCCATTACACAGGCACAAAGCCTGATAATATACATTGACACAAAGCCTACTAGGCACAAAGTTTAATAATATACACCGGCACAAAACTTGCTACATTATCTCTAATACAACTCAATTTCATTATTAATTTTCATCAACCAACATTCAAAATTACAAACACCAAAATTATTTGAATAAAATAATTATCAAATAATTTAATATAACATATTGCACATAGTACGAACTTACCTACACTGCTTTTGCAGCAAAAACGACTCTAAAGTCTAATAAATAATTTTTCCTTTTTCGTGTTTGCCCATAGATTGATCCGTTTCTCTATCTAATATATAATAATTTAATTCAATTATCCAATTCAAATACTTTTAAATACTAAAATTCACATATTTGACCTCTTATCAACATTTTACACTTTTACCCTAAACCTTTACTTTTTATTCAATTTAGCCCCTAAACCCGAAACTTTCAAATCTATCACAAATAAACCAACTTTATGCTAGTAGAATTTTTCTCTATGAAATTACAGCCCATATTTATTAAAAAATAACAAGAAATTCATGCTAAGTTTATTATTTTATTAATTTTGTCCTTAAACTTAAAACTAACCAAAATCACTTAACAAAATATTTCTAAAACATCTCCAAGCTTCAAAATCTTCCATTAATATCAATAAAATCCAAAATTCATCAATGGTGATTTTAAAAAACTTCAAAAGTTTTGAAAACAGAGATACGGGTTAGTTGGACCTAATTGCAACAATCTCAAAAACATAAACATTATTAAAAACGGGCACCTGAGGGATTTACATGCAAGTGACTGAACGGCTCAAGAGCTTGATGCTTTCTTTTTAATTCAATCATGGTGTTTTTAAGTGATAAAAAGGAAATGAGAAGATGATAACCTTTTAATTATGTGTTATTATATTTTCCTTTTATTTTAACTTAATTTTTAAATGCAAATTACAAAGAAACCACTCAGCTACCGTCCACAAAATAAAAAGTGGTTAAATTTCCATGCAAATCACCTTAATAATATTAATTAAGTAATTTAATCATTAAAATTCAATAGTCACTGAGTTTTACACATTTTACAATTTAGTCCTTTTTTCTTAATTAACTTTCCAATTATTAAAAAATTTGGACCAACTTTCAATATACCTATATAGTCACTCCATAAATATTTAATAAAAATATTTGTGGGCTCGATTTATAAAAATGAGGTCTCGATACCTCATTTTTCGAAACCACTTGACTTTAGAGGCAAATCACTTGAACCTAACCATTCGTCCAATTAACGAAATTTATCAAATCAAAATTAAATATAATACTATATTTGACTCGTAAATATCAAATAATAATATTTATGGACTCACTCACTGGATTGGTGATTTTGAAACCATTATTTTCGACACCATTAAAAAACGGGTTGTTACACACGCCATAGGAGAAATTCATTTCTAATTTTTAATGAGCTTCCATTAACCTCAACCACATAATTGACTTGTCACATAAGCACAACATAAAAGCATTTTTCACCATTTTTAGTTTGTCACCTCCACCATTGTTCCTAGAAAACAACACATTAAAATAGATTAAATAATAATCTAATTTTATTTTCAACATAAATTAAATCGAATTCCAAATTAAAATAAATATTTATATGTTGCCTCTCAAAAGGTGCTTTTGTTTAACATCGTTAGCTTGACGACCTGAAAATTTATTCATTTTGCTTCTTAAGAAATAATTCTTCCACCACGTGCATTAGGAAGATCTCGTAAAAAGGTTTCAACCTTTGCCCATTGACCTTGAAGCACTTTTCGGATTCCTCGCTCTTTATTTCAACTGCGTCACGAGGAAACAAGTCAATAATAACAAAAGGATCTAGCCATTTGGATCGAAGTTTACTTGTAAAGATCATTAGTGTGGGATCATAAAGCAACACTTTTTGTCCCGCTGAAAATTTTTTATGGGATATCTTCTGATCATGAAACACCTTGGTTTTGTCTTTATAAATCCGGGCATTCTCATATGTGTCATGTCGGATTTCTTCAAGCTCTTGAATGTGTAATTTTTTATATTCACCTATGACGTCCAGCTCCATGTTGCATTGTTTAACAACCCAATATGCTTTGTGTTCCACCTCTACCGAAAGATGACATGATTTACTGAATGAGTCAATAAGGGAACATGCTTATGGGTCCTATGTAAGCCGTGTGCTATGCCTACAATGCATCATTTAGTCGTAGGCTCCAGTCCTGCCAATCTGGTTTACTATCTTTTCCAAAATTGATTTAATTTTTCAGTTTGAAACTTCTATTTGACAATTTGTTTGTGGGTGATAAGTCATGAAAACTCATTGTTTTACCCCATATTTCTTCATAAATGCATTGATTTTCTTATTACAAAAGTGTGTTCCTCGATCATTGATCAATGCTCTTGGTGTGCCAAACTTGGAAAAAATAGTTTTTTAGAAACCCCACTACAATTTTAGTATCATCACGACATGTAGCTTTAGCTTCTACCCATCTAGATATGTAATCAACAGCGAGCACAATATAAATATTACCAAATGATGAAACAAATGGACCCATGAAGTCAATACCCCATACGTAAAAAATTTCACACACAAGTATAGGTGTGAGGGGCATTTCATTCATTTGGCTCAAATTACCCACCTTTTGACATCTTACACAAGTCTTACAAAATAAGTAAGCATTAAGAAAAATGTGTGGCCAAAATAACCCACACTTAACTACCTTATGTGTAGTACATTTAGGGCCGAAATACCCTCCACAAGCGTAAGAATAAAAAAAGGCCAGAATTGATTGTACCTCATTTTCTATGACACATTGTCGAATTACCTTATCAAAATAGTATTTCCATAGGTAGGGGTCATCCTAAAAATAGTACCGTGAATCTTGTTTCATTTTGTCCTTTTCAGAGCGTGGTAAATCAGAAGAGATAATACTTGTAGTGAGGTAATTTAGCATATTCACGTACCATGGGTAAACTGCTTGTGCCGAAAGTAGATTCTCATTCGAGAAATCATCCTTTAGTGGCGTACCATCTTTAGAGAGCGTCAATCGACTTAAGTGGTTTGCTACTAAGTTCTCACACCCTTTCTTATCTTTAATCTTTAGGTCAAACTCTTGTAAAAATAGAATCCATCTAATCAACCTTGATTTCACCTCCTTTTTGATCAAATATTTTAAAGTTGCATGGTCAAAGAAAATAATGATTTTAGTTCCTAACAAATATGACTGAAGCTTTCATAAAACCATCCATGTCGTTCCTTTATAGTCTTCCCAAATCCCTTTCCTTTCCTTCAGGGTTTGTCATGAAGACGTTCTCTCCTAATGATAACCACAAGGACCTTCTTTTAGACTACGCCACAAAGGTGTTTCTTTCCATAGGTTACCACAAAGGCACCTTTACATAGATAGCCAAAAAGGGTTTCGTTGTAGAGGATGCCACAAAGACTTCTTTTACATGGATAATCATAGATACTTCCATTACAGAGATTGCCACAGAGGCTTCTATTATAGAGATTGGCATAGAGGCTTCCTTTACATGGTTTTCCACAAAGGCTTCTTTTACATGGTTAGCCACTAAGGCTTTCATTTCAAATATGCCACAAGGGCTTTCATGTTCGGGGGTTGCCTCAAAGGCTTTCCTTTCATAGGTTCACCAAAAAGGCTTCCCTTTCAGAGGTTCTCCACTAAGGCTTTCTTTTCAGAGGTTTGACACAAAGGTTTTACTTTACGAATTGCCACAAAGGCTTCCTTTACTGGTGCTTTAGGCGATAGGGATTTGCCTAGACTCACATTTCATGATATTTTCCCTTCATCGTCTTAGGAACATAGAGAACCCCGTTTAGTAATAACATTTCTTTAAGTTTTCCATATGATGTCGTAACCCAGCTATGATCTTACACGATATGGTCCCATGGACTTTTCCTTTTAGAGATTCATGTTTTTAGTCTCGACGGACCCCTTTAGACGACTCTACAGAGACAGACACAAACTCATCATACAGTGACTCATCCATAAAAGACTTGCTCATAACATACTCCTTCTTAACATACTTATTCATGTTTTCCAAACACATAAACATATTTCCAATCCTTCCAATACAAGCATCCTTTATCCTCAATATTCATATTTCATACTTAGACCATCAGACTTCATGTAATCCATACATACAAGTTAATAAACCATACATTACTTTCCTAACTTGAATCTCATGGTTCTATCTCCTTTCATAGAAATTTTTAGAATGCATATCACAAATGTGAGAGTCAGCTTAAGGACTCACCTGATAACCTCAGAGGGTAGCTTAGACTTCAAATCCATCATTCAACAAGATGTTGCAACCTCCTCTGCCGATTAGAACAGAAATACTTCATTAGAACCTATCCAAGTAACCATTATCATCACTTTAAACCTAGACATCTCACAAAGCCCTATTTCTTAAAACACACTTACAGATCCATGTTTCCTTGACAAGTAGAGTCATGAAACGTACTTTGATATGAGGAAGATCACTAGCAAAAATCCAAGGTTTTAGACTTAGCTCAGAGAAATGTTTATTTCTTTATCCCTAGATCTTCTTGTTTTTAAAGGAAAGAGGGAAGAAGATAACTCTCCCTTAACTAAACCTGAGTGTCCTTTTAACTTAACCTAATTCTTTATTAGAACTTGGTAGACGTCACATCAATACTGAGTTGTCTTATCCAAAATCTACCAATTCCAAGAAACTTACTCGATTACTTCTTTAACCTTTAACTCTTTTAATTCACTTTCGATTAGTTCCTAATAAGCTTAACTTATAAATTAACTGGCACGAGGCCATAATTGTTATAGGGTGTACTATACCATAACGTGAACTCATACCCTAAAAATCATTTTATGTAACCATAATTCTCATTTCACTAATCGCTTAACTTATAAATTAACTGGCACGAGGCCATAATTGTTATAGGGTGTACTATACCATAACGTGAACTCATACCATAAAAATCATTTTATGTAACCATAATTCTCATTTCACTAATCATAGTAGTCTGACATGGAACCCTTATTCATTCATTATTGGAGTTTGCCCACTTTATACGTCGAAAGGGCTTTTGAGCGAAAACTACTTCGCCAATCATACTTCTTTATGACTATGTGTTCGATCTTGTGTTTTCCAGAACTAGAGCGTTACAAGCAACTCGAAGAGTTGTTATACTTAATCAAATTTAACCGTCAAATGCTTAGAACTTATTACATAAGCCTTACTTCTATAAACAACACTCGAACACTTAGGGCTTTACCGGGCGGGATGTTACAAAGTTATTGTGCTAGTTACATTATAAATTATTTGGTTAGAGACTAATTGAACAGATGAACTAAAAGAATATAAAAATATTGGATTTTCATAGCTGTAGACCATTTATAAAGGTAGTTTTGAAAGTTTGTGACACATATCAAGTCCAGTAAAGGCTTAGGTTATATATATAGATATTCAGGTTAGAGAAAGAGAGAGTTTTTCTTCTTCTTTCTTCAAGCTGAAGGTGAAATTTTTTATCTTTATCTGTTATTACTCCATGTTAAGGTAAGATTTATGACTCGACATGTTATGTTATGAAAGATTAAGTTTGTAATAGTGATGAATAGTAAAATGAG